>JANBPO010008917.1:2465029-3086722 GCA_024336825.1 Amorphophallus titanum
CCCGGGGGGGCCCCCCCGGCCCCGCCCCCCCGGGGGGCCGGCCCCTCCCCCCGCCCCCCCCCGCGCCCCCCCGCGGGGGGGGGGGGCGCCGATCCGAGCCATGGAGGCCCGTGCTCGGGAGGCCGAGGCAGAGTTGGCCGCGCTACGCTCCTCGATGTCCACTGCGGGTGAGGAAGCGGTGGAGCACTTCTGCTCCTCTTCAGCCTACCGAGATGAGCTGACGGAAGTGGCTTTGGAGTTCTACAAGCCGGCTCGCGAGCGTGGCTTCCGGGAGGGCTGGAGCGCCGCTATGAAGGCCACCGCGGTGAGCTTTGGCCGTGTGGCTCCGCTTAATTTAGCGGACGGTAATTAACTATTCAATAGATTATGTAAAATATAATATACTTTTTTATTTTGTTGAACTTCTGTATTTTTTCTTCACCCTTTTTTTTGCTTAGTTTTTATCAAGTCATTTACATGTTCCACTCAATCTCCCGAAGTCTATGACCGCTCTGATACCACTTGATGTGGCACAGCCCTAAGATGATATTGGATGACTTGTTGAACCAAGGACTTAGACTAGCAAGCATATAAGGAAGAACACGGACTCACGTATACGGCTCACTCTAACAGCGCACACGACCTCCCGATGGTGACCGGGCGATGATGACGGGGGTCCAAGGTGAAACCCAAACATTCTAAGGGACTTGGCTAGCTTAGGCTAACCCCTAAGGACCTGGGATTCCCAACTTCGTGGGGGGGCCGGCACGCCGGGGGCGTGGGTTTGGGTGGCACTCACTCACTTTCGGCAGTGGGCACACTAGAAGTGGTGTGCAAGTCTGGGCTCTCGGCTCACCGTTCGACTGGCATTCAAGACGATACTAAATCAGCAAAGCATGTAACCAGCCAAGGAAAATCAGTCGCTCACCTGACCGGTGTGAAAACACCGATCCCGATCGGAGACGAGGGCGAGCGGGGAGGCGTGGGTATGCACCCGCACGCAGCGACAGTGGCGCTTGACCGGGAAATAAAATAGCTACAGCACTACACCTCACGCAGGAGGGGGTTCTTGGGATAGGGGTTAAGTGTTTACAATCAAAACTACCTCCACGCAGGGAGGGGCCTTCAGCCGACCAAGTGAGGGGAGGGGATGGAGCTAGAAACTTGATGTGTCGGGCTCCTCGTCGGTGCTGCTAGCTTCTGGAATCACAGGATAGCAGGTCAAAGTGTGCACCGCCACGGACACTCCTGAACTCCAAACAAACTGAGACCAGCGCCAAAACTCTCCTACTTGGCCTGGGAAGACGCTCAAATTTTCTGGATTAACCCTGAGATGGTCGCTGGCTGGTGCAGGTCTTGGAACAATGCCGGATAATACTGGTGCTGGCCGCTCCCAGGGTATTACTGCTGGAAGATGGAGGCGCCACGAACAGTCCTGAACTCAGATGGAGGCGGGGCTGATACCATGACGACCGCAGACAAGTCCTCTTTCAGATGGGACTAACGAAAACCCGCTCTTGGGATGCCTCTTTGGATCCAAGTGGTTTCGGGTTTACTCGAGAACAGATGTTGGGTCATCACATAGGGTGTCTGAAAGTGCCATCATACCGGGCAGTATTTCGTGCAATTCGAGAGTCATTATGCTTTCTGGTCAACCCGGTTGTGTCCTAGTGGTTGACACGTGACCTCTTGAGTGTCTCGAGTATCCTGTGAGGACCGAGACTCTGGTTTTGAGACACTTGGAGGTATCATCTTAACTCAATTTGTGTGCCAATATAGTTCGAGGGTTTTTGGAGATCCCTCATGTTCCGTGTTTAATGTTTGTGGAATTAAGAGTCTGATGTGCAGCCTAGGGGCTGAGGACTTATGTTTTCAGGTGATTTGGGTTAGGGATTAGGCTGATTGAACGGTATGTTGTCGGGATGTGTGACGATCTTGACACGAGTCATGTGACTCAAGGATCATTGTGTTAGTAGGTCTAGTTGTCTGTCCTGAGTCTGGCGGCAGTCTTATGTGCAGCATTGTGCTTTGTAGTATATGCGACAGGTGCATGCTTAACTTGTCTGTACTTTAATGTTTCTATTTTGAGTCTCTGTGCCTAGTGAGCTACCACTAGTCGTAGCCTAACGACACTTCAAGTGTCGGCCAACCTGGGAGTGGTGGTGGGGCGAGTTCCCAATAGAGACGGTTCGTAGGCTAGTTGTCGTGGGCCCTTTGTCTAGCCGTTAGAGTCTGACGGGAGGGGAAAACTAGCTAGAGACCTGGCTTAAGACATTGGGCTTGTGTCTGCGCACGTGGTCAGGGGCGTTTGGACTAGCACCGACGGGCGTGACCCTGACCAGTCACTCGTTACTATTGTTCCTTGGTTCCTTATTTAGTGTCTCAGTTACCATGTTCGAGGCAAGTGGGAGACGCTTGAGGCGTACTGTAAGACTTCAGTGGACGCATCTGGCTTTTCTTCTAGTGAGGAGGTGTAACGCCCAAGAATTTTCTAGGAATTTCATGAGATTAAAAATAATTAAAGAGGATTATTATTTGTTATATTTGGAGCGTGCGTGGCAGGGTCTGGAGTGTGCCGGGCAAGGCACAGGCAGTGTGTGTACCGGACAGGGGGCTGGGCAAGCGTGCCGGGGAGGTAGGCCAAAGGTGCGTGCCGGACAGGCTCTGGATGGGGGTGCACCGGGCAGGGCTGTGTGATGTGTGCCGGGCGAGGCACATGCAGGCTGTGCCGGGTAAGGCAGGCCAAAGGTGTGCCGGGCTAGGATGGGGCTAAGGGTGTGTGCCGCTGGGAGGGGGCGGACTAAGGTGTACCGAAGGGTAGTTAAGAGGGTGTTCTGGGCTGGGGGGTTAAGGGCGTACCAGACGAAGGACCAGGGGCTGTGCCGGCCAAGGAGTGGCCAGGGTATACCGGGCAGAGGGGCTGGTGCATGGAGGAAGAGGTCAGTGCAAGTGAGGGCCAGGTCTATGCAAATGAGGGCTGGATTTGTGCAAGTTCAGGCAAGGCCTATGCAGAGAGGGCAGTGTTCATGTGGGGTAGAGGTGAGGTAGACTAGGTCAAATGTGGGGTGGGGCAGGGTTGTGCTAGCAGAGCCTTAGGGCGTGCCAGGCAAACACAGTCAGGGTGTACCGAGCTAAGCTCAGGGTGGTGTGTACCGAGCGGGGCATGGCCAGGGTGTACCGGACAAGGCCTGGAAAGGTGCACCGGACAAGGGGCGGCCAAGGCGTACCGGGCAAGGAACAAGAGGGGTTCTCTCTCTCTCTCTCTCTCTGTGTGTGTGTGTGAGATGCACGTGAGGAGTTTTTTCTTTTATTCATGTAATGCATGTAAGGAATTTTCTTTTATTTGATTTTCTTTTATACATGTAGATCAAGTTCGTGGTTATGTTCGACAGCCTGTTATACTGAGGTGAATGTTCAATTTTTCAGGATCTCTGTGGCTCTTTTGTTATTTCGGCAAAGTCGCTTCGTCAATGTTTATTCTATTTATTTGTTACTTCCTTTTGCATCATTGTCCCCCCCCCCCTCTTTTATTATTATTATTAACATCCTCTTGATATTCCTAAGTGGAAGTGGGAGGATATTGGTATGGATTTTATCATGGGACTATCTAAATCAAGGGGAGGACATAGTGGAATATGGGTCATCATCGACTGTGTGACCAAGTCGGCACACTTCTTGCCAATCAAGAGCCGATGGTCAGTAGATGTCTTGGCTGCCTTATACATAAAGGAGATAGTTAGATTGCATGGAATACCAGTCTCAATCGTGTCTGACAGAGACCCGCATTTCACTTCTCATTTTTGGAAGGGTCTACAACATTCGTTAGGGACAAGACTTAACTTTAGCACTGCATTTGACCCTCAAATGGATGGTCAGACGGAAAGAACAAATCAGGTGGTGGAAGATATGCTCAGAGCATGCATCATCAATTTTGGTGGAAGTTGGCATGATCACTTATCTTTGGTCAAATTCGTATATAATAATAGCTACCAGGCAAGTATACAGATGGCACCTTTCAAAGCTTTATGCGGAAGGAGTTGCTGATCACCTTTATGCTGGGAAGAAGTTGGCGAGAAGCAACTACTAGGCCCAGAAATGGTAAGGGATACCACTGAGAAGATTAGCATCATAAGAGAAAGACTTCAGGTTGCTCAATCAAGACAAAAGGCTTATGCTGACACACAAAGAAGGGAACTCGAATTTCAAAAGGGTGACCATGTGTTTCTCAAGATATCACCTGGAAGAGGAATAAGGAGATTTGGTGTTAAGGGCAAACTTATACCAAGGTTTATCGGACCATTTGAGATATTAGAAAGAGTTGGTGAGGTTACTTACCGCATCGCTCTACCTCCTCTATTGTCCGAGGTGCATAATATGTTTCACATTTCTATGTTGAAGAAATATGTGCACGATCCGTCACATATTATCGACCATGGGGACTTGGTGATTCAAAGGAATCTCACTTATGAACAAAGATCAATAAGGATGCTCGATCAAGAGGTACGAACATTGAGGAATAAGACTATTCCCATGGTAAAGGTTCAGTGGAATAAATACTAACCAAGGCACCACAGCACTATTTTCTGGATTTTCCTTGTCATATCCGGGATCATCTACACTGGGTTTCTTGAATTTTCCATTTATGTAGCCACTTTTTCCTCAACCAGTGATATGCCTCTGCTGCAACCGACCACAGATTGTAGTTATTTTCATTTAACTTGACATATGTGATTTATAGGGACAAGTTTTGCTGCCCATGGTCTCAAGGAGAGGATTAGCAGGCCGAAAAGACTGGAGGTTGCTTCAGATTGAGCGGAGTCCGACATGAGTGCTCACCCTTGCTGGTTACTGAAGTGAGTGTGGACTGTGGGCTGACTCCCCCTCTATGGAAGCTCCATTCACTTGGAGCACACGATCTGAACTCTGTTACAGCAGAGTAGAATGCTTTAGAACATGGATTGAACAGGTGGTGTGTGCGCCTCTAGAGCAGGACACAGGTTGTGGACTACACATGATCTGAACTGTGTTACGGCAGAGTGGATCACTGTAGAACATGGACTGAACAGGTGATGTGCGCCCCTGGAACTGGACATACAGGTGGCAGTCTGACCAGACACCCCAGCTGGTAGAAGGATCAGCAAGTGTGGAGGGAAGGAGGACTGCTGAGTGTGGGACTTCAAGGCGAGCACACTTGCTATCGTAGACCTCTCCGCACATGAAGGTTCCCACCAGACCCTTCAAGGCTGCTGATTGGCTGTGGTACCAGACAAGGGCTCCACCGGAAGACTCCTCCGTTGCATGCAGCTGCACAAAGTAGACCTGAGCAGACCCCAATAGGACCGGTGCTGCGATACCATGAAGATTTTCATGGTTACATGGTTGTTGCACCCATGATTTATTCCAACAAAATCGGCATATCATTGGTGAGGTTAACAATTATATTCGGCGTATCGCCTCTTTATGGAATATCTCCACACACGGGTTTAACATGTGGCGTATCGCCACCCCGTGGAGTATCTCCACGCATTTAAGGCTTCATAGCCTACCTAATGCTACAATCTCGAGAGCCGTGATGCCTGGTTGAGATCCATCATGTCATCAACTGGCCCCTCTAACATTCGGGGCAGATCGGCCAGTGCATATGCCGCATTTTTCTGTTCTAACTGAGCTGACTGTGACTTTATTATGCTTGGCTGGAGAGGGCCTCTAACAAAATGTTGACGGTAATCCCATGTAAGCGGGTCAGAATCACCCATCATGGATAATGTAGACTCCCGATAGCCGAGACCCCGTCTGTTCATTTTCCTACCCTTAGGCACTGGCTTAGTGCGCCCCTAGAGTTGTGCTCCGAGGCCTCTCCCTGGTTGATAGCCTAATTTAAGAATAATGGACCAGCCTTTGGAATCTCAAATCTTAGGCTTTTCTTTGACATTAACAGGCATAGTGACGGGCTTGTGGGGTGCATAAGCCCATGGGAAGTCTAGATCCAATATAGATATAACGGGTCGATTGCTGGGCCATAATGTGGGCAAGATCTTCTCTAAGATGGCCTTCACTGACCGGGCCGAAGACAAGCTTTTAACTTTCACCACCCTTCCTTAAAATGAAAATTTGAGACATTGATGGGCGATAGATGGCACAGAACCGAGAGTATCAAGCTAGGGATGACCCAAGATACCCTTGAACATAGGGTCGATGTCTAGCACATAAAATTTGATGACCATGGTAAGAGGCCCAAGTTCAGCTTGAAGGGTGACCATCCCATGACATGCCCTTCACGAATTGTCGTATGTCGCAATGGTTGTAGGGGTCGGCCGTAGAAGATCCTCTGAGAGATTGCAGGCCCTGAGAGTGCTGAGTTGGCACACATTAATCGACGCCCCTGTATCCACCAAGGCGGCGTCCACACTAACTTTCTTCAACATAATAGAGATGCAGAGCGGCATCTGTCGAGCTTCCGGATGTGCCAGCTCAGTTTCAGAAAATGTAATTGCCGGTCCTTTTGAAATCGTGGCCAGTGCTATAGGGCGGCTATCAACTGCCAAATCTTCGTTGACCATCACCTTTTGAAGAAATTTTCTTAATGCGCTGCACTCCGGGGTCTGAAGAGGACGCCGCTTGTGCCCAGACGAAGCTTGAGAAGTGTAGATGCACTCCTGAAAGTCCAGCGTCATTCTGAGGTCGCAGGAGGGCGGGGCAGGCCGTGGAAGGCCACCTGTGCAAATCTGTCCTGCAGGATTGATCTGCGCAGTCGGCGTACAGAGGGCGGTGCGCTCTCCACCGGACTCTGAACGATGCAAAACCAGTGAGGTCGGATGGCTGACAGGCAAATCTACTTACCCTAAAAAAATGAACACCAACGGAGCACCGATCTGGGTGTGGTCAATAGAAGTGGCAAGCCGCAGGTTCCTGGGCGAGCAGCCAGACAGGTTGATGATGACCGTAGTGGAATTTCTGGTATCGAAGTCGGAATGGGACGAAATGGCCTAGGTTGGTTTTGTGTCGTCGAGGGGCACAACTTTGATGAAGACACCTCGGGCCAAAATCAGCAGAGGGAGGCGTGCCAAGGCTGACGAGTCTGCTGTAGGTTCTGGGCAGACTAGGTCGCACCAGTCTGGTGCAGTCACGGGAGAACTGATGCCACGGGCTGTGCCGATGTCAGAACGAGGCGGGACCACCTCTGGAACGTCGAGGGCTCGGAGAAGAACAAACTCTCAGAAGAGAGTTATGGCTAAATCACGCCGTAGAAGTCGGTGCAGTCTCTGCTAAATGGTCATCAGATTCTGGCTCAAATCTGGCACAGTCGTACGAGAATGGATGACGCGATCTGTGCCGAAGTCGAATCAAGGCAGGATCACTTCTAGAGCGAAGCAGGCTCGACGAAGAATGACTCCACAGAAGACAACTTTGGCTGGTTCACACTGTGAACGTTGGGGTAGCCTCTGCAAGCCAAGCCTCATAATCTGCCTCGAATCTGTGAATAGCAGATCAAGGTTCCAATAATGCTGAGGGGTGGGCGACGTCGGGGGAACTCCGGGGCCACCGTGGACAAACTTGGGAGAGGGGGGGTGCGTGGGAAGAAGAGGGGGAGGGGCTGATGGAACTCCAGCCCAATTGGCGAGGGCCTTATGTCATTCAAAAGGTCTACGAAGGAGGGGCCTATACGGTCGTCGATCACAAGGGAGACAATCCCTTCCCTCCTCTCAACGGCAAGCACCTCCTCTCAACGGCAAGCACATGAAACTCTACCAT
The DNA here is from genome assembly GCA_024336825.1 of Amorphophallus titanum. Classification (NCBI taxonomy): domain Eukaryota; kingdom Viridiplantae; phylum Streptophyta; class Magnoliopsida; order Alismatales; family Araceae; genus Amorphophallus; species Amorphophallus titanum. Next base: position 2,472,761 of record JANBPO010008917.1, read on the forward strand.
GCGCCACCGCAAGAGTTTCCTCAGTAGTCTTCACATGATTTACCTATCCCCAGTGAAGGTTCCAGGTTAAAAAAAAATGGGGTTAAAAATACTGATACCTCGGCAGACTCGGTCGACCTTCAAAGGTTGGCCGAGGGCAAAAAGGCCATGAACCCGGTCGAGGTGAAAACCCCAAAGGACGCCTCGGGCAAAAATGGGTAACCCCTCGGTGTGAAACCCGCAAGGGCGCATCGGAAAAAGATAAAGGGGGCCAGCCTCGACGAAAACCCGAAAGGGCGGTGAGGTTGGTAATGTGAGGAAAAAAAATCCTCTCTCAGTCTGCTTTCTGGGTGGTCCTATCATACTGATATCACGGTCACGCCTCCCATATCATTCTATAACACTTAGCCCCACCGGGGCATCCAGACGATATTATACTCCGTCCCGTCGGGACCACCAACGTCATCATTTGCAATGGACTTGGCCCTTCTGCCCCTCGGGCTGTCAAGTCTGCCCATCTCTTTTCAAGAGTTGACTCATAGGCCCTTTGGCATGTCAGCTCCACTCATCTTTCGGGTCTCCTGGGGGTTTGGGTAGTATGCTTTTCCGAGCCATCCAAATCGACCCCCTTTTGTCCCACCGGGTTCGGCCTATGTACGGCCCTCTCGGGCTGCCAACCCATCATGCCTTTCGGCTTCTCCCTTTTATCCTCTTAGGTTTGGCCTCAGTACGCCCACTCGGGCTGCCAACCCATCATGCTTTTCGGCTTCTCCCTTTTTATCCTCTCGGTTTGGCCTCAGTATGTCCCTCTCGGGCCGCCAACCCATTCCTCGCCTATCGACATTCCGGTTTGATTCTCACGTCCCACTAGGGCTGTCAAACCTATGACCATAATGGATCTGCACCTGGGCATTATATTGACCATAACGCACGGGGAGGAGTCTGTTATGCTAACCGATTGACACAGTCTTCGAGGGGACTGACATGGCAATCAGGCTCAAAAATAACCTGACCATAACGCGCCTAGACAGGGGGCATTATGCTCCACATAACGCACCAAGGGAGGTGCATTATGCTTCATATAACGGACCAATCGTGGTTCGTTATGCTCCAAGACCTCCAAAGATAAAAAAAAATGATGAACGAAGCATAATGGTCTATCGGGGGACCGGTATGCACATAACGGCCTCTAGTATCTGATGGTCGAAATGGTGAAACGGCTGAATCGGCCCGTTCCACGCCCCATGCACGCTGTAGCGTAGGGGAAATACACTCATTCGACGGGAAATCACTCCGGGAGTCCAAAAATACCCCATGCGCACGGCGAAATGCATTAGATCGCGAGATCCAGGCGATTTCGATGAATCGACCCAAATCGAGTCACCGGGGTTCTCGGACTCCTACCCGCCCCAAATGACAACCAATCGACACGAAACTGGTGCGGTTGGGATCCTGACATCCCAGCAGTCAGTTTGATACTAACTACATCATGAATGGTTGCCATTTTTTGGTGAACCCTACAAACCCCAAAAACTACGATTTATGCTAAACTGGCTCAATCTCCCCCGATCGGCTGCCAAACTACGCAAAACTACAGGGAAAAAGTGCAAATCGCAGAGGGGGTCCATCTCCCTACATCCACCGACGAAACCGAGTGCCACGGGTGACTAATCCGTGCCAAAATGCCATCGCGAACCGAACCGCTGACTTCGAATCCACCGTTCGGGATCGCACCCAAACCACGCTGTTCCTTGCTCCACCACGCGTCTCAGCACGTCCCACGCGTCATCACCTTGCCCGCGGATCGCTCCGTCTATAGTCAGGCGCCCGTAGGAGAGAGAACGACAAAGAACAAGGGAGAGAGAGTGAGAGAGCATGAGTGATGAGAGAGAGAGGGGGGTAGTGACTAATCAGAGTAACGCTCGTCAGCGTCAGTCCAAGCCTCTGACCACGTGTGCACACACTGACCCATCACCTTATGCCAGGCCTCTAGCTAGTTTTCCCTCCCAGTAGGACGCTACTGACTATGCGAAAGGGCTCACGGAAACTAGCTTACAAACCGTATAACGGGAATACCCCGCCACATCTCCCAGGTGGGCTGACACGGACGTCGTCGGGCTACGACTAGTGGTTCCATCACAAGGAAAGAGAAAGCTACTTTTTTAGGATGTAAAATAATGCCACAGTGTCCAAAATATTTTAAACATGGTGCATATGGAACATGAATTGCATTAGAAATTACATATGAATACTTTTGAAATCTCCAGGTATATAACAGACTAGGACCACCCCATTACATATCATAACGGACCTAGGCAGGATTGCTGTGCTTGACAGAACTCATATAAATCCACAGGTAAACGCACCAGGGCAGGCGCGCTATAGGACTATAACGCATGGGAGTAGGGGCGTTAAAGTCGACAGGCACATAACACAACTGACAGGGGATATAACGCACCAAGAGTGGGGCGTTATAGTGAACATAACACACCCCCCATGGGCCATTACGCCCACCTGAACGATCAAAATTCACAGGTAATCACAGTATATAACGCACCTCAATAGGGGCATCATATGAATGTAATGCATAGGGATAAGGGTGTTAAAGGCAACATACGTTTAACTCAACATGCAGGGACTATAACGCACCAGGTGAGACGCGTTAAAGCCACCCGAACACGAAAATCCACAGAAAACTCCTCAGTTCACAGACGATATAACGCACCTCCAGGGGTGTGCCAAATGACTATAACGCACTGGGGGTGGTGCATTATGTCACCTGGGTTTCATGACTCCGGAGTTCAGAATCAAAACCCCCTCCCGATCAATCGAAATCGACGGGGGACGCAGCGAAACACAAAATCGAATCAACCTGCCATACCATACCGACATTCCAAGCCTACGCATGCCACTAGAGGTGTCACCAAATGTAAGGGACATGAAGGTGTTGTCACTCGTTGGGGTGTTACCCGCCTCCCTCGTAAGACCCACAGAGGTCTCCGGAAGGTTGCTTGTATTGGTGCATGGCATCCTGCTAGGGTCTCCTTCACTGTTGCTCATGCTGGACAGAATGGTTACCATCACCGCACTGAGGTGAACAAGAAGGTCTACAAGACTAGGAAGTCTGGTAACGAGTCCCATGCTACCGCAACCGAGTTTGACAGGACCGAGAAGGACATCACTCCCATGCGTGGTTTCCCCCACTATGGTGTGGTGAAGGATGATTACATCCTTATAAAAGGGTTGTTGTGTTGGCCCGAAGAAGAGGGTGGTCACCCTCCAGCAGTCCCTGTTGAAGCAAACTTCTCGCGTGGCTCTAGGAGATCAAGCTAAAGTTCATTGATACCTTGTCTAAATTTGGGCACGGGCGTTTCCAGACAACCCAGAGGAAGCAAAAATTCTACAGGAGGCTCAAAGCTTGACACAAATAGATTTGTTTCATCTTGGTTGCTGCCGCTTGATGCAGATGTTTCCTTATCAGTTGTTTCCGTCACACCCGGCACGCTCGTCACGGCTCTCACCCGGCACGCCTTCAGGGCCCTTGCCCGGCACGCTGCCAAACACCCCTTGGCCAGCACACTTTGCCAGGCCCTCAGCAGCACACCTCTTGGGTCTTCCAACGGCACGGCCTTCTAGCTTCTCAGTGGCACGCCTTGCCACCCGATGCAGCTGGCAAGCAAGATCTTACGCCACGCCCTACGATCCTTGGCGAGCAGTGGGGCTAGCTGAGGTGTCGTCCCCTCCTGAAGGCACGCAGGCTACACCTCCTATCGCCAAGGACGAGCAGGTCAAACCCATTTAATGCCAGTCCCATTCCCACATTCGGAAGCTCCCGTCGCTGGATATATAAAAATCCCTCACTCGGAGAACAAAAAGAAAGAAGAGAGGCACAAAGCAACAGACAGAAGCCCAGAGAAGAGGCGGCCTCTCCTAATACATGCACTACTCCTCTCGCAGGAGGGTTGGACAAGGGGTAGGGAATGTGGATTACAACAAAAACTACCTCCATACAGGGAGGGGCGCTAAGCCAACCAGGCGGGGTGGGGAAGAAGACTACTAGAGTATCGAAGAGGCCACTCGGCCGGTTCAGCTTGTTTCTGGGACAATCAGACTGACAGTCGCTGTTGGTGCCGCCACAGACTGTACCGAACTTGGAAGATGCCGAAACTAGTGCCAATCCTTCGCTGACTGGTCCAAGAAGGCTCTAGAATTTTTGAGCAATCGTCCGGTGTCGTCGCTGGTCATGGCTGGCTCTGGAACCGGGTTGCTCTGTTCGGACAGGGACTGCTCTTAGGTCGTAGCAGCAGGTAGACGATGCCGACACGATCACTCCCGTAGTCGAAATGGTGCGGGACCAAAATGGGTGTGTCCGTGAATGGATCCTCTTCGATCTCCAACTAGGAAGGCTGCCAGGGGAGGTCAGAGTAGGAAGGTAGAGGATGTAGAGTGGAGAGGTGTCTATTCTGATTTTGGGTGGACTGACCTGCGCGCCTGGGGGAGAAAATTTGGAATGGATAGCTCTGGACGCCAAACGAGGCTCCGCTAGCTGTGTTGGACAGAGGATTGGAGGAGGAATGTGCCAGACAAATGGCGCACCAATGGGAGCTGGGGTGTGGACGTATTAGCTTCTGCACCAGTGCTCTGGTCTTCCCTCGGATGCCAAATGCGCACTCTGACGAGAATGGAGCTACCGAACAGTCCTGAACTCGAATGAAGGTGGAATCACCTCGCTGATGAACCTGACTTGACGAGCTTTCCGTCGATTTATGGTACACCTCTAGAAGTCACCGGATGGCCCCAGGGCAGACTCGACAAAGTTGGGCTTCTACAGCTGCCTGCGAACTGGGTGTGCTAGATGGTGATAGATGTGGTAGGGGTGGATAAGGGTGATATGATTGTGAAGGGGTGAGGGACTAATGGCTGTGGGAGGTGGAGGGGGAGTGTTGACATACCTCAAACTCTGATGGTCAGTGAAAAGCTCAAACTTCTCACCGTACAGATAATGCCTCCAGATCTTTAGGGCAAAAATCACCGCCGCCAACTCGAGATCATGAGTAGGGTAGCTCACTTCATGTGGCTTCAACTACCGAGATGCATACGCCACAACTCTCCCATACTGCATCAGCACAGCACCCAAACCTATCTTGGAAGCATCTGTACACACCACAAAATCTCCCGATCCTGAAGGCAACACCGACACCGGAGCAGTAGTGAGAAATCTCTTCAACTCTATAAAGCTCCGCTCACACTCCTCCGTCCAGACAAACGGCACATCCTTCCGCGTGAGCCTGGTCATCGGGGCCGCAATGCGAGCAATATGCTGGATGAATCTTCTATAATAGCCTATAAGTCCCAGAAAGCTCTGAATCTCCGTGACAATACTCTGCCTCGACCACTGCACCACTGTCTCAACCTTGGCCGGGTCCACGGAAACACCATCACCAGAAAGCACATGGCCCAGAAAGTGCACCTCTCGAAGCTAAAACTCACACTTGCTGATCTTGGCATACAACTAGCGATCGCGCAGGGTCTACAATACGATCCTTAAGTGATGCACATGCACCTCAGCAGACCGTGAATACACGAGGATGTCGTCCACAAACACGACCACAAATTGGTCCAAGTATGGATAGAACACCCGATGCATCAAATCCATGAACGCCGCAGGGGCATTGGTGAGCCCAAATGGCATCACCAAGACCTCATAATGCCCATACCTCGAGCGAAACGTAATCTTCTCAACATCAGACTCACGAATCCGCAGCTGATAACAGCCCGACCTCAAGTCAATCCATGAAAACACCCGAGCAGACTAAAGCTGATCAAACAAATCATCAATCTGAGACAACTGATACTTGTTCTTAACAGTCGCCTGGTTCAACTGCCGGTAGTCGATGCACAACCTCAAACTACTGTCTTTCTTCTTCACGAACATCATCGGCGCACCCCATAGGAAAAAACCTCGAGTTGTCCACGACTCGTCGGGCTATTTTCTGGCAATGTTTTGGGCTTATTTTATGGGTAGCCTCCCTCCCTGGATGGGTCCATTTCAATTCAGGGCTTAATGGGCCTTGGGTTTACTTTTTCTTCCCATTTTTATGAATTTCAAGTGTCCAACACTTGTGCGGCCCCTATCCAGCCACTCATTCATTGTGCGGTGTACACTGAGTTGTCCATCCCTAAGTGTCCTAATATCGGTTAACTATTCAGATAATTAATGATTTATCACCGACAGGCATGAGCGGTTCTATATAGACCGCATATATCTGAGAGTCCAACGCCGAAGTCTTCGGCCCGTTCGGAGGATAAGTTGGGTATTTTTCTCATTTATTTTAATTATTGCCAATAGGCTTGGACGGCCCCTAGGTGGCCGCACAACCACGATGTGTGGTCCATCATTTGGCCGCACATCCCTTCGAAACTAGAAGGCATTAAGGCTTTTTCTCTCTCATTCGTGATTTTTCTCCTAACTTCCTCTGATGATTTCCATGTGAATACTTAACCATTTTGCGTGCCGTTTCTTCCGGGTGAGAGATAAATCATTTATCTACATATTTTCTTTCATTATCTTGACCTGAAAATATCCTTAAACCCTAATTTCGAGGCTAGCTTTCAAGGCTCTATAAATAGGCCCTAAAGGCTAGGTTTGAAAGGGGGGGGAATTTCAAGGTCACGACGAAGCCCTGTCGGATTCTAGAGTGACCTACGATCAGAGAGGGAGGTCGTCTACGTCCTACTAGGCCTCCGGTTTAAGGGAGTATCTTGTTGTTTGAGTCTTTTGTTTCCTTAATCTCTCTGTTTCCCTCCTTGTTGCATGCATCACTTCTTCTATATTTCTCCCACGTTTTCTTACTCTCATACATCATTTACACACGTCCTCCTATGTTTTTGACGCCCCTAGGGGTTTAAAAACCTCCAGGTATCCCCCATCTCATGTTAGTTAGTTTATTTCTCATGTCCTTCTATAGTTTCTACATTTTTCTGTATATCTCTTTTTTATTTTTTTGCCTCTGTTCTTCTAACTGTTTTTGTTGTTTTTTTAGACTCTGGCACAGAAGTGCGAGAGGAGAGAGTGAGAGAGAACAGAGAGATTGAGAGAGGGGCGGAGGACTAGCAGTGGCGGCGAGGATGGATTGGGCGTCGGTCCGGCGTGCTCGGAATGGTGGCCGTCGTGCTTGGAAGGGGGCGGCCTGCTCAAAGGGGCTGGGTGCCGCACTGGGAACGATGGGCGCCAGTCCGGAGTGGAGGCGAGAGCTGCTCGCCTGTGCGGCTGGGAAACGAGGACGGCGACCAGCGGCACCTGCGTAGGGGGGGCGTAGGTGCGGTGCTTCTAGCGGAGAAGGGAGCGCGGAGGACGACGACGGCGGGGTGGTGGGCACTCAACTGTAGAGGTGGTGGTCAAACAGGGGAGGGAGAACAGGGAGAAGGATAACAGGCGTGGTGGGGTGGTGGCTAGGCAGCGGGCTCTGCGGTGGTGGGAGGCACAGCTGCGGCAGGCAACGGGGTCTCTGTGGCGCCTTGCTAGGGCGCCAGAGGGAGGAGAGGTAGGCTCTGGGGTTGCAGGAGGCAAGGACGACAATGAGGGTGCCAGCCGTAGGCGTTGGTGTCTGTAGGTTCGTCGGCGGTCATGAAGGCAATTGGCGGCAGAGCTAAGGGTACTCTGATGGTTGGCGGTGGGTGTGGATCTGTGTGTGGGGGTGGTTCGCATTGGCGGGTGGTGGTGCTGGAGGTACAGAGGAGAACCGCGACTGGAAGGGAGCGTCGGCCGTGATTGGCGTTGCGTAGGGCTAGACGGCGATGGCCATAGGAGTGGAGGGGGCATTGCAGGGCCGGGGAAGAGTTTGCAGAAGTGTTGGGAAGGTGGGAGGTGGCGGCCGCTGGGCTTCCTGGTACTGCAGAGGTGGGACAGGGGGAGGAAGTCGATGCCACTAGTGGAGGTGCTTGACATGGGAGGTGGTCCTGGCGGTGTGTTGGTGGAGGTGTCGGTGCGATCTTTGCTAAAATTAGGGGCCCTGCGGCCCCCTTCCTGTAATACTAATTGCGCCATTCCTGCAAATGTAGGAAAATCACACTTCGACACTGAGGATGGAGACCACCTTCGGTCCCCAGCTCGTCGAGAGCCATGTCAAAGGTGGCCACCTCACCGTCTCCCCCAACTTCAGGAGCTTCCCTCCTACGGTTGGCTTCCCCAACTTCCTTGCGGTGGCCTTCTCCAATATACTGGACGTAGAAGCGTCCGACGAGCCCAAGACCAACGCTCCCATCCAGAAAGCCACTGAAGCTATTGCTGGCCGAGCTCTGGCCAAGAATAACAATGGCATCCCAGCCAAGACGCTGAGCTGCAATGTGCATCACATACACCAGGCTGTCGGTCCACCTCACCAGGGATCGGCATCCCACCGGAGAAGGCTCCGTAGGGGCAATGCTGGCGCTACCGTGGGGCGCCAAATCTCTAGCTCTGGGAAATCCATGATCGTCGAGAACATCCGAGTCCACCTCAATCGGCAGAAGTCTGAAGTAATTTCAGACCTCATCGTACCAACTATTCTAGTCTGCAACTCCTTTTAGGGGCTGGAGAAGATGAAGGAGAAGGTGATGCCCGCCCTCCCGGCCAGAGCTCCAAAGAACACTCTGGTTCACAAGTCGATTAAGCTCAAATAAGTCTGGATTCCCAGGGAAGCTCGGACCATTGCACCCGCCCAAACTGGGCCCAATTGCATCTGCCCGAGGAGGGCCCGACGAGATGGAAGGGTCGAGATGATGACCCCGACTGATGGGGACATCACCCATGACTCTCTCTAGCTCGGGACCTCTCTCCCTCCCAGAGAGGGGTAGGATGCAGCCAATGCCGGGACGGGTTCGCTTCGACACTTGGGCTATCTATCTAGGTCATTTTGGTGTATTTTGCCCTTTTATTTGAGTAATTTTGATGTCTTTTCCCTTTATTTTGAGTCAGGTCCCTAGGTTATCAAGTCATTTACCTAAGCTACTTGTCATCTTCATGAGCAAGGTATAGACCTAGGAAGCCAGTGGATCTAGTTCCTATATCCATGGATGCTAGAGTGTCGCAGTCCGCCAAGTCTTTTGCCGAGCATGTTAGTGGTTTACAAGATGACATCCGTCGCCACATAAAGACTAGCAACGCATGATATAAAGAATTGACTGATGCTCATAAACACCCCCGCGAGTTCCAAGAGGGTGATTACGTCATGATCAGGGTTAGGCCTAAATGGTTTCCCTCTAGGATCGTGAAGAAACTACAGGCTCGTGGTGCTGGCCCCTTTAGAGTTCTGAGGCGAGCTGGATCCAATGCATATATTGTAGACTTGCCGGGCGACTATGGTATCAGTTCCACATTCAATGTCTCAGACTTAGTCACATATAGGGACCCGATAGTGATCCCTAGTGAGTTGTTCGTGCCTTCTCCACCCCTTGTGAGCGAGCCCTCCTCTGAGAGTCTACTTTCAGCCCTGTCACCTCAGCAGCGTGAGCGGATAGAGTCTATACTGGATGAGCAGGTGACTACCACTAGGAGTGGCATATATCACTGCTACTTGGTGCGTTGGAGTGGATGTCCCGTGTTCGACGAGACATGGATCACACGAGCAGAGCTAGAGCGGCTTGACCCTGACTTGCTGGAGCGATATCATAGCGACCTTGATCCTCACTCAACGGGGTAGAGTTCCTAACACCCGGGGAGGATTGGTGAGGACACCAGAGGCCTAGACCGACACTAGACCTCACAGACGAGCCACTGATGATGGACCCACAGAGCTACAATGGCTTCGTTATGGCTCGGAGACAGTTAGATTTTACTTTCTCGTTTATTTCACTTGTGTCTATTTTGTAGGCCACGTATGGGCCATAGACATTATTAGTCTTTTAGAGTTAAGGGTTTCTCTTTTGTGCTAGTGGGCTGGGTGCATCCAAGGCCCACCTGGACAAGGGAGTGCCATGGCCCAAAGCCCACCCCAATCCTAAGAGTAAATGCTTGGGGACAACATTTATTTGGGGTTTTAAAGGCTTTATTTATTACGACTAGACTATTTAATTAACCTAGTTGGGCCTTATGAATTAATATTTAAGTTATTAATTCAATTTAAGCCTTATAATTACTAAATAAATTCTATAAAATATCTAAAATAAATCTAGAAATAAATTTAAAATTTTGGGTCACTACACAGGGCATCCATAGGTGACTATATCATGCATGAATGCAAATGCTGGGGGACCAGGGCATCCATGTATGTACCTATCATGCACTAGATCCATCGTGGTGATGACAATGGGTGGGGGAGGACTGGCACATCCGAAGATAGGCCAACCATGTATCCTACCTAAAGTGATATGTGTGATGGCTTAGCCTTATAACCATGTTGAATGATGCGGTGTGCCCAGACAAATGCTTTCCTGACCCAGAAATGACTTCCATATGTAGGGGTATGGTTTGGCCTTGTCACTTCCATTCATAACGGTCGAAGGGGTCTAGGAAGGTGGATACCATGGAGTGGGACACTACCTCTTTAACTAGGGGTATATGGCCCAAGGTCATGGCTCCCATGGTTTGACCCAAGTCAAGGAATTGGTGGGTTAGGTCAAACATGGTGGGTTGGGGTAGGGAAAGGTGGGTTGTGGGTAAGGCAGTTGGGTCACATGGGTATCCCAGCTCCCATAGGAAGGGATCGAAGGGATCATGGTAAGGGTCACCTAAAGAGATGTACTCTATGGCCTCGGGGTCCTCAAAAGGTGATGAGTCATCCTCCTCCATTAGGATAGTTGGGCCAGTGTCTTGGATGGGCTGGTCGGCCATGAGGGGATGGCTTGGCTCTCTACCCGAGATAAGAAGCTCCAATTTGAGGATAGAGTTTGGCTCATCAGGTGTGGGGAGGAATAGAAGGAGGTTGCTTGTAGCGTCCGTGTCTTAATGGATCCATAGTGGTTTGGACCCGGATCCGATTCTATCAGATCTGTCGATTTTTACAGATTTTTTGACTATTTTCTAACATTTTTCTGGGAGAGTTAAAGTATTTTAATAACGTTGCCGACCTCCGCACGCCACCGGCTGCCTCCTTCCCCATCTCTACTAACCCCACGCCGGCCACCACCCAGACACGGCTAACAACCTTGCCACGTCTCGCCCCATTGTCGACGAACGCTCTCCATACCTCCCACCTGGCAGTAGCAGAACCCACGCCACCACTGGCATCCTCCCACGCCTCCCCCCATCCTTCTGTCTCTCTTTCTTAACCCATGCACACCCTCCTTCGACGCCTGCCAACCCACGCCCATGAGTCACCTGCACCCCACTGCTGCCACACCCTCCTCCACCGTGTGCAAACCTCCCTTTTCCCCTTCGTTCACTTGCACTAACCAACCCCAGATCCACCTCCACAACCCCACCACGAATGCCCTGCCAACCCTCCCAACTCCGCACCACCTCCCCCTCCGTCTTCCAATCACTCCTTGCTTCCCTCTCCTCACCACCATCCGCAAGCCACCTGCACACCCTCGCCGACCTCCGCATCCACTGCACCTCCACCTCACCGGCCGCTCCAACCCCCTGTCTCTCTAAACCACCCAGCCACCACCGCACGCCACTATCGACGAACCCCTCCGGTGACAACTCCCACGCCACAACACCTCACCGCCGGCCCCCGCCCCTGCTGCTTCCCAACCCAGACTGACACCTCCCCCTCTCACTACGCCCACGGCCCTCTCTCCCTCTTTCTAAACCAACCCCACAACCTCCCTCTCTCTCTCTAACCTTCCTTATACACCTTCACAACCTCGCTCTGATACCACCTGTAGCGACCCGGGATCTGAGTACTGGAAAGGAACCAGCGCGACTCGAATCTCGGCCCGCCTCCCACGAGCCCGAAGACTTGGAAGGAAAAAATGGATGGTGTGAGGGTGTGTAAGAAGCTAAAGTAACTGCAGGAATAGCACAATATACAAAATAATGTAGAAATTAAATAAATAGCCAGCAACCTGAGGCTGCTTGCAGAAGCTGCCACGACTGGCCACCTAACGATCTGGAGGCGAGATTTGGCTCACGCAGGGAGGGGCCTTCAGCCGGCCAAGCGAGGGGAGGGGATGGGCTAGAATCTTGAAGCGCCGGACTCCTTGTCAGTGCTGTCAGGTTCTGGAATCGCAGGACCGTTGGTTGAAGAGTACGCCGCTACGGACGCTCCCGAACTCCAAATGGGTCGAGACCAGAGCCAAAACACTCCTATCTGGCCCAGGAAGAAGCTTGATTTTTCTGGTTCAACCTTGAATCTACTACTGAATGGTACAGGTCTTGGAACATGGCTGGACAGCGCTGGTATTGACTGCTCTCAGATGGTTGTAGCTGGAAGATGGAGGCGCCACGGGCTGTCCCGAACTCGGATGGAGACGAGGCTGGTACCGAGATGACCGTGGACGAGTCTTCTTTCAGATGAGACTGATGGAAGTCTCAGAAGATGCTGGGGACGATCGTGCTGGCCAGAAAAGTGGAGGTGGGTCCGTTCAGGAACAAAGGGACCAACCTGGCACAACTTTGGGAAAAAATTCAGAACTTCTGATGCCCAGATCCGATCGTCGTTCCACTTCTGAGGGTTGAAAGAGGACTGGGAGAAGTTACTCTCAGCCAAGTTTCACATCCCGATCTAGGAGGGAGTGGTCGGGGTGGGAGTTTTTCTAGGGATCTGGTTCCCTGCCTGGGAGCTCTTGCGCAGTTGGGGGAGAATCGCTCTCGCGGACAGCTCTGAGCTCGGATGAAGACGAAACCACCGCCTTTGGAAAGCCCTCTGGACGACCTTTCTAGTAGTATATGATTTGTCACTAGAAGAGTTGGGGAGGTGCTAGAAAAGCTGCAATCTTCAGGGCCCTTACTATCTGCTTGTGACCTGCTGCCAGAGCTACACCCTTATGATGGCTAAGGAAGCAAGGAGGAAGGGCTGCAATGCAAGGGGTGGATGGAAAATGTCTTGGGAGTGGGGAGGACGTGGTTAGGCTCCTTGGAGGGTTGTGGGGGCAGAGGTGGAGGTGGTGTGGTGAGCTAGGGTTGTTGGAATGAAGGGGTGGGCTTCACTTTTCGGGTCCGCAAGCCCTCACTCTTCTTTTCCTCCTCATCCGAAACATCCAAGTTTTTCATTCCTTCATGATTTCAGGCCTCAGCCTATGTCACCTTCCCACCCTACTTACTGCACCTCTTTTCATCTTTATCTTCCACCATCTCTGTGTTCCACTTCTCATTCCCTTTCCCCGACCTTTTCGGGAGTTGCTGATTCCTCTTCCCCAGGGCTTCCGGGTCTTTCCTCCGATTATTCCCTAGGACTTCCGAGCGTTTGCTCTCATTCTTCCCCTGGACTTCAGGGCGTTACCTCGAATTCTTCCCTGACCCTGTCGGGTGTTTTTGCATCTTCTTCCCCGCCTCTGGCAGATGATCACTATCTCTTTCCTCCGACTATGTCAGATGCTCCTTTTTCTCCTCTTCTTACTCGCTCATCCTTACCTTTTCTAGGTTTTCACCCTTTTTTATGCTATTTTTGAGGCTTTAGCCTGCCTTGATCTCAGTTTAACCTCTGATTCATTTTGTATCTGATTCCTTGTTATCAGAGCTTTTGCGCCTTAATGAGGGAGTTCTAGCCCTCGTCTCTCTCTTTTTTATCCCTTCTTCGTCCAGTATGGTGTCCACCACTCCTCCATGTCGAGGAATCTAATCCTTCACTCTCCTTTTTCTTGTCGAGCAAGGAATACAAAGCTCACGCTACTCAAAGCTCAATGATCATATGCGCTTCAGGATGTTATTACCCACACCAAGGATTTGCAAAGGTATCTTTTATTTTATGCAAGAACACGTTAGCATTGCTATTACTCTATTATTTCTACACACATTTGTAAGTGTTGATTCCTCGATATGAATGAGTGGCTTTAGGCTTTAGTTTGTTCACTTAGTCAAATGAGTCACTTATGTAGCATCTTAAGCTAGTGATAGCTCCGTGCTGGGAGTCTAGTTCTTTTCCCGACCCTTGAGGGTGACCCTTAGGCACGGTTCTTCACACACCTCACAGCAAGCCATAGCCAATCTCTCTAGAGCGTACTCCGCTGCTATATCTTCGTTTACCATCACCCTTTTAAGATACTGCTTTAGAGCTTTCTGATGTGCAGCGGATCTTTTAATTAACTCTAGTATTGAGATCCTGGCCGGTGTTCTATCAAGGTGCTTTAGTAAGTCATACTCTGTGGCCAGCATAGATTCTGGTTCCTGCTCTACTTGGTCTTGCGCGGGCTCCTGCTCCTACTGGGGAAATACTCTGTGGAACATGCGCCCACTCCAGAGCACCATAGTTTCAGACGCCTCTGTCGGGGCGGGTGGAGATTGGGAAGAAGTGGAGGCTGGTGTGCTGACGGATAGTGGAGGGTTGGTAATAGGAGGGGTTGTCGTGGGAGGCCTTGCCATGGAGGGGTTGTTGTTTGGCGGAGGGTGAGGTCGGGTAATTGGCGGGCGGAGTAGGAGGGATCGCGGGAGCATGGTGGTAGAAGGTGGAGTGGGTTGTTGTGGTGTCGGTTGTAGTGGAACTGATTGTGATGGAGGGGTGGATTGTGGAGGGGTAGATTGTGGAGGAGTGGTTGCCGACAAGGGGCAAATGAGGAGAGGCCTATTTAGCGGAGGGTTTGTAGGGGGAGGTGTATTCATGGGTTGGCGAACAGGGGCCGTGCGGGAATGGAGTTCAGGTGACATGGCCCTGGCGTGGTAGAGCGTATGAGGGGACGTGAAGGTTGGGGAATTCTTAGCAAGCGAGGTGGTTGGTTGGTTTCTTGGTTAATGGCCCCAACAGAGACGCTTTCTTCTTGCCATCCCTGCCCTCTTTTCACCTTGTGGATCGAGGAGACAGGGTTAACTTGTTAATTCTATACCGAGTGCTCTGGTAGTGGATTATTAACTATCCCCATGTTAGTCTGGGGAGCAAGAGCCAGCTGTTGCTGAGGGCCCTGCTGTGGCGATTGTTGCTGGACTTGTTGCTGACGTGGCGGCCTTCTCGCCTTCATGGAGGCTACCACCTTTCTCATTTCTTCCCAATCAATACCTCCTTGGTCATTCAAATCATATATGACCACGTCACATGGCTAGAATTCGTTGAACATTTCAATGATAAATATTTTTCTGATCGCATTCAAGAAAAGAAGGTTGCGGAATTTGTCGCATTAAAATAACGGGCATTAAAAGTGCCCGAGTATGAGGCCCAATTCTCAAGGCTATCCTGGTATGCACCCCACTTGGTGTGAATCGAGAAGATGAAGGCAAGAAGGTTTCTTAACGAGCTTCGGCCCCAATACATCACCCAACTTGCGCCGATGGACATCAAAGTCTTTTCGGAAGTGGTTCGACGTGTCCAATTGCTAGAAGATGCCACCGAATTCCCTGAAAGGATTCGAGATAGGGACAAGAAGGAACCCGTCACAAGCCCGGGAAATTTCAAACTAGCATTTAATAAGAAGCGGTCCTACAATGGAGGGGAGTTCTCCAAAGAAAAGTGATTTTAGAAGAACGACAAGCCATTCTCCACCATCACTACGCCTTCTAAGGAAGTGTGTAAATATTGTGACAAGGTCGGCCACCTGGCCGAGGAATGCTGGAGGAAGCTAGGAGCTTGTCTCCGATGTGCAAGCCAAGCATATCGAATCTCGGATTGCCCGTTGATGAATGAGCAAGATACTAAGGATGAGAAGCGTCTGGCAAAGAAACAAGGCCATCTACAAGCTCTCCAAGAGATGGAATCAACTGAAGGTGGAATTGTGGAAGGTACACTAATTGTCTGCTCTATAAGTGCTAAAGTTTTATTTGATACCGGAACAACTCATTCATTTATTTTTAAGAAATTTGCTGCTGCATTTTCTAAGGAGCCCGAATGGTTAGATTTAGCCATATCTGCACCTCTCGGGAACAAGTCCGATATCATGCATCACTACCCTAGTTGTGAGATTATTGTTAAAGGAAACAATCTACCTGTCGACCTAATATGCCTTGATATGAAGGGGTATGATGTCATACTAAGTACTGACTAGTTATCTACATACCAAGCCACTATAGATTGCCAAAATGGCAAGATAACTTTTGTGGATTTTTTGGGGGCATTTGTTCACACCCGAAATATAATCAGATGGCAATCACGCCTGAACGACCAAAGGATGCGGCCTGCCAAAGCATAAAAGTCGAAGAAATTCAACAGAGAGGGGTCCTTTCGGACTGCTAAAGTCTCAGGTCACCTGACAAGAGCATCAAGGAATCTGCAACTCATCACCTCGGGATGTTCACAAGAAGACTACAACAAACCAGCAGTGCCGCACGGCCTGCCCAATGAATCAATATCGATTTGATTGCCCCGAACAAACCCCACCCTTCATCTGATCAGGACGAGAATACACCTGGTGGTCTGCCACCTGATAAGAAACCCTCCCGAGGTAAAGAGGCATCCCTGGTTCCTCAGAATAGGGAGCCGAAGACTATGTCAGTGAAAAACCTGGTGAACCTGACTCAAATGTATCTGCTTACCAGATAGGCCTATGAATGGCCGGAGAGCTGCCCAGCCAAGGCGAAAATACTCCAGGTAGTGACCCAATCACTGAGGATGTCGTGAATATGAATGAAGCCGACCTGATAGCACAAGATCACAGTGCCAAAGGCCATGTCAGTGGAAAACCTGAGTGACCGAATTAAGGGCACGGTTGGGGCCAGAGTTGGCCGATCAGTGGCCCGAAGGCTTCCCGATACCTCTCGTGGCGGTTCTGCAGGGCCAGAATGAGATGAGGGTTTGAATTAACTCCCGGAGCTAGTCTAAGATCTACGGACCGACTCGGCCCGAACAAACACGCAAAGGGAAGCTAACCCGACACCATCAATACCGATGCGCTCCCCTCCACCAACGCCACCGATTCCGGTGCGCAAAAACTGTTCGAGTGGCTCTGAACCAGTGCACTCACCCCCCGTGCCGGATTAAGCCAATCAGTTGAAACCCTATAAGAAGGGCTAATCCGATGAGAAAAGAGAAGAAGAGAAGAAGAAAGAAAAAAAAAGAAAACCCTACCCAGAGAGAATCCCAGAGAGAGTGGCTGCCATCCCGGTCCTAGCAGAGCCAGCTTACAAAGAAATGCCAATCCAAAATTTACATATAGAACTAGCCAGGGTAATGGATGAATCAATGGGTTTGGAAATGCAAAATGAACAACGGGAAGACAAAATGAGTAATGCTAAATTAGCACTTGATGTTGGAGATAATGGCAGTGGTATTTCTCAACCTATTCAATTAGTCCATTCTGGTGACCTGTCTGTTTTGGAAAAACCTGTTGTGTCATCTACTGTCCAGAGACCTATGTCTCTGCCTAATGCCCAAGACACTGAGCTCCCTTCTATCCAAAATAAGCAATTTCTAGATCCCACTTCATCCAAACATGAGGGGCACATCACAAGTCTTAGTATTGATAACACTCTTTCCTTGCAGCTGGAAAAACAAAACCTTAATATATCAAATGATCAGGAGGATTTACAAGCATGTCGACAGGAGAAATTGCAAGCAATTCGATAGGAAATTACCCTTCAAGCTGAGGTTTATAATGCCACTGCCATCCATGCACCTAGACAGGGAGTCAAAACCAGAGGAATGACAAGAACTGGATCTGAGGGTAAGATCCATTCCAAAACTTAGTTCCAATGACTTTCATTATATGGAATATTAGGGGCATTGGAAATGATCTATCAGTGGGTCGTGTAAAATTATTGATAAAAGAACATAAAGTAGACTGTATTGTCATCCTGGAGCCCAAAATAAATGTCAGTAATATGGAACAGATCTGCAAGAAGTTAGGTATGGAAAAATCAATTGCTAATAATGATGAGCATGCTCATATATGGATTATGTGGAAAGGACAGATGGAGTTTGATATTGTTCTGCAACATGAACAGCAAATCACTATAAAACAATCTCATCCACATCTGCCTGAATTCTATGCATCCTTTGTTTATGCTAAGTGCACACCAGCTGAAAGAGTATCCTTATGGGTCTCTCTTGCTCATGTCAATACTTTGATTAAAGGTCCGTGGATTGTGGCTGGAGATTTTAACAGCATTATGGAGATTGATGAAAAATTGGGGGGCAACATGCCTTGCATAAGATCAATGATGGAATTTAAGGATTGTATGAATGACTGTGGTCTTATTGATGCTGGTTTTATTGGTTCGAAGTACACTTGGCATAATCAACAATCTGGTGCCAAAGGAATATGGGCTAGATTAGATAGGGCCCTCAT
Source organism: Amorphophallus titanum (assembly GCA_024336825.1). Lineage (NCBI taxonomy): Eukaryota > Viridiplantae > Streptophyta > Magnoliopsida > Alismatales > Araceae > Amorphophallus > Amorphophallus titanum. Next base: position 2,491,028 of record JANBPO010008917.1, read on the forward strand.
CAACAACTCATGGATGAATTCTTTTCCAATTACTGTGGATCACCTGTCTAGAGAAGCATCGGATCATGCTCCCCTTCTAGTGAAATTGGCATTAATTAGTACTGTTAAAACCAGATTCTACTTCCAGCAAATGTGGACCAAGCATGAGCTTTTTCTTCAGGCTGTAGACCAAAACTGGAGAACCAGTCCACTAGCTTCCTCTGCTATCACTACTTTGTGTATTAAGTTAAAGTCCTTGAGATGTTTGCTCAGGGATTGGAACAAGAATGTTTTTGGGAATGTTCACAAAAATTTAATGGAGGCTGAAGATCTTGTTCTTAAGGCAGAATACAGATATGACCAGCAACCCTCTTCTACCACACTTTTAGCTTTGGAAACTGCAAAAAGCACCCTTACAGAGAGAATCCTTCAACAAGAAATTTTCTGGAAACAAAAGTCAAGAATCTGGTGGCTGGCAGAAGGTGACAAAAATACAAAATTCTTTCATATGGCTGCTACTGCAAATAGAAGAAACAACAGAATTCCTCATCTCAGAACATCTTCTGGTGACCTTACTTCAGACAGTCAAAAATGAAGGACATTGCTATAAACCATGTTCAATCTGCCTTCACCTCCCAACCTCATTATATTGACAATGACAGTCTGGAATGCATTCCTCAAATGTTAAACCAGGATGACAACAAATTCTTGACTACTATTCCTACTGACATGGAAATCAAGGATGCCATTTTCTCTATATCTCCTGACAGTGCCCCAGGCCCGGATGGCTTTACTGGGTGTTTCTTTCACAAGGCCTCGCCTATTATTGCTGATACAGTTACCAAGGCTATTCAGGAATTCTTCACTCAAAGGAAACCCCTTCCTAGGTGCATCACTGCTACTATTATAGCCCTCATACCTAAGAACAAGAATGCAAGTGAAATTTCAAAATACAGACCAATCAGTTTATACAACTTTTCACACAAGATCATCTCCAAAATTCTGAGCTTCAGATTAAGTAGATTCCTCCCTTCTCTCATCTCAATGGAGCAAACAGCTTTTGTCAAAGGGAGGCACATTATTGAAAATATTGCCTTAGCACAGGAAATGGTTCAAGAGCTGGGCAGAAAAATCAGAGGTAGTAATGTCATCCTAAAGTTGGATATGGCAAAGACATACGACAGAATAGAATGGGATTTTCTATTTGCAGTACTGAAGAGATTTGGCTTTGATAATCAGTTCATCAATTTGATTGAAAATTTGATTACAAATTGCTGGTTTTCTATATCACTGAATGGAGAGCAAGCAGGGTTCTTCAAATCTACCCGAGGCATCCGACAAGGTGACCCCATTGCCCCTTATCTTTTTATTCTGGCTCAGGAGACTCTAAGCAGATTACTTAAGGACAATTTTGTTAAAGGAAAAGTGGGCTGGTTTTCTGGACCGAGGAGGTGTTCTCCTATCTCCCACCTTCTATTTGCTGATGACACACTTATTTTTGCAAATGCCAACACAAATTCTATCCGCAACCTCATGAAGACACTAAGAACATATGAACAAGCTTCAGGTCAGCAGATTAATGTAACAAAGAGTGGATATCTCATTCACCCTAAAACTAATCTTGCTCTTCAAAGAAGACTTGACAATATCACTGGTTTCTCTAAACAAGCTTTTCCTCACAAATATTTGGGCTATCCTCTGGTCTTGGGTAGAGCTAAGAAAGTTGTATTTGCTGGCATTATCAGTACTATCTAGAAACGTATAGAAGGCTGGCAAGCTAAATTTCTCTCACAAGGTGCCCGATTGATCCTAATCAAGCATGTTCTTTCTTCTATTCCTATATACATTTTAGCTTCTTCTCCTCTTCATGCTGGCATCCATCAGCTACTTGACAGATCCTTTGCCAACTTCTTTTGGGGGTCCTCCAAATATGGTAATAGAAAACACTGGAAATCTTAGAAAGATGTCTGCAAACCTGTCTCTCAAGGTGACCTTGGAATTATGTCTTTAAGACCACGGAGGTAATGGACCCTAAGGCGGGGTGGGTGAAGCTACGACTTGTGGGTTGGTCGAAGCCTCGGGCCAACATATACGTCAACTCCATTTGCGAGTCTAATCCCATAATAAGGTCATCTAATGTATCAACATGGTGACTAGACTGAAATGTGGTATGGAATGAATTGACGGGCACTAAAGGTAGTGGAGGATCCATGGATGCATAGCATGATGCTCTATGGACCAAACCTATCTTGAGCTAACTAAGTAGTGGCTCGGTGATGAAAAGCGTCTCCATTAGTAACACGGGTGGCTCTGGCAGAGGTGGCTCTAAAGAAAGATCGAAAGTAGGTGGCAAAGGAGCTCTAGGGGAAGGGTTCCTCGACTGGTGTGGGTGGGGTTGCGGGGTAGGGGCATCCTACCTCGTGGGCTCATGTGGAGAGGTAGATGCTCGCCGAAGGGCATCATCAAACCTTGACTCCAATGGTTCAACCTTTAGAGCAACCAGATAAGAGTGCGCCAGAGTGGCCACGTCGCGGCAAAGCAATTCAAACCGATAGTGAAGTCGCAAACCTCTTCGGAACTCAAGTGCGATCGTGGTGCTCTTCTCTCCAACTCCATATCACAATCGATCCTCTCCAACTCCATATTGCAACTGATACTCATCGAAGTCCCTAATGTACTTAATCACAGACTTGTTGTCTTGGACGGGTTGGCATGGGTTGGCCATAGTTGCAAAAAGATGGGATTGGGTTCCCCTAGGAATGGGCATGCATTGGAACACATTTCTTTTCTTCTTTTTTTTAATGCAAAACTAATGCAAGCACCTAGACACTCTACATTGCAATATTGGAATGCAGACCCGATGACAAACCTAGACTTAACCCAATTTCCAGTATGTGGCGGAGATTTTAATCTGAAGATCTAACTCAACGCGAGGGGCTTCCTTCCGGATATGCATAACCTAACCTTCCAGTAACGTCTTTTGATATACTGGTTATCGGGATGAGATGCAAACCTATGACACTTTTTTTCAGGGATCGATAAAATCGTGATGGCTAGGGCAATTTCCCTTCAATCCCCTTTGGATTCTGGCTCACCTATATGATTGTTGGATTATAATCTGATTACACTCCGTTCAAATCAATATCTGAAGCCCTAATTCCTTGAAAATCCCAAAAATTTCCAAAATAAAGCACCGGATTAGAACCTGCCCTGAGGCCTCTCAGAGCTGAACCCTCCGGACGCGATGAATAGCCCACGGCGCGGGGGTTCGCACTCCGAGAGCTAGCTGCGCCAGGAGCTCCTTCAATCAAGCTTCCTCCTACGCCGAGAGTTATGCCACCTCCTTCCCGCCAAAAGCACACGCCGAGATCCCCTTTGATACTCGTCGTGCCGACAGCCTATCCACCCCATGCCGCGCCGAGAGCCCTCATATGTCCAAAGCCTCCCGCGTCGAGAACCCTCTACAATTCCTATTTAAACCTCCACCAACCTTTTTAGATATATCCGGGGATGCCCACAAGCCTCCATAAAAATCCCAAGAAATAGATTAACGGGGAATGGCCCCCCCTACATTTTGTTGTCCCGAACCGGGCCTACATATATAACCCCGTAAGTTCGAAGGGCTCTGTCGCTGCATGTATCCCCTCGGCTTCCAAAGGGAGATATTAAACGTCACCGTGAGGTGATTACACTATTTAGGAGCCTCAACGCTCTCCCGTTTTGACCGTCATCCTGACACTCCATGGGTGGTGGTCTATCTCCTCTCTGGCACAACCCAGAGTAGGGGGAGATGTTGCCGGAACCGCGAGTTGATAATGACAAACCCCGATAAGCCAAGGGAGCGCCATCAATGCTTACCCCTTTCGGCTCCGTTCCTTGGGGAAGATTAACAACTTGGGACGTCCCTTCGAAGACGTATATCAAGGGACAACACCCTAACTCCTGCTCGGATTCCATCCCGCCATTACGTGGACAGTCTCCTATCCTCACCTGGCATAGACTAAAGCCAAGGGGAGATACCGCCGGATTTGATCCGTGCACTTACCTAAGGCAGGTGCACCCCTTGGCACTGTTTTGTCGACAAGGGTTTTCGTCGACTGGCGGTCGCACGATAAATCGCCATTGTTGGTGGCGGCCGAAGCTTCGGCTGCTACACTCGTTTTTGACCGTTGCACCTTGGGGCACGTGTTTCTAACTATTGGGGTCACGTACCTCTAGCGACCGTAGATACGGGCGCTAGAGGGATTCTAGCGCGCCTAGGTTAGGCCACTAGAGTGCTGTGGTGGCTTGAGGTGGGAGCGCCAGAGCCAGTGTGACTTCTCTTCTAGCGCGCCTTGGTTAGGCCGCTAAAGTCCCTGTAGCAGACCAGAGTTGGGCCACTAGAGCCTGTGGTGGCCCAAGGTTGGACCGCCAGGCACTGGGCTACACCGGGTGGTTTGCGGTCCTGTTTCTCTTCGACTGTGATTTTCGTGAGTCAGTGCTTACCTCCAGTGACACGTCCACTAGTCGTAACCTTCTTATGGCACGCGTGTGCTGACCCACCCAGGAGTGGTGGAGTGGCTGACCCGAGTGAGACGGTGTGTAGGCTGGTTACTGTAGGGCCCCCACATACAGCCGAGTCCGGGCTTAGGGAGAATTACCAGCTAGAGGACATGCCTAGGGGCGTAGGTCTGAGTGTTCACACGGGACTGAGGGCTTCGGACCTGCGTTGACGAGCAGGACCTCAGCTAGTCCTTATTTTGTGGTACTTCTGGTTACAGAGAGTGTCTTTGTCTCTGCCTGGGGCATTGTAGCTAGACACTTGTGATGCGGTGTAAGACGTCAGGCGACGCATCCGGTCGTTCTTCTAGTGGGTGGTGCTCCTATCTGCTGGCAAGTATGGACTCGAGTTTTGTCAGACCGAGATTCAGTAGTACGGTACTGTTAGAGTAGATGACTTTTTCGTTTATTTATTGCAGCTTGTTGGTTCTACTGTACTCCTGCTAGGTAGTGTACTTTCCTACTCTCTTGCTTTCCTGCCTTGTTTCTTCCGTGCGAGGTGGGGGTCCACGGGATCCCTTGGCATCGGCATTTGTGAGTGTTGGAGAATTTGTCGGCATTCCTGCTGATTGAATACCCTCTGCTCCTTTGTATTGTCTCTTGGGTGTTGTGTTCTCGAGGCGTGCTTGTAGTCCTTGAGGTGCATTTCCCGAGATTGTCATTTTCTCATTGTCGTGGGTCTTTTCTTGGTGAGATGCTCGATGCATGACTCGTGCCCTGTAGTCGTGTGATCAACTACTGTTGTGCCTTGATGTGACCCTACTTGCAGTTGCGTTCCGTGGTTCTATGTATTGTACGGAGCCAGAATCCTGCAGGTGCTGCTGTTGTTATTTTTACAAGTGCTGTTTCTCTATGATTTTGTCTGTCTATCATTAACACTTTATGGACCAACTCTTGTCGGTTAGCTTTGCTATACTCCTTGTTCCAGGTAGAGTAGCTTGCGACTCAATCAGATATAATGTCTAAGTGAGGACTGACTTGATTGTGCTCGTGGTCTGGTGCTACCGTGTTGTTGCTGTTCCCCGTGAATTTGTCGTTGGTGTCCTGTGTGTCAGGTGTTCCCTGTCGCCTTTAGCACTGGAGCCAATGATGTTGTCAAGCTATCAGCTGAGAGGACTGTGTTTCCTTGTTTAAGCGGATGCTTGATATGCCTGTCGTTCTGTTTCCCCGTATTTGTTATTGTGGCAGTCGTGTCTGCTTTGCCTATGAGACGCAAGCGACGTTGCCTTATTTCAGAGGTATCGGACTTCTTCTCACTTGTGTTGTGCTCAGTCCTAAGCGTGTGCTCATGATTATGGTATGACCGTGTTCCTCTGAGCTGTGTTTCTCGTGATTCGTGTCACTTCATAGTTGTGTTGTCAGGTTGTTCTTCCCTGCTTCTCCTTTGTGTAGTCCTTAAATTTTGAGGATGAAATTTCTTAAAGGAGAGGAGGATGTAATGCCCTGGATCTTTATTGCATCTTTATTAGGTCTTTCGGATCCTTTTTGGAGAGTTTCGGATCGCTTTTGTAGCTCCCGAGTTGAGTTTTACGATCCAAGTGTAGACATAGGAGTCATATTGTCTAGATTGAGTCTATATAATTTTCTGATTTATTGAGCCCAGCAACTTGTCAAAAGATGATTAGTGGTTGTAATGGAGTATTTGATTATTAATGAAATAGAAGTTAGAAATTGAGTATATACTTGTGTAATTGCATCTTATGTGTGATTGTATCACACTCTGATCATGCTTGCTTGCAAGAGGCTTACCATGCCGGCTGTTCGCACCTCCCCGAGCGAGTCTTTCGCTGAACATAAAGGCTCGGGACGTGACAGTATGGGAGCTCACGAGGGAGGCCATCCAGTGCTGTTAGAGAGAAAGAGGGAGACGAGGGGGTGGAGAGTAGAAGGTGACGGGAGAGAAGACGACAGAGAGGGGAGGGGTTCGTGGGTGGTGTCTTCCACTGAGAGAGGTGTGTGGGAAGGGCATGCAGTGTGGTGAAGAAGTGTGTGCAGAGGTGAGGGAGGCCGATGGGTGTGCTACCGTTAGAGAGAGAAGGAGCAGGGAGAGGAGGGAGTGGGTGAGAGGGGGTCAGTGGCTGCAGCCAGTGGAGGCAACGCCGGGGTTGGGGAGAGAAGAGAGAGGGAGAGGAGGCCCACGGTGGGTGGTTAACTTGGTAGAGAGAGAGAGAGGGAACATAGCGTGAGGAGGGTGGTTGGCAGCGGGACACGTTCGCGACGATGTTTCGGTGGTGTGGAGAGTAGAGAGAGAGGAAGAAGGAGGAGGAGGAGGAGTTGGCCGATGCCCCCCGAGAGGTCCGGTCGTGCTGGCTTCTTGTAGAGGGAAGAAGATAGAGATGGGGGGCCACCCCATGCCCATGCCCATGCTTTGGGGTCTCCCTACCAACCGCGCACAGCTGGAGTTGTTGGTGCGGCCACTGTATACGCACGAGAGAGAGGCCCATTTGTATTAAAGGGGTCATGCTTGAATGCTCTATGCGGTGTGTTTCATGCAAGATAATTATGTTGAGGTTGATGATGTCTCAAGAGGTGGAGAGGGCCATTGACGCCAGACTGGGCCCTTCATGTGTTTGCCTTGGCATTGATTTGCTTGGATCATAGATCCCACAAAATCTAGACATCCACGAATAGAATGGCCAAGAGTTCCAAGATCAAGTTCACGTAATCAAGGAAAATGCATAGGAATATTGATTTCCTTGAGATTCCAATAACAAGCTCATTAATCCAGAGGAATAGTCATTCAAAGAAATGACTTGAAATTGATAATGTCATGATTAGACCTAACAATAGGTCACAACTCATAGCCTGGATAGGCTAGAGCAGCTTACACAAGTCAAAATCTACGAAATGTCACTTTCCAGAAAATTGATGATGCACGGTCAGAACTGGGCTGCTCAGGGGATGAACGGTCCAATGAGAGCCACTCAACCAGGATGAACGGACGAATATGGGGCGCTCATGACAAGAGAGACTAAAGCCCAAAAACCAAGATAGACGGGCCATATTGGGCCACTCCAGAGATCAACGGTCCAATGTGATCCGCATAACTAATGGACAGTGCAAGATAGTCCGCTCAACTGGGCCTAACCACTAGACTAGAAATTCACCCAAAGTGGGCTCCCGGGCTGCCATAAGCAAGGTGTAACTGAACCAGGGTCCAACCTACTATCTGCTGGTCAGCCCAGGGCTCATTGGGTCTATCACAACAAGATTGGGTCGACGGAAGAACAAGGTTAATCGACCACATGAGATGGCATTCACTAGGGATGCACGGTCGATCATGGGCCACCCATTGAGACATATGGTCCATCTCAGGCCATTCATGACTCCGTTGGTCCATATTGAACCGTGACTCACAGTAATCCAAGTGGTTCGATCACGAGACAGGTTCAGGTCTTGTTGGCACAATTTGCCCAGCATCCTAGTGGGAATCCCAGGCTCGCGGGGACTGACGGAGGTCCCGTAATGGAGGTCCTAGTCTGACAAAAGGAGTATCCGGCGGAGAGTCCCAACCATTACAAGGAATAAGGCTAGTAACACATCGAAAATCAGTATAGTAGTCAGTGTCAAGCGATCCTAGCACAGGGGGGAGGCCTTCTACGTCCCTACAGGCCTCCGGTTCAAGGGAGTAGTCCATTTGTCGCATCGTCTGTCGTCAGTCCCGTTAGTCCATTTGTCATTGCATGCATGATTTCTCATCACCGTCATTCGCTTCTTTTCATCCTCATTGTCATTTTTACACACCCACCCATGTTTTGGCGCCCCCTAGGGTTTAAAAACCTCCAGGTGAACCCCCATTCATGTCAGTTAGTTTATGTTTTATCATTTCTAGCATATATTACATCGTGTGGATCTAATCTGGGTTTTATTTTGTTGGTCGCACGTTGTCTTGCAGGTCAGCAGCCATCCAGTGCGAGGCCCACTCTCTCTGGCCAGCCGAAAAGAGTGGAGGTTGAAGTCCTACGATTTGGAGGAAGGTGGAGTGGGGTGGTTGATCGTCGTCCGTCCAAGACGTTGTGTGGCTACTTAGTGGCCGTTCATCGTCGTCCTATGGTTGATCCAGAATCGTCCCACTACCAGCGTGCTTCATCCCATGTTTCATTCCTATGCTGGTAGGCGACCTACAGAGAGCCGCACTTCTTCTAGGCGGTCCTTCATCGGCCGCTCATCCTCTCAGCACTATGCAAAGGCGACTGTCTCTCCTTATTTCTCAAGACACGGCTTGTCCATCGCATCCGGGGTCTTGGGTGGTGATCACACAGGTTCTGTCTTCACCCAACCCTTTCGGTTTCATTGATTCTGTCGTACTTCCCTATCCAGGAGGAGTAAAAGGGTGATCTCATTCTATTGCCAGCACTTAAAGGGAAAAGCCCTTTTTCCGATCAACAGACTTTCTGGCGATCACGGTGGGACGCCTAGTGCCCATCGTGTTGGTGTTTGCTGACCCCATGCATTCTTTTGGATTGTTAGCCTCTGTTCTTGTCAAGTTGTCACAGGTTACTGGCTGGCGTTTGACGATTCTGTTCCCTAGCAGTTGTGCAGTCCTTTAAGGGCCGCCTGATTGTTAGTGCGGATTGAGGGTACCAGGAAAGCTGACTACACCCAGAAATGGTAACCTACTTTTCAATGGACCAAAAGGACTGAAATAGCAACCCATTGATGATAGGAAGGTTGACTGAGCAAAGATACCTTTCCAGATCTCAAAAGATGCAAATTTTGGCATTTACAGTTCCTGTTTATGCTCTCTAGATCCAATTCAGAAAATGCTGTAGGTTTACTAAGAATGGCCCTGGGAGCCACTCACTGAGGCATTTTGTCGAACAAGTGCTTCTTCTCCATGAGGTCGGTGCAGTTGGCTTGGCATGCCTTATGAGGTCGACCTGTCTCTTACAAGGTCTGAGCAGCTAGTGAAGTTACCATGAAGATGGTCTTCGAGGTTGATGCACGTAAGGTGCTTGGCCTTGGGCAGGGTCGGTGCACATTGGAGGCCACTTCACTTGAGGTCGGTGCACATTTGGAGCAGCTTCACTAGAGGTCAATGCACATTTCAAGGTCGACGCTTGTCAAGGTCGGTGCTCATTTCAGGGTCGGTGCACATTATTGTTTGAGGCAGATGAAGGTTACTGCACATCTTGTTCCATCACGTACAGGTCGATCTATATTCCTATTTGAACCATACAAAGGTCGACGCACACCACTGTTTGGGGTAGGCAAGGGTCGACGCATATGTGCCTCTTCCTTCAGTAAGGTCGATGCACATTTTCTTTTGTCACCAGAAGGTCGATGCACATCACTGTTGAGCCAAATGAAGGTCGATGCGCATTTTCTTAAGCTCATGAAGGTCAATGCACATCTTGGCTGATTGCCTGTAAAGGTCGATGCACATTCTCTAAAGCTTATGAAGGTCGATGCACATCTTCATGAAGGTCGATGCACATGAACAGTTTGGCAGAATGTCTTCAAACCTAGACACATCAAAAGATGGCATGAATTTCTATGCCAATTAGCTAGTGACTCATGGTGACGTCATCAAAACAACATGTACTCAACAGATTACATATATGTCCTAAAGATAAAAAGGAATAAAAGATACGTTGCTCACCCTATAAATAGGGGGTGGGGCGGTTCGAACGGGCCACCCCCTTTCGAATCCCCTACTTTCCCTCTCTCTTTCTCTCTCTTTGGTGGCCGAGCGGACGACCTCTCCTCTCCCTTCTTCTTCTCTGCTACCGAGACCAGACGCCAAGCACCACCGTCGCCGTCATCGTCGTCCGTGGTGAGGGCGCCGCCGTGGAAGCCCCTCCCCCTTTTCCTCTTCTCTCTTCTCCCTTCCGTCTCTCGTTCTATCTTCTCCCCCATTCTCTTCTTTCCTCTTCTTTGCCTTGGGGGGGACGTTAGAGCCCTAGGCTCCTTCCCCTCCCTCTCTTCTTCCTCTTTCATCTTCATCTCTCCTTCTTCTCTCTTCTCCATACTCTTCTCCATTGCCGGTGCTATGGGCGGGGGCGCCATCGCCGGCCGTGCCGGTGAGGAGGCTTCCGGTGCGCCTGGGAAGGCAGGTCACGGGTGTGCTGGGGAAGGTGAGACACAAGTGTGCCGACGAACGTCCCATGGGAGTGTGCCAGGGAAGCCTCCAGCAGGGTGTACCGGGGAAGCCTTCACGAGCGTGTCGGGGAAGCTGCCCAGGGGGGTGTGCCGGACAAGGCCCTAAGGGCTGTACCGGTGAAGACCATGGGGAGTGCACTGGGGAAGACCCGTAGGGTGTACCGGTGAGGGGAGTTTAGTGTGCCGCAGGAGGGTAACTTCAGGCTGTGCCGGGGAAGACGCTGACATACGTACCGGGGAAGGACTCCTAAGAGTGTACTGGTGAAACCTCCAGCAGGGTGTACCGGGGAAGGCCTGTGCGTGATTTGCTGGTGAAGGGAGAGAAGCAGACTTCTGTAGCTGAGGACTTCTGGTGTTGCCCCACGGGGCCCACCGCCACTTTGTTGGGGCCGTCACTCCTTATGGGAGCGTACCTGTGTTTCCCCTTACGCCTCTGGCCTAGGAGAAACTCTGTCAAAATTTCATCAGAAATTATCGGTGTCTCGTTAGTTTAAACTGTAGTAGAGTCAAATAACTCAGAAAATCTTTTACGCATGGCTTCTTCGGTCTCCCATGTTGCTTCATAAGGCCATGACTTCTTCCATTGGACTTTAACCATTGGAATAGTCTTATTCTGAAGTTGACGTACCTCACGTTCAATAATCTTGATTGGCGTTTGCTCGTACGTCATATCCTTTTGAATTTCCAGATTATCATAGGTGATAACATGGTAATGATCATAGACATATTTCTTCAACATAGAGACATGGAATACGTCATGAACTCCTGCTAATTGCGGAGGCAAGGCTAGTCGATATGCTACTTCACCAACCCTTTCCAGGATTTCAAAAGGGCCAATGAATCTTGGAGTAAGATTACCTTTAATACCAAATCTTCGAATATCTCGACCTGGAGAAACCTTAAGGTATACATGATCTCCTACTTGAAACTCCAAGTCGCGTCTTCGATTATCAGCATATGATTTCTGTCTGTCTTGTGCCATCTGGAGTCTGTCTCGAATAAGCTTTATCTTCTTGGTAGTATCCCAGATAATATGGGGACCTAGAAATTACCTTTCTCCCACTTCATTCTAGCATATTGGTGACCGACAGCTCCTCCCATATAATGCCTCGAAAGGTGCCATTTGTATGCTAGCTAGGTAGCTATTGTTGTATGCAAATTCTACTAGAGGCAAGTGATCATTCCATTTTCCTCCAAAGTCAATAGCACAAGCCCTGAGCATATCTTCCACCACCTGATTTGTCCTTTCTGTCTGGCCATCAGTTTGTTGATAGAATGTAATGCTAAAGTTGAGTCAGGTCCCTTACGAATGTTGCAGACCCTTTCAGAACTGTGATGTGAATCAGGGATCTCTGTCAGATATAATAGTGATAGGGACACCATGCAATTTGACAATTTCCCTCATGTATAATGCGGCTAGTACATCCACAGATCATCGACTTTTGATTGGTAGAAAATGAGTAGACTTAGTCAGCTGGTCTATGATTACCCATATACCATCGTGTCCACCTCTAGTCTTAGGTACGCCCGAATACATAAAATGGTGGAATGCTCGGACGGGGTTTTATCGGTTGCACAAGACCGATTGCTGGGACGGGCCAGAGAGGAGGTTCCTGAGCCGGCAACCCGTGCCCGTTCTTGATGTTGATCCGGAGCACCTCCTCCGACTGTACCACGGCAAAAGTGAGGAGGTGGTTGCCTATTTGCACGCACGCAAAGAGGCCCAGAGATCCCGGGTGGCGCCACAAGTGAAGCTACCTCCAGTAGCGGAGGATGATTTCAAAAAGACCTTACGGGACCTTTGTGGCGTCGGAGGTGAGCGCCTGGACTTGATCAACTACCCATTCCCGGCAGAGGAAGAGGGTACCCTAGCGAAGAGCTGGCGTCCGGAGGTCGACCCCACTTGCCCATATCGTGCCTTCGTGCGGGCCGAGGAGCGGATGCCCGAGAATTACAAGGACACGACCTGGATGTACATTCTTCTTCGGGTGCATGGGCTGAAGATCGAAGATTCGGGGAGGACCATCCTGAACAAGCCGCTGCACTTAGCGTATTACTATGCCGACGGCTGGGGGATGGACTACTTCAATCTGCTGTGCCATCTGGGTGCCAAGAAGCATGCGAGTTTGGCCGCCCTCTCCGATCGGTGCCAAAAAATTGGGGACGTATGCTGGCTAGTCAGGGAAGCCACCCATCGGGACCAGGAGTCCTCCCTGACCTACTGGCCGGTGTCGCTTCGCCTTTACAATGGTCCGCATGGCATGCATCTTCATGCTCCCGCGTTGGGTTTCCTTTCCGTCCTTGTTGGTTGTTTGTGAATGTCGAATGTCAGCTAACTTTCAGCCTTTCTTGTTTTCCTTGTCTTTTCAGACCACCCGAATGGCAATCAGCTAGCGACGTATCGCAATATCCTCCAGTAGGCGGAGAAGCCTGCATATTTCGAGGAGGCGCTATGATGGAGGCATCACCGCTACTTCTCTTTGGCTCGGGTCATCCACACACCCGAGATTGGATTGAGTTCGAGCATCATGATCATATGGGTCCTTTTATCTAGTTTGAGTATTTTAGTTGAGTCATTTTGATGTATTTTCCCTTTTATTAGGCATCTCGGATAGCAAATGGTTCTGCTATTGAGGAGGGAAAATGCATTCAAAACTGATCTCTGCCGGATGATCAGATTTGCCACTGCATCACTCAGGATCATGAAGCCAGACCTTCCACTGGAAGACCTTATTTCCTTGAAGGATGTTTGTCCCATCTCTGAAGCAAGTGAAGCAAAATTAGTGAAGATCAGGTCTCCAGCTTCAGGCACTCACTCTGGATATCTTTGCCATGGCACAAACTTATTGCCACCTTTGGACATCGTTAAACACTGGCGAATGGGCATTGACATTTATGGACTGTTAATATACAAGCATGAGGTTGCAGCAAAAGCAGCGGTCTACACAGAGGTTTCAAATGATCTTTCAGAAAACACGACTACAGCTCTCAAACAGTTTGGGACATCCAGATTCTATAGCCACCAGCATCTTGGATTCCAAAGAAATTACACAAGCTTCAGGCAGCAAACTGGGAGATCTACGAGACGTATGAGGCCGTCTCAGACTGTGTATGTCACATTGGAAAGGCCATTTGATCAGTATTTCATGAAATTTCAACACAACCTGTTTACGAACCCAACTGAGTATTACAAGGTCGACACTTACAAGCGACAGGCTGTTGGGTCCCCTTCCTATTTTGTTGGAAGGCTCGTATCCTTGGCAATGAATAGTGTTGACATGATTCTGACTGTCTTAACACCATCTAAGGAGCAGATGGATCTTCTGAGGACGATTGATGCTGCACATCACCCTAAACCTGTTGTCACCTCTTTGTTTGTTCATGATCGTGCTATATCTAAGTGCATTCCATCCCTTCATGAGCAGTTACAAGATTGGGAGAATGACCTATATGAAACTGATGCAGATGGATCTTTCTTGCATGAGAACTGGAACCGTGATTTGAGACTTGTCAGTGTTGTTGAGAATGGGGTGCATCGATTATTTCAGTTGCTTATCATGTGTGCACAATCTGAGATTCACTCATTTCCCAGGGACAATATAGCTCAAAACCTACAGAATTTGAATATTCTTGGAACTCAGATGAGCATGCTCTTTGGTGGCTCCGTAAGGTTATCTCTTCCTGTTATGCTGTCTGATCGCTTACCTCATGATGTTGGCACCACAGATGTTATCAAGGAAGGCATATGGATGTTAGCATTTGTTAGGTATTGGCTGGGCACCGTAGGTCACATTAAAGACAACTATAGCTCCTGTATACCAGATTTGGGAGTCTCATTCTTCCACCATGGAGCTGTCAAAAGAATTCTCATACTCACGATGTCAGCCCCAATATCAAAACAGTCTACATTCCATTTCCCAGGTCCAACACCCATATGTAATGATCGGTTTGAGCCTTTCCCTCTTTAGTTCACTATTATCCTTGTTTATCAATGTCGCCCACCACTTGAGCCACCGCCTCTTGATCAATCGCTGGATGCTTGGAAGGCCAACATATTCCATAGGTTCAATTGGTGATTTCACATTTTTCTTTCATTCTGCTCGACCTTGATGACAAGATCGATTTTAGGGGGGAGTATTGTTAGGTATTAAGGTAGTTAGCCATTATATGATTGTTATTTTCTGTTAGAATCTGTTCCAATTCAGTTGGAGACTCACCGGACTGTGGCGCAGCTCTGACCACTCATGATTGTAATTGGTTTGAACATTTACAGAGTATAAATAGAGTACAGATGGCGAGGAGGGAGGCCATCAGATTGAAACCCAAAAACCATTTTGTCCTCTGGCAGTTCTTATGCTCTTCCTTGTTATGATTAGAAATTAGCCTGTCCAGAACTCTGTAGCTCCAACCTGATTCCTTGTTCTTTATGTTTTTTTTTTCATAAACGATCCCCTGTTTTGTCTTCTGTCTTCAATCCATCCCAACGGCAGAAATTGAGCTCGGAAAATCCCTGTAGCAACTTCTGTTGAACTTGGGCTATAGGTCATGGACCTTGCAAAATTGGACCAAGTATAAACTAGCGGTCCAAACATCTCAGAGAAACTAAAACCAGAAGTCAGCTGTGTTGTGTCCCCTAGGACTAATTCATGCTCATCTAGTTTTTGATGTGATATTTGTTGCTTGCGCATATAGGGCCCGATCTGGTTCTGGGAGGAGCACCCGAAAGTACTTGTGCCCATGGAAGCTATTATTGATCACGGTGTGGCATTGCACTGAAGTGCATGACTTACTAGATTGACATTCCACAACTCGTACTTGACTTGACATGACTTGCGTGGCCCGGAACGGGTATTTACTTGCTTGATAACGTGATAGCCAATTCACTTGACATGACTCGATATGTTTACATGCTTGACCCTCTTGAGATATTTATATAAGCACCTACCGACAGAATCAGCAGTTGGTCAAGTGCATCCTCCCCCAGGAGAGGAGCATGTTCTCACTCCCCCAGACTGACGCTGTGGCCCTGAAATTTTATTAATTTTGAAAAAGAATACAATGACTTTGGGGCATACCCCTGAGAGGACGATATAAGACCAAGGCCAGGGAGGCTTAGAGCACCATTGGCCTTCCCCTGTACAGACATACATCCAATCTGAAAAAAGATAAAGGGTGAAAGAAAAGCTACTAGACCACTAAACTAGTTACAATAATGAAGTGTTGGCAGTCCACCTTTATCCATCTTCAGCGCCCCTCTTGCCATCTGCAGAAGATCTCTCTCCCGAGTAAAGACAAAATTATTGTGAGTGGCACAAGCATGAGAGGCCAAAGCATCAGCAACTTGGTTACCCTCCCTATATACATGCTGCACCGAACACCTACATTTCAGAATAAGATCCAATATTTCTTTCCACCATGGGAGAATATTCCAACCGGGAGCCACTCCCTTTCGGATGGAATCAACTAGCAATGCACAATCAGAGAAAACGGCCGCCAAGTGAAGGCCTCTATGCATAGTAATGGACAATCCATCATGCAGTGCCCTAGCTTCTGCCAGGAGACTATTTCTGCATCCATAATGGAAAGTAAAGCTAATCAACATGTTACCAGTAGAGTCTCAGACACAACCCCCACCTCCACTCATTCTCGGATTGCCTTTGGAGGTCCCATCGACATGCAAGGTGAGCTGAGATGCCAAGCGACGTCGTCATGGACAACGGGCCGTAATTTGTTTCACAAGAAATCCAGGACCTCTATAAAAAGTTTGGTATTTCATTGCATCATTCATCACCTTATTACCCTCAAGGTAATGGCCAAGTCGAGGCCACTAATAAAACCCTTCTTAAGATCATCAAGAAAACATGCGAGTCACACAGCTACGCTGATTGGGTCGAGCAGTTAATGGAAGCTCTATGGGCCTACCGTACCTCTGTCCGCACTCCCACAGGGTAGACCCCATTTGCTCTCACTTATGGGATGGAGGCAGTGCTCCCGTACGAAATTCTGATCCCTTCCCTAAGGGTACAGCTCGACACGGAACTTAATCTCGATGAATGTCAAGAGGCGTTACTCGTCCAGCTAGAACTCTTGGACGAGAAGAGGTTAAATGCGGCCAATCATGTCTCTATTTATCAAAAACGTGTCTCGCGTCATTTTCAAAAGAAGATAATTGAACGAAAATTTGAAGTGGGTAACATGGCTTTGAAACGTAGGTTCATTCGAACAGGTGGTCCTAGGTCCAAGCTGCAACCAAGCTGGGAAGGGCTGTTTATACTAAAGCAAGTCTAACTGGGGAACGCGTATCTTCTTATAAATGCCGAAGGGGAAGAATTATCACATGCATGGAATGTGCTGTATTTAAAATGCTTCATAGAGTCTGGCTAAAACAAATGTTGGACGACGAGGCAACCTTCTCTCTTGCCTCCGGGCATGATTCCGTGGCATGACCTATACACACACTACACCACATGCCCCTTGGCTAGGGCATTCTCTCTCATGCGAACACCATTTCTCCTTCGGCCATGTTTGGGAAGGGTGACAGCCCTTTGCTCTCCTCCTCTCGACCCAGCGTAGGGACAAGGGGCTGACGGGCTAGATGACTGGCCTGGGCATCCCCCAGATGAAAGAGAACTCTGCTCCACCAGTTAATTCTCATAACTTGGGCATTAAAGACATCCAAATCATTAGCTCAAGTAAAATCTCTGAATTCATCTTGACCCTCAATGGTGGCCATCTGGAGATGTCTTTTCAGAACCTTTGTGCCCATCCTCATGTGATGATGGCTAGTTTCCATGTTCTAAAGTGAGTGATCCATGCTTGCAAAATTGCCTGCTGCTCTGTTCAAATCACAATTTATTTCATAAAATCTTTGATGGGCATCTCTGATGCTTGCTTCCATTGATAGCAGTCGGTCATTCATTCTAGACTCCAATCCATTTATTTTATCATTGAGACGGGATTCCATTGAATGTAGGGAGTCCTAGAGCTGATTGAATAGAGCATGCAAATACTGATGCCAGCCAGGTGGAGGAGTGGATGAAGCAGGAGGCTGAGAAGATGACGCATGATGTGGCTGTGTAATGGGTTGTGGTTGAGGTGGAGAGGATGGTGAGTTACAACCCGCAGAGGAGGTATGTAAGGAATGATGTCCTGGCATGAAGGCTGGGCAGTAGTTGACTGCCTGTGGAGCAGAGGATGCAACATGAGGATCAATTGGAGTTTGAGGTTGAGGATCAAGTGGATTTTCAGGAGGTTCTGTAGAGAGTGGCTGAGAATGCAATGTGCGAATCACAACATCACTCTCTTTTCTAAATTTCATAAAGGTCTGAATGGAGTGACGAGTGTAGATATTTCTTGCCGGAATGCCAATGTAGACTTCATTGCATAGATTTAGCTTATGATACTGGAAGATAGCAGTAAGATGGCAGGCATAAGGTAGTGAACGAGATTTTTCACGAAAGCAAAGTTGGATTAATTGGTACATCAGGAAGGGCAGGCAAATTTGTTCTCCATTAAAGAGATAAAAGAAAATAAATCGATGTGTTTCATTTACCTGCTCTCTGGCTCTGGCTTTGGGATAAAGAATGGTGGTGAAAATATGGTGCACAAGCCTTTGCAAAGGTGGAAGCATATTGGCATTGAGTTTGTAAAGCATGGCTTGTTGGGCATCGTAGGGTTTTCCAATCATTGAAGTGAATGCTACTTCTAGGTCTATTTTAGCATTATCTTCTGAAGTTGTTGGAGCGAGCTCATCAGCCCAGCCAGACGTGTCTCGGGCTTTAGTGAACTGGCTGAATGTCAATACCCTGGACTTCGGATATGACAAAATTACTGTTGTTGACGAGTCTTCTGACTCTGAAACAGATACCGTGTCGACGTCCCGGGTATATTCTGCTGCAGAGGGGACATGTTTCCGGCAGGGCAGCGATTATCGTCCCGACTTGCCAAAGGACCGCCACTTAATGTCGTTCATTCAGACTTTCACTGTGGGTGGCATGCGGGACCCCTAGATAGCTAACGGTGTTGAGGCTGCCATGCTTGTTGAGAGAGACAGCCTAAAAGGCTCAGTTTATCGTGGCAAAGCCATCTATTCACCCGGGGAGAAGTGTGACTGGGATGCTATCCTTGGAATATCAGAGCTGGAGCCAGAGAAGAAGATGCTAACCCGAGCCCCAGACTTCACCCCAGCTCGGTGGGATACTGCTGGCGGCAGAGTTGACAAAGAGAAATCTGGCTATGGTCTGTTCTTGGCACCACTGAAATGGGGGTACAGGGATGAACCCTTCATGCTTAATTGCCTGGCCGTGCAATTCAAATATCAGCTGGCTGCTGGCTGGTTTGGAGACGCAAAGGTCACTGATGCACATTCGTTCCGAGTAGGAGCAGTAGAATTTATAGAGTTCGTTCTGAAGGAATACGCCCCTCTGCTGATCAGAGCCGGCGTATATCACAGCATCTTTGCTTCCAAGTTTCGCTATCCCATTTCTCGAGGATTGTGCAGTGAAATGTTCGAAGTATTTTGCCCTTAGTTCAATACTTTCTATACAGCTGAGGGTGAGACTTCTCTGGACCTTTAGAGCTTATCACAACTTTCTAGCCTGCCTATTGACGGTGAGCCGTATGAAGAAGTCTGCGTGGAAGACGCTGATAAAGATCGCTCTGACGGCGAAGGTAGATACTCGCTCGGTTATTCATACTGATATCTGATGAAAGCCTATCGCTCGATTTGTTTGGCCTATATACTTTTGAACTCAGAATAGAACTTGAAAAATTGAAGGGTGTAGTGAATGCTCTAGTTCCAGGTCAGCAAGTGTTTCTTGATCATATCGATTTTGTTCAGACTTAAGTCACTACTGTGGTTGACAGACTCTAGAATTTGCAATCTGAGCATGAAGATCTTACCTCCTAGGTGGCTAATGTGCGAAGTACAGTCCACTACTGGTTTGAAGAGCTGTCGAATTCAATTCAAAGTCTTCAGTCTTTAGTTTTACCAGTGCTACCACACAAGGCTATCCAAGTGCCAGACCAAGGGGCTCTGCGCCACCCAGGGACCGAGGAGGTCACAGAGGCTCCTCTTCCAGTCGCTGAGTCTTGTCTAATAAACAGTTCTTCAGTGGAAAAGCTTGGCTGATGTTAATTGTTTCTAATCCTACTGCTGGATGCTTAGTTTGCTGACTGTTCCTGATTCTTTTTCATAATCTCATGTGAATATTCAAAGTGTGCAGAGAAATTTATCCAACCTCACTTTGTATTTTTCCTCTTGTACACAATCATGTCTCATTGCATACATATTTTTTCTTCTGCATATCTGCTTCCCCTTCTTTGTTGCTGATGTCAAAGGGGGAGACTTGAGTTGACTGTGATTAATTGTGATTAACTGTGATTAACTCATAGTGTTGTCATCATCAAAAAGGGGGAGACTATTGCATCCCTATGGTTTTGATGATGTCATACACTCTAAGTTAATCACAATGACTTGAGCTGTCTATAAGTTTCATGATTTCTGTGTTTAATTAAAGATTGGTGCCTTGTGTGTTCCATTGCTCGTGCACACTCTGTCTCTGTGTCTCATGAGTCCATGCATGTTTTAGCTTGGTTGTTATCGACACAAGTCCTTGCATATTTTGGTAAAGTCCCTACACGTTTCATTTTGCACCTCTCATATAAAGCTCGTGCATGTTGCACGCCTTCATGTTAAGTCCGTGCATGTTGAAAGTCCATGCATGTTTTTGTTTGTGTTGAAAAACATAAGTCAAGAAGGACATGAGGAGTGGTCTCTCGGCTCAAGGACAGGTTCTCGGCTCGACAGGTTCTCGGCATTTTGGTACCACATGCATGCCCATGCGTAGGCATTTACATCATTTTCCGTGTAAGATGTATTTTTGGGGTTTTTAGGTTAAAAATGCTTGTAAAATTGATTAGGGCCATTATATTTGTGTTTTGAAGCATGCCGTAGTTGTAGGAAGTTGTTATTTTAGCTTCTCCTACCCCTTTTCTTTTGTTTCGCGCCGATCCGGCCTGACCGGAGAGGAGTTCACTTCTGAACTTGTCCCTCTCGTTTCCCAATCGATATAACGCGCCTGCCAGAGGCCGTTATATGCTTAACGGACCGTAGGGGGTGCGTTATGAATTGCATGGTGGACCGCCCGTGGACCGTCATGTAACCGTGGTTTTCGTAGGTCAATAGGTTATGGGGCATGACAGACTAGTCCCAGTCCGCCATAGCCAATATAATGCCCTTCTCGTAGTGCGTTATATCGTGGGTTAAATTATAGAATTTTTCTGAGTTTCATACGTTCGGGTGACTTTAACGGACCAATCTCGGTGCGTTATAGTCCCATAGCGCACCTGTCATGGCGCGTTATGATCTGTGTGATTTTTGATGGTTTTCTAGTGAGTATAACGCGCAGGTGGAGGCGCGTCATACATTGCATAACGCCCCAGAGGTGGCGCATTATGGTCTGCATGTCTGAGTTTTAATATGTGCACGGGTGAGCATAACGGCCTGGGGGAGGCACGTTATAGTCGCATAATGCCCGTCCCTGGTCTGTTACACTCTGCTAGTTTGGGAATGTTAGAAGAGCATGTTTAATTCCCATCTAATGCATTTCATGCTACGTCTATGATATATTCATGCTATTTTATGATTATTGGCTCGCTCCTAGAATCCCAATGGAGTGCTTGGACTTTCTATGTGATGGAACCACTAGACGTAGCCCTAGACTTCACGGATGGTCGACCCACCTGGGAGAGGTGGAGGGGCAGTCCCATCCCCGAGTCGGTAGTCCTGATGAGCCTTTTGTGGTCGACATGTTCTGAACTCTTCTGGATAGATTGGATACGCATATAGATGGGCTGAGTACACGTGTGGATGGCTTAGGCACATGTTTGAAAGGAAGAATGAAGGCCTTAGAGGATCGGGCCGAAGCGTTAGACCAGTCTATTCAGGGTTTGGTGGGGAGAGTTGCCGTTCTAGAGAGAGCTTCGGTTAGAGCACACCCTGTGCCGACGAATGGTCAACAGGAGCTGGCTCAGCAACCTGCTACGCCAAGGGCCCAAGGGGTAGATGATAGGAGACGTCGAGTCCCCGAGGTGGATGATTATGAGTCTGATAACGAGTATGGGGGTTATGGTCATGACTGTCGTGTCCAACGGCTGAATCACGATTATGATGAAGATGACCACGTTCTTAGGAACGTGCGTGCGGACCCTCCCCCTTTTGACGAGTCCTTGGACCCGAAGGTCTATTTGGATTGGGAGGCCAGTATGGATCGATACTTCGAGTGGTTTGAGATGACGGACCACTGAAGAGTTCGTTACGCGAAGATGAAGTTGCAAGGGCAGGTGCAAACCTATTGGACCAATGTGGAGAGCCTGTTGATGCAGCAACGTGAGCCCCTGATCGATACCTGGGATGATATGAAGATCAAATTGAGGCAGAAGTACCTTCTTGCCACATACCGTTAGCGTCTCATAGATAAATAACAGAGCCTCACCCAGGGGAATCAGTCCGTGACTGAGTATATCACTAAGTTTGATGAATACTATTTGCGATATGGAGTTACAGAAGAGAGCACCGTGATCATTTCTCGCTTCCGAAGGGGTCTGTGACTACACTATTAGTATGAGCTTTTCTGCCGTAATGTGACCACTTTGGATCAAGTGTATTAGGTTGCTCTTGAGTTGGAGCAGTTCGAGGCAGAGTTCGAGCCTACCTAGCGGTTGGGGCCCTTTCCTTATCGTGGGGCCGAGGCTCGTAGCTCTTTGGGCCCATATCAGAGGGCTTATAAGCAAACTCAACTAGTGGCAAGTGCTGACTCCACGAACCCTGCCAGTCAAGGCAACAAGATCTCAGCATATCTTCTAAAGTCTAAATAGTCCTCTCTGACTGACCATCTGACTGAGGGTGATACGCTGAACTGAATGCTAACTCTATGCCCAACGCCTTCTGGAAACTGATCTAGAAGTCAGAGGTAAAACGCGGGTCGCGATCTGACACAAGTGAAACAGGAATCCGATGCAGTGGCACAATCTTTTCAACATACAGCTCAGCCAATCTCTACACACTCCAAGCAACATTAATCGGCAATAATCTAGCTATCTTTCTCAATCTGTCAACCAACAGCCAGATACCATCAAAACCCTGTGAAGTCCAAGGCAAACCCACAACAAAATCTATTGTGACGTGATCCCATTTCCACATAGGAATTTCCAATGGCTGAAGCAATCCACCTGGCTTTTGATGTTCAACTTTAACCTACTGACAAGTCAAGCATCGAGAGACAAAAGTAGCAACATCTGTTTTTATGCCTGGCCACCAGAACTACTGTTTTAAATTCTGATACATCTTGGTGGTGCCTGGGTGAATAGCAAAATGGGACCCATGGGCTTCACTCAGAACTGCATTTCACAACACATCATCACCTGGAACATATAATCTGCCACAGAAACTGACAACCAGCTCATCATCAAATTGAATGTCATGCATCACTATAATGTAGGACAAATCAGAATCAACTTGCTGAGCTTCTTTGATCTGTTGATAAAGAGTGGAAGTCAAAGCCAGACTAGCACAAACTACTGTCATCAGATCGACAGGAATGTCCACACTGAGTGCCTCACTCGGAAGTTATTCCCACAATTTCCATTCGCGAAGTAACAAATGACTCACCTGCACTTTCCTACTCAGAGCATCAGCCACAACATTCATTTTACCTGGCTAATAGGAGAGTGTGAAGTCATAATCTTTCATGTATTCCATCCATCTGCGCTGCCTGAGATTCAGATCTTTCTGAGAGACTGTTAGACCCCCTTCCAGCCCCCATACTCCCCCTCCAACACCTTGGAACACCCCCTCCCAGACCCTCTCACAGCCAGGGGTATCCCCTACACTCATCCACCCCCCTTCCCCTCCCATTTATCTCATTTTCCACCTCCCCTCTTCAACCTGCAGTTCTCAGTTCGCTGACAGCAGAGAAGGTGCTGGTTGTAGAGCCTGTCTCAGCTTCATTCCGAAGACCCTTGACACCCAAATGGTACCATCGGAAGTGTCTCCGAGTCATCTTTGCAATGGTGGTGGTTTCGTCCCATTCAGAGTTCATGGCCATCTGGAGGAGTTGATCTCCCAAGACTGCACATCCCCCTCCAGACTGCCAACCTGAGGCTTCTTGCAGAGGCTCCCACGACTGGCCAACTGAAGATATGGAGGCAGAGCTTAGCTGAGGTATTCTACTACGAGTCGCCGTCTAGAATCAAGAATCAGCTCCCCGATTGGACCCCAGAAGACTAAGTTATCATTTTTCTCCCTCGGGTGCACTGTTCTGTCCACTCTAGGATAGAGCATACACCCGACCACTGTTTGTGCTGCTGCTATCGGCTCCGACCTCCTCTGGCATCCCCGTGGGTACCATTTCGAAGATGACTCAACAACGGTTCCAACGACTTTGGTCATGCCAGAATCCAACCTCAGGAGTGATCGTGGCGACCTCAACTTCCTGCTACTGAGGTGTTGTGACAACCAGAGTCTGAAAATAGAGTTTCTGATTACAGTCCTGCCTCGACTAGCGCCGTCCTCCAAAAGTCCTACAAAAATTTAGAGGTCCTCCTGGACCAATCAGGGAGGTTTTGCTGCTAGTCCTGTCAACAACGGAGCTCAGGAGTGACTATAGATGTGTCATCTTCAACTTGCTATCCCCTGTTCCAGAGAGCGGGCAGATTTGACGTCATCATTCTATTCAGCTTTCTAGCTCTCTAATTCCCCTCCCCGCCTGGCCGGCTTACAGCCCCTCCCTGTGGGAGGTAGTGTTTGCATGTACTGAAGACTCTCCGTTGTCGCCCTTTCCCTAGTGGAGCCAGAACCTAGTTCTACTACTCCCAACTACAAGACAGCACCAGAGGCTTGATTGGCAGACATTCTAGCAACATCCACAGTGAGAATCGGCTTGAGGTGTCTTCTGAAAAGTCATCCTCCTTCGAGTCTGCAATGCTCCAGAAGTGATCCCGCCTCGTTTCGTCATCGGCATCAACCGCGGCAGGCGTTTCCGTGCAACTGCGCCAGAACCACACTAGATTCTGAGGGTCACTTGGCAGTGACTACACCGTCCACCCCTGTGCGAATCGGCTAGAACCCACTTCAGAAGAGTTCTGCGTCTTCATACCACCATCGACCCAGGGGTGGTCCTGCCTTCTTTTGACATCTCCTCCACCCGGAGCGACCATTTTCCCTCGATCACGCCAAACCCAGAACCCTCTGTCTGCCCAAAATAGACTGCCACCTAGTCGGCCCCGATACTCCATCCTCCGCTCAGTTTCAGGCCGAGCAGTCTTCTACAAAGTCGTGACTCTCGACAATACGAAGCCTACCCAAGTGGTTTTGTCTTGTTCTGACATCGGCATAGAAGATTGCATGATGGCCATCATTGACCTGTCCTGCTGTTCGCTCAGGAACCAGAAGATGACCATTTCGGCGTCCACGACCGGCACGGTGATCCGAAAGTAGCCAGCTTCTGAGGATACATAGTTCCCTCTGTCTTCTACCACGCCGAGTTGGTCCCGCCACATTTGGAGCTCTACAGAGAGCGTACCAGTCATCGCCCCTCGACCGCGCCAACCTGTCTGGTGAGACAGACCCGTGTAGGCCCTCCACTATGACTTTCCCCGCCTTCCAACGACCTCAGATCGGTGTCCAGATCTCAAGAGTTCTTCAGCATCCACCAGGCTTCGTCCAGGCATTGACGGCACCTCGTTCGGATGTCGGAGCTAGGCATACGGTATGGAACAAGCAGGCATCATCCCGACAAAGTGGTGCAGATCGGCCGTTTGGATTCCCCCTATTTATTTCAATTTAATTGACGCCAGTTGGAAGGGGCGTCTTTTTAGGAATTGGTGACTTTATAGAAGTCGCTATTTAATATTTTTATTGAGATTTTTATTTTCAAAAATTCAGGGTTGCTATAGTGCAAGGGATGAAGGCCAAGTCGGTGCATGGGTAGGCAAGGTCTGTGCACATGGGGCCAGAGGCTGTAAGAGGGTCAGTGTACATGGGGGTGAGGTCGGTGCACATGCTGGCAAGGTCAGTGCACGTGCAGGCCAAGTCAGGGCACCTATGGAATATGCCAAGGACAAGGTCGGTGCACATGCAAGTAAAGTCCGTGCACATGATGGCAAAGTCAGTGCACATGCTGGCAAGGTCAGTGCACATGCAGGCCAAGTCAGTGCACACGTAGGCCAAGTCAATGCACACGCAGGCCAAGTCTGTGCACACACTAGTAAGGTCAGTGCACGTGCGGTGCATGTGAGGGGACAAAGTCCGTGCACGTCCATGCGTATGAGGGCCAATGTCAGTGCATACGCATGCAAGGGAGGCAAGGTCTGCGCAGAGTCTATGCAAGGCTAGTGCAAGGCTTGTGTGTGCAGGGGGATGAGGTCCATGTAGCTTTTGGACGAAGTCCATGCAGGTGTATGCAGCCAGAGACTAAGTCCGTGCAAGTCTAAGAGTGAGTCCATGCCGTGCGAGTAAGGTCCATGTATGTTCTTGCAAGTCCATGTAGGTTTGGACAAAGTCCATGCAAGTCTTGGGCTAAGTCCATGCAAGGTCCGTGCAGATGCGTGCAAGGTAGGAACGGGGTCCGTGCAAGCTTGGGTAAGTCCGTGTAGGGTCTGTGCATGCTAGGGGTTAAGTCCATGCAATGTTGGGCAAAGTCCATGCATGTTTGGGGTTAGGTCCATGCGATGCTGGATAAAGTCCATGCATGTTAGGGGTTAAGTCCGTGCAATGCTGGGCAAAGTCCATGCAAGGTCCGTGCATGCAGGGGGACAAGGTCCATGCAGGTTCCGTGCACACAAGGCCAAGGTCAGTGTAAGTGGGGGCTATGCATGGGTAAGGTCGACGCAAGTGGGGCCAGAGGTTGAAAGAAGGTCAGTGTAGATGGGGGTGAGGTCGGTGCCCATGCTGGCAAGGTCAGTGCATATGCAGGCCAAGTCAGTACACCTATGAAATATGCCAAGGACAAGGTCGGGGCACATGCAAGCAAAGCCCGTGCACATGCTGGCGAAGTCAGTGCACATGCTGGTAAGGTCAGTGCACATGCAAGTCAAGTTAGAGCACACGCAGGCCAAGTCAGTGAACACGCAGGCCAAGTTAGTGCACATGCATGCCAAGTCCGTGCACATGCTAGTAATGTCAGTGTACATGCGGTACATGCGAGGGGAAAAAGTCCACGTAGGTCCATGCATATAAGGGCCAATGTCAGTGCACATGCATGCAAGGGAGGCAAGGTCTGCGCAGAGTCTATGTAAGGCTTGTGCAAGGCTTGTGCGTGCAGGGGAATGAGGTCCACACATGGTTGGGCCTGGCGGGCGGGTTTGTGTAGGTCTACACGAGGTTGATGCTGCACGGGGTTGGAGCTGCGTGAGGGATGAGTGCATTGGAGAAGGCCATGGGCATGCCGACGAAGGAGGTGTACCGGCGTGCGAAGGGGGGAAAACAAAGTCCGTGCAGGGGGGTGCACGGGGTTGGAGCTGCAAGGGGGGTGAATTCCATGTAGGCTGTGCATGCAGGGGGGACAAGGTCCGTGCAGGCTGTGCATGCAGGGGGACAAGGTCCGTGTAGGTTATGCAAGAGGTTGGAGTTGCGGGGAGATGGGTGCACCAGGGAAGGACATGAGCGTGTCGGTGAGTAATAGGGTGGAGTATGCTGGCGAAGAGGGTGTACCGGCGAGGGGGCTTAGCAAAAGGGGGGTGCACCGCTCAAGGTGTATGCAGATGAAGGGTAAGGAAAGGTGTGCCGGCGAAGGGGTTTAAGGGCATGCCGTGGAAGGGTTTAAGAGTGTGCCGGCGAAGGAGTTTAAAGGCGTGCCGACGAAGTGGTTTAAAGGCATGCCATGGAAGGATTGGGAGGGTGCACCGGGGAAGCACTTGGAGGGCCCACTCCTCTTCATCCCTTTAAGGCCTTTCTTTTCTTCTTTTCTTCTTCTCTTCCTCCTTTTCTTTTGATTGATTTTCTGTAGAGTCCATGAGGGCTCCCTCTTTATGTCTCTTGACCATTCTCTTCTCTTCCTTTCTTTCTTTCCTTATAGTACAAATGTACAAGGAGTTTAGCCACTATTTAGTCTGGTCCTCTCCATGTTGCCCCTAGTTCTTTTATCTTGGTTACAGTGTTTTATCATTAATCCTTTCATTTATTTGTTGCTCCGTCTGGTCTTTTAACATATTATTATTTCTGACAAAAATTTGGCAGCATCTCCCCTTGACCCAGGCGTAAGGGAGATACGGGGAACACGCCCACATGGAGTGGCGGAACCCAACAATTGGAGGTGGGCGTCCGAAGACGACAACACCTTTGATAAAATATCGAAAAACTCGAGGAAACCAACGGAGGGAAGGCATCTCTAA
Organism: Amorphophallus titanum; assembly: GCA_024336825.1. NCBI lineage: Eukaryota > Viridiplantae > Streptophyta > Magnoliopsida > Alismatales > Araceae > Amorphophallus > Amorphophallus titanum. Next base: position 2,519,039 of record JANBPO010008917.1, read on the forward strand.
GGCTAGTCAAGGGATGTACCAGAGAGGAGGGCTAAAGGGGACTGAGGGTGCATCGGCCAAAGGCTATACCAATGAAGGGGTGCAGGGACAAGCGCACCGGCCAAGGAAGCTGTGTCGGGCTAGGAGCGTACCGGGGAAGGGTTAGCCCAAGGGCGTACCGGCCAGGGAGGCCAAAGGGGCCGAAAGCGCACCGAGTGAAGGTCGTGCCTGTGAAGGGGTGCACACAGGGGCTGGTGTATACTGGTAAGGGCACCGAAGGGTATGCCAGAAGGGAAATGGGGCCGGTATATTGGCGAAGGCACCAAAAGGGGTGGTTTAAGGCCAGTGTGAGGGAGAAGGCCATGAGACCTCTAGGTGGGTTGAAGCCGGGGAAAAGAGGGCACACACGGAGGATCTTAAACCGGCGAGGGACAACACAAACGTCAAAGGCAAAGAAAGAACAAGAGCAAAAGAAAGGTTTTTTATTCATGGAAAATGGAAAACCAAGTACATCAAACGTAAGAAAGGAGAAGAAGGAAGCCAAGGAAAAGAAAAAGGGAGGAATGGGGGTTGAACAGGGATGACGGCTCCCTGCTCTCCCCCCTTCCCCTACAGAGAGCCGACCACCCTAGCTCATGCCGGTTTCTCAACCGCGCACATCCGCACGCTTCCCTCGTTAAGGGACATTTGTGAGCTCGTCTAGAGTCCTAGGTCGAGTCCGTGGGTCCGTCCCGCATCATTCGAGGTCGCTAGGCATGACTTCGGGGCATGGGTGGGCGGAAGAGGCTACTTACGATCCACGACGGGAGTTGGCTTCCTGGTGGGAACCACGCCCCCGGTGGCTGGCATTGCGAAGACTTCCACGGGGTGCCATGGCTTTTCACTCGGGTTCCCACAGACGGCGCCAAGAAGTGTAGTGGCGGAAAAACAGATCCTACGTTACGTACCAGCTTCTCTATTTATTGATCGGGAAAGTCATCCGGCACCCGTGAAAGCCTGCAAGCACCAGAAACCAAAGAGGCGTCAGAAGGAGTCCCAGGCGTTACCCCAGGGGATAACCCTCCGATGCTTAAGTCGGCAACGGTTCCAAGGGTGGAAACCCACCTACAAGACTAGCTAATAGAAAACGGAGAATCGCCTTCACTATTCCTCGCACCTGGTAGCCCTGGAACTGAATGGGAATCGACAGAGGGGCTCTCAAGGGAATCTTCCGAAAGGGTGGCCGCTCTGCTCTCCTTCGCTCTTGTTCTCTTTTTTTTGGTTTTTTGATCTCCTCGTTCAATCTGCCTCTCTCTGTCTTCTATTCGAATGGACTTCATTTTTATAGAGGAAGGCTGAAACGGCAGCTGGAGGCAGGGAAGAGGGTGATCTGGCACTAGGGCACACCCCTGGCCGCCGGATGACTTGCTTTGCCTCTAGTTAGCTTGTTTGGCCGTCAGATCACTTGCTTAGCCCATTTAACCTGTTCTTCAACCTATTGAATGGTTTCCCCCATTACTTGAGATTTTTCTATTTGTCCTCTGAGCTGAACTGTTGAAGGCTTGTGCAGTTGGGGAATCTTTCGAGCTTCGATATTTGCCCCTGTGGCCACGTCCCACTATCGGAAGCTCACTTGCGATAGTTTTATTATGTCCAATCGAGGTGCTGCCAATGCCTGGATGAAGCTTGGGGGATGCCGAAGGATGCCTGTAAGTTCGATGTCGAGCCGATGTCCCTGGAAGGTGGAGGAGGTCACAGCCGATGGCCTACACAGTTCTGCCTCAAAGGACTGGATGGCGCAGTCGTGGTGCGCCGACAGGTACACTCGTTGTAGAGCTCCAAAAGCAACGGGACCAACTTGTGGGTGTAGCAGATAGGGAGTAATACAAACCCTCAAAAGCTGGCAGCCATCAGATCAGCTCGCCAGTCATGGTCACCCAGATGGTTGGCGTCAGGTTCCTGGGTGAACAGCAAGACAGGTCGACGACGATCAGGGTGGAACTTCCGGTGCTGAAGTCGGAATGGAACAAAACCACCTGGGTTGGTTTTGTGTCATCGAGGGGCACAACTTTGGTGAAGTCACCTCAGGCCAAAAACTAGCAGAGGAAGGCGTGCCAAGGCTGATGAGTCTGCTGTAGGTTCCAGGCAGACTAGGTGGCACCAGTCAGGCACGATCACAGGAAAACGGACCCCCCTGGTTGTGCTGATGTCAGAAATAGACGAGACCACCTCTGACCTGTCGGAGACTCGACGAGGGAGAACTCTTCTAAAGAGAGTTCGGGTTGATTCCGGCTGTAGGAGATGGTGTAGCCGCTACCAAATGGTACTCAGGATCAGGTGCGAATCTAGCGCAGTTGGACGAAAATGGTCAACGCGATCGGTGCTGACGTCAAAATGGGGCGGGACCACTTTTAGAGCGAAGCCATCTCGCAGCAGCACGATGTCTCTGAGGAGCACAGACATTGGTTCGTGTTGTCTGGGGGTGTGGCAGAGCATGTAAACTGGACCTCAGGTTCAGTTTGAGACTGCAGGCAGCAGGGCTGATGAAGCTTCCAATGCAAGGCCGAGGAAGACGACGGGGTGAACTCCGCGCGACTGGGAGCGAGCTTGAGTGTTGCTGGAGATGTGAAACATGGTGGGAGGTGGCTGGAAGACAGCTAGGGCTTCTTTCAACCCTCCAAGGTCAAAGGGAGACCTAACACAGCCAACCACAGGCTTTGGAGGCCTATCGCACGCGTATATGGCTCGCACGGGTGTGTTCGGCATTCTGTCGAACACCTTGTAGGCACGTGTCACCCCGTGGTTCCAGCACCTCAATTGGGTCCTACAATGACCCCCCTAGCAAGTCAGGGCCAACCCCGAGACTCAGACACATGGCAACAAGTCACTTAACTCTAGCACTCAGGCCAACCTGAGACTACCCTGCCAACCCGCCATGCAACGTGGCACGCAGCTTGAGGCACGACTCACATCCCTGAGATGCCCCTCCTTAGCTCCCACGAGCTCCTTTCTTCAACCCAAGGCCCACCTTGGGGCCCCTCGGCAATCTGCCCAAGTCGTTCGACAATCCGGGGTGTGTCGGGCATTTACCCGAACACCTTGCGAGTGACTACAATAGCTGGAAGAACAACGGCCCCCAAGGGCCCATCCCAGTCCCTCGAAGCTGAGTGTCCCTCAAAGGACACCCCCAGAAGACAAGAGAAGACCCCCGAGGGCCATCCCTCGGGGTTACGGCCTACCTCGGGGTCAGTTCACCCCTGGGGTGGCTGCGCGCCGCAGGGAGGGTGAACTCCATGGGGGTCGCGCCCTCCCTCCAGTCGCGTGGCCCCACTCAGCCCCAGTTCATTCAATTCTCAGTCTTACGGTGCAGTTCGTGTGCCGTACCAGTACGTGAAGCCGACACGTGAATGCGGGAGCACAAAGCGACAGCACGGGAGAATTCCTCAAGTTCGATATGCTCACAAAGCTCCACGTATCCTTCCAACCAGTTGTCCTTTTCCTTCTTAGTTAATTTAGGAAGAAAATAGGATAAAAATTAGATTTTATAGGGTGGGGACCGCCTTCCTTCACCCTAGCACCAATCCGCCTAAACCACCCCTGGCGTGGGGTTTAGGTGGACCAGCCTGGACCCCTAGGCTGGTCTGCCTAAACCCCCTAGGGGGGGTTTACGTGGACCAACATTAGATGGGCATATTTACAAGTTTGCATGTTTGAGGGTTTACATGCAAATGAGGGTTAAAAATTAAAAAATAAATATAATAATTTTGTTTAAAATCCACCGTCGACTCTCTCTCTCTCTCTCTCTCTCTCTCTCTCTCTCTCTCTCTCTCTCTCTCTCTCTCTCTCTCCCCCCCACACACACACACGATCACTCTCCCCTCTCTCTTGGTGGCGAGGCCAGATCGGATCGCGGACGGATGCGTGGGTGGCATCAACGGGAAGCTCGTGACGCGAGGAGTGTGGTGACGTCAACTTCAAGACGGACCGCGGAGTGTGGAGACGGGACCGGGCGAGGAGAGCCGCGGTGACCCTCGGCTTGCACGGCGCCGTAGCGCAGTTTTCATCGCAATCGAGGTAGGGGGATGGATACCCGACCTCATTAGGATCATTTTCCTCATCATGCCCATCGTCTTTATGTCTTCCACAATCCTGAACATCATCATTTGGGTTTTCGTGCCATGAACATTGTATTTATATTTTAATCTATCCATGACCATTGTCATTGTGTTCTTAGGCTTTTAAATGTTGTGGAATGATGGTGGAATGACAGGGAACAGGTTAAAAATGAGTTTCCGATCGATTTGGGTCGATCGGGAGGGGATCCAGTTATGATCCCCGTGGATTCGGCTCTCTGGTAGGGTGGCGATCCTACCAGAGACCGTTTCTGTGAAACAGTGAGGCGGTGGACCTTGGCGGTCCACAGCCCATGCATTTCAAGCCTTGTAGCGGCCCATCCTTGGACCGTCTACTGACCCTTAGCGGCTAAACCTTCGACCGCTAGAACCCTTTGACTAGGCTAGACGACTTTGACCCCATAGGTCGGTCGGTCTAGCGGTTTATCGTAAAATCGCCAGAGAGCTTTTGGCGAGCCAACCCTGGACCGCTAGAGGGCGTTAAACATACCTTCAGTCTCTAGTTTCCATCCAGTTTGGAGGAAGGGAGGAATGATCCTCCAGGTTTCGAGTGACTAGGTCTTGAGCAAAAGGGGGTGGGGGAGATAATAATGATATTAAATAATTGCAACAATGTGTGGCATTTCCCTAACACATGCCTTGATTCATGATTTCTGGTGGAGACACCGAGCCCACAACCGGACGCCGCACCGCCGCACCGCCGCACCGAGCTTGTGGCTCAGAGATTTGGCTTCCTGAAGACTCGACGTCACGTATTTATGTATTGCGTATATATTGTGTGTAAAATACATGTATTACTATATGTATATTTCATTTTGTCTTATTAGGCTAAGGTTGTTATATTTTATTTTTATTAAACTCACAAGTCAAAAGGTGGGTTGGTGAGTCTTGTTTTATTAGGTTAGGACATATATGCAAATACGTAAGAGTTTAAGGTATGAATGTAATGACTTTCCCTATATAAAGGGGGGCTAACGAAGGTTGTAATATGATATGATGAATGCTTAAGAAAAGAGTTTGTATGTGAGAGAGCCTCATCTTGTGCTTCCTTCCCTTACCTCATTTCTCTTTGTGAGAATAAAGTGTCACCCGGTGAGAGACCGTTCGACGTGAGGCCGAGCTGCGCGAGGTAGCAACCTATCAAGTCCTGTCTATGATACCAGAGTTACCGTTGATCCTTCCACCGACACTATTCCGCGTCAAATTTGGTATCAGAGCCCAACAAATGGTGTCTCCGTCGACCCCGACGTCCTCATCATCTCTCCTCCTCTTCCTCGGTTGCTAGAAGTGAAGAAAAAAAGTAGAAGTTTTCCGGCGTGAGGTAGCAACCTATCCAGTCCTATTCGTGATACCGGAGTTGCCGTCGATCCTTCCACCGACGCCGTCCGCATCAGATTTGATATCAGAACCCAACAAACGGCATCTCTGTCGACCCCGATGTCCTCGTCATCTCTCCTCCTCTTCCTCGGTTGCTAGAAGTGAAGAAAAAAAAGTAGAAGTTTTCTCGGTTGAAAAGAAAAACATACATAGCAAGTTTACGGATGAGAGGAAGAAATAGAAAAAAAGGAGAAAATTTCATCTCCCCACTATCATCCCCTTCCACCACCATACCTTGTTTAGTTCGTAGGAAGTAGATCTGGTGCCTAATTGCAGAGCCTGCCCCGGAGTCATCACGCGTCTCCAGGTGGCGTGCCATACATATCTGGAAAGCTCGTCGAGGTAGCTTCGTAACCGAGGTGGTCTTGCCAGTATCCGACATCTCTGCTGCCCAGAGAATCATTCTCCTCTGATGGCGCAGGATCACTCAGGGAAAGAACTAGAGCCCCAGAGAAAGTTTGACCACAACCACTCCCTTGCAAGTCTGGGCATCAAACTTGGCTGACAGCTTCCTCTACAAGTCCACTGTCATCCCCAGGAAGCGGAACAAGATTTGGACTTCGTCATCAGGAGTTCCGAATTTTCTCCCCCAAGTGCACAGATTAGTCTAGTAAGGGCCTGAATAGACACCCCTTCACTCAATGGGCTCTATCTTTCTACTCCGACTTCCTTTGGTGTTCTTTCTAGTCACGTTTCGAAGAAGACTTGTCAATGGTTCCAGTGACTTCAGCCATGATCAATTCAGAGGTCAGGAGCACTCATGGCGGCCTCTTCTTCCTACTGCTAAGGTACCTTTGCTATCAGAACCAGCACTCAGGGATCCTGTGTGCGGCCTGTCTCTGACCAGCACCGGCGACTAAGGAATTTAGCAAAATTCTGACGTCACCCTGATCGAATTATGAAGATTCTCCAACTGGTCTCATCATTGAAAAAATTCGGGAGCAACTACAGTAGCGTCAGCTCCAACTATCTATCCCCTATTCTAGAGAGCGGACAGAACCAATGACGTCCACCGGTTCGATCTCACTTAGGCTTTCCGCTTCCCTGCTTGGCCGGCAGACTGCCCCTCCCTACGTGGAGGTAGTTTTGGATGTAATTTCAATTAATCCCCACCCCAAGATCCCCCTCCTACGAGAGGTGTAGTGTTGTACTTCTCTGATTTTCAGGTTAGAGCTACACCAGCTCAGCGTGTGGGCGCCTACCCACGCTTCCCCCACACCCATCCACCCTCCTTCCCCTCCCATTTACCTCATTTCCCACCTCCCATCTTCAACCTACACTTCTCAGTTCGTAGGTAGTAGAGTACCAGCAACTTGCAGAGTCAACCATGGTTTCATCCCGATGCTCCTGGACGCTCAAGGGCACCGTCGGAAGCGTCTTCAACTCCTCTACGCAACGGTGGTGGTTTCGTCCCATTCTGAGCTCGTGGCTGACCAGGGGAGCCGTCATCGTCGGACTGCATATCAGATTCCTGACAGACAACCTGAGACAACTTGTAGAGGCTCCCACGGCCATTCTCTTAATGATCTGGTGGTAGGGCTCGGCTGAGAGCTTCAACTACACGTCTGCTTCCTGTACCACAAAGAGGCTCTCCGTTTGGACCCCGGACGGGTGAGTTCTAAATTTTCTCCCTCTGGTGCGCTGATCCGTTTCCCCTAGAGCTGACCAGACACCCCGGCATTATTTGGGTTCTAAACATCAACTCCGACCTCCTCTAGTGTCCTCATGGGTATCGTTTCAAAGAGAACTTGACAACGGTTCCAACAACTCTAGCCACACTCAATTCAGAGGCTAGGAGCGCTCGTGGCGGCCTCATTTTTAGGCTGCTAAGGTACCGTAGCAGTCAAAACCCAGAACTCAAGGACCCTATTCGCGGCCCTTCCCCGACCAGCACCACCTACCAGGAAATTCCACAAAAATCAGACATCATCCTGATCCAACTTTGAAGATTTTCCCACTGGTCTCATCAACAACAAAATTCGGGAGTGGCCACAGCAGCGTCAACTTAAACTATCTATCCCTTGTTCTAGAGGGCAGGCAGAACCGACGTCTTCCATCCGTTCGATTTCTATTTCAGCTTTTCCCTTCTCCGCCTGGCTAGCTGAGTGCCCCTCCCTACGTGGAGGTACATTTTAGTTGTAATCCAATTCCTCACCCCTAGTCCAACCCCCTTGCAAGGGGCATAGTGCATGTAACGTGAATTTTCAAGTTGAAGCTTCATCGGCGCGGGGAGCAGTGCTCTTCTTTATTGAATCCGGAAATTTTCATCTACACTGTTTTGCCAATTGGCAATCTAGACACTGAAGTGACTCTAGTTTGACTGAATGAAGCAAGGAAGGGAAAATTATTTTCATGTATCTAAAAGAAGGATGCCCTAGACGACAATGCCATAGCTAGATCTCTTTTATTTCATTGGTTAAATTGCTGGTTGTACTTGACTAAAGAGCTGTACTCCCTCTGAGAGCAAGGTTATAAACTCGCCTATCCTCAAGGTCACTCCCAATTGTTCGCCTAGTCTTTAGATCCCGAAAAATACAATGATCAAAGAAAAAAGCTATGGAACAATTCAGGTATTTAGTTAGGCTGCTAACGGACAGGAGATTTATCGGAAGTGAAGGAACATGTAGAGTAGAGGTCAGAGAGCGGTAATCGTCGAGTCTGATGGTACCCTTGCCTGTAATAGTGACCTGAGTACCATCGCTTTATTTTGACGAGAAGAAAGAGAGTAGATAGAGAATAAACTTGGGTTTCCGGCCATATGATCAGTGGCTCTGGCATTGATGATCTAAGAGGTATTGGTTGGTTGGGATGCAGCGCTAAGTGCCACCCCTCTGACACTCGACTTACCCAAGGAAGTGGAGGCAAGGGCAGATGTGTCAAATGGAGAGAGAATTTTTTTTGTAGACTACCAATGCCAGTTGAGGAGAGGCCTTTAAGTCCAGGCACAGAAGCATCTGAAGATCCGACATCATTGGAAGAGGTTTGGGCTGTTGCTGCATTTCCCTTCACTTGCTGTCTCCCTTTCTTGACTTTGTACTTTTGGGGTTTCTTATCTGGATAAAGCTCCCAGCAGTCATCAACCAAGTGATTAATTCTGCCACAATGGGTACACTTTTTAACCCCTTTTCTATCTTTTTCATTGATGTCTGCATTGGCCTGTTTTCCTTTAGGTGCATTGCTTGCTAGCGCCGAGCAATCATTAGTAGCATGCCCACCAACTGCTTGGACATCAACAGGCATTGCCACCTATCTGGCGACCGTGTGGGCACCCATGGTTCGTAAGGACTCACGGAGGTTCCTGACCGAAATAAATCAATTGCACTTGAGTGGGAATCCTCAGGTGAAGGGCTTAATTCCAACAGGAGGGTGTTCCTATAGAGTGTGATGTCGGCTCTTCCTAGTCCCACCCACGTGTAAACCTATATAGAATATTAGAAAACATAGCTATCTGCAAAACAAACCTACTGCGAATAGGATACGGGATGAAAAATAGGAAACACACAGAGGGCGGCCACAACAGTGGCCATTTAGGTCCCTGGGCGGCCAGGTCGATGGTTGTCAGGGAAGTTGGGTGGCTAGAGGGCTGGCCGTGGGGCGTGAAGCTGGGCGGCCAGGGTCTGGGCCATCTTCCACTGAGGGCGGCTAGACCGATGGTCGCCTACTACAGGCCTGGGAGGCCACTGGGTTGGACGCCCAGGAAGCTAGAAGGCCAAGAGGTTGGTTGTCCTCTGAGAAACGCAGAAATAAAGACTAAACTAAAAGAACATGGTAATAATGCATGGACCTAGATTCCTTGGATTTTGGCATTATGACTCACAGTGAGCAGTATCTGGTCCCACCGTGATCGCCAGCTTGCTGTAGGCACCTAGGTTTGGCAGGCCATCCACGGTTCAGAGGTGAGGGACAGCATTCTCCTCCTTGGTGGGCTGCTGTCGGTGCTTGCGCAGGAGAGAAAATGAGAGGGAGAGACGTGCTTCCTCCCCCAAAACTCGTACTGCTAGCACCTACAACGTAAATGTCAGGGAGAAAGTATGTGATGGCCAGAGACTATTACCTGAGTCTCACAGGGAAGGGATGATCGCTTGGAAGTCACCTTGAGCAGAGAGAGAGAGTTGGATCTCGGCTTCTCCATCCTCAGCCAGCCAAGGGCAGAGAGCTCTGCTACATCCCGGAATGCCAAAATCCTGTAAACAACCAACGAAACTCACAAAAACAAAAGAAAAGAGGCCATTAGTCTTGCTTCGTGTAGCCCCAATCCTTACGAAAAAACAAGACAAGCTAAAGCTACGGTAGCATGATGATCGAACCAGTCCCCAGCACCTTGTCCATCTGGCACCACCTCTATCAGGTCACCTGCCAGCAACCATGGAGGCAACTTCTGTAGGCAACCATCTCTTGGTCCATATGTTCTATGGAAGGGGACCAGCTAGAGAAGTCACTCGTAAAGAGGTGAGCACCAGGAAAGGGGGCTGGATCCTCCCCGCCTGAAGCCACGGCCCCAGAGATATCCAACGTCAGGGGGCAGTGGGGCAATGAGGCCAACACATTACGAAGGCCAACGCATTACACCATCCATGCCTGCAAACTGCCATGCAAGGCCGACTATCCCGCTTACTATCATCTATGGGTAAGAGATGCTTCCTCCAGATTAGGGAAGGCACCTCGTCACGTGCCTGCAAACCAAGGAAAATGATAGGAAAATAGTCACATGCCGCAAGAGCAAGGAGAAGATGGAAGAAAAGAAGTTTTATTCATAAGCAGAAGGGAAGATTACAAAGAGATGTCTCATCCCTTTAGGGATGAAACTTGTCTGGTTCAAGGAGTAGGATCCCCCTGCCAGAGTACAGGCGGTCGATCTTCTCCAAGGCCTCTCGTTAGCCATCCAAGTACCCAAACTTATATTGCTCGGAGGTGTCGCCATCATTCTCCCATGGTGCCGGCCATGCTGGCCAGGGCACCGGTAGTAGTTCCCTCCGGAGACACAGGCACTGGCGCGGGATCTACAAGGCCCCATCATCAGATGAAGTCCCAGACTACACTGACGACATCTCACAAAAACTCCCTTTGCGTGGCCCGGTGAGCTGGCGATACCCTGATGGTTCAACAGGGTCGCTACTTATAGGGGAAAGGCGAAGTTCCCCAAAGGAAGGAGGAGTCCAACTGCCTCTTCAAATCTTTAGAAACTGAAGCGATGGTTCCCGAAGGTCGCTCCCTCTCAGGGTAACCCCCGAGATGCCACTCCGTATCCCCAGGAGATCTCAATGTAGGCGGAGGAAGTAAAATACATGACAGATCCCAGAGATTCCAGAGTTTGCGAAAAATAAGATAGTCTTCCATTCAAAAGGTGAAATGATTACAAAAAGAGGCAACCACCTCAACACAACAAGAAGGAAAGTCTACACAAAAAAGAAAGGAAAGCAGTAGATATCTTCTCAGGCACTCACCCCAGCGGCGTGGTCACATGGCCTGTCGTCCTCAGGCTCACGTACGACGACAGCTTCCATGGCTGGCGGGTCATTCGTCAAGTCGACTAGACGCTTCTCCGCCAATGGGTCATCCTCGACTACTCACCCGCTGGTGCTCGACTCTGGTGTTCGCTCCTCGACCCCAGCCTCCTCGTTGCCAAGCTCCTCCTCCCCACCACTGGCCTCCACGCCATAAGGCGTTGATGGAGGAAGAAGAGGAGGTATCGAGGCCCCTGAGCTCTTAGCCATGGCCTGGACAGCGGCCTTCCAGCCCTCCTTGATGCCACGATCAGGCCCTGGCCCAAAGACCTCCAGGGCTGCCAAGGTTAGCTCATCCCGCTAAGCTGGGGATGAGCGAAAGTTCTCCACCACCTCCTCGTAGACGGTCGACATCGATGAGAGCAGCTTGGCCAGCTGCGCCTCCATCTCCTAAGCCCGGAGCGCAATAGCCTTGACCTACATCCCCAGCCTGGACGCATGGGCCTCGGCTGTCTCAACCCAAACCTGGAAGAAGTTACAGTCCCACTCCATCCTGACGAGGGCTAACCCCACTTGCTCCAACTGCTCTCGGAGCCTAGCAGCCTCTGCCTCGGACACCTTCAGGCATCCCTCCAGCTCCTTGCACTTGGCTGTCAACCCTGCTTGCCCGACCCTACTAGTCTCCAAGTCCTACGCGACACCACCAAAGTGGTACTACCATAAGCTAAGCACCCTGGCAAGCGCGATGAAGTTCTTCGCCGCCAAGTCTGCCAGCTCATCCTGGGCCCCAAGGCCAAACTCCCCGGTCCGGTCCTAGGGATGCATTGTCTTGTTGATAAAGGCCTTCGCCTCCATCTAGAGGTGAGACTTGAGGATGGGCTCCTCTGGCAGCAAGAAGTGAGGACCTGAAGGAATGGCCTATTAGAGTAAAGGACAGGACATCTGGTCTTTCTTTCAATCTAAGGGACTGGACATTGGAGGTAGAACAGCCAAAGGCCTCATATACAATTCCACCAATATTGCTGCTGGAAGATCTCTTTTCAGCCTTCTTATCATTGCAGCAACCGGTTTCAGTTTATGGGAAATTTGGTTAGCAAGAAATTCTGTCATTCATGAAAGCAAGAAGCCGAAGACCAGGACTATGATACAGAGAATCATATATCAGATCAAGCAGTCCTTGACACTTTCTAATCTGCATGAAGATAATCCAGACAAATGCAACATTCTATCAGACTTTGGCATCCAACCGGTCAGCTCTAGCAGGAAAAAACCAATCCCAATCAAATGGAACTTGCCTCCTTGGCCTTCTCTCAAGCTGAACACAGACGGTGCATCTAAACAATCCAACACCTCAGGTGGAGGAGGTGTCATTAGAAACTCTCATGGTGATATTGTTCTGGCCTTCTCTCACTATTATGGTCATACTAGCAGTTTGGTGGCTGAAACAAGAGCATTAAAGGATGGCCTTAAATATTTGAGGTCTCTCATTTCCTGCCCAAGCCATATTGAGTGCGACTCTCAAATCTTGGTCCACATTATTAACAAAAAAGTTCCATGTCCATGGGAGATATTGAAGCATGTTAGGGAAATCCAAAAAATCATTTCTGCAAGTGACAATGTTACTCACATATACCGCGAAGCTAACAGTGTGGCTGATTCTTTAGCTAATTTGGCTTGCACCAATAAATGTAACATTTATTTTTCTTCTTACCAACAGCTTCCTAACCTCATTAAAGGAGCTGCTCATTTGGACAAGCTAGGTATGCCTAGCATCCGCATGGTGTAATTCTTTGATATCCACTTTTGAATAAAATCTCACCTCCTAGATGTTTCATGCATCTAGGTTAGGTCTTTTGATAAAAAACCTTTTCAGGTAATTTGGATAACAGTCCACACTCGGAAGGGAATGAGTCTGAGTGATGAGTGTAGAATTAGAGTACCCGTTGTCTTTGGCATGTAAATGTAATCATTTGCTGGGAAGAAGCTGGAACTTACAAAAATGATGGCTAAGGCAGAGGTGGTGCAGGAAGACGGACTGGAGACTACTGCGACTGGGTAACCTACGAGAACTACGCCGGCACAGACTTCTTTGGGCAATCTCGAACAACATGACCTGACTGATCACAGTGATTGCAAACCACCGGTATGGAACATGGGACACCAGGATGGCTGCCACCACACCTCGAACATGGTCTCAGCTGACTCACGGGAAACTCTCGGCGCTGTTGAAACGAAGGAACAGACTGCTGAACAGAATCAGAAGACGTCGATTGCTGCTGCACAAAACCCGAAGATGCTTGACAGTTAAAACACTTTTTGGACTTTCTAAACATCCACCTCGAAGGACCACCAGAAGTAGGCACAACGGACGAAACTCCAGGCGCTGATGGCTGAAAAGACTGCTGGAATGGCACAACCGACTGAGCGATACTGGACTGAGAAAACCCTAAAGACCTCGCCAAATCGAGCTCAACCGCGACTGCTATCTGATATGCATCGTCCATGACAGTGACACGGGTAGCAAGAAGTGGCACTCTCAATTCGGCCCACAAACTTGGGAGAAATTGCTCAGTCTTTAAGGCTTCATCAGCAATAATATGCGACGCATACCGACCCAACTCAATGAACTTGTTCCGATACTGCAGCACTGTCATCTCACCCTGAACCAGATCTAGGAATTGGTGCATCTTATCCATGCGAAGATAGGCCGAACTGTAAGTGCGCTCAAAGGTAATCACGAACTCTGCCCAGGTGATCTGATGAAGTGGTCGGGAACGAAAAGTAACTTCCCACTCCGAACTCCACCACATCAATGCTGCGCCCTGAAGTTAAAAAGTAGCCAGCATGACCTTCTCGTCCTCCGCGCATTCCATCGATCGAAACACACTCTCAGTCGCCTCGATCTAAATCCTGGCGGCATCCGGATCTGACTGACCTTCATAAGTTGGCGGGTGGAATAGCAGAAATTCCTTGAGTGCTCTACCAGCCATCGGGCTGGAGAGAGGGCATGGCCCCCAGGGAGTTTGCCCTCCCTAGGGGCACGCGATCGCGCCCCGAGGCGAACTGGCCCCCGGGCTGGTCATAACCCCAAGGGATGGCCCCCAGGGTCTCCTTTCATCTTCTGGGAGCATCCTTTGAGGGATTCTGGCCTCTGGGAAACTGGGATGGGCCCATGGGGGCCATTGTTCTTCGAGTCGTAGTAGTCGTTGGCAAGGTGTTCAGGTAAATACCTGACACGTCCCGAGTTGCCGAACGGCTTGGGTAGCTGGCCGAGGGGCCCAAAATGGGCCTCGGGTTGAAGATGGGAGCTCGTGGGAGCTAAGGAGAGGCACCTTAGGGACATGAGTCATGCCTCGAGTTGTGTGCCATGTTGCACGGCGGGTTGGCAGGGTAGCCTCGGGTTGGCTCGAGTGCTAAAGTTAAGTGGCTCATCACAACATGTCTGAGCGTCGGGGGTGGCCCCGATTTGTCGGGGGGTCGCTGTAGGACCCAACTAATGTGCCAGAACCACGGGGCAGCCCATAGTTTGGTGTAGACGGGCTGGAATACACGTGCCCACAAAGTGTTCGATAAAATTTCGAACACACGCATGTGAGCCGTATATGCATGCGGCAGGCCTCCAAAGCCTATGGTTGACTTAGTTAGGTCTCCCATTGACCTTGAAGGGTTGAAATAAGTGTCTCGGGCTGGGGCCTCGACCCTCTCACTGGGTGCCACATGGTGTGGCTTAACGTTGGGGCACCCCCGGGTTGGCCTGGGTGGCCATGTGGGATACGGGCAAAGCCCGTAGGTGAGTGGCCGGGCTTGGTCCCGGATGGTTGCTTATGTAACCGTATGCCACGGAAAGCTGATCAGGGCCCTTGAAGGTACCCACAGGGTCGTAGAAAGGGCTAGGTAGCCCATGCCTTAAAGGTGTTCAAGGAAATTGATGTGAAACAACCTCGGACCTACTAGCAAGCACAATTCGCAACGCAAACGGGCCGTAATTGGCGGCCGACTCCTCTCCTCTACATCATTTCCAAACGTGCCCTTAGACATCTTGTGAATTGTGAATTCACCCATGATTAGTCCACTTAAAAGATGACGAGCCTCGATAGACAAAGACATCAAAGAGGCCCACGCTTTCTATGATTTCTTTGTTGAAGGTTTTTTATCTCTCAAGTTCCATCATCCCATATGAACCAATCACGAGGGTGCTTGTAAGATGAGTGGATATAAAATGCACACCGTGGTTTACAACAAGTGTTTAACTCATTCTCAATCAGAACAGACTCAACCACAAACGATGTCTGAAAACAAATATTATGGCTCGGTAACTACTTCCTTTTAACTCTTCTAAACATATTTTCACATGCCGTGCATTTCCACTGGCGAGCTCATCATTTAAACATCAAAAGACATTCTTCCCGAGGTCTCGATCCTCTCAGACTTGACCGTCTCCATGGAAAAAAGCCCGGCCTCGGCCCTAGCCTTTCTTTCGCCCATCACTCCGTCACATCATGTGAAACTGCACAAGGTGGCCTTCTTGCTCTGGCTGTTTGGGCGTTGAAGGCATAAACATGTTTAAGTTTTATCATGAACTCATTTTTTTGGTTACAAACTTGATTTAAGATAGTTAAAAGAATATATTTATCATAAGCTCATTTGAATTTACCATGATCTCAATCGACCCATAAATGCATTTTTCCGTAAACCTGCATTGAGTTGGTTTAACCCCGGAGAGCCTATAAACTGAGCTTATCATTAAACATACGACAGCCAAACATAAATTAACCGAACAAGTTGATGATAAACAGATTTATGGTAGATACGTTCATCATAAACATATTCAAGTTGTCACAAGTTACATCCAATCATGGCCGTCTCGTTTGGTAAAATTTCCATGTATGTATTTATTTGATTTAGTGTTTGCGTAAATGCTTAAATTGTATGTATGCACGCAAAATTGTAGAAATACATGAACACTGAAAGATCCATTTCTCCCTTCTATTTTTTTACCGCAAAAGTGATTGCCGGAGAAGTCCTTGATAAAATGTCGTTAATAACCAGCCAAACCAAGAAAACTCTGAATTTCTGTTGCATTTGTCGGTCGTTCCCAATTCCTTACGGCCTCGACCTTTATAGGATCCACGAAAATCCCATAATTCAAGACTATATGGCCAAAGAAAGTCACTTCCTCTAGCCAAAACACACACTTGCTAAATTTGGCATAGAGTTGATTATCTCTTAAAATCTATAATGCTATCCTCAAATGCACTTCATGATCCTCTTCAGACTTAGAATATATTAAGATGTCATGAATGACAACTACAATAAATTTATCCAGATAAGGCCTAAAGATGCTGTTCATTAACTGTATGAAAGCTACAGGGACATTCGTTAGTCCAAAAGGCATAACAGTAAATTCGTAATGCCCATACCTGCTTCGAAATGCAGTTTTGTGAATGTTCTCATCATTGATCTTTAGTTGGTGATAACCCAATTGAAGATCAATCCTCGAGAAATACTTTGCTCTAGAGATTTGATCAAAGAGTTCATTAATCCTCAGCAGTGGTTATTTATTTTTGATAGTGAGGTGGTTCAACTGCCGATAATCAATGCACAGTCTCATCAATCCGTTCTTCTTTTTGACGAATAGTATGGGTGCTCCCCAAGGAGAAGTACTTAGCCTGATAAAACCCTTCTTTAATAACTCCATTAGTTGCTCCCTTAATTCCTTCAATTCCACGAGGGACATTCTGTAGGGTGCTTTTGAAATAGGTCCAGCACCAGGAACAAGGTCTATAGTGAATGAGACTTCTCTCTCTAGTGGCAAACCGGGTAAATATTTTGGATAAATATCAGGAAACTCCCGAGCTACTTGGATGTCTTCTAATCTGACCACCTTAGCTTCCGTGGCAGGTACAAATGCTAGGAATGCCACACAACCTTTGTTGATAAGTTTACTGGCTCAGAGAGCCGAGACAACTAGTGATCTCTTTCGAGGACTAATGTAAGTTAGCTCTTGGTAATCTACAAAGGTTATTTTTCCTGCGGTGTAACGCCCCGCCAGCGAATCTCTTCTCTTCTGCAGTGTGACGCCCTGCCAGCGAATGTCTTCTATTCTGTGGTGTAACGCCCCGCCAGCGAATCTCTTCTCTTCTGCAGTGTGGCGCCCTGCCAGTGAATGTCTTCTATTCTGCGGTGTAACGCCCCGCCAGCGAATATTCTCTATTCTGCGATGTAACGCCCCACCAGTGAATGCTTTCTCTTCTGCGGCGTGATGCCCCGCCAGCGAGTATTTTCTCTTCTGCAGTGTGACGCCCTGTCAGCGAATGTCTTCTATTCTGTGGCCAACACAATCAAGTAGAAGCAGTGCAGAAGAAGCAACACGCGTCTATTGGATTATGGGCTCCAGCATCTCCCTTAGGGATTTACTATCCCACATGGATTATGGGGCCCATGTGGGACATAGGTGCTTGACAGACCATCTCGCCGCATGGATTATGGGTCCATGTGCGAAGCCCCTCAGGCCCGCCCACAGCACGCATAGATGTGGGGTTCTACAATGCCATAAGGAAATACAATCCACCTTCGCTAGCAGCTCAAGCTTTTAACACAATGGTTGGGGCTTGATCTCGTAAACTAGTATTAGAGTGAGGTCACAGGTTCAAATCTCCCGAGTGTTACTGGGAGGGAGATTGTTGGATTATGGGATCCAGCATCTCCCTTAGGGATTTACTGTCTCACATAGATTATGGGGTCCATGTGGGACATTGGTGCTTGACAGCCCAACCCGCCGCATGGATTATGGGGTCCATGTGCGAAGCCCCTCAGGCCCGCCCACAACACGCACAGATGTGGGATTCTGCAATGCCATAAGAAAATACAGTCTGTCTTCGCTAACAGCTCGAGGTTTTAGCGCAACGGTTTGGGCTTGATCTTGTAAACATGTTGTAAAAATTATGTTTTGATGATGTCTTACTATAAGTCATTGGACTATCAAATTAGAAACTCATGAAACTTCTCTTAACAGGCATGAAGAAAGTCTCACGGTGAAGAATGGTCAACCTGCTCAAAGGATTACACCACTACGCCTCACACAGGAGGGGGATCTTGGGGTGGGGGTTAAATGAATTACAATCAAAACTACCTCCGCACAGGGAGGGGCCTTCAGCCGGCCAAGCGGGGAGGGGGAAGATGACGACACGGACTTCATGCAACGCCGGAGTTGATTCTATCCCCTCTCAAAAATAGAGGATAGACGGTCGATGCAGGAATTCTTGTGGGCGCTACCGGACTCCGTTGGCAGCAGGGCTAGTGCCAAAACTTCGTGGATTGGCCCAGGAGGATGCTGAAATTTTGGCAGGAGCTGTGGAAGCCGTTGCCGGTCGCAGTGGAGCTGGAAGCAGGGACTCTGTTCTCTGGCTTTGACCTTCTCAGCACTGCAGCATCTGGAAGATGAAGCCACCACGAACAGTCCCGAATCCAAATTGTGCACGGTCAGTGGCGTTGGAACCGTTGACGAGCTGCCTTCCAGATGAGACCCACGGGGGTGCCAGTCGCTATCGGAGCAGACCGCAACAATCCGAACACTGACAGGGTGCCAGTTCAGTCCCAGGGTGAACAGAACTACGCACTTTGGGGAGAAAAGGGAGAAGAAATCGCTCCGGTGGTTGAATGGAGCGCCGCTTCTTGGAGGAGGAGGGAGACTCACAGAAGAAGGTCTCAGTCGAACTCCGCCTCCAGATATTCTCATGGGATGATGTGGCAACTACTGCACTCCGCCTCTGGAAGCCGGACAGGATCCTTCTACGCAGTTGGAGTAGATCGCCTCTCCCGGGCAGCCACGAGCTTGGAACGGGACGTGACAACTGCCGTTGCGAAGACGACTCGAAGACACTTCCAGGGGTATCTCTTGTGTCTCCTGGAATGTCCGGACGACATCGCAGCTTCGTCTGCAGTCTTCAGGTTCTCTGGGTGACGAACTGGACAGTAGGGATAGCCTTCCAAGCTCAAGTGGGGGAGTGGTGAAGGTGGCTAATGATGATGGGAGGGGGAGGGAATCCCAGAGGGGAATGGCATTATTCAGATCCCAGAAGTCGACACATATCCGGATCTGTCCATTCTTCTTTTTCACGGGGATGATATTCGCCAGCCACATGGTGTACTGATTTTCTTCGACAAATCCCACATCAATGAGCTTGTCGATTTCTGTGCATATTTGAGTGATGAGCTCCGGCCTCTTGCGCCGCGGTGGTTGCTTTACCGGGTCGACTTTAGGGCTAATTGCCAGCTCATGTTGTGAAAGTACAGGGCTCAGTCCTGGCATCTCTTTGTATGTCCAGGCGAAGCAGTCTCGATACTCTTGCAGCAGCTGGATGTACAACTCATATTCTTCTGGAGATAGCTGGGCACTGAGGAAGGTAGGCTTGGGGTCATCTTCACTTCCCAGGTTGACTTTTATCAGCTCGTCGACTGTGGCTTGGCCTCCATCTTCGATCTTTGGAGGTGCTGGCTAAAGGTCAACGAAATCTGGAATACCGTCTTCGGGGTTGAGGACCTCGATTTCATCATATGATGTCATCAGAGCTTCCGGAGGATCCTCTGCTTCATCCAATGGTGGCTCCACGGACTGTTCTATCAGCAAGTCCATTGCCATTGCAGCTTCCAAGGGTGAGCGAGCAGCTTCAGCCCCTGTAGATAGAGTTGTAGCCATGACGGGCTGGTGGTTGTTTACTGCCGGGCTGGAACGGCATCCCAGTTTTGTAGCAAAAGGTGAGTAGGCCACGCCTTCTGGGACAATTGTCTCTTCCATAGAAGTGTCTTTTTCTTTCTTGGCAATATGTGCCTCTTGGTTGGAGTTGGCCGAGGCTTCCTCGATTGGCGGGAGAGATGCTGAGGTCATCATCAGTGGGACTCCACTAGATGGAGAGGTCCCTGCTTCTTCAATATCTTCGGCTACACTGCTGCTAGCCATATCAAATTTGGCCTGAAGGGCCCCTTCTTCGAGATAGACTTGTTCCCAGCATCGGCAAGGAATCATGGTCTCTTGAGGGGGACATCACCTCCCTTGCCCACACTCATGGCTCGTCTTATGCATTATAGTCTAGAAGGTCGATGCACCTTGTACACAGTATGCACAGTTAGGTCGGTGCACAGTGATCATAGTACACACTATCAGGTCAATGCACCTCATGCACTTTGTTCACAACTTGTGTTATAAGGTCGGTGCACCTTGTACACAGGGTGATGCTAGCAACCAAGCGGTTGGAGAAAGGTCGATGCTAGTTACCTAGCTAGTGCAGCGTAAGGTCAATGTTTGTCATGAAAGGTTTGTGCTAGTGACCTAGCGATTGTAGCTTAAGGTTGATGCATGTTTTTGAAAGGTCGATGCTAGTCAGTTAGCTTCTACAACATAAAGTCAGTGCAATAGAAGTCATCACTTTCAAGGTCGATGCACCTTGTGCATTCTCTATAAAGACAGGTCGATGCACCTTCATTAAGGTCTACCTGTGTTACATTGGAGGTCAGCGTTTCAATTCAAACATGTAGCATGGGTTAGTTTTATAGGTTGACACATCTCATTTATGCATCGATGCTTTTGCAGAAATGTGTGCATCTATTTGACTAGTATGAATCTATTGAAACAATTAAGATTACACTTATCTTTATGATTATCATTTGCTTCCAACCAATGCCTTTCTACCTTCTATTTTGACAACCCAGATCCATGGTCGAACACCTGGGTTGCATAAAGACAGACCGCATTACTCTCACGTGGAATTTAAGTGAAGCGGATTAAAGGCATGTGATCCAAGGCGGGAAAGTGATCTAAAATCCTGCCACGTGGATCGTCTTATCTTCTGCTCCTGACACGTGGACTTTCGAAGTGCGCAGGAACGTGTTTTCCATGCGCCCAAATTGAGAGCCCGTGGGACCATAGCACTCGTGCTCTATAAAAGGTAATCTAGCGCTCAAATTCGAAGATACAAAGAAAAGAAGATTAGAGCAGATCAGAAAAAGAGGAGAAAAGAGGAAGAGAGCAAGAAGAGTCTGAGAAGAATGAAAGAGTCTATTGTAGAGAGAAAGAGGAAAAATAGAGTGTCGTTGAATGCAATGCAACGGATGCGATGGATGCATGGAATGCATGAGATGCAAAGAACATGAAGGGTGAGAGGATGAGATTCTCTTCCTTACCCCTGGAGTGGCCCACGAAGAATCAGCGATAGATAGGAATATGGGTGAAGTTGAATAGAAGATGGAAGGCCCCTTAGCGGAAGAATGCTCGCCCCTCCACAGCAACGAAAGTATACAGCCGATCGGCCCAACAGATAAAATCAAAGCCCATGACGAACCTTTAACAATAAATGCCAACTCTCTTGGAGCCTGAAGAGCAATAATGTGAGGGAATTGGAAACTTGGAACAAGAAGCATCGTGTTGCCCAGGGATTGTGGCGTATAATGAGTGTTGAACAAAATGGGCATTTGCCCCTTGTATGGAAGAATGGGTTCAAGATTAGAAGGTTGGAACAATGGGTACCCTGCTCAGCCCTTGGGCATGATCTTACACGGCATCAAAGGTTGACATTCTCTTTTAATGAGCAGTGGCGGGGACTTGGCCTCTTCAACCATGCTCAGCACAAAAACGTGGATGGGCATCCGACAAATAAATTCTTGCCTCTTGAATAGCATAGCCATGGCCAATTCCTTCTTATCGGGCTCTTGATCATCTTTGGCACAAGTACTTGTAGAAGGACGCCCGTTCTGAGTGGAAGCGAAAGGTGAGGCGGAGGCGGAAGGCTCCATAGATGGTGGAGGTGTAGTGGAAGATGTTGGAGGAAACACGTCGAGCTTCTCCCCTTGCTCAAAGGTGGACGAGGTTGGCTCGAGTGCAAAAAGGAGTGGACCCTGCTTGGGATCTGCCACGGGTTAGGGTGGCGATTAGGTGGAGGAATAGGCAAATTGGGTTTTAGGGTTAAAGGGATAGTGGAGGGCCGAGGTGGCGGCAATGGAAGGTTGATTGGAGGAGGTTTAGTGGTGGACTCGGCGGAGGCCGATGGCATAGAGGTTAATGGTATAGTGGGTGGAGGTTTGGTGGAAGGTTCGGCAGAGGCCGGTGCCGTCTTGAGAACATTGTACTAGATTGAGACCTTTTGATGATCAATATAGATATTTCATTTCATAGTACTCTGATATTAAGTCTTAGAATAGCTTTCCTTTACTTTCTAGCTTGTTGCTGACAGTATGTCCCGATATTCCGCGTCGGGGCATGACACTTCTTCTGCATGTCGGGCCAGTCAGCAATAGACCCGGGCGGCAAGCTCGAGTACCACTCGAAGGCAAGTCCAGTAAATGTCAAGCCGAAGAATTTCAGGAGATAAGCTTCATCAGCAGCCAAATCCCCCATGACATTCACATAATAGGTAATGTGCTCCTTGGGATACCCTTGCCCATTAAACTTCTCGAACTTCGGTGGCTTGGTGATGCCAACCGGTAACTTCTTTACGACATAATGAGCTGGATAGGGCACTCGATAGACGTCGAATGGCATTTGATCACTGTCGCCCCTCTCTGCTAGCTTCATGTCTATCATCTGCTCTAGCATCAACTGGCTGACTGCTGCTGGGTCGACCGGGCTTGGATAGAAATGGGCGGGCTGCGCCCTCAGAGTGGTCAGCACAGTCGCCTGCGGGGCCATGGGGGACCCTTGGGAAGGCAAGATCTGTGGGGGGGGCTCGTGCCGTATATTGTGCTTGTTGCAGGGGCATGCCCCCAAGAAAGCTGGGAGTTGCTGGTAGTGCTGCAGCTTGCAAAGTCACTTCTGAAGATTGCCCATTACCCCTGGGCGCTTCCAGTAGAATTCGGTCTGCCCGGACATTGAGGGTTGTGCATTCCTCTCATTCAGTTGTCTCTTCAGTAGCTCGATCTCCTTCTGGTATTGCTGTATTATGCACAGCATTACGGGGTCATTGGTGAGAAGGTTAAGTATGCCCCCTGCTTCTTCGACTGGTGCGTCCTCAGATGATGTGGAGGGCCCGCCACTAGCGCCTCCGGTGGTGATAACATTGGTAGCCAGGGCCATAGAGGGTACTTCATGAGAGGTCTCTTCGACGCCCACCGGTGCCATCTCGCCTGCTGCTCTCCCTCTTCTAGTGAGAGGACCGGGTCTGGCGGTGAGTCTGGCTATCTCTTTGGGGTCGATGGGTAGAGCCCCATATCGACCAAAGACTCCCACCATGTTGCAAGTGTAAACCCTCCAGTTCTTGTTCCTCTTCGCCATCCTCCTTCACGGCCTATTCGGGAACACCAATCTGTCGAAAATCGATCATCGGGGTGGCATTTCCTCCCGCAAAGTGGACTGACATAGCTCCTTCGACTGGTTCCTCGACTCTGCGCTAGGCACCGATCGGGTCTCTTCTTCTTCCTGGAAAGTGGAGGCCACTGCCCCCAATAGTCTTTGACGACCCAAAGGAGTGCTCCCCGGGCCGCGGAGGTAGTTTCTCATTACTTGCTCGATCCCTTCCCACTCTTGGTTAGGGAGAGCAGCTGGTGATTGCGTGCGAACAGTGGCAACAGGAGTGTAAGGCATGGGCGCTGGATGGGCGGCTTGGTAACGGCGCCTGTGGTGCCGACGGCGGACATTCTCTGGTGGAGCCAGTGCAGTAACTGCCGTCTGGTAGACCGGGGTCGTCACTTCGACCCCTTCATTTCGTCGGGCTCTCCTCGGGCCGATGGTGATGGGCCCTGCTCGAGCAGGTGCAATGGTCTGGGCTTTGTTGGGAATCCAGACTTGTTTGAGCTTAGCCAGCTTGCGCACCGGCATGTTCTTCGGTGCTGCGGCCTGGGTGGTGGGCACCACCCTTTCTTTCATCTTCTCCAGCCCCTGGAAGGAGTTACGGACTGGGATAGTTGGTATGATGCGGTCTGGAATCACTTCAGACCTCCGTCCATCAAGGTGGACTCGGACGCTCCCGACGGTCATGGATCTTCCGGAGTTGGAGATTCGGCGCCCCATGGTAGCGCCAGTGTTGTTCCTTTGGAGCCTCCTCCGGTGAGACGTCGATCCCTGGTGAGTCGGGCCGGTAGTCTGGCACATGTGGTGCACGTTGTAGCTCAGCGTCTTAGCTGAGACGTCATTGTTGTTCTTGGCTGGAGCTCGACCAGCTACAGCTTCAATGGCCCCCTGGGTGGGAGCGCTGATCTTCAGCTTATCGGACACCTCGACGTCCAAAATGTTGATGAAGGCCACCCCGAGGAAGTTGGGGAAGTCGACCGCGGGGGAAAATTCCCAAAGCTGAGGGGGACGACGAGATAGCCGCCCTCTACATGGCTTTTGACGGGCTGGAGACCAAAAGTAGTCACCATCTGCGATATCAAAGTGTGATTTCTTGCATTTGCAAAAATAGCGCAGTTGGTATTACAAGAAGGGGGCCACAGGGTCTCTAATTCCGGTAAAGAGATGAAGGGTGGATCAGTCCCACCGGGCGTGCTAGACTTGTGGACGCACTTTTCATTAAATCTATTTGTTATGCGTTTATTGATTTTATTAGGTTTATTAAGTGTGTGGACGTGCCAGTCACAGAGTGACAATTTATTCGGGCCTCGTGGAAGCACATGGTGTGCTCGATCTGACTTCGTCAGGTGATTGTGTGGTTCGGATCAGGACCGAATCCCACCGTGCCATGAAGGTCACGGCGGCATTCACATCTTCCATACAAGGGAACTCCCTTGATTAATTATTGGAATTAGGGGCCCCGCGGACAAAAGGACTAACACTAATTGCGAGAGAAAGGGCAGGAATAAATCACACTAGGGCCCACATCGGGATACGAGCCATGGGCCATGTCGGTCGCTCGCGGACCCTTTTCATGTTTGGATGAAGGTCCATAATAGAAACGCGGTGGAAGTCGAGACAAACCCATTCAAATGTCCGTCGTGAGTACGGTAATTTTAGTGATGATTCGGAAAGAGTCTGGCTCAGAGAATGGGTCCAGTTTAATCGGGATGTTGGCCCGGGACAAGGTCGGGTCATGGCCATTTCGGGATAACTCCCAAGACTCAGGCTCGGACTGCAAAGGCGGCATTGATGTTCCTTCAGCACCGGGTCACGGGGAGAGGTGAGGCTGTAGCATGGATTTTACCATTATCATTATCTGGGCTTCCAGTTATGTTTCTTATCGCTTATTTTCCCTTTTATGTATTTTCTTTTAGGTGATTTTACTGTTCATTATTATTACTTTTATTGCTATTATTATTATTGCTATTATTATTATTGTTAGCGATTGACCATCTCTTCTATCTCCCTTCACAGGTCTAATTAAAAGGTTTTTAGTTCACTGCACAACACACATCGCTACATCTGCTATCCGTGTGAGAGTTAGTTTAGTTGTTCAATGCATTGATCATTCGAGTGTGAATGGAATGGTTGAGAGAATATCTCTTGCATCTCACGTTTATCTTAATCACACTTGAGTTTGAGCTAATTAACGTTAGTTATTTTAATACCATTGTGTTAAGCTAAGAAAGTTTTTAAAAATCTGTCATCTAGGCAAGGGCACAATTCAACCCCCCTTCTTGTCTGCCATCTCTCTGGGCCAATAATTTTCTATTTTTCATCAAGTTTCGGGTTCTTACAGGTTTCCTGAGTCTCAACCAGAGTTTAAAGTCTCTGGATAGGTCTGTGCACATAGGGGCAGGCCATGGTAAGGTCGATGCACATGTAGCTTAGACCCATGGTAAGGTCGATGCACATATAGCTTAGACCCATGGTAAGGTCGATGCACATTGGGGTTTGGCCTATATAAGGTCGATGCACATTTGGTCCAAGCCTTAGTAAGGTCGATGCACATTTGATCCAGGTCTTGGTAAGGTTGATGCACATTGGGATTTGGCATGTACAAGGTCGATGCACATTAGGGTTTGGCCTGTATAAGGTCGATGCACATTTGGTCCAAGCCTTGGTAAGGTCGATGCACATTTGATCCAGGCCTTGGTAAGGTCGATACACATTGGGGTTTGGCCTGCATGAGGTCGATGCAAATTGGGGTTTGGCCTGTACAAGGTCGATGCACATTAGGGTTAGGCCTGCATAAGGTCGATGCACATTGGGGTCAGGCTTGTACAAGGTCGATGCACATTAGGGTTTGGCTTGTATAAGGTCGATACACATTGGGGTTTAGCCTGTACAAGGTCGATGCACATTGAGGTTTGGCCTGCATAAAGTCGATGCACATTTGGTGATGGGGACATCAAAGCAAGACCACTAAATTTTCTTGTTTGCATTTATATCCTTTCTATAACGCACTGCCTCAGGCCCGTCATGCAATGCATGGCGCGCCTTGACCCATGCGTTATATTCCCCAGCAAACTTCATAAAACACACAGGACATAACGCACTATCGCGGGTGCGCCGTGTGACTATAACGCACCAGGAGTGGTCCGTTAAAGACACCCGAACGTTAAAAACTCAGAAAACTTCACAGGAAACAATAGAGTATAACGCACCTTAGCCGGGGCGTCATACATTGCATGGCAGTCTGAGATCAGTCCGTCATGCACCACATCCTACCGACTTATTTGAGACCTCGATAGCATAGCGGCCCTCTAGCGGTCCGCCGTGCAATGCATTGCGCACCCCCATGGGTCCGTTATGCGATCTAGAAAACCCGAGGGACGGGTTCATACCGAACTCCCCTCCGATCAAGCCAGATCGGCGGGAAATCAAAAGAAAAGAGGTAGAGGAAGGTGAGTAGCATGATTTTCATAACTACCGCATGCTTAAAAACACAAATCTTCCCTTCCTAAATAATTATCAAAGCATTTAAACCCTATAAACCCCAAAAATATCCCATGCATAGAAAACGAGGTAAACACCTACCAATGGACATGCATGAGCTACCAAAATGTTCCTAGCGAAGTAAGGAGTCCATCCCCCTACCTCGATCGGAGCGAAAATCTCAAAAAGCGCACAAATGGATGACGGGACGTCGGCTTGCTTCACGAACCACCCCGATCGTACGGTCCACGATCCACGAAAAGAATGACATTGGCGCGATCCTCGCATCGAGCTGGTTCCAACGGTACCTCCTGCGCCTCGATCCGGGGTCGACACGGCCCAGAACGGACGAAGGAATAATTTGAGGAGAGAGAATGGGATAGCGTGAGAATCGAGAGAGAGAGAGAGTGTGTGTATGTGTTTCGAGTGAGGAGAGAGTGAGCACGCGTGAGTTTTATAAAAATTTGATTTTTCTTATTTTTTTTGTTTTTGAAAATAAAATTACAGTTTAGCCCCTCTAATCTCTAAAATTGTCAATGAAAGGGAAAATAACATGAGATAACATAGGTGGACTCCTCAAAGTGGTGCCGGCGATCCGAGCCAAAGAGAGTGCTGTGGGATGCCCTCATCACTTACCTCCCAGCGAGCACTCGCTGGTCACGGCGAGAGCTCCCCCTGAAGGAAAATCACCCCAATCAGGCTTGCTACCCACTCTGTAACTCTCTCTCTCTATTTCTTGCTTCTCTGTCTCCCGAGCGCTGACTTAAGCATCGGAGGGTTGTCCCCTGGGGTAACACCCGGGGCTTCGTCTGACGCTCTCCTTCTCTGGTGCTTGTAGACTTCCAAGAGTGTCAGGCGGCCTTCCCCGACAAATAAATAGAAAAGTGTGGTACAAGGACTAGAGACCAGATTTCTACCTCTACAGGCTAATTAATGGATTAATAGGTTAAATCCTTTGATAAATAGGCTCAAGTATTAATTAAAGGGTTAAGCCCACTTAAAATGGATCTTAAGACCTAAACCTAAGCCTTTTGGCCCAAGCCCACACCCTTGACACGTAATATGGATAAGTTCCCTAATTAAAATGAATAAATAGGGAAATGAGGGGATAATTAGAAATGGAATTTGCATTAAACATAAATTCAGAGAGAGGAATAGGTCGCGATCAGTCACGCGACCGCATTCTGATGATAGCAGTCGTCCCTCAACCGCTACCTGATTCCGAAAACGGAAAGAGATAAACACAGAAAAACTTGGATTTCTATCCACCAAATCGCCCGATGCTATCTAAAAGGGAAAACCTATCTAGGATTCTTAGGGATCGATTAGACACCTCATAAGGACTCCTAATTCGTACTAAAACCCTAACCCTAGGCCAATCCCTATAATAGGACCCAGATCTGTTCTGCGCGAACTCTAGTTTTGGATCTTGTATAGTAGAGATAAGACATCATCGTTTCAAGTTATTCCTTCAGAACTTTTTATCCTCCTTAGTATTGTCTAACTCCATTCCAATTTTCATGTTAAGAGATCAAGCAGTCAAAGTGTAAGGGAAGCCATGACCATGAACGACATGCACCTATGGAATGAGGAAGTTCCCCACCCCAAGATGTCCACCTTCCTAGACCCCTTTGACCCTTACAAGTGGAAGCTCAAAGGCCATCCCATACCCCCGCACATGGAAGTCATCTCTGGGATAGGAAGGCATGTGTCATGTCATACCACATCATTCAGCATGGTTGGTAAGTCAGGTCATTTCGTTTGTGCCACACACACTTTAGGTCCGAAGCATGATTGGTCCACATTCGGGTGTGTTGGCCCTCCCCCATTCGTCGTCACCCACCCAATTAGTCTTGTTCATGAAGAGTACACTTATGGGTGTCCTGGTCTCCCAACATTGGTCACACATATGCATGATAGGTTCACTTGTGGGTGCCTAGGACCTCCCACGTCTAACAAGCCTGATAGTTGCCACATGCCCGATGGGTCCACATACTGTTGTCCCGATCCACCCTTGGACACTATAGTTGCCACACCTACACCACATCATAATGCATGGCATGAACACTCAAGCAAGCAATTAGCAATGAGTGGTAAGGTTCACAAAAAGTGAGCAAAAACTCACGAGTGTCACTTAGAGTGCCAAGTAGGCGATGTAGTGATGGTGATATCGGTGTGGCTTTACCCTAGGGCTATCTCCAAACCGAGGGCACGAGGACTTAGACCTTCCCGAGTTCTGAGAGGCATTGGCAACCATGCTTATGGGCTGAACTTATCGAAGAATATCAGGATACACTCGACTTTTAGTATGGCAGATCTAGAACCCTATGAGGGCCCCGCGGTGGAACCTAGTGAGAATATCGAGCCTACACCTACCTTTGTGAGAGACACCATCAGAGAGCCTCCATATATCAGCCTGAGAGCCCGACGTGAGCACACAGAGGTGATACTTAAAAATCAAGGTAACATCGCCAGGAAGAGGGTGTGCCCGCGCTAAGCTGAGAAGTGGAAGAGCCATCCCTCGGCTACGGACGCAGGGTTGAGCTGGGAGGATGTGCTTCGCCCAAATATTGGTTAGGTGCCTTGGGTAAACCCATAGAAACTTGGGCAAAAATACAAAAGGAATTCTTTAAGAAGTCTTATCCCATAGGTAGAACCAATACAATAAGGAGGGCCATCATTGGGTTTACACAAAATCCTAGAGAACCAATTCATGAAGCATAGGAGAGATTAAAAGGTCTACTTAGGAAATGCCCACATCATGGATTATCAAGGTGGCAAGTCGTTCAAGCTTTCTATGAGGGATTAACTGACAATTATAGGTAGATGGTGGATGCTTCATGTGGAGGGGCTTTCATGAGCAAGAGTGAAGATGAGACATACGATTTGTTTGATATGCTTAGTGAAAACTCTATTAGTCATGCCTCATTATCATCATATGAAAGAATGATTGGATCGTCCAAGTGGACAACGCTTTATGAAGTAAAGAATCAAGGTGAGTCAGAGAATATGATGGATGTCAATGCCCTCACACAAAGGTTAAATAAAGTGGATATGTTAGCTCAAAAGATGGAGAAGGTAGATCTGATGGCTCAAAAGCTGGATCAACTTTTGGCATTGAATAGATAGGAGCCCACCTTTCCATCTACTTCTCAATCCTTCTCCGAACCCACCAATCAAGAAGTCTGTGTTCTTTGTGCAAGCCCAGATCACATTATCTCTGAGTGCCACATTGCGGCTCAACTCCCTCCATTTATCTAAGAACAAGTCTTTGCTGCTGAAGGTGTCTCTAAGCCTGCATATGATCCATATTCTAACACCTATGAGGAATCATCTAAACTTTTCTTGGAAGAATCAACAAGGATCATCTCAGCCATCCAATCCCTCCAATCATCCAGTTCAAAAACAACCATCCCAAGTTCCATTCCAGTCTCATCAAAAATTTTATACACCTCAAAATCAATTTCTTCAACCTCAAGTTCAGCTTTCACAAGCCCCACACCCTCAAGCTCAATTCTCTCAGGGCCAATATCATCAATATCCTTCGTTCAGATCTAATCAAGCTCAGGTTCCATATCGGTCGAACCCGACAGAATATAATAGTCAATGACTGGAACACATTTATATACATGCAGATATCAACCATATCATGTGAATGTGGATAAAGAAATGTAAACAAACCATAGAATTGCACCCCTGGAATATTAGTTCACATATATTTTCAGCCTGCAGATAATCAAAGTCCATGAAAGGAGGTGGCGCAGGACAGGGAGGTTGGTAGATGGGCCATTTCTCTACACTTCAAGTGCATCAAGGATGGCTTTTCCTGGGATTTTACTAGGGTGTATGGCATCCAGTCCAGGGAGGATATGCGGCTTCTTTGGGATGACTTGACTCGTCATCACCTGTCTTCTAGGCGGCCTTGGTGTGTCAAAGGTGACTTCAATGCTGTGACAACCCCTTGGGAGAGGACATGAGATGTTGGCTACGATGGAGAAATGAAGGACTTCTATGATTTCATCTAGGAGGCAGTTTTGGTGGATATGGGCATGGCTTAGGGTTACTTTACTTGGTCCAACCTGAGATTAGATGCTTCTTGCTCTAGGTTAAATAGGTTCCTGATTTTAGTTGATTGGGAGGACCACTTCCCTCATGTGTAGGTGGTTGGGTTGGCGAGATTTGTTTTTGACCACAAGTCGATCCTTTTGAAGACCATCAGGGTTTTTGACAGAAGCTCCAAGTTTAGATTTGAGCAGGTGTGGTTTAGAGAGACCGATTTCATGGAGACTGTCACGGGCGTTTGGTTTGTTTAGATAGCGGGCCCCTCTGCTATGGACACTTTGGTGAGAAGATTGAGGCACACTGCACAGGTTCTACAGGCTTGTGGATCTCACAAAACTTTGCCAGGGAGGGAAGCGAAGGACAAGATCCTTTGCCACCTTGAGGGTCTTGATTGTTTAGAAGAGGCAAGCCTTATGGATGAAGAGGTCAGTGCACTCAGGGATAACTTGAGGGAGCAATTTGATGATATACTTGTTAGAGAGGAAATCTACTAGAGACAGAGATCGAGGGATAGATGGCTCAAAGAGGGAGACCGTGAGTGAGTGCTTCTTGTTTCGGGGCATCTTTGTCCCTTCGGGAACCATGTTAGGTGATGACTTGATCGTGTAGTTGCTGGTCTCGTCGATCCACTAGTCATGTCGTCTAGTAGAAGCCCAAGGTACGCGTCCACACCTCGAGTCTCATTGTCGTCCTGCATCAGATAGCGAGTGCTCGATGGCCGACAAGCGTGATACAAAAAGTAAAGAAAGCTCTGAGCTAGACTTAGAAGGTGAGGAAGTATCTTTTGAAGAACTTATGGATTTGTATGATGAGTTGCTTGAAAAATACAAGAAAGTCAAATCTGAAAATAAAAAGCTTAAAAAGAAAACTGAACATACTTTCCATGATAATGCTTCTTGTGATAGTGTTCTGAAATTGAAGAACTCTGTTGGGTTCTGTGCCCCTCTTTGTCTTTGACAATGGTTATGATGATTTCAATATATTGTGTGATTTTCATATGCTCTAAAGTGAAATTCATTCATGATTATCTTGTGGAAAATGTCTTGAGGTTTTAATGCTCACATGTTGATATCTTTGCCTTGCAGGTTTGGCATGCTTCGTGGAAGTAGTGTTTCTATTTAGCTCTGCAAGGGTCGACCCCATGCGCCGACCCCTGGCTCCTTGAGCATTGGTTTTCACCTTGTTGCCCAGTTGGTCTCTTAATGGTAAAATCATGTACCTTGAGTCTACTTTACTCTGAGGTATGTTCAGCTGGCCTTTTAGTAATGGGTCATGGGTTGCTTTACCAGAGTTATGATTTGCTGATATTGAGGATGGCCCTTACTTGTCTTTGCAAGAGATTGCTTATTCAATTGATCACATGCATTGTTTGGTCTATTGGACTGAACTTTAATTGATTTCAAGTGGTTTACTTGGATCACTTTGTATATGTGTTAAGAAGTCTTTTTGGAACTCTATATGGCTTGAATTGAATGTATATTTTGATTAATGTGGGCTTTGATTGATAACATGATTGCTTGATAAAATTATGTTCTGAATATATGGCTTACCTCTATAACACCCTAAATAGCTATCTAGTCCTGCTTGTACCGAGACCACTTTACATCACCTGCATATGTGGGGCTATTGCCCCGATAGTTAGAGCAAGAACTGTTTCATTATGTCCATCTACTTTGTAACATCGTGTCACAGTCGCAAAGATTATATAGCTGATGTCTCACTCCCCATTTTCCTTCATTGTTGTCATAGTGGCTCCGTTTGTTCTTTGTTCTTACCAATTGCCCAAGGACTTTTTGGGTGGTATGGTCTCATCCTTTGTTGACACTTTGCTGTCGTCCTCTTCCTTACTGCCAATTTATCTGCAACTGTGTAAGCTTTCTGAGCTGATTGGTTCATCAACCTAATACTTTGTTCAAACACCATTATTGTTGCAACGTTTGGTTCTTCCCCTACTGCCATTGCTGCTTTCGTGTGGTCATTCTGCTAATGTAGACCATTTGCCAAGAAGCTTCCACTTGATACATTATTTATGTTTTTGGATCCAGGACTCTACCTCAGATCCAATTAAAATAAGTTGTAACCTGCCTGGCTATTTTACTCTTTCTAACTTGGTTATTTCACTCCAACCCAGCTAGTTAAACTCATTTTTCCTTCTCCTTCACCTGATGGTTCAACCTTATCTGACATACATGATGCTTTTATTCATGACAGATAAGCAAATGAATGGAGAAGGAATGGCGTGGAGAAAGTAAAAGTGAAAGCCTAATGATCACGCCCACGTCCGATACCACATGGCACCCTTACTTTTTCTCTGTTGCACACAGTCTGGAGGAAGTAAAGTGTTAAGTGTGAAGCCCGAACTCACAAATGTGCGCCCTCACACGGGGATCAACCAGTCAAGATAACATAAAGGCCAAGACGTAGTTGACACCTTCGAGACCGCCAAGGTTGATGCCACAGATGGGAACGGGCTACTAAAAGAGTCAAGGAATGGAGCTAAATAGGTTACGGAGCATAACGAGCGAAATCTGGAAACTGTCCAGATTTCGGTCGACCGCCAGAAAATCTGTCATCTCGTATGGGGGACAATTCAACTCCCCTTCTTGTCCGCCATCTACTCTGGGCCAACAAATAGAAGTTTGAAGTTTTAACGAGTATATTTGCTCTTGGCTTTAGACGTATTTATTTTCATTAGTCTCTCTTATTGACATGAATGTTCATAACTACTGTGTTCTAATTTTTCGTTTAGCAATCTCGATGGTAGTGGAGTGCACTCAATGGCTAGAGATGTAGCGTACCGTGCAGGGCCTGACCCAGGCTTTGCATGAAGTGGCACAGGGAGGTGCGCACCATGGAGCCGATGACCTTCACCATAATTTAAGAGTCATGAACCCGCCAAGGTTCAGTGGTTCCCCTGACCTAGACGAGGAGGAGCACTGGGTGAAAGAAATGGATAGTATTTTTTGGGTCATGCATTGTAGTGACTAGGAACGTGTTTTATTGGCAACCTTCTAGATGGAACGTGATAGTCACACTTGGTGGGAATCAGTGGAGCCCACGCTAGTAAATGGACCTGTAACTTGGGAGGAATTCCTCGAACACTTCAATAACAAATACTTCTCGGATCGAGTCCAAGAGAAGAAGGCGGCGGAGTTCGCTTCACTGCGACAAAGGAACTTATCTGTGACAGAGTACGAGGCGCAGTTTTCCAGGCTATCCCATTATGCACTGCATCTGGTATACATTGAGAAGATGAAGGCCAAGTGGTTCCTCCACGGGCAGAAGCTTCAATACATCAACCAATTGGCATCGATGGAGATCCATAGTTATGCTGAGATTGTACAGAAGGCACAAGTTCTAGAAGACACTATGGAGATGACCGACCGGATTCGAGGAAGAGACAAGAAGAGGGAGTAGGCTACTAGCTCTGGAAACTTCAAACCAACAAATGGCAAGAAGAGGGCCAATGGCGGGCCAAGTTTTTCAAAAGATAAGAAACCGAGAGAGAATGACAAGAAGATGGGATCGGCTGCTCTATCCAAGGCAGTTTGCAAATATTGTGATCGGTCGGGTCACAAATTTTCAAGAGGTGATCTATTCAACCCCTCCCCTTCTAGCTCACCTACAGCACACACTTTCCACGTAACTTTCACTGGATAGTTCTCTCTAATTGCTCGTCTGGTTGTGGGTGGTAGGCTGAGCTGAAAGCTAACTCCGTTCCTAAAGCCTTCTAAAAACTCCTCCAAAAACCTAAAGTGAAACAGGGGTCCTAGTCAGATACAAAAGAAATAGGGACACCATGCAGAGGAGTGACCCGCTCCACATATAATATAGCCAATTTCTAGACTCCGCAAGTCACATCTTGATCTGCAAGAATATGACAGTCTTTGTTAATCTATCCACTATTAGCCATATACCATCATGACCGCTCTGGGTCCTCGACAAATCGACCACAAAATTGGTAGTCACATGATCCCATTTCCACACATGAATTTTTAGAGGTTACAAGGTGCCACCCATCCTTTGATGCTCTACTTTCACTTGCTGACAAATCAAGCATTTGGCCACAAATTCTGTAACATCCTACTTCATACCGGGTAACCAAAACTGCCTCTTCAAATTATGATACATCTTGGTTGCTTTGGGATGCACAACATATCGAGAACCATGAGCTTCCTGCAAAATAGCCTTCCTTACTTGCTCCTCGGCTGGGTCATACAACCTTCCTCAAAATCTAACAGCCTTATCATCACCGAACTCTATGTCGGCCATTGACAAAATGAGAGGTAAATCGGTGTCCATGTGCTGACCTTCTATCACCTGGTGTCGAATAGAAGGTGTGACAGTCAGACTGGCAAGAATAGCTGACCCCTGATCTCATGGGACCTTAACTTTGAAAGTCTTTGCTAGCACCCACTGCCATAGCTTCCATTCCCTTGACATCAAGTGAGAAGCAGTCAACTTCCTACATAAAGCATCGACCACCACATTCATTTTACCTGGCTGATAGGATAAGTTAAAGTAATAATCCTTCATATTCTCCATCCACCGCCTCTGGGTGAGGTTGAGATCCTCCTACATGAATATATACGGACTCCAAGGCTTAATGGGCTTAGAAATGACCAAAAATGGGCTCGAAATAGGCTCAAAGATGACTCCAAAATAATGGCTAATTTAGGACATCACGGAGATAAATAAGAGAAATAACACGACTTATGGGCTAAAACGGGTGTCAACAGCGTAGTGGTTTTCGACGTGGTTTAGTCGTCTCGGCGCTCGGTTTCTTCGGTGGAGGTCGGGAGACGGATCGCTGCTTCGTTTTGCACGTTTTTCCTACTCCTGTGCGCGGTTTGGTGCTTGATCGGGGGAGATCGGGCCGGTTTAGTGAAAACCGTTATTTTTGGGGTTTGTAGGGTTCGGCAGAAAATGACAACCATTCTCGATGAAATTAGTGTCAAAATGACCGCTGGGATGTTAGGATCCCATTCTCGTAAGTTTCGTGTCGATCGGTTGTCATTTGGGGTCGATAGGAGTCTGGGAACCCTGGTGACTCATTTAGCATCGATTCATCGGAATCGCCTCGATCTCACGTTTTAATGCGTGCACGCGCTGTTTTTCAACCCCAAGAGTGTTGTATCATCATGTGGCTTTGTTTCCCCTATGCTTCAACGTGAATGGGGTGTGGAACGTCCCGATTTGGCCGTCCCCTTGTTTTACTCGCCAGTTTTGGGTAACGGTCATTCCAGTGACCATCACACTGTGTGACAGTCCCACAATAGACTGCCATAACCGTTGGTCATTTCATGTTCTTTGAGGTTGGGTTGGTGTGACAGACCAGTATAGGACCGTCACATGGTTGTAATTCGCCTTGGGTGGTGCATTACGTTCTAGGTGTGACGGACCATAGTGGGACCGTCATATGGCTGTAGCGAGCCTGGCTTCGTGCGTTACGTACTATGGTTTTCGAGGACTGTGCCTGTCAGTCCCTCGATGATTGTGTCTACCTTGAAGATCGGGTCAGTCAGTTAGCCCTAACAGACCTCCCCTTGTGCGTCACGTTGTGTAACGCCCCTAGCCTGGTGTGTTACATGGTATGTGTTAGTGGTTTTGGTCTGTTGGCCCTAGCGCACCTGTCCTGGTGCGTTATGCTGCTGTAACCCACCTATATAGGTCCGTTACACTCCCTTTCATCTGAGTTGTAGTCTGACTACCCTGACGCCCCTACCCTGGTGTGTCAGAGCAGTGTAACGCCCCTATAAAGGTGCGTTATAGTCCTTTTGTTGGCCATGATGGTCATTGTCCCATTATGCGTCTGTTTTGTGTGTTTGTTTATCTTAGGTTTGTGTTTTAGGGTGGTGTCTGTGTGTCAGTGGTCTCTAGATCGATCGGTTCAGGTGACTGGGCGTGGTCTTTTCCTTAACTGCGACAGTTCCCTAATGACTTGATCCAGACCTGCCAGTGTCTTTATCTCTGGTCTTGTAGCGGCTTTCCTTGACTGTTGGGTTCACTTAGTGGTTGAGTGATGGTTCACTCTGCCCAGAGTGTAGTCGTTGTCCACTGCTTTGGTTTCTGCTTGTCTTGGCTTGATCTCGTGGTTTTCCCATGACCCGTGGGTGTCTGTCGACATCCTATGAGGGCAATGACCATGATGGGATGGCTAGGAGTGCTTTTGCTTGTTGTGCATGTCTGTGTGTATGTGCCGTGTCAGGTTTCAATCAACCCGGTGAGATCAGGGGTTGACATGTGACCTTGTGTGTGTCTCGGCGGCTTTGTCCAATTCGAGACCATGTTTCTGGATGCCTCGAGGTATCATTTTACCTCAATTTACATATCTAGATGTGTTGAAGGTTCTCGGTGTCCCCTCAGGTCTTCGCTTGTCGTTTCTTCCGATAGCGTTGTTTCCTCTCGCTTAGGAATATACCATTTAGCAGCTTGTTCAGTTGTCTGTGATGATCTTGCTCCTGAGTCGTCTGACTCAAGGATCGTTACGTGAGTAGGTCTAGTTGCCTTGTCTTGAGTTGTCGGCAGTGGCTGTGCTGTCATTGGTGCTTCGAAGTACATGCGATAGTGCTCTCTTGCTTGTCTGTACTTTCACACTCGTGTTTTGAGTCTCTATGTCTTGTGAGCCTCCACTAGTCGTAGCCTTACAGCACGCTTCGACGTGACGGCTCTTGTAGTGGGGCACTTTCCTAGTTTACGGTTCTTCAGCTAGTTCCGTGGGCCCTCGGTCCAACAGTAGCGTCCTTCGGAGGGGGAATACTAGCTAGGGGCCTGGCATAGGCAGTGGGCCAGTGCGTGCACATGTGGTCAGGGGCTTTAGACTTGTGTCGTTAGACGTGACCCTGACTAGTCACTCGCGTTATGGTACTGTTCTGGTTCTGGCAGTGTCTTGGTCTCGGCCTAGTCCTTGCGGTAAGGTACGTAGATAAGACGCTAGTAGGCGCAACATAAGACGTCAGTGGACGCAGCTGGCGGTTCTTCTGGTGGTGAGGTACTCCAGTCACGTGGCACGTGGCTCTTCGTGGTTCTCTTCATGTTTATTGTGCGTCGTGACCTCCCGGGTTAGCCCTCTCGTGGCTGTACTCGAGGTCAGTGTCCTGTCGTATGCATGACATTCTGGTCATGTGTGGGACAGTGTGCATGACGTTCTAGTCATGTCGTCTGGGTCTAAGTCTGTCTAGGTTTTCCTAGGTTTTCTTGTTGTTCTTGCAGGTCTTCCCTTTAGGCCTGGCATCTTGTCGGCGGATCGACAACTCCTAACTTCATCAGATCAGAGTTTGCCTTTCTGTCATTGCTTGGAGTAGTTCAGGGAGCTGAGGTTAGT
Organism: Amorphophallus titanum; assembly: GCA_024336825.1. Lineage (NCBI taxonomy): Eukaryota > Viridiplantae > Streptophyta > Magnoliopsida > Alismatales > Araceae > Amorphophallus > Amorphophallus titanum. The sequence goes on from JANBPO010008917.1 coordinate 2,557,094, forward strand.
TCGGTAGTCGCGCCTGTTTGGTACGGCTCTTTCCCTTTCCTTTTTTGCTCCCCCAGCTCTTAGCTTGCTCCCTACTCTTGCATCACTTTCCTTTACAGCTTTGTAGTTTAATTTCCTGCTTTACTACTGTTGTTACCTATTGTTTACCTACTATTTTAGCGTGTTACTGCTTATTTTTCAGTGGGGATCCACGTGACCCCTACTGAGCCAGTGACACGAGACTCACCCCTACTTTTCAGGTCTTCCGTGGTTCCTGGTATGCGAGTTCATAGTGGCCAGCTGGTACCTTCGTCGGGCTTCTCCCGACTTTCTGGTACATCTTTTCTTTTCTATCGACTGTACTATTAGACTTGTTGTCTTTCCTTTGGACTAGACTATGGTACATAATTGTTAATTTAAACTGTTAATTAAAAAGTAATTTTCGAACCCAAAATTTCGGCCAAACCGAAAGGGATAGTATGGTTCTAGCCAAAGCAAACCGCTCTTTCTAAAGAAAAGGACACTGGGGTGGATGGCCAGTGCCCAATCAACCAGTTCTAGCTCCAAAATTGGCCTTGTGCTCTTGGTGCCGCCGAGCGGATGAATGAACTCCTCTGTCCCGAATAGGCGGCATTGCTACATCTTATTAACAAGTAGGCTTGAGCTGGCTGCTAGGCTCCAAAGATGTAAAACTCTAGGGGAGTCCACAAGAACTGTGGTCAATTTGCCTCTGATAGTAAAAAGCTGATCTGCCATTGAAGATGGCTCAGCACTGGCAAACTCGATCATCCTCGGCATAGGATGATCAGACTGAAGCGACCAGGGAGCTGCCTCAGGAAATAAAGTGCAGACCCAGGCGTTGAAGAAGTGAATCAGACCAACTGTCCGTGAATTCTCAGGGATACGTGATTTGTGCAAATCCCCCAACATCTTGTAAACCAGGCATAAAGCCACCGGGCATAGGGACAGCTTTGTCCCCCAGGCCATCAGACAAGCAGGATAAATGGCCTCTGGCCTAATTACTGTCTCATCCCCTTGAGGAAGAGCGAATGTGATGGAGGCATCACCCCCACCTTCCTCTGGCTCGGGTCGTCCACATACCCAGAATTTCTTTGAGCTCAAGCTCCACATCACATGGGTCCAATTATCTATTTTGAGCATTTTATTTGAGTCATTTTGATGTATTTTCTGTTTTGTTTGAGTCATGTCTCTAGGTCTTTAGTTTATTTCCCTATGTTTGTGTGTCATTATGTGGTTCAAGGTAACTAATGGGCCAAATTCATTGGGCTAGGCCCAGGGGCGCCCCCTCCCTTTGGGTCTTTATCAGTGTGTCAAAAGTCAGGGGTTTTTTGTAAAATGCGGGTTGCCTATATATAGGACCCCATTCCTCCATTTGAGAAGTAATGAAAAAATTATCTTTCGAGAGTCTTAAATCTATTGTTCTTTGGAGTAAATCCTGTTCCCAACCTTCGAGTTCAATCACAAGTGATGCCCATCAAGTTGCTACACGATATGATGTTTACTCCCAAGTTCTCAGTAAGGAGAGGTTTGGCCATGTGCATGGTGTGGTACAGGTCCCACACCATCTTCATTATGGGGGAAAGATACAAAAGAATCTCTTAGGGTAGAGAATAAAATGTTGGTGGATAGGATGAGGGATTTGGAATCGTCAGTAACAGTAAAGCTAGTAAGGATGGAAGAATTGATAAGAACATCGCAGGTACATATATTGCTTGATACTTGAAAATACTTTTCTTACTTACTAATTTTGGTCCTCATCTCCTTTTAATAGAATGGCAACAACAAGTATGGATCATCTCCATATGTGCCTGCATCATCTGTTGCCAGTGCATATGACGAATTTGGTGCAACATCTGATATGCAAAATGCTAACACCTTTGACGATCCAACGAAGGTGAAGATATTACATTGGTACCATAGAATATGTTTCATTTAGTATGCATAAAGTGTCAAGTATCTAGTTTACATTGGTTTTTGGGTGTTTGGAATGCAAGGAGCATATGTCCCAACATGTCATGACTTATTTTTAAATTCTAGGAGCACATGCATCCCTCATGTGGTGTATCATTGGGTTATGGACTCACCTAATGTTTAAATAATAATTATGTGATGCACATATTTTTGATGAATTTTGTATGAAAATACTCACCCAAGTGCATATATTTTGTCTTAAGTTGTAAGGTCGAAAAGTGATCTTGCTAGACCTTGAGGGACAACATGTGGCAGTTGGCATGGTAATGTATATCAACAAAGAAAAGGTCATCATGGGTAGAAAATAGGATCTACGTATTGTGAAGTCTCTGTGCACTATGCTCGCCATCCAGACACACAATTGTTTGTGAAGGATCAGAATAGAAAAAGAATGAAAGATGCTATTGGGAGTCACATCTTGTGGCTCAAGGACTATGTAAGATCATTTCTAATTATACACTGTCATATCTTTTGATCTTATATAACGGATCTGCACCTGAGCGTTATATTAACCATAACGCACGGGGAGGAGTCCGTTATGCTAACCGACTGACACGGTCTTCAAGGTGAACATGATCGTCGAGGGGACTGACATGGCAGTCAGCCTCGAAAACAACCCGACCATAACGCGCCTAAACAGGGGCGTTATGCTCCACATAACGGACCAGTCTTGGTCCGTTATGCTCCAAGACCTCCAAAGATAAAAATTGATGAACAATGCATAACGGTCTATCAGGGGACCATTATGCACATAACGGCCTCTGGTAGGACCGTTATGCCTATCCGACGATGAAAATGGTGAAATGGCCGAATTAGCCCGTTCCACGCCCCATGCACGTCGTAGCATAGGGTAAATACATCCAAATGATGGGAAATCCCTTAGGGATTCCAAAAATACCACATGCACGCGATGAAATGCATTAAAACACAAGATCCGGGCGATTCCGACGAATCGACCCAAATCGAGTCATCAGGGTTCCCGGACTCCTACCGGCCCCAAATGACGACCAACGGACACAAAACTGGTGAGGTTGGGATCCTGACATCCCAGCGATCAGTTTGACACTAACTACATCGCGAATGGTTGCCATTTTTTGGCAAACCCTAAAAACCCCAAAAACTACGATTTATGCTAAACTGGCTCGATCTCCCCCGACCGGCCACGAAACTACGCACAGAGATAGGGAAAACGTGCAGAACGCAGAGGGGGTCCATCTCCCTACCTCCATCGATGAAACCAAGCGTCAAGGGTGACTAATTCGCGCCAAAATGCCACCGCAAACCGAAGTGCCGACTTCAAACCCATCATTTGGGATCGCGCCCAATCCACGTCGTTCTTCGCTCCACCACGCGTCTCAGCAAGTCCCACGCGTCGTCACCTCACCCGCAGACCGCTCCGTCTGCAGTCGGGCGCCTCCAAGAGAGAGAACGAGAGAGAACGAGGGAGAGAGAGAGAGAGTGAGAGCGTGAGAGTGATGAGGGAGAGAAGGGGGTGGGAATTCATCAAATTTGGCGATGTACTCGTCCACGGACTTTCCATCTTGAGTGAGTTTCTGCCATTGGTCTAAAAGACGCTGATGGTAGGAGGGTGGCAGATATTTCTCCCTCAATTTCTCCTTCATTTCTTCCCACGTGTTTATGGGTTCCTCTCGTCTCCTTGTTAGGAGATTCTCAATATTGCACCAGTAGGTCTTGGCTTGACCTAGGAGTTTCATCTTGACAAATCTCACCCTTGTAGTAGGGGTCATGCAGTGATGTCAATCAAAATATTGATCCATCCCGGTCTCCCACTCAAGGTATTTGGCTGGAGTGAGGGACCCATCAAAACTGGGAGCGTCAATTTTGACGTTCTATAGGATGATCTCCTCATCGTCGTAGTCTCTCCCTAGGGTGCTTGACCATCTTGCTCCCTGCCTCGGGGAGCCTGATCCTGGTGGGCATGGTCTCTCTCTTCCCTGTGGTTGACCACGAGGTCTCCACGACCATTCAATCTTTCTTCCTCTCTCCTCACACGATCCTCTAAGGCTTGGATCCTCTCACCTAACTCCGCTCGTAATTGGACTATAGACTCTTCAATTTGAGCCGTAAGATGTTGCTCGAGTTGAGCTAACATGGCATTCATGCCCTCCTGATTCATGGCTGGTTGTAAGGCTGAATTGTACTCTAGACGGCCCGATGAGTTCTTAGACCAACATGACATGCACAAGCTCAGACCTAAATGATGCAATCCTAGGACCGAAAATTAGCAAGGTGTAGACCCAATTTGATGGCTGATATGCTAGGGGGCAATTCGAGGGGACCGGTCAGGGAGGGTTACTCGCCCGTAGGTGAAGTAGTTGTAGAACTACCTCCTGCCTATTAGGGCACCCTAATGTGACAGTTCTAGGGCTTAAGGATGGGCGCATATAAGCTCTCGCTCTCCGTCCACAGTGATGCACTCAGAAGACAGGCTGCATGGATAGGGCTCTCTCTCACTTCGTCGCGTGGCAATTGAAAAGATACTAAATAAGCTGACAGATATGACACCTTGCCCAAAGAATATGAAGAACTTACCAAATTAACCCACAGACTTGGGGCAATAACAAGAAGAAGTCAAACCGCCAAGGAGGTGCTTTTAATGGCTAAAAACATGGCGATCATCGCCACTCTAATTGCCAACATGGTGACATCAGAAGAGGAAGATGTTCCCCTGTAGTCTCGTCAGAAGGAACTTCAGGCAAACTATTTGAAGATGTGCCTATGGCTGTCGGGTTGGACCCAGCTATTTTAATGGTGTTACACCACTACCAACAAGAAATTGAATCCCTGAAGAGGCAGCTAAGTGAAAGGGCTGAACAGACTCCTATCTCCAAGCATCAGGACGTGCATGCTAAATCATCTCGCGGGATGCTGTGGGGATGGTTATTCTCATTTGATTTATTGTGGGTAGGCGTGCCAGCCACATAAGTGACAAGTTTATTATGCACTCGACCTGACTTAGTTAGTCGATTATGAGAGTCGTGTCGGGACTGGACGTCTATCATACCATAATGGTTATGATGTTAATTACGTCCTCTGAAAAGGAGGACAACCCTTGATTAGTTGCCAAGATTGGACGCCTTAGGGGGTTACGTGAATGCGAGAAGAATACAAATTAAACGTGAATGATGATGCCATATGATGAGTTTGTTAGTTAGTTCATTCGTGCAGAATTTTGTTATTTTCGAACTTCGATACGGGGCAGAGAACTTAGGTTCGAAGACCACCATCAAGCATAATAAAAGTTTCAATCAGACGTAACCCGACCTTCTACTAATCGCCATTTGATTTACTGAGGGTTCAGCCTTCCAAGCATGCATTGAGATAACAGTATATGCTTACACATATCCTTATGATAAATGCATAATCTGATTGAAAGTGAAGACCCTTCTAATCTGTTCGTTTGTTTGGCTTTATTGAAGTTTATTGGGGTTTAGTCATCAATTGCTTGTTTAAGAGGGGGGTTATTGAACCCTTGAAAAGAAGTAGAAAGGGGGATCAGACTAATTATTACGATTCTTCCTTATCTAGAGTTTTTTCTTAAGTACACGACACGTATTCCAGTATGATGCCATTAGATCCATGCTAGCACCTGCTTATTTCCTCTAATTAATTGAGGATTAAGTACAGGAAAACACTTCCTAAATAGAGTAAAATGGCACAATGCCAAAAGAGCTCTACCAGTCAAGTTGAGCTCACAAATGGAGACACTCCACCGGGTCAAACGGCACACCATAACAAGCGGGAATCGTTCCTGAGCAATGGGCACTATACAAGCCAGTTTCTCTGACAACTGAGTCGGGTCCAAGATTCAGGACAACCTACCGTATTCAGTGGCACTCTGAAGAGAGTCGGGGACCACCCCTGGACACCCTGCATACTGTATCACACCACCAGTGCCTCAACAACCAGGTTAACTCGGGACTAAAAACAACCTACCGCATCATACGACTCTTCGCCAAGGAGCGAGGGTCACCCCGACCGCTAGATAGATGAAATCATCATATGGACGCCCCAGTCACCGGGCCCAACCAAGGGTCCTAACCAGCTAGCCTTGACTCGTGGCAACATCAACAATCGATCGGGCTCACCCCCGATCACTCAGTTTGCGAGTTTATCTGCGTTCAACATAGCTACCCGAGTCGACCCGGGGGCACCCTGACTACAAGCCACGTCATATGGCACCCAGCGACGTGGCTGGGGTCTACCCCCGAGTCACCTCCCTCCATCCCTCTAAAGTCAAAGGAAGACCCATCTGGGCCAACCACAAGCTTCAGGAGCTCACAGCCCCCTTATACGACCCACACACGCATGTCAAGAATTTCTCGGAGCACCTGGTGGGCACGTATGCTCCAGCCACTCTACAATAAGTCAGAGCTTGACTCAGGACTCCCAGCAACCCATCATGTCATGCACCACCAATAATGTGCCCTCACAAGCGAAAAACCTGAACCCCCGATCAAACCTGCAGTAAACCCCCAATCGGTCAAACCCGCCTAAACCCCCACCTAAACCCCCGCCTACTTCACCCTCTGGAGATGATGGCTTGTGCGCAACAGGTCAGGAGGTCCTTCGCGAGCCCCTCCTCCAGAACAAGAAGTCTCCTCCACTCTGAGGAGAGAAAGGTCTAGGATGCACCAGTAGCTCCCGGAGACCGACACCCTCGAGGGACGATGAGGCAGCCAGCAAGGGCGCCCTCTTAGTCCCTCGGCTTAGCGGCAACTAGAGTTATCCCTCCAACTATGAGAATTCGAGCGACATTTCACGGAGCAACATCGCGCCCTCCGCGCCTTGCAAAAGACGTCCACCATGGAGGACGAGGAGCAATCCCCATTCTCTGACCAAATTTTGAAGGCCGAGATCTCCCCCAGAGTCTCGCTAGCGACCTTCAAGTGATATGACGGCCAAGGAGACCTAGCCGACCACTACGATAGCTTCGATGCCCTGATGTCCCTACACGGGGCTTCCGACGCCATCAAGTGCCGAGTGTTCATGACCACCTTGGTCCAGGGTGCTCAAGCCTAGTTCCGAGCACTCACCCCCAGTAGTATCTGTGACTTCCGACAGTTTGGGTAGATTTTTAAGGAAAGCTTCACCGACAGCGTCCCTCCAAGGTAAGTTGCTGGGCTGCTGGCACTAAAACAGGCCCAGGGGGAAAAGCTACGGGCTTATATCAATGGATTTAAATCGGAAGCCCTGTGCATCCTTCCCCTGGATGTTGCCTCAGCCATCACCATATTGACTGGAGGCACCCGCAGTGAGAACCTTCTGCGAGAGCTAGTCCTCCATCCCCCCACCTCTCTAGCCGATCTGGTGGCCCTAGCCCTACGTCATGCAGAGTGCGAAGAAGTCCTCAGCACCTACCGCGGCGCAACGGACTCCGGTCGAGAGGGGGATAGGAAGCGACCATTCAAGCAGGGCTCGAGCCAAGGGAAAAGGCAGAATCAAGATGGAGGCTTCTGCCTTATTTATTTAGTTATTTCATTTCAAAATTTAACTAATGCGCGTTGTAGATCCCAATCTCTAATATACTCCCTCGATATAAATGATGCCGTGACCTTTATAGCACGGTGGGATTTGGTCCCGAGCTAAACCACACAATCACTTGACGAAGTCAGATCGAGCGCACCATGGGCTTCCATGAAGCCCGAATAAACTGTCACTTTGTGACTGGCACACTCACGCACTTAATAAACCTAATAAAACAAACAAACTAATATTTTAAAAATTTAACAAAAAGTGTGTCCACAAGTCTGGCACGCCTGGTGAGACCAATCCACCCTTCATCTCGTTGCCAGAATTAAGGGCCCTGCGGCCCCCTTCTTTTAATACTAATTATGTCATTTTTGTAAATGTAGGAAAATCACACTTTGACACTGACAATGGCGACCACCTTCGGTTCCCAGCCTATCGAAAGCCATGTCAAGGGCGGCTACCTCGCTGTCCCCCTAAACTTTGGGAGCTTCCCTCCTGTGGTTGGCTTCCCCAACTTCCTAGGGGTGGCCTTTGTCAAGATACTGGATGTGGAAGCGTCCGATAAGCCCAAGACCAACGTTCCCACCCGAGGGGCCATTGAAGCTGCTGCTGGCCGAGCTTCGGTCGAGAACAACGACGATGTCTCAGCCAAGACGTTGAGCTACAACGTGCACCATCTGCACCAGACCACTGGCCCACCACATCATGGATCAGCGTCTCACCAGAGGAGGCTCTGGAGGAACAATGCCGGCGCTACCATGGGGCGTCGAATCTCCAACTCCGAAAGATCCATGACCGTCGGGAGCTTCCAAGTCCACCATGATGGACGGAGGTCTCAAGTGATTCCAGACCGCATCGTGCCAGTCATCCCAGTCTGTAACTCCTTCCAGGGGCTAGAGAAGATGAAAGTGTGTTGGGTTCAGTGTGCCCTCTCGTTGTCTTTGACAATGGTTTTGATAATTCTAATGTATTGTGTGTTTTATGCTTAATAGCGTTTTCATGTTAAACAATCTAACATGATGATATCCTATTTTGTAGGTTGAAATGGGTGTTCGTGAATAGAATTTTGATGATGACTGAAGAGGTTGAGACCTACCTAGCCCTTCCGAAGACTAAGGTGGGGGATGAAGACTTGGTGTGCCATATGGTTGGCCCTATAGATCCATCACTCATCTTGGGGGATTTCATACACAATCCAAAGAATGTTAGGACCATGATTAGCTCCCAACATATCCACTTGATACCCATGGCTCAATGGATCACCGCTTATTGTAAAAATAAGAGTGGGAGGTATGAAGCCATAGCCAAAGCTACCTCTATTTGCTTATGCGGGGTTTTGCTCTTTTCCACCACCGACCACCTCCTGGACATCCAAAATCTCAGCATCATTAGTGGGTTGTAATGAAGTTTATCCATCTCCCAAGCTGTTCTTTCTTACCTTTATGAGGGCCTTAGTTCAGCTTCTCTAGGGGGTCCCCTCTTCGGGTCAATGATCATCCTTAAGTGTTGGATGGGGGTTATACTGAAATTTCTACCCAAGGAGAGCATGCCATCAGCTAGCCACATATTCGGGAGCCACCCACTCTTCTTCATTGGAGGTGCAACTGGGTTTCCTACAAAGGTTGAATGCCGGGCCGCGGATAAGAAGACAAGGGATGATTCGCGCCTCTTCCTCAACATCTTGCCAATTGACAAATTAGTGATGTGACCACGGGCTCTTCAAGACACTACACTCAGATTACCCTGGCGACTGGGCCTGGACCTGCAGCTAGTGGGGGACACTTCCTTGGTGCTCTACAACCCTCACTAATGCTACCTACAAGTTGGACTTCCCCGCACTATGGTTCCAATACTATCTCACTACCCTCCCCTTCAAGCTAGGAAGATCGGGATAGAGGAAGATGAGCAGGCAGTTCAGAGTGCACTGACCATGTGGGAGATCAGCCGAGTCCATACCTTGCAAGCAGAATTAACAGAAAGCGACGAGGAGTACTGAGCTTATGTGTAAGCATTGCGTAAGATCCAGCCCCGTGAGGATATGAAATTGAATGTAATTTGAATTCCACAATCATGTATTTGAACTTTTATTGAAAACGTTCGAGTGGTATTCGAGCCTGCCAGCCGAGTTGACTGGCCTGACATGCAGAAAAAGTTCAAAGAAAGATTTCATATTACTGAGCGGGAAGTCACCGTGGCGGAGCTCTACGACACGAGGCAAAGAAATGATGAGTCGACACTCGACTACATTAAAAGATGGAGAAACCTCAGCATGAGGTGCAGACGTCCCCCGCACCAGGAGGACGCAGTGCAGATTTGCAAGCAGAACTTGAAGAAAGAAATTCTAGAAAGAATGATCGGTGCTGAGGTCAAGACATTTGACCATTTGAACAACATAGTGACTGAGATTGAGGCATTCCTTCCCCGATACTCTTCCACTCTGGCTGCATCAAGCCAGAGGGCTAGGCAGGCCGAAAAGAAACCAATACCACTAAAAGTCCACGCTTTAGACTTCTAGTCCTTTGAGAAGCAAAAAGAAAAGGCTAAAGGGGTCACCAACCCTCCTCCGCTCAGGTCCACGGAACGGCGGGAAGGTCCCTCAATGAGGGAGAAAATGAGAAATAAGTTGTACTCCTTGTCTCGAGACAAGCCCCGGCTCCTGTTCGAGTGGGCAACCAGCTACAACAAGCTCATGTTGCCTGAGCCAAAGAGGCCCGGTGACCTGAAGAAGAAGGATGACCTGCGCTTCTGCTAGTACCACCAGATGCTCAGGCACACCATTCAGGACTGCTATGTCTTCAAGGACGTCATTGAGTCCTTAATCAAAAATGGAGAGCTGGACATGGGGGAGTACAAGGTAGATCCTCCACAGCCACATGAGATGCCCAACTTGGCTTCCGCCATCAACATGGTGTCTTTGTACCAAGAATTGTCGGAAGAGTGGGCGGAAGCCAGCACCCATGCCACCTATGAGGCTTTTATCACGGTGCCGGCTCAAGACCAAGGAGGCTAGCAAGCTGCACCTAAGAAGAATAGAAGAAAATGGGCCCCTCGGCCCACTCCGGGAGCTCATGTGAGGGGTGTCACACCCCAACTAGCACCGCCACCGGTGAACCCCGTGTGGCATGACACAGTCCCTCGGCTAGTCATGAGGTGGCCGACTTACAACAAGAAGGAACGTATCCCAATGCGGATACATAAAGAGGTTAGTCCTGCTACCGGAAGGCTCCAGGCCGTCATTGATGGACTCGAGGAATATGAACAACCCAAGATCCAGCCCGTCGAGCTGAAGGAATACATCCCCTGGGAGGAGCTCGAATCCCTCGAGCTCACTCCGGAAGCAGAAGCTGAGGCAGAAGAAGAACCTCCCCTGTGGGGTGAACTTCCCCAAGAGCAACCACCAGCCACTGCAGAAACGAAGAAGAAGAAGAGAAGGCCCAAGAATAAGTAGAAAAAGGAGGTCATCGTCGCCTGCAACACCCTCTCGGCATTGTTTGACACCGCCCTCTCCCTGGAATAAGGAGAAGAAGAGCTACCTTATGAATCAACTGAGGCGAACCAAGCTGAAGCATCTACTTCCCAACACGCCACCAGGTCGGGAAGGAAGTGGGGACGCCCTCCTCAGGCTGACCGCAACATCATGCTCAGGAGAGAGCAGCCATACCAAGTCCCCGAGCCTAAGGTTCGAGGCATGGAGATTCCTCCTCCATCGGGTCTCTATCCCGAAGGACCAAAAACCCGGGGCACTCCTTCATTCACTGAGTTCTTGTTGGCCCGAATGGAAAGGCGGTCATGCCCATCTCGATTGACCAAAGAAGCAAGCAACCTCCCAGCTCCACCAGCAGTAACCCCTCCCCAGCTAGAGGAAGAATTTGACTGCATCCCAAACCTTGCCGAATTTATGCAAGAGAAAGGGGAAGTCCAGCAGGCCCCGCAAGCTCAAGCATCCGCACCAGACCTAGTGGAGGAGGCGCCCTCCGATCCAGTACCCTAGGTTTAAGGTCGGAGCAGGCGTAGCAAGGCCGAAGAGATGAAGCTGCTCAAGGTTCGAACTGCCGACCGAATAGTTAGACATCTCAAGAAGATCCCTGCCCAATTCACCGTCTGGGACATTCTGTCCTTAGATGAAGAGGCACGGCAGGCCATCATCGCCGCACTCCAAATGTCAGCGTACCTTGAAGCCTGCTTGGCGGAGATGTCACCTGAAGTGGCTCTGGCCTTCATTGAGGATGACATGCTTTTGCCCACCTGTAGTCATAACATGCTGCTCTACATGAAGGGGCAACTGAATGGGCAACCCATTAACAGGGTCCTGATCGACTCGGGAGCAGCAAAGAACATACTTCCCTATCGGGTGTACCAGAAACACTACTTTGATGTACACCTGGTCAAAGTCAGGAATGTTAAGATTGCTGGCTTCAACCAGAAGTGCGAGATACCCATGGTGGTCACGAAATTTGACCTGTCCTTTGGTGACTTCACCACCAAGGTCCAGTTCCACGTCATCAACTCCAACACCTCCTGCAAGGCGTTGCTCGGCCGGCCTTGGCTGCACCAGAACAGTGTAGTACCATCCACTATGCATCAATGCATCAAGTACCCCTACGAAGGGAAAGAAGTCAGAATCTTCGCCGACCTCCACCCCTTTAAGGTGTTCGAGTGTCATTTATCGGATGCCAATCTGTACCTAGAGAAGGCGAAGCAAGCTCCTCAAGTCGCCCAGGACAGAGGAAAGAAGAAAGTGGAGTTGGGTGTCTGGTTTCCTCCACCGCCCCCATGCTATGTAGCTCCCCCACATCTACCATTCATTCCAGAAGAAGAAGGGCTATTTAAGGTGGCTCCCCTCGCCATCTATCCTACACCGGGGACACCTTGCCTTGAAAACCTGCTAGAGGATGTCAGAGTCCTGCCAGGGATCATCAAGCCCGTAGCAGAAGTCAACTGCCAAGTAGCTGAGCAACTGAGAATGTTTGAGATGCCTAACCCTAAAGGGCCACCCACTATCTTCTATGTGGCTGGGGAAAAGCCAGTCAGAGGAGATGATGATTGCCGACTCCCTAACGAACTGCATGACCCGCACGTCCCAATCTTGGGGCTCCCGCACATGACTGACCGGGCAGTCGGAGTAGTTAGAAAATAAAGGATCCCCCTCTACCAGCCCTCCAGCTGGAAAGAATGTGGAACTCACCGAACCTGGATCGGAGGCTGCTGCAAATCGCTAAGCACCTCGGTTTGAGCTTCTCAATAGAAGGCTGTTATGAAGTTGATGTTATATCAGTTTCGACTCCGTCTGGTGATGACTCCGTCAAAGCTACGGACCTGCGGGAAGCCCGTTGCAATAAACATCCCACGCCTCCGGCTGAGGAGGTGCAAGATGAAGAAGTGTTCCTTCGGAACCCTCTCCATTACAGGTACACGGGGAAAATTTCCCCCTCTCCTGAAGGGTCAACCTCACGGGACCACATCACCGAGGCACCCTCACCCTCACCTGTCGGCAAAGCGAGGAGCGGCGGTACAGGCCGTGCTTCAGGCCCTCCCTGATACGACCCCGTCATGTTTGCTCTATATTACAAACAACAACAGGAGATCGAGATGCTGAAGGCCCGATTGGCCGAATTAACGATGCTCGTGTTCGAGTTGCTCAAAGGCTCTCTCCGCCCCCAGGATGAAGGCATGTCCCGGCCCCGGAACACCAGTCTTGACACCTCCATGCATTCAAGGATGGAGCTGGGGAGCATAGCCAACCCTTCAGCCAGGCGGCCGATCGGGTGAGGCTTTACACTACAAGAGAAGCTACAGAATCCCTACTCTTTCCCAAGGGAGATGACTCGAGAGATCTTCCACTAGGCTTGTCACTATGGCAAAGTCTCCCTCCCAAAGTCCAAGAGGCCCCAAGATGCCCGAAGGAGTGGTGACCCTTTATTCTGTCCCTACCACCAGATATTGGGTCACCCAATTAAAGACTATTACATCTTCAAAGACATTGCTAAGGACCTAATTGACAGGGATGAGCTCAGAATGGGAGATTACGCGGTGGCCCTGCCACGTCCCCATGTGACAAGTAGCCCCAAGAGAGGAATATACACAACATCAATCCAGCAGTAAGAGTCTGAAGAGGCAGCAGAGAATGAGCAACCCTGGCCATCAGTGGCGGTGCGGCCTCGAGCATGGTTAGCAACCACCTCGGCCCCCGTTGAAGCTATCTATGATGACTACTTGGATGATCCCGGAGCAACGCTGTGCCTCTCCACGCTAGGGAACCCCGCAAGCCCGCCGACTGCAACCCAAGGGGGATGTGAGGTGAATGCGGCTTCCGCACCCAGCAAGGAGGAACAAGAAGAGGCATATGGCGTCCTTGAAGCCAAGGATGGCGAAGATTAAGACTTTGTCGACTTGCTGCCGGCACCGACAAAAATTGAAAATGGCGGTCAGGCCACCGTCGATGAGCTTGTTGAGATCAGCCTCAGCATGGAAAGTGACCCCAGGCCAACCTTTCTGAGTGCCCTTATACCTCCTCAAGAGAGGGAACGGTATGTGAAGCTGCTGCAAGAGTTCTGGGGCTGCTTTGCCTGGAACTATAAAGAGATGCCCGGTCTCAGCCCCGAAGTGACTCAGCACATTTTGGCTATTGATCCCAAGATGGAGCCAGTGAAGCAGTCCCCCCGACGCATGAGACCGGAATTGATAAACTAGATCTGCATAGAAGTCAACAAGCTCATAGATGTCGACTTTGTAGCAAAGAATCAATACACTACCTAGCTGGCTAACATTGTGCCAGTGAAGAAGAAGAATGGACAAATCAGGATCTACGTGGATTTTCATGACCTGAATAAAGCCTGCCTAAAGGATGACTTCCCAGTGCCCATCACCGAGGTGATGCTTGATGCAACCACTGGCCATGAGGCCTTGTCTTTTATGGACGGATCGTCCGGCTATAACCAATTCTGGATAGCAGACCACGACTGGATTCACACAGCCTTCAGGTCGCCCAAAGGGATATTCCACTACAAAAGGATGCCCTTCGGCCTCAAGAACGCTGGCGCCACATACCAGCGGGCGATGACCAAGATATTCGATGAGCTACTGTATAGCAAGGTCAAATGCTACACTGATGATTTGGTCGTCAAGACGAAGAGGAGGGGCGATCATCTGAGTGACCTCAGAATCATTTTACAGAGGCTCCGACAGTACGAACTGAAAATGAACCTGACGAAGTGCCCCTTTGGCGTCTCCAGCAGGAAATTCCTCAGCTTTATTGTTTGGCATAGAGGGATCGAGATCGACCCTTTCAAAATAAAAGCTATCCAGGAGCAGCCTCCTCCGAAGAGCCTGAGAGAGTTGAGGTCCCTGTAGGGCTGGCTAGCTTATATCTGTAGGTTCATCTCCAACTTGTCGGGACGCTGCCAGCCATTTCATAAGTTGATGATGAAAAATACACCATTTAGCTGGGGTCACGAATGCCAGTACACCTTCAACCAGCTGAAGGATTATCTGAAGACCCCGCCTATGCTGGGGGCACCTGTCAAGGGCAGACCACTCATCCTATATATAGCGACTACCGAATATTCACTAGGGACAATGCTCACCCAGAACAATGATGAGGGGAAGGAGTAGGCTCTCTACTACCTCAACCGAAGACTGGTGGGAACAGAAGCCAAGTACACCCTGATCGAAAAGGTTTGCCTTGCCTTGGTCTTCACAGTCAAGAAGCTGAGGCATTACATACTGTCCCATGAAGTGAGCCTAATATCCAGGGCTGATCCTGTCAAGCACATTCTCTCCCAGCCAGTCCCGAAGGGGCGTCTCGGCAAGTGGGCCGTACTACTGATAGAGTTTGACATCACCTATGTGCCACAGAAGGCCATTAAAGGGAAAGTTGTCGTGGAGTTCTTCGTGGTACACCCCGCGCCCGAGGACTCCCTGTTGGCCACAGATCTACCCAAAGATGAAACATTGGAGGTGGGCCAAGTCCAGCAGGCCATCTGGCAGCTGTGCTTCGACGGGGCCTCGAGAATAGGAACAACCCCGTCTGGGCATACCAAGGAATGGGCTGGAGCCGACATCATCCTCAAATCTCCAAACGGGGAAGTAGTGCACACTCCGTGCTGCATTAACAAGCCTTGTACAAATAATGAAGAGGAGTATGAAGCTCTAATTATTGGCCTTCAAGTTGCCCTACAAATGGAGATTAAAATGCTGCAAGTATTTGGCGATTCGTTACTGATTGTCAAGCAAGTCTAGGGACAGTTTGATGTCCAAAAGGTCGAGATACTCCCTTACCATACCAAGGCAAATGGGCTTATGGAGCGGTTCTACCTCATTGATATAGGCCATGTCGTCAAAGGAGAAAATGCACAAGCCAATGCCTTGGCAAAATTGGCAAGCTCATTGGCGGTGCTGCCAGACGGATCGCTCAGCATCCGAGTGATAAATCAGTGCCAGGTGCCCAGCATGATAGAAGAACTAGAAGAAGAAGAACTCGAGGTCACCTCAGTAGAAGCCATCAGCCTACCTGACTGGAGGGACCCTCTTATGTAGTGGTTCAAATACCAGTAATTGCCCAAGCAGAGAGAAGAGAAGATCAAGCTAATCAGAATAAAGGACTCCTATGAGCTCCGAAATGGAATATTGTTTCAAATTGTGGCCAACGCCAAACAAAAGCTACTCCTCCGATGCCTGTCCATTGAAGAGGCCTGGAGGGTCATGAAGGAAGTCCATGCCGGGATTGATCATCCCCATTGTGGTCATCTTCTTGCTAGTGAACTAGAAGTTGAAGAAAGGGAGTGGGGGGAGGGACCATGGACCCCCCTCCCCGGAAACAACTACCTTATTTCCCTTGATCACTAGAGAGAAGTAGTGTGGGTCAGCCTTGAGTGATCAGAAACAGCGCTGAGCAGGTGTTGCATGTTCATAGTAAGATGGCAAAGAAGGGGACCCATGAGCAAAAAGAAACCATTCTTTCAGGGTGAAAACACAGAGGGGTTGCGAGTTGGAAGAAGCTCGCGGGCGCATTGGCGAATGGGATCCACCCCCTCACTTTCTAACTGCGCAGACAACTATGACACCGTAGAAGCATGTCTTATGCAACATGGTGGTGTCCTCCGAGACCCTTCTTTGGAACCGCCGGAAGAGCTCCTCCGACAGCGCGGGGCCGAGGTGGGCCTCCGCGATGGGCTTGAGGGTCGCACGCACCAGGTTCGCCTTGGCCCTCCCGTAAGAATCTGGGTCCCGGATCCACTCCTCCTGCTTCTCCCTGGAGTGCTCCACGATCCTCTGGAACTCCAGCGTCAGGATCTCGAACCCGCTGCACTCCTCGAAGGCTTTCCTCACTTCTTCTGTGCTCCTCATGTACGCCGGGATGTTGAAACTGTCCCTTGTCTCTTCGGTGATCAGTCCCTGAGAAGATGACGACGTGCGATTCCACCAGAGAGGAAATGATCAGAAAAGGCAAGATAAGCGTTACAGGGCACACTATTAATTAATCATACAAAGATCTCATCTTGATGTTTACTACATTAGACAATCAAGCTTTTGATGTTGTGAGTTGGTTTTCCTGGGAACAGCTTTGGTCATAATCAAATTGGCACGGTAACAGAGGAATCCGAGGCTTTGAAAACGATGGAGTGGTGGTTGGACCGACAGTGGCTGCTCTCGCTAATACATCGATCTCTCTCACACAGGTGGAACCATCGTTGGAAGGGCGCCATTGCAACTGTTGAGTTCTTCCCAGTACAGTGACTGGGAAAGAATGAACAGGCCACACTACCAGAAAAAAGGGTAATGCGGTGGGTTACACTGTCAAAGTAGGTGCTGTACATTTCTCTTGATCAAAAACAGGGCTCTACCGGCCTCCTTACGTACCAGCAATTATGCAGAAGAAAATCCCCTCCCCAGCAATGAGACCATTGGTGAGAGGGTACTCGATCGATAGAGCCAGGAGGGCGGATACATAAGGAGACGCCGGAAAGGAAGGGCATGGCGTCATGCTGGTTTGCTTTGCTGGGGAGAGGAGGTTTCACATTGCAAGTTGGGTGCGGTGCGTCGTCTTACGTGCTATATATGAGGATTACAGACCTCATTTAATAGGATTTCCCACGCCTGATCCATGGTGCCGGTGAAGGGGTGCTTGGCCCTCGACTCGGGATCCCCCAGCTGGTTCTCCGGCGGCTGCGAGCCGGGCCTCCCCGCCATCAGCAGGAACAGCAACCCGCCTTCCGTCATCTCCTCCCTCCGGCAACGCAGGAAGGCCTTCAGGTCCTCCTCCGACTGCCTCGCGTACGCCTCCACCACCTCCTCCTTGGCGCCGTCGATCCAGGCTCTGCCCTTGTTCCACGCTGGCGAGCGTCTGTCCAACACCGATTCCGGTATCTAACCGACCCAGCAGCAGGAGAGCTCATGATAAGCACAAGAACAACTGAATAGATCCAGACGAACATCTAAGGGTGATTGGAGGGCATGACGAATGCAGCAGGCAAGTTTGATACAAGATTTAACAGCCAAGTAAAACTCGAGAGAATCCAAGGTGCGCACACAACCCCCATACGAATTAATCTTGCTACTATATATGCCCATTACTACTAAATACACTAAGTTTGTTATACTAGGAGATCATGTATATGAAGAAGAACTAAGCTAGCCCATGACCCATCTGCTAAATAAGAAAAAGGGATCAACGCTGGGTTAGTTGGCTCCAGAACTAGATAGGTTGTAACCACAAGACTTCTTGCCCGTTCAACACTTAAACGAAGAATTCTCCCGGCTGAAGAAAGAGTAGTGGCAAGAAGGAGCAGCAACTTAAGCACCTATTTGCCGGCAGGGGGATGGAATTGATTAAGGAAAACTAAGGAGCAAGACGTATATATGAGGAATTATGGCTCTAATGAAACCTGAGAAAGCCAGTGCAAGGCGCTTAGGCTAACCGCCAAGTGGAGTTTCCCTTTGGGGAACAAGCGATCATAGAAGGAGCCCGGCACGCCAGCTGCATAGAACGGCCTCTTCTTCTTATCGGGGAACACCGACAGTGACCGGAAGAGCGAGTTGAAGTCGTTGGAAGGGAGATCAGAGAAGAAGGCCTCGAACTCGGGCACGCGCCCATGCTCCTTCTCGTACCGCTGCCTCAAGCTCCCCACCAGGAAATCCATGGTGGACAGCGTGTTGTACCCCGTGGCGCAGCCCAGGTCGGCTATCCTGATGGACTCCGCGCCGGCGAAGAGCTTCATGGACCGGATGGCCTCCTGGAGGAAAGGCTTCGACAGCGCGACGGCGGAAGCGGGCGCCTCGGAGTTCTTCGCGTAGCTGCCGTCGTCCTCCCCTCCTTGCATACACAGTATCCTGTGGAGCTCTCTCGTCCATGCTTGGCACCTGTTGGCCGCGTACCTGTGCTCCATGCTCTCCACAATGGGCGCCAGGCACATAGGCCTTGCGGAGTCCATCTTTTCCTGCCTGCAGGTAGACGAGGGAAGAACAAACCTGTTCCCCCTTTTCCCACCGGAAAGGAAGCAAGTGATCCCAAGTTTATCGACGAAACGAGGGACTGGGGAGAGAGAGAGAGAGAGAGAGATGAAAAGTCTGAGACAACAAAAAAAATCGACCTCGCTTTCGACGTGCACAGAAGACCTTTTAATTGAAGAGTTTGTACCTCATGCACACTTGCATAGCATAATTCATGATCGAAAAGTCATTCCTCATGTTATTTTTCCAGTCTCTACTTCGTGCTTAAAGGGGTCAAGAAAGCGTTTTCCATCTTCGTGCATAAAAGTCATTTTGGAAGCATTTTCACTTCGTGTACTTTAGCTCACCATACCTCGTGCAGGTTTTACCTGACGAAGGTGTTCTTCGTGCACACTTCTTCAAGAGTCAAAAACACTGTAGCACTTCGTGCGCTAGGGGTCACCCCCATACCCATCCACCCCACTTCCCCTACCATAAACCCCATTCCCCCCCATCAACTTTAATCTGTAGTTCTTAGTTCGGAGGTAGCAGAGTACCAGCAGCTTGCAGAGGTGACTGTGGCTTAATCCCGGCATTTCAAGAGGCCCAAGTGGTACTGTTGGAAGCATCTTCGAGTCTTCTTCACATCGGCGGTGATCTTGTCTCATTCCGAGTTCATGGCTATCCGAGGCAGGCGATCTCCCTTGACTGCACAACTGCATCCTGATTGTCAACCAGAGACAACTTGTGTAGGCTACCACATTCTGTCACTAGAAGATTTGAAGGCAAGGCTTGGCCAGGACCTTCTATGACAAGTCTTCTTCCTTCTCCAAGAAGCGGGACTCCAATCAGAGACTGGAGCAACAACTTCTTAATTTTCTCCTCTCAGTGCGTTGTTCTGTCCCCTTTGGGACTAAGTAGACACCCTATCACTCACCAACTATTCCGGCCTACTCCGATATTGGATGGCACCCCCGTGGGTCACATTTCAACGGCGGCTTGTCAACGGTTCCAACGCATCCTACCACACTCAATTCTGCATCCGGGAGTGGTCGTGGCCGCCTCGGCTTCTTACTACTGTTACTCTGTAGCAGACATAACCAGGAAGCAGAGACCCTATTCTTGGCTCTTCCTCGACCGGCACCGACAACCTGGGAATTCCAAAAAATTCAGTCAAGACCCTTGTCCAATTACGAGGAGTTGGCCTCTGGTTTTGTCAAAAACTGAGTTTGGGATTGGTCGTAGCGGCGCCGACAACATCCACCTGTCGCCTGTTCTAGAGTGCGGACAGAACCGGCCACTGCCTCCCAATTGGTTCTGACCTAGGCTTTTCTCCTCCCCGCCTGGCCGGTTGAGCGCCTAATGGGGGCATCCCTTGCCCCTCCACATTTTTTTTCAAGGCTTGGATTGCTTGTCGGCATGTGCCATTGTGTTCGTCATGTTTTTATGAGTCTAGTCATGTAATTCTAAGAGTCGACACTTATTCCGTGCATTCAGATCGGGCTTGCCGATTTTGATTGTGAACCCAAGGTTTCAAGATCTGATTGACTTGACTTTTTACCACTCTATCCTTACTGTTTCTACCATCATTTGGGTGTGGTTTCAAGAGGCTTTTGCAGGGGTATTCATGTCTTATTATTGCCTTGCTATCTCCTTAGTATATACAGCCGCATCTTGTCCGATTGAAAATCATCTTTTGAGGGCTAAACGTTTTTCTCTCTTGCAAGAAGAGAAGGAGGATGGCTTGCATCTGCCGAAGAAGGAGAACCCCGTAGCCAAGGATCGTGCTCCACGTTCCCGAGCTCAAGGCTAGAGGCATGCTGCTGCTGCTCTCCACCGTGGTTTGCTTGGGTGGTTTTCATCAATGGGGCGGCTTCATCCTCTCACGATTTTTCATTCCAATGCATCCTTCCACCTATCTCCGAGTTGTATTGAAGATTAAAGGGGAAGATCTTTGTTAGACTGCATTTTTCATCTCCTCTTGAGCATAGTCTATCATTCTTGAACTGGGCATTGTATTTCCTATCCTTTTTCTTCTTAGATGATTTCGGAGCTTGTCTCCGTGTGTGCAGTTTCTCGTCGTCATAAGAGAACCCAAGTGTGTTGGGCCGTCAAGCCCGTGTGTGTGGTGGTTTGCTGCCGTCGTGTAGCATTTATAGTGAAATCCTCTTGAGTTGAGAGGGGTGGATGTAGGATGGCACTTGGGTGCGTCCGAACCACCTAAAAATTGCTGTGTCGTGGGTTGCTACATTGTGTGCTTGTTGTTCTTCTTTATTCTTTCATCTTACGAGTGTGAAATGGTGAGCTGAGAGCTCAATTAATTTGTTCGTTCATTACGTTTTGTTCAAGTGATTCATCAAAAGCACTGGATAGTCGTGAGAGCTTGGTTGATTTTTATCATATCTAGATATTCTTGCTCAGCTCTTTAGATATTTTTTATCATGTCTTCGTTTAAATATTGAGTTTGTTTAAAAAGGGGGCTTAACCCCTTAAGATTATTCTGATTGGGGCGTTTATTGAGTGTTATTCCATTCATCTGTTGCCTCTTCTGCCATGTTTAGAATATTGGCCTTATTCTTGTCCGCGTGAACGATTGAGGACAAACTCGACAATCACACAAGCACAAAATGTAAAATTGTAAAAATAAAATACAACAGAGACGACGTACAAGATTTTATGTAAAAATCTCCAAACTGGAAAAAATAATTAGACAAATCTAATCAATTATAATAAAATAAAATAATACATCGACTCTACTCTCAGACTACAAACTGAGAATTGTAACCTCCGCACAAGTATGGAGACTACACACCTGAGATCCCAATGACAAACTCTGGGTTTGATGTTCGAGACGAGAATCTCGAGGAAAGAGATACTCGAGGAAGTCCAGAGATGCCGCAACCCTTCTCCCTTCTTCTTCCTCCTATTCTCCTCTCTCTTCTCTCTCTCTCACCGGTGTGTGCAAAGGCCAATGTTGTCTTGTTTATGGTTCCTTAATTGCATGGGTTTTCCTCCCTTTTATATGGAGAAATACTTCATAATAACCACAAACACCCACCTACGAGGTGTACGGAGGAGAGTTGGTTGTGGAAACTAATTTTCTCTCTCCTCTTGCAAGCCTCTCATGGGACTGCACTGGTTCTAACAATCTCCCCCTCCAGTCTTACGAGAGGAACTATACCTTATTATAGTGATAACTTGCTTAAATAGCAGTCATCCCTTCCAAGCTCTTGCACTTGTTGTGCTTTTCTTTTGGTAGGACCTTTGTTATTATATCTGATGGATTCTTCTCTGTGTGAACCTTCTCCAATTGCAACAACCTCTTCTCAAGAACATCTCGGATCCAGTGATACCGAACATCAACATGCTTTGTTCTGAAATGATAAGGTGCATTCTTTACTAAGTGTATAACACTTTGGCTATCACAATGTAACACATAAGCCTCCTGTGTAAGGCCTATATCTTGGAGAAAATTCTTCATCCACAACATCTCCTTATCTGATGGTCAGTCTGAGAGGACTATTCAGACATTAGAAGATATGCTGCGATCGTGTTGTCTGGATTGGCAGGGTTTGTGGAGTCAACACTTGCCATTGGTGGAATTCGCTTATAATAATAGTTATCACTCCAGCATTGATATGGCACCATATAAGGCTTTGTATGGGCGTCCTTGTCGTACACCCTTAAACTGGTTTGAGGTTGGTGATCGACTGTTGACAGGACCGGATATGGTTCAACAATGTGCTGATGTGGTACACCTTATCTGATAGAAAATGTTGACAGCTCAGAGTCGATAGAAAAGTTATGCAGATCAGCGCAGAAGGCCATTGCAATTTGAGCCTGGAGATATGGTGTTTGTGAAAATATCTTTGATGAAAGGTGTGATGAGATTTGGGATACGTGGAAAGCTTAGTCCCCGTTATATTGGTCCATTTCCTATTCTAGAATGTGTGGGCCAAGTGGCTTATCGACTTCAATTGCCATTGGCGATACAAGCAATCCACGATGTGTTTCATGTTTCTCAGTTAAGAAAGTATGTTCCTGATGCATCTCAAGTGTTAGATGATTCGGTACGGCCTAAAGTGACTGTAGATTTATCTACACCAAAGTATCCACTTGGAATTGAAGATCATCGTGAGCAACAGCTGAAAAATTAATTAATCCCTTTGGTAAAGGTAATATGGCAACGTCACTCTGGTAATGAGGCTACTTGAGAATGTGAGGATGACATGCGTTAGAAGTTTCCTTTCTTATTTGAGTAAGGTATATAATTTCTTCCAGTTCTCTCCTTGTGCTTCCTTTTAAATTTCGAGGATGAAATTTCTAATAGGAGGGTGGGACTGTGAGACCCGTTCATTAACAGATCCTTACTGGTATCAAAATATAAATTAATCCATGAATTTAGCTAATTTTAATGGGCTTAATGGGCCATTTTAAGTGAATTAAACCCATTATTAGAAGCTTTTAGAAATCAATTTGGGTTTTTACACAATTTTACTTATATTGGGGGTACTCCCCACTCTCCCAATGCCTCCTGCTACATCAAGACCATCTCCCTCTCTCTCTCTCTCTTACTCTCTTCTCTGGTGGTCGTCAGAGGGGGACCTCACGGCGGAGCTCTCCTCTTCCTTTCCTTTTCTTCCTCTTCTCTTCTTTCTATCTGCTTCTACGCTCTATCTTTGTGTTTTTTTTGTGTCTTCTCTCATCTATATTTTTGATCGCCGGTGTAAGAGGGGCTTTTAAATGTCAACGGCAGGAGCCTTCGAGTGCAGAGCGACAGAGGCAGAAATGTGGGTTATAAATGGGGATTTGACTTGAGTTATCCTTGGTTGACAGGAGGTAGGCTGTGTGTCCCTCTCCTCGTTTGACACCTCATCTACCCCGCTACACACCAAGGATCCATAGGACATGGCGTAAGATCCTCCCTGCTAGATGCATCATTGGGGGAAGGTCAGGTCGTGCCGTTGATGGAGCTGGGCGTACTGCTGGAGAACCTAAAGAAGGTGTGCCGCTGAAGGGGCGCAAGGGCGTGCCACTGAAGACCTCACTAGGTGTACCACTGAAGGCTTCGCTGGACGTACCGCTGAAGACCTCGCTAGGTGTGCCATTGAAGACCTCGCTGGGTGTACTGCTGAAGGCTTTGCTGGACGTAGCGCTGAAGACCTCGCTGGGTGTACTGTTGAAGACCTCGCTGGGTGTACCGCTGAAGGCTTCGCTGGATGTACCACTGAAGACCTTGTTGGGTGTGTCGTTGAAGACCTCGCTGGGCGTACTGCTGAAGGGCTCAGGGGTGCGCCGTTGAAGCAGCGGTAGGGCTTGCCGTTGAAGGGCTATTAGCATGTCGCTGAAGCAGCACTAGGGCATGCCGTTGTAGTGGATTTGGGCCTATTTTGAGCCCGATTGACGATACACTTAGTTCTCTTCGGGGCCCACGAGTTGTGAGCCCCCCAGAGGCTGGTTTCTCTTCGCTGTCGTGACTCCGGGAGTGGCTTCACGGTAGTGTACTGTTTGTTCGGAGGGTCCGGAAGAGTAAGAGTCGGCTGTGACCCGAGCTGACTCGGGTGAGTGTTGAATTACTGTGGAGGGAATTTCCCTCTCTTTGCTGTATGTTGGATGGGCTGGAGTTGTTGACTGTGTTTGTGTCGTTTGTCTGCTAGGTGAGGACCTGACTTCGACTTTGGAGATGATTCAGGAGCTTGTTAGTACCGGCCCGTCAATGGCTCTCCCCTCTTTAGAGGGAGAGCCAGGAGCAGTGGGCACCTCGATCCTATCTGTTGCTAGAGATAAGCCTAGCTTGCTACCATAGCTGCTGGCAAGGACGCCTCTTTGTCCTTTACCAGCTGTGGTGTCTACCTGCACAGTGGGACTGGTCAGGACTTCTAGCATGGGACCCTCAGGTACGTGACTGGGAACTTAGTCATTTGTGGTGGGCTTTTTGGGTCACCCATTAATGCTAAGCTTCTTTTGGCGTTGGTCACAGATACTTCATCCCCTTTGGAAGAGGGTGAGATTCTTCGCGATAGGACTGAGGCAGCGGAGGAAGAGGCTATTGTGTTGTGTTCCCTCTAGTTTTGATGCTGGCAAAATTATGTCGGATTGATTGATGCTGGCAAAACTGTGCTGATTTGAGTTTGAGTAGAATAATGTGGATTAATCTGTCTTAGTTCATAATTAGGTTGATGCACTTCCTAGTGTAAAGAACATCAGGTCGATGCATATTCATGCATTAAGATAGACAGGTCGATGCATCCATGCATTCTAGGCTAACAGGTCGATGCGGTTGTAGAAGTTGTGTTGGGGTATGCATCATCAGGTCGATGCACCTTTATGCATTAAGTTACACGGGTCGATGCATAAAGGTTTTCATAGTTAAGCAGGTCGATGCATATACACACATTTAGTCTATCAAGTCGATGTTGTCACTTTCTAAAGTCGGTGCAATAAGTTAGCATGTCGATGTAGCGGTACCTGTGGTACTAGCTATTATTTTATCAGGTCGATGCACCTAGCTTCATGCATCAATGCATCTATACATCTCTTGAACAAACATGGACGGTCCTGAGTGGGTCGCACATGACCAGGAGGACTTGAAGCCCAAGAACAAGATAAACAGGCCTTATAGGGCCGCTCGGGGGATGAACGGTCCAGTGAGATCCGCTCGAACACACGGTCGAGCCTCATCAGTCCACTCAATTGGGCCTAACTAGCAAACTATAAATCCACCCAAAATGGACTCTGGGCTTCCATAAGTGGGGTAGAACTGAACTAGGGTCCAGCCCACTTTCACTTGGTCATCCTAGGGCCTTCGGGTTGATCAAACCATGGCTTGGTCAAAGAAAGAACAAGGTTAATCGACCAACATTAAATGGCAATTAGCCATGGATGCACAGTTCCTAATGGGCCACCCACTAAGACAAACAGTCTAATTTCGACCGTTCAAGACTCGGACAGTCCAACGTCACTCGTGGCTAAAACTAGGTAATCCAAGCGATACAATCGGGACAACAGGTGCAGGACTTGAGGTATAACCTGCCCAATGTCCTAGTGGAAATCTCAGACTTGCGAGGACTGACAGCGGTCTCATAATGGAGATCCTAGTCTGACGGAAGGAGTATTCGGCGGAGAGTTCCAACCATTACAAGAAATGGAGGCTAGAAATCATCGAAAAATAAGTGTACGGCAATCAGTCGATTCCACCAGAGTAGAATGACTGTCAATGAACCCTAGTATAATTCTTTCATTTCCAATAGAACATGTTTAGCATTTACCTTATTTAAACAATGAAACAAGATCATGATGAAAGTAGTCAAGTAAGAAATTTATGACATTCTTAATGTTTATAAGATCCAGATTTTATACATGTTGCTATCCTATCATTAGCATTAATCAACTAACCTAGTTCATGCTTGGAACAATAAGACAGCAATTCTGGGTGGATGAGCGGTCAGTTCAGGACCACTCAATGGCCTCAGCGGTCGTACACAGGCCATTCATTCCCTGCAGGTAGGGGCCCGACAGGAGATGAGCGGTCAATAGATGGCCGCGGGAGTCGTTGACTGTCTACATTCCTATTGGCTCTGGTTGACTTTCTGCTCACAGTACCATTCTAGGATCACATCCCATTTAATGATAGCAGAAAGTAGTCCTGACAGGAGTCATGTCCCAGATATGAATTCTGACAAAACTGCCACAAAATATGTGTTTTGGTAAGGTAATGATGACCAGAACAAAAGTCAAACATTGGAGCATCTATCAGACCTCAAATTCTGTGTATTTGGGCATTTATGGTACCTATTTTTTCTCTCTGGAACACCCAAATTATTGGACAGAAAATCGACTTGAAGGCTTCTGGGAGAGCAGATAGGTTGGGCCTAGAAATCGGGCTGCATGCTCCCCTTTCACCAAGGATGCTCTCCTGAGGCCGTGAATGCTCTCCTGAGATTACATGTGCTCTGCCAAAGGGTTGACATCAAATACCTTGAACCCTTGCTACATGCTCCCCTAACACCAACAATGCTCTCCTGAGGCCATGGATGCTCTCCTGAGATAGCATGTGCTTCGACCTTATTCCATCTTCAAAACTCATGATGCATCGACCTTAGTTGACCAGACTGCATATGTGCATCGACCTTAGTGTGAGTCTTTATCATGTGCATCGACCTTAGTGTTCAAGTCTTCAGCATGTGCATCGACTTTAGTCTAGTCTTCAGCATGTGCATGAACCTTATTTTAGCATGTGCACCGACCTTCTAGACTAGGATGCATATGTGCGTCGACCTTAGTTCAGCATGTGCACCGACCTTCTGGACTAGGCTGCATATGTGCATTAACCTTAGTTCAGCATGTGCACTGACCTTCTGGACTAGGCTTAGTGGCAAGTCTTTGGCATGTGCATCGACCTTTGTTCTGTGATTAACTTGATGTGCATCGACCTTTGTTCTGTTGATAGCTTGATGTGCATTGACCTTTGTTCTTTGCAAACTTAATGTGCATCGACCTTTGTTCTATACTTAACTTGATGTGCATCGACCTTTGTTTTGTTGATAGCTTGATGTGCATCGACCTTTGTTCGCTATAATATCGTGATAAATTCATCGAGTTGGGTTGGTATGCTCCCCACATTTTTACCGATGAGACAGTGAGGACTCAGTAGTTTCTACACGGACTAAAAGCAGAATTAAGCCTGTCGTTGTTCGCTACTCATATCGCTGAGTTGGATTCTGCATATCAACCCGCTGTCGCATTGGAGTTAGAGTTGGCGAGGACTCGAGGATTTGCTCAGACTGGGATGGTGTCGTCGGTCGTGCAGCATCAGCCACCCCACCAGTCATCTGCTTCAGGAGTTTCTCCCACTTTCTCTCCTGTCGAGAGTGCCTCTTTCTCGCAATATCAGGGCAGAGGTTTCCGTCATAAGAAAAAGAAGAGGAGGTTCGATTAGCCGTTGTTTTCTGATCCAAGTCAGCAGTCCGGTTCTTTTGTTCGACCGCGTTCAGATTTTGTTACTTTTCAGCTGAGGTTATGTTCCCGGTGTGGTGGCAGTCATCTGGGTGTGCCGTGCTCTTTGCCGATTGTGTGCTATCATTGTGATCAGCTGGGGCACATTTCCCGTAACTGTCCATTGAGGCAGCAGACGGTGCAGTTCTCGCAGACTTCTCAGTCGCAGCAGCGGTAGTTCCATCTTCCTCCGCCGCCTTAATCTCAACCATTTCAACCGCCAGTTCCTGCACCTTCTCAGCAGTCATCTGTCGCTACTCATCTGCCTAGAGCCAGGGTTACACACATCACTCGTGCGGAGGCGTTGGCATCTAATATGATTGAAGGTACGATTTCGATTTATGATCACACAACGCATGTTCTTTTTGATTCAGGTTCAACGCATTTGTTTATCTCCG
Source organism: Amorphophallus titanum (assembly GCA_024336825.1). Taxonomy (NCBI): domain Eukaryota; kingdom Viridiplantae; phylum Streptophyta; class Magnoliopsida; order Alismatales; family Araceae; genus Amorphophallus; species Amorphophallus titanum. The sequence goes on from JANBPO010008917.1 coordinate 2,585,377, forward strand.
AACATTTTATTGCCCATATCGAGAAGCCGGTGAATGAAATTTCCTATGAGATGCTCATGGAGTTGTCGTCTGGCAATTATATGTCTACTCCTCTGTGCTTGAAAAATTCTCTGGTTATAGTCAGTGGTCGAAAACTGCCAGCGAGGCTTTACGCATTACAGTTAGTTGACTATGACGCGATTCTTGGTATGGATCTCGTGTCACTGACTCAGTAGGGGTCACGCGGATCCCCACTGAGGAAAACACGTAGTAACATGCTAAAAATAGCAGGCAAGCAATAGTAAATAGCAAGTAAGCAGTAAAGTAGGAAAGCTAAACTATAAAGCTGTAAAGGAAACAGAACAGGAAGAAAGAGTAGGAAACAAGCTAAGAAAGAGGGGGGAGGAAGAAGTCATACCAGACAACGGCTACCGAACTAACCTCGATACCCCAAACTACTCCAAGCAAGGGCAGGAGAGCAACTCGAAGCTGACAGAGTCAGGAGTTGCCGAACTACCGACGCAAGGAACCTGCAAGACAGACAAAAGAAACCTAGGGAAAGGCTAGACAGACAACCGACACAGACGACGGACAACACGACTAGGACATCGTGCACACTACCACATACACAACTGGAACGTTGTGTAAGCGACAGACATTGACCCCGAGTATGGCTACAAAAGGGCTAACCTAGAAGGTCACGACGCACGAGAAATACAAAGAGAACCACGAAGGGTCACGTGTCACGTGACTGGAGTGCCCCACACTAGAAGAACAGCCAGCTACGTCCACTGATGTCTTATGTTGCACCTACTAGCGTCTCGTCTACTATGCCTACAGCTAGGCAGAGACCAAGACACTGTCAGAACCAGAATAGTAACAAAATCACAAGTGACTAGACAGGGGAACGCCTATCGGCATCAGTCCAAAGCCCCTGACCACGTGTGCACACACTGGCTTTTGCCTAAGCTAGGCCTCAAGCTAGTTTTCTCCACCGTAGAATGCAACGGTAACCGCAGGAGCTGACGAAAACTAGCTTAAAAACTGTGAACCAGAAGTGCCCCGCTGTAAAAGCTGTCACGCCGAAGTGTGCCGTAAGGCTACTACTAGTGAAGGCTCACAAGACACGGACTCCAAAACACAAATGCCGAAGTACATACAAGCAAGAGTGCCCTGTAACACGTACTTCGAAGCACCAAAGACAGCATAGGAGACTGCCAACAAACTCAGGACAAGGCAACTAGACCTACAACTACAACGGTCCCTGAGTCCTACGACTCTGAGTTAGGATCGCCACACATAGCGGGACAAGCCGTCAATCGGTCTAATCCTAAGCCAGGAAAATGACACTCTGAGAAAATGACACACGGAGACCTGAGGGGATACCAAGAACCCTCAGCACACCTGGATATGCAAACCGAGGTAGAACGATACCTCGAGGCACCCAAAACCAATGTCTCGAATTGGACAAGGTCGCCGAGACACAACAAGACTACCTATCAACCACTAGGTAATCCCGGGTTGACCGGAACCAGACACAACACCGACACACTAACACATCCACCGCCATAGCAGCACAAACAAACAGAACCAACAAGGACAAGAGCGGCGGACGATGACAACACTCTGGGCAGAGCAACCTGTCAGTCAACTACTAAGGGAAACCCAACAGTTAAGAGACAGCCGCTACGCGACCAGAGACATGGACAATGGCAGCTTCTAGATTGAGTCGTTAGGGTACTGTCGTAGTCTAGGAAAGGACCACAGCCAGTCACCTAAACCAACCAATCCAGACAACCACCGACAGACAGACACCGCCCTAAATAATGACCTAAGACAGATGGACACACAACACAACACAAGCAAACGGTCACAATGGCAAACAAGACTATAATGCACCAGTGTAGGGGTGTTATACCCCCATAACACACCACCAGAGGGGCGTTATGCCAACCAGACCTGAAACCACACACAGATGATATAATGCGCCAGCATAGGGGCGTTATATCAACATAACGCACCACGTATAGGGCGTTATGTCAACCAGACCAACATACTAACAGAACGAAGTATAACAGACCACAATAGGTGCGTTATACTGTATAACGCACAAGGGCGGGTGCGTTATACCCAACAGACGCAAAGAACACAAACCAAGGGCACATAACAGACCACGACCCATCCGTTATAGCCACAAAACGCACAGGGTGAGGCACGTTATATCAACTGCCATACCCAGCCAAAACCATCAGTCAACAGACCATAACGGATCTGCACCTGAGCCTTATATTAACCATAATGCACGGGGAGGAGTTCGTTATGCTAATCGACTGACACGGTCTTTGAGGTAAACACGGTCATCGAGGGGACTGACATGGCAGTCAGCCTCGAAAACCACCCGACCATAACGCACCTGGACAGGGGCGTTATGCTCCACATAACGGACCAGTCTTGGTCTGTTATGCTCCAAGACCTCAGAAGATGAAAAATGATGAACGATGCACAATGGTCTATCGGAGGACCGTTATGCACATAATGGCCTCTGGTAGGACCGTTATGCCAATCCGATGGTGAAAATGGTGAAACGACCGAATCGGCCCGTTCCACGCCCCATGCACGCCGTAGCACAGGGGAAATACATCCAAATGATGGTAAATCCCTTAGGGATTCCAAAAATACCACATGCACGCAACAAAATGTCTTAAATCACGAGATCTGGGTGATTCTGATGAATCGACCCAAATCGAGTCATCGGGGTTCTCGGACTCCTACTGGCCCCAAATGACATCTGATCGACACGAAACTGGTGAGGTTGGGATCTTGATATCCCAGCGGTCAGTTTGACACTAACTAAATCGTGAATGGTTGCCATTTTTCGGTGAACCCTACAAACCCCAAAAAGTACAGTTTATGCTAAACTGGCTCGATCTCCCCCGATCGACCATGAAACTACTCACAAAGACAAGGAAAATGTGCGGAACGCAGAGGGGGTCAGTCTCCCTACCTCCACCGATGAAATCGAGCGCCATGGGCGACTAATCCGCGCTGAAACGTCGTCGCAAACTGAACCACCGACTTCGAATCCACCGTTCGGGATCACGCCCAAACCAAGCCATTCCTCGCTCTACCACGCGTCTCAGCAAGTCCCACGCGTCGTCACCTCACCCGCGGACTGCTCTGTCTGCAGCCGAGCGCCTCTGGGAGAGAGAACTAGACAGAACGAGGGAGAGAGAGAGTGAGAGCACGAGTGATGAGAGAGAGAGAAGGGGGTGGGTTTGCTTTATAAAGAAAAAAGAAAAAGGAATAAATATTTCCTCAAATTCCAAAATCTCGTAAAACGTGTCAAAAAAACACTAATTCAAAAAAATATTGCTTCTTTGGGGGTTAAGTAGCAATAAAAGTTTTAAAAACAAAAAAAATATTATAGCAAAAAATTTTTGCCCAAAACCCTCGTGGGGGAGGATTTCTCGCCATTCCCCCTCTCTCACGATCACTCTCTCTCCCCTCTCTCACCCTCTCGGTGGATCGACCACGTCGGGTCGCTGTAGGAGGCGCGGGAGACGTCATTGGTGAGCCCGAGGTGCGAGGAGTGCGTTGACGTTGACGTGGAGGCAAACCACGATGCGTGGAGGTGGGAATGCGCATTTGAAGGTGTGGCTCCCCTCGGCTTGCATGGCGGGTTAACGTCATTTTCATCGCGAAATAGGTAGGGGGATGGTTACCCGACCTCGTTAGGATCATTTTCCTACCAATGCCCATCGTTGTTATGTCTTAAACTGCCCGAACATCATCGTTATGTTTTAATGGCATGAACATCATCTTTTATGTTTTAAATCCATCCATGCCCATTGTCGTTGTGTTCTTAGTCTTTTAATTGCTGTGGAATGAAAGGCGCAAGGAAGAAAACAGGTTTCCACTTCATTTCCCATCGATTCGGATCGATTGGGAGGGGTTTCTAATGAGATCCCCACGTTTTTGGTTCTCTGGTAGGCAAACGGTCCTACCAGAACCGCTAACGGAAATGGGTATGGCGGTGGACCTTAGCAGTCTACACCGTGACCGTTTCAGCCGCTGTAGCGGTCTAACGATAGACCGTCTACCGACCTTCTCGATCTACATTCAGACCACATACGATCGTTGACCCTGTATGGTAGTTGAGCCTCACGGCTCACTTCTAAACCACTTATGACCCTCTGGCGGCTTATTGTACGACTGCCTGTGACCCCTTCGTGGCCCCATCCTCAACCGCGAGTGCCTTTGAACTCTGTATGGTGATGGGAGCCTCGCGGCCTAATACTAGACTGCGTATGACTCTCCAACGGTCTGTTCTTAGACCGTTTGGGACTATAGCGGCCCTTTATTTGACCACTTATACACTGTAAATTCTCGTCTGCTATTGGCATCAGCTTATTTTCTCTAAATTAATTGAGAATTAAACATAGGGAAATACTCTTTAAATAGAGCAAAATGGCTCAATGCCAAAGGTGCTCTACTAGTCGAGTCGACCTCAGAAATCGAGGCATCGTCAGGCCAAGAGGCATGACACAACAACCGAGGATCGCCCACGAGCACAGGGCACTACACCAGTCAGTTTCCCAGTAATCGAGCTGGATCTGAGGTTCGGGACAACTTATCACATCGAGCGGCACTCTGAAGAGATTCGAGGATCACCCCCGAATACCCTGCATATGGTATCACACCGTCGGCACCTCAACAATCAGGTTAGCCCGGGTCTCAGAATAGCCTGCCGCATTATACGACTCTTCGCCAAGGAACGAGGGTCACCCCAACCACCAGACAAACGACATCATCATGTCGACGCCCCAGTCACCGGGCTGAACCAAGGGTCCTAACCAGCTAGCTGTGACCCGTGGCAACATCCACAATCGATTTGGCCCGCTCCCGATCACTTAGTTTGTAGGTTTACTAGCGCTCAACACAGCTACTCGAGCTGACCTGGGGGCACCATGACTACAAGCCACGTCATGTGGCACCCAGCAATGAGACCGAGGTCTATCCCCTGAGTCGCCTCCCTCCAGCCCTCTGAAGTCAAAGGAAGACCCATCTGGGCTGATCGCAAGCTTCAAGAGCTCACAGTAGCCTCATACGGCCCCACACACGCATATCGAGAATTTTCTAGAGCACTTGGTGGGTTCGTATGCTCTAGCCACTCTACAGCAAGCCAGAGCCCGACTCAGGACTCCCAGCAACCCATCGCGTCATGCACCACCATCGTGTGCCCCTGGAAGAAAATTCCTCTTTATAACAAGGGCATTCATGTCTTTTGGTAATCTGAACCCCCAGTTAAACCCACAATCAAATCCCCAGCCAAACCCACACTCAAATCCCTAGTCAAAGTCCAGCCCCCTGGGCCAGTCTGCCTAAACCCCATCCAACAAAGGTATGAAAACCCACAAGGGCATACCGAAAAAAGCCAAAGGGGGTCAGCTCTGGCGAAAACCCGTAAGGGCGGTAGAGCTGGTAAAGAGAAAAATAAAAAAAAATCCTCTCCCTCTCTGCTCCTCATCGACGAGCATCATCGACCGCGACATCCCATCAACGATGACCTCGGCATCACTCCATGATGATGGTGACCCCTACACTCTCTAGAGCCGGGCCACCCCAATCCCAGTACTAGTTCCCAGTCCCAGCATCGTGGCTTCAACGCCTCTATAGGCCAACCACCTAGTCCCAGTCCCAGTAGTGTGGCTTCAACGCCTTTACAGGCCAGCCACCCCAGCCCCAGTACCAGCTCCCGGTCCCAGCATCGTGGCTTCAACGCCTCTACAGGCCAGCCACCTCAGTCCCAGTACCAGTACCAGTCCCAGCATTATGGCTACAACGCCTTTACAAGCCAGCTACTCAGTTCCAGCACCAATTACCAACTCCCAAGTCGCGGCTACAACGCTCCCGTGGGCCAGTCGCTCGGTCCTAGTATCGGTCTTCATCTCCAGCCTCGCGGCTACGACGCCTTCCTAGGCCAGCTACTCGATCCCAGTACCGGTCTTCGTCTCTAGCCTCGTGGCTACAATGCCTTCCTAGGCCAACCGCTCGGTTCCAGTGCCAATTGCCAGTCCAGTAATCCAGCCGTGACACATCCGTGAGCCAGTCACCCAGACCCAGTACCGGTGTCCTGCTCTGACCTTTTGACTACAATCCCTTCACGGGTCAGTCAGTCAGTCCCAGTCCCTAATCCCAAGCCATTGGACGTCATACCCCCTAGGGTCATCCGACCATCACGGCCCCAGCTTCTCAACCCAATATGAATTACATTTTCGGCAAACAACAAGAAGACAACCAGTACCCTGGCGTCGATTTATAACCGACGCATTCCAGAACCAATCCCCAGCCCTAACCCTGTGGATCACCGTATCCTAACGGAGTACATATTAGAGAAGAATCAAGTAGACTAACAGGTGTTCATTCCAGGTGACTGAAGGCTCGGGAAGCTTGAGAAGACTTCAATATGTTGATCTTCATCGGCTTCTGTGCTTTAGTGGGCCATATCATTCATCTTTGCGGCTTGATCACCGTTGACCATATTTTGAGTGCCAACAAATGCCCCCCAGCCGTGGGTGCTGCGAGCAAGGCACGAGAGTAGCAGGACCGATAGATGAGCTTCATCTGGATTGATCTCCTTTGCTGACGGTGGCTCGGACGGCCATGATCCGGATGCAGATGCTAAACTAGTGTAGTCGGGGGCTAAAACGACGCCGTCTAATGTGGTGCGCCCTCGCGTTGTTGTTAAAACGGCGTCATTTAAAACGGCGCACCTTTTGCCTTGGGCTGGGGTAAGTGACGACATTTGGGCCGAAGTAGATAGCAGGGTGGACTTCCAGCTTCCCGAGACCTCACCACTGGGCTTACAATTCTCAAGCGACATGGTATGCAGTCCCTAGGTAATCTTCAGCAAGCCATGTCGGCTACACCGAATTTATCTTATGCGCAATTGAGGAGCCTGGTAGAGCACCTCTCCCTCTCGTTACTGGCCTTTGGTTGCCCGATGGAGGACTGGACTCCATGGGTTACAATGTTTGTTAAAGCACGCCAACAGGCGGGAGTACCTCCATCGTGAAGTATCCGATCAACTGACGGTCGCGAAGCTAGAGAGAGCCGATTGCCGAGCCACTGCTGCCTCATTGAGAGGGATGGTGGGAAAATTAAAAGATGGGGCTAGCACTACCTCAGAGCGTCGGTCCTCTCTCACAGTGCATATAGCGGAGCTATATGTCGAGCTTGCTAGGGCTGAGACTGAACTGCAGGAGGTCGAGCGCCTGGAGATTCAGACTATTGAAGAAGCTGACTTGGCTGAGGGGCAACTCGCCTCTCTTGATGAGAAACTGTCGCAGATGGAGTCATAGAGTCCCACTTACAAGATTTGGCCCGATACCCCTCCTTGGGTCTTTTGGAGCTGGAGGATATCTTCTGGCCGCGATCACTCTCTCACACCTTATTTTCTTTCTCTCTCTCCCTCACCCCCTCTCTCTCTCACGCGATCACTCTCTCTCTCTCCTTCGGGGTTTGTTCAGCTCGGGCTGAAAACGGAGGCGAGGGGGGTACCGTTGGAATGCTCGTGATGCGAGGATCACTTTGGCGCTAACCTTATCTCGATCCGCGGAGCGTGGAGGCGAGACTGGGAGAGAGGAGTCGTGGCGCCCTTCGGCTTGCATGTGGCTAGATCGCCATTTTTGGCATGAACGAGGTAGGGGGATGGATTCCCGTCGTCGCTAGGATCATTCCTACTATCCTGCCCATCATCCTTATGTCTTCTACAAGCTTGAACATCATATTCTTGGTTTTCATGCCATGAGCATCATTTTTATGTTTTAATCAACCATGAACATCATCGCTGAGTTTTTAGGCTATCATTTGTTGTCATGTGATGGTGGAATGGCAGGAAACAGATTTCTTGCGAGTTTCTCGTCGATCCGGGTCGATCGGGAGGGGATTCGATTTTGAATCCCACATTTTTGGCTCTCTAGTAGGGCAGCGGTCCTACCAGAGACCGTTTCATGTAAACAGTAAGGTGGTGGACTGTGGCAACCCACAGCCCACGCGCTACAACCCCCGTGGTGGCCCAACATGGGTGCGCCACAGCCCTTGTAGCGGCTGACCCTCAGGCCGCTACAGACCTTTGACCCTATCATTTGACCGTTGACCTGTTTAGGTGGTTGGCCTAGCGGTTTATTGTGGGACCGCCAGAGTCACCTGGCACGCCAACCCTGGAGTGCCAGAGCATGAGTTTCTTGTGGATTTTTAGACTCTCGGGTGAGTCTAGCGGCCCAAGGGTGGAGCACCACAGCCCTTGTAGCACTCCTATGCTTGACCGCCAGAGACTGTAGCGGGCTAAGGCTCGACCGCCATTTCTCTTAGAATGTTAATTGTTGCATAATCATTTCCTTATGCATTCCATGTTGCATGTTCGCCATGTTTAACTTATTTTATTATATCTATCTATTTATATATATATCTATCTATCTATCTATTTATATATAGATCTATAATTCAAATAAAGAAAAGAAAAAAGGGATAATTGATTATTCAATGATACAATAGATATATGTATTCATATATTAAATATATGCATGTATATTATAGATATACATTATATATATACATACATTATATGTATATTATATATAGTATGCAGATTTCTTCAAGGCTTCGGGTGGCTTTGACATGCAGAGAATGGCAAGGTGGAACAAGCAACACAGCATGTCACTTGCATGCTTCACGTTGGCCAAAGCACTCCATCACGTGGGTGGCTTCCTCTTCAAACAATCCATGCAGACAATGGCAATCAACGTGGCAACAGGAGATGGGCACGGCAGCCTCACACCACAAGGCTTCAAAGCGTCCAAAGCGTCCACGGTTCACACAGGCTTCAAGTGGCTACACATTTGGCCGAACGCGGCCTCTCTTCACATGCAAAGGAGATGGCGAGGGGTCCATGGCTCCTCCACGCTGGCGAGGTTTCAACACATGCATGCTGACCGCAGTGGGCGACAAGGCTTCATTCACATGCACGAAGGCAAAAGCGGCGGCCAAACCTTTTAACGTGCGCACAGGCTCAGGCGTTCAAAGGACATACAGGCTTCACGTGAGCACTCGGCCAGGTTGGCCAGGCTGGGAAGCGACAGGTCGGCATTCTCCATACAACACGGCGTGGCAAAACGTCCAAGGCAAAGTGGCTGGGCATTCAAGTTGGCCAAGGCAGCGGCTCTTCGACGTCAGCACGGGCGCGATCAACAACCAATATAAGGCATGTCGACTGGGTTCGAACGTTGCAAGTCAACCAAGATATAAGGCCATTCAAAAGTGGTATTACGGCAGGCGCCGATTTTAGTAGTGGTTCACACATACTCGACGAGAGAATAATAGAGAGAGAGAGTAGTCGGCCAAGGAGAGAGAAAGAGAATAAAATGTGTTGTTTTAAAAGAAAGTGGATTTGGGTGTTCACTGCGTTTCAGGCAACTCGCAAGTCAGACAAACACAACGAGCGAGAGGCGTAGAAAGTACCAGAACAAGAACTAGTCAAAGTAACACTCGTCAGTGTCAGTCCAAGCCTCTGACCATGTGTGCACACACCGGCCGCTGCCTAGGGTCAGATCTCTAGCTAGTTTCCCTCCCCCCCCCCTCCCCCCGTAGGACGCTACGGTAACTGCGGGGGCCTACGGCAACTAGCCTAAAAACCGTTAGACGGGAACACCCCTCCACCTCTCCCAGGTGGGCTGACACTAAGATCGCTGAGCTACAACTAGTGGCTCCATCACGAGGAAAGAGAAAATAACTCTACTTTGACATAAAGATGTATTTTTATTCATAAAATAACTTAAACAAGGTAGAGAATGCATTAGAATAATGATTTATTACTCTTGGGGTAGCAGAGAATATAACGGATCAGAGCTGCCCTGTTATAGCACATAACGGATCAGTTCTGGCCCATCACAGAGTATAACGGATCAGGTGGGGTGCGTTATGTTAACATGGCGCGCCTTTCCAGGTCTGTCATTCTCACCTTCTACAATTCCGGACTCAGCGGCCATGGCGGATCGGTGATGGTGCGTTATGTGACATAACACGCCTCCACTGGTCCGCTATGACTACCCGAGTGATTTTTGTCATGTTTAACTACTCAGAAACTATAACGGACTAATGGAGGTCCGTTAAAGTCACCCGAACGTGAAAAATCAACAGAAAACATATGACTATAACGGTCGTGGGAGGGGGCGTTATACTAACGACCTATCTACAGAATGCATAAGCATAACGGATCGATAGTGGTCCGCTATATACGCATAATGCGCCAGAGGCGGTGCATTAAACACATAACAGTCACTGGTGTGACCGCCATGTGAGCTGGGCGACGAACATGTTCGGTTTGAAACCGAACCACTCCTCGGTCGATTGAAATCGACGGGTTCGCTTACAAAAACCTATAAAAACGTAAAACTTGTCATGTCATACATCCCTACTCCTTTCTTCTTTTTTTTTCTTCTCACCCCCCCTTTTTAATTAAACCGCAGCCCTATAAATAGTGCAGGGGTGGCTCGATTCGAACCACCCCTCCTCATTGCAACAGTCGTGCTTCCCTCCCCGTCTCTTTTTCTTCCTTGCAAGCAGACGAGACCCCTCCGTCCCCTCTCTTCTTCCTCTTCTCTGTCTGCTGAGTGCTGGCACCTTCGTCATCATCATCGCTGTCATTATCATCTCCATCCCAGTGGTGAGGGGACCGCCGTGGAGGGCACTCCCTTCCCCCTCTTCTTTCCTTCCTCTCCTTCATTCTCTTTCTCCCCCACCCCTTTCTTTTTTCCTCTCTTTGTTCTTGGAGGACGGCAGAGCCCTAGGCTCCCGTCCTTCCTGTCCTCCCTCTCTCTTATTCTTCTTCTTCTCCTCTTCTCCTTCTTCCCTTCCTCCTTCACCGTCTTCAGTGCCGTGGGCGGGAGAGCCGTTTTCGGCCGTGCCTGTAAGGGGGCTTCGAGAGCGTCGGGGAGGAACACGTAGAGCGTGCCAGTGAACATGGCGTAGGGCGCACCGGGGAGCACCGCTCAGGGTGTGCCGGGGAGGCCTTCACGAGTGTGTCAGGGAAGCTACCCAGGGGGTGTACCGGGCAAGGCCCTAAGGGATGTGCTGGGGAAGAGCATGGAGGGTGCACCGGGGAACCCCCCCACAGGGTGTACCGGTAAGGGGGTTTAGTGTGCCAGTGAAGACCACTGAAGCGAAGATCATGTCGGGGAAGGGCAACTTCATGCTGTGCAAGGGAGAGACACAGGGACTGTGCCGTTGAGGGCCAAAAGATACTTTCTCAAGCATAGGACTTCCGGTGTTGTCCCGCGGGGCCCACCATCACTTTACTATGGCCGTCACTCCTTGTGGGCGTGCAACTGTGTTTTCCCTTACGCCTCTGGCCTAGGGGAGACTCTGCCGATATTTCATCAGAAATTGACGGAGTCTTGGTCATTTCAATAATAGTCCCCTTGTAGCCTTCACACGTCAGCCCCTCCATTCCCCTCCATTTGAACCCCATCTCCCTCTACTATCAGTCTGGGATCTATAGCAGTAGAGTACCATGAGATTGCAGAGTCTGCCACGACTTCATCTCGTGTTTTATGGTGGCCTATCCTATAGTTTCGAAAAGATCTTTGAAGCTACTTTGCAAGCGAGGTGGTCCCGTCCCAATCTGAGTTCGGAGCTGCCCGGGAGAGCCGTTCTCCCCAGACTACGCAGAACTAGTCTGGCCTGCAATCAGAGGTGACTTACAGAAGCTCCTATGACCACACCATAGCTCCCCTTGGTGGCCACATAGCCAGAGTGGAGTCCCACCAGTCACCTGTCCAACGCAACAAGTGGGGCACCGATTGAAGCTCGAAGCAGCCCGTTCCGATTTTTCTACCCCAAGGTAGCAGATCAGGTCAGTCAGGATCTGTCCAGACCCCCTCCCACTCTTATGGATATATCTCCCTGCCCTGACCTCCTCTGGCGTCCTTACTGGTTGGAGATCGAAGAGGACTCATTCACAGACGCGTCTGTCTTGGTCCCGCACCATTTCGACTTTGGGAATGTTTGTGACAGCGTCGTCGACCTGCTGCTGTGACCTGAGAGCAGTCCCAATCCAAGCAGAGCAACCCGGTTCCTGAGCCAGCCACGACCAGCAACGACACTGGATGATCCCGCGAAAATTCAGGAACCTTCCTGGACCAGTCAGTAAAGGATTGGCACTAGTTTCGGTGTCTTCGGAGTCTGATACAGTCTGTGGCGGCATTAACATCAACTGTCGGTCTGATTGTTCCAGAAGCAAGCTGAACCGGCTGAGTGGCCTTTTTGGTACCCTAGTAGTCTTCTTCCCCACCCCGCCAGCCGACTTAGCGCCCCTCCCTGTGTGGAGGTAGTTTTTGTTGTAATCCACATTCCCCACCCCTTGTCCAACTCTCCTGCGAGAGGAGTAGTGCATGTACTGTTAAACAGGGGAAGCGACATCGGTGCAGTGTGCGGGGAACCCACACTTATAAGTCCATGCATTTGTTGCTTAGGCACGAAGTAAAGTCCGTGCACGTTTCATGCATGTCTTAAGTCCGTGCATTGTAAAGTCCATGCATGTTCTGGCCCTGGCCAAGAACATAAGTTTGTGCACACTATCATAAGTCCATGAATGTATAAAGTCTGTGCATATTTTGGTCTTAGACATTTTGCTGTCTGTGTTTCATTCAAAATCTCGTGCATGAACAGTCTTTGCCATATAAGTCCTTGCATGTTTTTCGTTGAGTCCATGCATAAACTGTCATGCCTTCAGCTAGTCCGTGCACGCTTTCACATAGTCTGTGAAAGCCTAACCCCGTGCATATTTTGCTTCTAACACTAAGTCCGTGCACTTTATGTTCATGTCTGTGCACATTAAAAATCCCGTGCACATCTTGGACTTAGACTGTTTGTTGGTTGGGTTGCATCTCAAGTCCGTGCACACCTTCATCATGTCTGTGCACATTAAACCCCGTGCACCTTCCTTACTGTCATCAAAGTCCTTGCACGAATACATAAACCCTGTGGACATCAAACCCCGTGCAGGTTTTTCTTTGAGACAAGTCCTTGCACGTTCTCACAAGCTCCTTTGCAATCCTTCTCAGAGTCCGTGCATCTTTTCCTTGCAAGTTAGATATAAAAGTCCGTGCATCTTTTCCTTGGCAACAGGATTTAAAGTCCGTGCATCTTTTTCTTGCAAGCTGGATATAAAGTCCGTGCATCTTTCCTTGACAACAGGACTTCAAGTCCGTGCAGATTTTACCTATGGTTTAAACCCCGTGCACATTTTCCTCTAGCTGAACACAAGTCCATGCATCTTTTCATATATGCACCTGAACCCCGTGCACATCTTTAGCCTCGCATGTTTTGTCTGCAATAAAGCCCGTGCACTTTTTGTTGGCTGTTCATCTAAGTTGGAGCATACAGTGTAGCAGAGTCAGTGTATGCCCTTTTGATGTCCGAGCACATAACAACCCCGTGCATATTTTCTAGTCAGGGCAAGTATCAGATTGACATATTCATCTACACATTCCACCCTTGTTTCAGACTTTTCATCTGAGCAAGGTTGGTTGACTCTGACACTTTATCGGGTTGACATTGATATTTAGCTCTAGGTCTGGGCCTCTCATACATCTACATTCTAGTCAACCCTCACCCCAAACCTTCTATCGGGGTAGGGCCCGTTGACTTCGATGTTCTGTCAGGTCAACACCTATCCTATGTGCTTCCCTTGGTTTGGGTCTCATGCCTTTGCCAAGTTCGTTGGCTTCGACATGACGTCGAGCCAACACTTATCACAAATTCTACCCCTGGCTTAGGTCTCATGCATCTGCCAAGTTCGTTGACTTCGACATGACATCGAGTCAACACTTATCCCATATTCTACCCTTGATTTAGGCCTCATGCCTTTACCAAGTTCGTTGGCTCCGACATGATGTCGAGTTAACACTTATCCCATATTCTGCCCTTGACTCAGTCCTCATGCCTTTGCCAAATTCGTTGGCTTCGACATGACGTCAAATCAACAATTATCTCATATTCTGTCTTTGGCTCAGGTCTCACGCCTCTACCAAGTTCGTTGGCTCTGACACGACGTCAAGTCACCACTTATCCTATACTTCACCCTTGGCTTAGGCCTCACACCTCTGCCAAGTTCGTTGACCTTGACATGATCTCCGGACAACACATATCCTATATTCTTTCCTTGGCTTAGACCTCACATCTTTGCCAAGTTCGTTGGCTTCGACATGATATCGGGTCGACACATATCCTATATTCCTCCCTTGGCTTAGGCCCCATGTCTTAGCCAAGTTGACTAACTTCGACTGCCTGTCAAGTCAACAACCATATTCTATCCTAGCCCAGACCCTACATCTCTCCCAGGTTAGTTGGTTTCGACATGGTGTTGAGACGATAACGATGTTTATTGCTGCCCTTATTTTGCACATATCATCTAAGCAAGGTTTGTTGACTCCGACATTCTGTTGGGTCGACATCAATATTTCATCTTTGGTACGGAAAATATTTTTTTATTTTCATACTTTTAAAATATGTCTTACATCATATCTTTATATCACTCTAATAGCTGCCATACCTCTAAATTCAAATAAATGCATGATCACACCTTCTGATCAACAAGTGTGAAAATATTAATCTATGAATAAGGAAAGAAAAATCTGTCAGGCCCAGTGTGGCCTGATAATGGCAGGTTCGAGCAACCTGATAACCCCAGGCCCAGCATGGCTTGATAGCGCTAATCCCACGAAGACTTCTTTAGCCCACGAAAACTTCTCCAACCCTCGAGCGAAATCTTCGATAGCGTGCATCCTGAATGCCGCAAAGCTTGCCAATGGGTGAACATTGGGACTTGTGTCACGGGTCTTGCCATGGCAAGGGCCGAGTTACACCTACGTTGTTGAGATACCCACTCCGAGGTCTTCCCGTGGGGAGCGAGCGAGAGGGCGATGGGAGATTCACACGATCAAGTAGGACACCACTCCACGATCGACATCATTGTTAAGTCAGACACACCCCGACTCTCCATATAAATAGGTCCACAGTCAGACCTAGGAGGGGACGGAGGGACAGACACAGACAAAGAGGACATACGCAGACACTCAGACATATCGAGACATTTCTCTATAACCAAGGAGAGAGAGCTCCCAACACGCTCACCATCGCAGGAGATTCTAGTAAAAAAATAAAGAGAGAGAGAGAGAGAGAGAGAGGTCCCTTCACGGTTCTTCTCTTCTTACCTCTCCGAATACTCCCTGCCCTCTCCGGGGACTCTCCAAATGTTCTCCCCACTCCAAACTATTTCTTCTCCTTTCTCTATTCAATCTCTCTTCTAGTTGACGTTTCTTGGATGGTTCTGACTTAAGTATCGAAGGGTTGTCCCATGAGATCACTCACAAGACTTCTTCTGACGATTCTTTCTAGTACTTACAGGTTCCTTCAGGGTCGCTGGCTGCTCTTCCTCATCAAACAAATCTTAAAAGTGTAGTACGAGGTGAAAGGGATATTTTTTAGTCTCGGCACGCTGCCTACTCCCCTGCCAACCGAAGACAACAAAGTCAAATCCTCATTAATACGCATGTTCCCGCCTCCAACGCCCAGTGCTTGAGGGGCCTGTGCCGTTGGGGTATAAATACCCCTCTCCGTCGGCGAACAAAAAAGAACAGACAGATAGAGAAGAGAGAAGAAGAGAAGACAGATACAAGAGAAGAAGAGAAGGAAAGGAAGCAAAGGTCCTCCCACCGGCAGCCACCAAGAGGATAAGAGTAAGAGAGAGAGATAGGGAGACAGGAGCTTTGTTGTAGGGGAGGTGTTGGGGGAGCAGGAAGTAGTCATCCCTGCCCAACCCCAGCACTCTCCCCATCCTTCTGCGTCTTTTTTGGCTTTTTCTTTCTTCTTCCTCCTCCTTGTAGTATGGTTTCGTTGTATTACGATGTATGTGGCCACTCATGGTCACCTCCTTTTGAATAAAAAGCATCTCGTTCTTAACCCCATTGCCTGCTGGATCCCCCCTCCGTTTGGGTTTTGCACCGTTTTGTGTTTGGGTCGACTTCCCCTCTCTTCTTGTAGGTCTCCATAGGAGATGCCAGGCCACAGCACCATGTAGGGTGACCCATTGCAGTCCTTGGCTGTGCTCTTCATCTCCCTTATCTGCCATAGGAACACCCTCGCCTCCGTTGGTTTTCCTCAAAGTTTTTTGACATTTTATAAAGGTGTTGTCGTCTTCGGATGCCCACCTCCAGCGGTCGGGTTCCGCCAATCCTCGTGGGCGCGTTCCCTGTATTTCTCCTTGCACCTAGGTTAAGGGGATATGTTGCCAAAATTTTGTCAAAAATGCCTGCGTGCTAAAGGACTAGTGGGGAGAACGAGCAGATAGAATAGCTAATGGTAAAATTCAACTCTCCACTTAAGTTTAAGAGACAAAGGGACAACAAAAAGGGGGATAATAATAGTAAAAGTGATGTGGCACAGCCCTATGAGTGTATGAGATGCAATGATAACCCTTGGACCTAGATCAGCAAGCATATAACGAATGGGGCCGGCTCAGGGATCCCAAAATATGTTGGCTTTTGGGCCTTAATTATTAACTCCCTAAAGTGTCGAATCTCCTCCGAAGTGAGTCGGACTGCACAAGCACATGGGCGAGAATGATACATGTTGAAACGTGAAAGCAACAGTTCGAAGCTGAAGTGGAGAAATGAAATATACCTACTGGCCCTGTGTACAAGGGAGTAAGCGGCCAATAAAACAACGAGGGCGTCTTGTCCCTGGAAGCTGCCTCGCGAACAATCCAGCAAACATCTCTGATTTTCTTGCTCTTCTCGACCAGCAATGCCAAGTCCTCATGGCAGCAAGAAGACAAGTGATAATACAAGCCCAAATGGACCAATCCCCATCCATCAGCATATTTGAAGAAAATTAGAAGGGGATGATCCAAAATAGCTTTGCTTGGGCCGCCGACCGATAGCCCGTGAGAGCGAAGCAAGTCAAACAACCAGGGGGTGTTACTGTATAGTGCTCCTCGCCCATCCTCCCTCCTGATAAAAGTTCTGTAAGGGTGTAGACTGTCGACCTCCGGATGCCAGTCAGCCACTAACGGAATGGGCTCTTCCACCGGTAAAGGGAGCTGCTGAAGAGCTACCCACTCAGTGCTCACCCGGCATAATCCTCGAAGCGTCTTTACATAGTCATCCCTCTGTATCTCGGGCATCTTCGGGTCTGCTTTGGATGAATGACGCTTTGCAATCTTCCGCGCCTCTAAATAAGCCGTTACCTCTGTATTAGTCCAAGACTTCAGTTTCTTCAAATGAGAGGGATCAATGTCAAGGGCTGGCTCTGGCTAGGTATCCAGAAATTGGCATTCGGCAACGGACCAACATTCTCGGCAGAAGTTTTGGTAGAAGCCAGTCCGTGCATTCCACCATTTGATGTACTTCGGGGTAACTCGGGGGAAGCGCGCAGGGTGTGGAACTCTGAATGATACATCTTCCCGGTGGTGGAAGTAGTCCCACCATACACGAGCTTCATCATTGGCTGTCTGGCCGGCTCACATTACCTGACTTACCTGACGGCGAGCCGCAAGGCAAGTGAAAGTTGATGCTGCAAGGAAGATTGTCAACAAGATTTGCAATAATATCATGAAATAACCAGGTTTATTAATTAAACATGAAGTGTAGCAACAAAGAAGTTCAAAAAACCATTTATTCCAAGATACGAATAGCTAACGCAGGGCCGCCCAATGTGACAGACGGCTAATAATCAACCATACAAACTCATTTAAATCTGAACATTTAAAAGAAGACGAGCGGTTAATACTACACCACTCAAAGTTGGATGGCTAGGTCATAGCCGTTCACATTCAAGATGCCGTTGGAGAAGAACGGCCACCAAACAACCGTCGGTAAGATGGACGGCCTATCGTGAGGCCGCACAACCTCTGGGGTTTTAAAACATTAAAACCACTTTGCCTCCCTCTTCCCCACCGTAACTGACGGCAGGAGAGGGAGAACGAAGGGAAACCGAAGCCCCCACCGAGCCCCCATCTCCCCCATTCCTCCCCCTCTTACACTCTCTCAAACCCTTCTCAATCTCTCCCTTCAATCTCCTTCACCTCCGTTCGTTGATAGGGACAAAGCGACAATCGAGGCGCCCTTCGATGACTGACGAGGAAGAAGCACCGCCGCCACCGCCGGTGACGCCCGCGGAGGTGCTCGTCGGCGGAGCCCTACCAGCCATCCCTGAGGAGGGGGAGGCACCACCGGAGACCGGAGAGACGACCGCATTTGCGCCGGGGGAAGAGGAAGTGACGGGGAGGCCACCGGTGGCATCCAAGGCGGTGGGCAAATCTCTCAAAACCGATGAGGTAAGTCACCCAACCTTGGTCATTTTCAATTTTCTTAACTTGTGCATGTTAGCTAGGGGCATAGGAATGGGGATTTGCAACACCTAGGAGCTGGTAGGGGGCCATGGGGCCGCTATCGCCGGCGGGAGGGGCATTCGCCATCGTCGAGGAAGACGACCGACGAATGGCTCCATACAAATTGCACAACCAACGTCATGCGGCCCTCAGTTCTGACTGCACTGGACTGCAGAACTAAACCCTGACAGTTTTCACCTCCCACACCCAGAACCTCCTCTGCACACCACCCCGACACTGCTACTCTATTACCCAACCCTGCCCTATTTGTTACCAGGAAGTCTCGGTTCCAGCCCTATCTTCCACCCCCTATCCTGCTGCCAACAGATAGACCAGAACGCGCTGGGTCTGCTATGAAATTCACCATGACTTCCTCGGTACTCCATTGCGGCCGCCACTCCACTGGCGTCCCTGGGACATCCCCAAAAGCATCCATGCCAAGTTTCGTGACCAGCGGATGAGCAGAAGGTGGCGTACCAGGCTCTTCTTCTTGTTGCTTTCCTACACATACGCAGGCCGGCCAGCAATCTGCCCGCCGCTCGTGACTACTCCGGAGGTTCTAGTCGGCGCCATCAACTTCCTCTTATTCCAGGAGACTCGCCCCCACGACAGCGTGATACCAGGGATGTGGGCATCTTCCTTGGCTTCCATGACGCATCATCCTAGTTGCTGGTTCTAGCCCGTACCAGTTTACTTACGTGGGTGTCATTGCATGTCATCCACTCGCGGCCTGTCACCCCACTTCGCACAACCCCCAGATATCACTGTGTAGCCTTTTACCTCCCTGCGAGGAGTGGACTTTACTTGGGTTGTACCTCTGTTTAACTCTTGTACTGGGTGGTTGTGTGATTTGGCTGGACATCTTTCCCACGCCCCGAGTGTGGAGATACATGTATGCATCCTTGCTTGGTCTATCTTGCTAGTTTAGTATACTCTCTAGCGCCGCTGCTTGTGCGTTGTAGGATCCTAGCTCGTTCGCATTTATATCACCGCCACGGTGAGAGAGTGTGACTATCTTGTGACTTGCCCGAGTCACGAGTGCGGAGTTGCCTACCCTAGACTTCTGTCAGTTCATCAACCATGCAGATCGACGTGCTTCCCTCACTTGGGGATGATTGCGAGCTTGAGTTACTTGTTTAGGCGTGATCCCTCTCTTGGGAGTACAGGCACTCCCAAGACTGGAGGAGTGAGAAGGTACTCCTTGATCTACTCGAAAGTTGCCTGGCATTCCGAGTCCCAGATGAAGGGGACATCTTTCTTCATCAATTTGTTGAATGGCACACATTGACCAGAGAGGTTGGAGATAAATCACCAAATGTAGGTCAGTCTGCCCTGCAGTGACCTGAGTTAGGTGAGGTTGCTGGGTGGCGGGAGCTCCCGGATCGCTTTGATCTTGTTGGGATCCACCTCGATTCCTCGGTATCGGATGATGAAGTCGAGAAAATTGCCACTAGACAAGCCAAAGGTGCATTTCATGGGGTTCATTTTGAGCCCATATTGCCAGAGGCGCTCGAGGACTTGACGCAGGTCATGTAGGTGGTATTCTCGCCTTTTAGTTTTGATGACGAGATCATCAACATAGCATTCGACGAGATTGTGTAGCATCTCGTCGAAAATTTTGGTCATGACCCTCTGGTAGGTAGCACTGGCATTCTTCAAATCGAAGGGCATGCGCTTGTAGTTGAAGATCCCTTTGGGAGATCTGAAGGCGGTGTAACCCTTGTCTCAGAGGGACATCTGGATCTAGTTGTAACCTGATGACCCATCCATGAAAGACAGAGCTTCATGTCTGGTGGTCATATCGACCATTGTTTCTGTGATCAAAACTGGGAAGTCGTCCTTCGGACAGGCTTTGTTGAGGTCCCGGAGGTCGACGCAGATGCAGACTTGACCATTTTTCTTTTTGACTGGGACTATGTTGGCAAGCCGGACCAGCTAGATGCATGGCTCGATGAAGTCAACCTCTGCCATTTTATTGACCGCGGCCGCTGTAGGCAGGAAAATGTGCCTCCTTCGACTTTTTTCTCGTACTCTATTTCCCTTCTCGTCTCTTCTTCTTCAATCCACTTGCTTATGCCATGTAAATGTGAGGGGAAAGATAGCAAGTAGACAGGGTGGGGGAAAGAAGACACTAACCGTGATCGCCACCCAGGCGCTGGAGTGTAGAAGGACACGTCGAGAACCAACATGACTCCACTACCAACCAGCAGTGCGATCAAGCCTGCCCAATGATCCGATGTCGACTCTGTCACGCCGCTACCCCACGTCGCCGCCCGACCAAGGACGGTGATTTACCTGACAGTTTCCCGCCCCAATGAAGATTCTCCTGAGGAAAAAGAGCGCCATCGGCCCTCCACAACGGGAAGCTGGAAGCCCTAGCTGCAGAAGCACCCGAACACCCTACATGGGTTCGGCTTCTTGCAAAGGTGGGTACATCAGAGGCCAAATGACCGTCGGTCTAGGAGGAATATCATCCCGCATGGGAGCTCTGAGCACGAGTTGAACCGAGCCGGAAGCACAAGTCACCGTGCCAAAGATCGTGTGAGCAGAAGACCCATGTGATCGAACCAAACACACACGGAGCCCGGACCAAGGCCGTACGGCATACCGAGAGCTTCGTCAACACCCCGCCAAGGTCTTTTAGGAGCCGTAGCATCAAGAATCGTGAATGGTGACTTCTGGAATCGTTCCCGGACTCATCGACTGGCGTTCGGCGAGCGAATGAAGCGAAAATGGTGCCATAATCCATCGGCTGCCCTTGAAATGGTGCCACAACCCATCAGCCACCCTTGAAACGGCACCCTCCTTTCCGACGCGCAAAAGTCCAACAGGGGGGGTGTTCCTAACGCGGTCTCCCCGGTGCGCCCTTTATGGCATTGGGGAACTGGCTTCTATAAAAAGGAGAGAGGCAATCAAAAAAAGAGGAAGAGGCGAAGGAGCTCGAGACAACCAATCAGAGTGAGAGGTGTGAGGGTTCTTGGGGAGAAAGCATCTTCGCCTGGGAATTTCCCGGTGACCGCCACTCTGCTCTATTCGAAGACCCCGGCACCGGAGAAGGGAGCCCTTCGTTTCTTCGTCTGTCTAGGTGGGTCATCGTAGCTTCTGGCCGATCTCCCTCCGTTTGTTTCATTTTTTCCTCTTCCCTCCTTCCGTTGTAATGTAAACAGGAGAGGAGGGGAAGGCGATGATATGTGAAATGTAATTAACTAATGATACTGATGCATGCATGCAGGCGACAGAGTTGACAGTAGCCCTGAGCGAGAGTGCCCGGGCGAGAGAGGAGGCGGCGCGCCTTCGAGAGGAGCTTGAGCAGAGCCGAGCCGCAGCACGGGAGGAGACAGTACGCCTCCAGGAGGAGCTAGCTCGGAGCAGACCAGCGGACGCACTTGAGTAGGCACTCCTACGGGCGGAGCTGGAGCGTCTCCGGGCCAACGCGGAGGAGTTAGTACGAGTTCGGGCTGAGCGGGATCGCGCACTGCTGGAGGCAACCTTTGTGGCCCATGGGATTCCAGGGCATGGTCGGCGGTGAAATAAACGGATTCGAAAACCACGTACGAAGAGGCAATGAATAGGAAAATGGGAGAAGGGATCGCGATTCGGCAAGATGCCGTTCAACTTATTAACCCTCCCGATATTACCACTTGAGCAGCGAACTGCCATAGAAGCTACACATCTGGCGCGCGTTGTCGCACGGCGTCGTCTTAGTGATGGGGAAGGCACTCACGGCACAAGCAGAGGATAGCAGGAAGAAGAAGGAGACGGAACATCAGATAGTCGAGTCGCCCAAGCATCCATATATTTTCATTCATTCCATGTGCAAGAAACGCATACAAGACTCACCAACTCCGGCGCCGTCACATTGTTTACAGAGGGACTTGCAGGAGAAGAGAAAACCAGAGAGGGTGGGGGAGTAGGCTCGTATCATCGCCTCTCCCCCTCCCCGTTTACATCGCAGTCGGAGAGTAAAACGAAGGAGGGAAAACCGACGAGTATACACCACGGCGACCCACCTAGGAGTGACAGAAACCGGGATCTTCCTCTCCGGCGCCGGGAACTTCGACAGAACGGAGGCAGACACCAGAGACTCTCGGACGGGAGGCTTCTTCTCCTTCACGAAACCCTCAGAATCCTTAACTCTAATTGGTCGCTACCCTTCTCTTCTTCTCTTCTGATTGCTCTCTCATGTTCGATTCTGTCCTTGTTGTCTCTTCTTTTCAGTTGGTCGAACAAGTGGTGCTTATATAGCACGAAGCTTAATCCGACGCCGCGGAGGGATCGCTGGGGATGATGGCGCCGTGGAAACGGCCTCCCATCTTCATCTTTGCGCGCCGATATTGCTGGCGCCGTTTAAGGGGCACGCCGGTGAAGTGGAGCGCCGTATTAGCCTCGTTCGGTTGTCGAGGGCTAGTCGGTGGGTCCAGGGATGGTTCCGGAGGCCACCATTGACTCTTCCTCTCGCCAGGGTCCTTGTAAAACCTTGACGGGGAGTTGACGAAGCTCTCGGCATGGTGTACGGCTTTAATCTGAACTTCGTATGAGTTTGGCTCAAGCACATGGGTTTTTTGCTGACACGGCCTTTGGCACTATGATTTGTGCTTTTGGCTCTGCCTTACTCGTGCTCGAAGCTCCCTTACAGGGTGACATAACACCCGAGGTGATTCTGCCTCGACTGGGCGTTGACTTGGCCGCTGACGGACCCAATAGAGTGAGAAGCCAAACCCATGTCGGGTGGTCGGGGTCTTCCTGCTGACAGAGCCTTCGGCTCCTTGTCATGAAGGGCCAACGGCGTTCTTCCTCTTCAGGAGAATCTTCATTCAGGTGGCGGGCCACTGGGTAGACTGTTGTCCTTGGTCGGGCAACGGGTGTAGGGTATGCGGCATGACGGAGTCACTGCCAGATCATTAGGCAGGCTTGGTTGCGCTGCCAGTTGATTGTGGATTCATCTCGATTCTCCTGAGGTAAAGTCCCCGGTGTTCATTCCAGGTGACTTGAGGCTCTGGCAGCTTGAGAATGCTTCAATAAGATGATCTTTATCGGCTTCTGTGCTTTAGCAGGCCGTGTCATTCATCTTTGCGGCTTGGTTGCCATCGATCATATTTTGAGTGCCAATAGGGGGCCACGAACGTGCAGTATGGACAGAGGAGCATCAATTCACACATGCCACGCATGATGAGGACTACAGTGTTCCACCGCCAGGGGCGAGGTGGGCAGCTGATTATTGGGATCCCTACTATGGAAGTTCTGTTGCAGACAATACCAGCTATCAAGACATGCTGTCTGATTTTGAGAGGATGAGCACACATGACTCTTAGGGATCTAGAAGTGAGTATGGATGCTCAGGGCAGCAGCAGTCGATGTATCATGACGATTCTGAGAGCAGTAGTTTATTCTTCCCATCGTATTCATATCCTCATGCCCATGCTTTAATGTCGCAATATACTGAAGGATACGGTCAGCCCTCAGTTGCGCCACCGTCGGTCGTGTACTCACAAGGTTCCCAATAATATGAATACTACGTGTGCATGTACTAGGAGTGGTATGCAGGTTCCATGCACTATGAAGATTATTTGTCCCATCTACGGAGCACGTTTAATGTCATATTGTTTGGAGATGGGATGTGGCCAAGTTTGAGCCCATATGATTAGGAGTATGTATCATTTGTCTATATGTATACGCAACTATAAATTAATTGTTCATTTCTTCATATCTTGAATTTTGCACTTGCCATTCAAATTACTCATGTAAAGTTTTCAACATTTGTAGGTCATCATGGACGAATGACGTCACATTGCGTGGGAGCATGGGTACACTATTGCGGGTGATCAACATATGCACTGTAGATACTGCAGACATCCTATCACTGGCATGCATAGATTTGCAGAGCACCTTGCGGGAGTGGGACGGGATTTCTGTGCATGCTCCTTAGTTCCAGAGGATGTTCAAGATTACTTTCGGACACAATTACGGGGGAGATATGTTTCTCGTAGTAGAGTTGGGGCATCGCCTTCCACATCTAGGGTACCCCCACCACCAACACCGGAAGGATCAAGATCTTCCTCCACGTCCAGAGTTCAAGCACCACTAGCACCAGTCTCACCAGTAGCAGATGATAGACATGCATGTATAGATGCAGTTAGAGCTTTTTTAAGAGAATTTCATGTATCGTCCACCCCTGCACATGTCCCATTATTTGTGCAGTTGGTAACATATTTTTTGACTCACCTACATGCATGTCCACCTACTATGATAGATTTAGATTATACGAGTCAGCTCCATCGGCGCCAATTGATTGATATAGTGAAGCTTCAAACCATTCAAAAATCGCCTAGCCTTCATTCTCTCAGTAGCTTTTTCTTTAGCCCAGCATGCATCATGCGCATCTTTGAGCATTATTGTGCTTCATCTGTCTAGAGTATCTCAGTAATGGTGAATAGCTGTGTCTGTGATCTCGAGTAAGGAGAATCATTCCACTCTGAGTCGGAAGGTTTCCTTCGGTCTACTCGCTCGGTCTGGTTAGCTGAAGGTTTCTGTCTGGAGTTTAGTTAATCATCTCTTTCCTTTCCATTGCTCCGGCCGCTGGCCGTGTTTTCCTTTCCTTAGTTGTTAGTTCCTCCAGACATGCTTCATTTGGTCTACCATTCCTTGGTGATTAGTCTGAAGTTTTCCGGAAGATTTCTATCGCTTGTTGGTTTAGGACGGGTGCCGTTTGCCTTAACGCTCGCTTTTCGGTCCACTCCGCGTCATCTCCGCTTCATCTCCATGTTTCATTTCGCTTTCGCTATACCTCCGCTCAATCCCTTGCAAAGAGGATGTTAAGGAGGGGCATATGTTGACACTCATTTTATGACCAATTAGTTGGGTCATCTCCTTACTCATTTTTATGATGCTCCGAGCTGCTCACCCTTGTCGAGTCTTCTTGGTTAGTTAGAGGTCTCTTTCATGGGTCATTGCCTTCCTTGGTTGGGTCTTATCATGGTTTTATTGCTAGGCAAGCACTTCCGTGTCATTTATCACCCTTTTGTACATAACGCATCATGACTGGCATGTTATAGTAGTATAACGCCCCTCATAAGGTCTGTTATAATCCTTCCACCGTCTTTCTCACCGTCTCATCCAGCGTCTCATATTGCGTCTCTATTCTTTAAACGGACCTATGACCATCCGTTGTTAACCTCATATAACACCTTCAGCATGGTCCATTACCTTCTCTCAGAATTGGAGACTTCCGTCTTTCTCACCGTCTCATCCACCATCTCTCCTTCCGTCTCACCTAGCGTCTCTGATGTCTAACGGACCTTTGTTCATCCGTCATAACATCACATAACGTACCTAACCTGGTCTGTTATATACCCCCAAAGGTCGAATGCAGTCAAAGAAAAAAAATGATCAAACATGCATTATTATGATCAAACATGCCATGCAACATCACACTTACTCCTGCCAGACACTCTCCCCCTTTGACATCATCAAAAGGAGATGGAAGAGACATGTTGCTGCTGAGTACGTGAGAGAGAAATGCAGTATCTTCACAGTGAGAAGGACCCATGATCATTTCTTAAAAGATTAAGTGAGGTGCTAAACTCAAGTGTAGATTCTTGACATCTAGTAAGCAAGAGAGATCAAGAATGAGAGGGAAGTTTATCTGCGCACAGAAGATATGAGTAGGAGCAAGAATGAACAGGTACGTCAAGACAGAGCTATTCAAAATTGTACTACGTAGACTGCAAGAGACAGATTCATAGAGATTGTTCTCAAGGTATTGAGAACAAACAGTCCATAGATTTGTACAAAGAAAAGGGATTTGACGGAGTTTTGTTGTTTTAAGAACAACATAAAGATCAGTAAATAAGTTGGTTGCTCACATCTTTGACATTAAGGAGACACCTTGATTAGAGGTCAGAATCCCCAGTTACTCAATGTGCGAACCTCATTACCTCTCTTTTAGAGAACAGAGTTAGTAATATAGATGACTTTTTACATGAGGAGTCACCTTGATTAGAGGCTAGAATCTCCAGTTACTCACCACCTAATCACCATTACTCTGTCATGATCAGAATTTTACACTATTTAATGGAGATAATCTGACACCTCATGACATAGGAAGGTTTTCATTTCTTTGATGAAACACCCAGTTTCTCAGTGATCAGACCTTAAATATGGAAATAGAAGAAGGATAGAGTCTATTTTGGATGAAAAAATAATAATTAAATATTTAGATATTTTAATTGAACAAATTAGAACCAATTGTATTGCATCCTTATTTGTTCTTTTTGATGAATGCTCAAAAATCACTTGAAGAATATTATTCAAATTTCAAGATGAAAAAACTCCACCGTGGACCAAGTCATTATTTCGAAATGTCTGGTTTGGGTATTGCTTGCAAAAAAAATAAGAAAATCAAGATTTTTATAAAACTCACGTTTTACTCTCTCTCTCCCCTCACTCTCTCGATCACACTCTCTCTCTTCTCTCTCTCCCTCACACGTTCTCGCTCTTTCTCTCCCCCTCTCACTCGGTTTTGGTCCAAACGGATCCCAATCGACGCGTGGGAGGTATCGACGGGACGGGCTCAACACGAGGATCGCGCTGATTCCCTCCTTCCCTCGGATCATGGAGCGTGGAGGCGTATGGGAGAGAGAGGACAGTGTGGCCCCCGTCGCTCGATTTGCACCGATTCGCGGTCTTCGCCACGCAATAGGTAGGGGAATGGATTCCTAATCTCGCCAGGAACCTGTTGACGCCACATGCATCGCCATCCGTTGTCATTTTCACCGATTTTTGTGTAAACCCTATTTTGTAGAATTTTAGGCTAATTTCTTGAAAATCATTCTTCTCTCTCGATTTTGGTCTAGATGGCCGCTGATCGAGGCAAGAGAGGTATCGTTGGAAAGGTCATGTCGCGTAGGCCACAGTGACGTCCTTCTTCCCTCGATTTGTGGAGCGTCGAGGTGGGTCGGGCCGAGTGGAGTACTGGCACCCCTTCACCCATTGGTGCCTCGAATGACGTTCCTGTCGTGTAAGAGGTAGGGGGATGGAATCTTCTCCTCGCTAGGAATCCGCCGGTACCACATGCGTCGTGGTCCGATGCCAATTTAATCGATTTTCGTGCAATCTTCCATGCTAGTGTTAATTAGCCTTAAATTCATAAAATTGACTCCATAGCCATCATTTTTAAGTTTGAATGGCATGTTTAGTTATGGGATTTTGGTATGGCAGGGTGGTTTGTTAGAAAAACTAGTTTCCCTGCGATTCCCGTCTATTTCGGTCGACCGGGAGGGGGTTCGATTTTGGACTCCACAAGTTCACAACCCAGACGGTGTAACGCACCACCCTAGGTGCGTTACAGTCCCCTGACGCACCTGCCCTGGTGCGTTACCTGAATTGTAATGGGCAAAGATATGTTTTTAATTCATAAAATAACTTAAACATGGCGGAGAATGCATTAGAACATGATTCACTACTTTTAGCGCAGTGGAGAGCATAACGGATCAGTTCTACCCCATTAAATAACATAACGGATCAGCTCTGCCCCGTTATATAACATAACGGATCAGGTTAGGGGCGTTAAGGTTATATGATGCACCTCCACTAGTCCGTTATGTCCACCCGATCTACTTCCAGTTAAACTGGCCATAACAGATCATGCATGGTGCGTTATGTAACATAATGCACCACTCCTGGTCCACTATGGCCACCCGAGTTATTTTTATAAAACTCAAAGACCCAGAGAACATAACGGATCAAGGGTGGTCCGTTAAGGTCACTAGAACGGAAAAAATCCATAGTTTTCCACAACTATAATGGTCATACGCAAGGGCGTTATACTAATGACCTTAACTAATGTATGCATGAGCATAACGGACAGGGTGTGGTCCATTAAAGGGGTATAACGCACCACGTGGGGTGCATTATACACATAACTGTCATTGGCATGACCGCTATGTGAGCTAGGTAGCGAGTGGGTTCGGTTTGAAACCGAGTCACCCCCCGGTCGATCGAATTCGACAGGGTTCGCTACAAAAACCTATAACCTGCATTTCCTAGCATCCATAGCAATCGTTAAGATCTAGAAAACATAAATATGATGCCCATAGATGATTAGAAATGCTAATTACCCTATTTTTAGAAAAAAAACTAAAAATAGACATTAACTAGGCTAAACGGGCGTAGACCGAAATGCATGCGGTGTCAAAATGTTCCTAGCGCGGAGACAATTCCATGCCCCTACCTCGTTCGCATCGAATCGGCTGTTCTGGCCACATGCATGCAAAGTGGAGGCCGCGCCCCTCTCGCCCTGTCCCGTCCAACCGTCTCACGAACCGTGGAATGGAGGGCGTCAATGCGATCCCCTCGACGCGTTGGTTCCAATGGTGTCCCCCGCATCCCGGTCGGGCCCTAAAAATGGCATTGAATTACTTTGACCTTTACACCTGCATTTCACATTTATACAATGCATAAGAGCTAAATTCAGTGAATTATCGGATGTAATGACTTATAGTTTGTCATCATCAAAACAAGATGTGCACAATATAGCCCACTCTGCTTTACGCAGCCAAGGAGTAGCAAGTAAAAGGGGACGATGACTGCAGATTCCCTGAAGACATACGTGATCCGCTTGTCCCAATTATGGGACTCCCTCTTATAACCAGTTGTGTAGTCAAGATGGCTAGGAAGTAACAGATCCCCTTCTGCCAGCCCTCCAGTCAGAAAAAGATGTTCAAAGAACTGTGGTGTCCACCACGTATGGATTGCAATGGATCACCCAACACCTAGGATTGGGTTTCTCTATAGAAGATTATTATGAGGTTGATATGCTCTCCATCTCCACTTCAGCAAGCAAAGAATCCCTGGGGGCAATTTATGATGAAAACCTGGGGGATTACAAACTGACGGAGCCATCTGTTGAGTTGAAAACCTCTTGCCCATCCTGCCCGCAAGCACATGATGATCGGGAAGCTATTGCCTCCTGCAGGTGCTAGGAGTCCTTCTTTGTCGAGGCCGCCACAATATTCGATGGTGACTCGCAAGAGCTAGAGGCTGAAGAATGTCCTTCTGCCCTCGAAGGTGTTCCACCCATAAGTCAGCATTCTAGCTGCACAAAACCTGCATCGCCAGCACCAGAGTTGCTTCCTTGACACCGTCAAAAGCCAAGTAGCTCAGAAGAAGGTGAAGTCGAAGTCCTGCCACCAGGCGAAATAAAAAAAAGAATACACCTATGACATCTTCAAAGCTGAAGAAGATGATGAAGACTTTATTGACTTATAGCCGGATTCTCCAGAAATAGAAGATGGAGGCCAAGCTATTGTTAATGAATTGGTCGAAGTGAACCTCGGCACCGAAGATGATCCCAGGTCCACTTGTCTTAGCACTCTCTTACTTCCTGAAGAGAGGGGGTATTACATAAAACTTCTTCAGGAATTTCGTAATGGCAATATTTCTTCTTGCTCCTCGTGCTTGGATCTGACTTCATCCGGGGAGGCCACTTGAGGAATGGCTCCTCGCGGATCTCCATCAGGATTTGATCAGGCGGAGCCATCAGGGACATGTAATGCGATAATTGCACCTTTCCTTTTCAAAGTGGTCGCGACGATCTCCGTCACATCACTCGCGCTTACTCTGACCCTCCTGTGGTGGGTCGACAGATCTCTTGCAGCCGGACCATTCAGTTCTAGCCACGCGGCCCAGGGCCATTGTATTTTCCTCGCAGCGTGCATGCTTCTGCGCGAGGGCGATGAGGTTAGGAAGGGTCGTTAGGGCCTCGACCCCAAGGGCACGCCGAAGGATGTGGTCCCACGTCCCCTGCATGAGGATTGTAGCGGCGATGCTGACGTCAAGATGCGGGATCCGGTGCGCTTCCGCACGGAAGCGGGAAACGAAATCCCACTGCATCTCTTCTTTCCCCTACCTGAGGGCGAGCAAGGTCACCAAGGATCTAGCCACCTTTCGGTAGTCGATAAAGTTCTCCTTGAACAGCTTCTTGAGCTGTTGGAAGGAGGAAATAGTCCTGACGGACAGGGACTCGAACCAAGCCCAGGTGTTCTCCCAGAGGGTCGTCACGAATGCCAGGCACTTCACAGTGTCTGAGGCCCGATGGAACACCAGGTGGCACTCGAAGCTGTGCATGTGGTCAACTGGGTCAGTGGTGCCGTCATAGGAGGTGAACGACGACAGTTGGAGCTTTGGCGGGATAGGGACTTCCATTATTTCCCTGGAGAAGGGAACATGGAAGTCTAGGTCGTCGTCGATCAGGTCGCAATTCTTGGCGGCCAAGAGGACGTCATCCAAGTATCGGACTTTGTCCTCTGTCTCCTCGAAGCGCTGGAGTCAGCTATCCATCTCCGGGTTGGAATGGAGTGGGTTGCGCACCCTTGGCGTGGGCATGCTGCGGGATTGTCGGGACCTTGTGGCCGAGGCATGGGATGCCTCCCGCACCTGGCTAAATAAACCCCCTCACCCTCTCTCTGTCCCCATCTCTCATTTCTCTCTTCTCCCTCTCTCTCATCTCTTTCTCTCCCCCTCTCCCTCGGGTGGCTGACGATGGCGGAGGAGGGCGAGGCAGGGATGGCACGAGGGCAAGGAGCTTGAGGATGGGCTAAGGATAGAGGCGTGGAGGCGTGATGAAGCTCAGTCGGGAGTTCAGGGTGCCGGCTTGGTTCGAAAGACATTTTTTATGGCGAAACGATAATCTCGGCATGGGAAATCTTCGGTGGAGGTAGGGGGATGGTTCCCTAACCCGTGTATTTCATTTCCCATGCATTTGGTCGGTCGAGCTAAGTCGAGCGTGGGTTTATTCACACCGAGGGTTAAAATCATATTTTTAGGATGTGTGATAGTTTCGTCAGATCGATCAATGTTTTTCCATTTATTTCCTCCCATTTTTGTGTTTTGGGATGTAGGAAACAGTCCCCAATGTTTTCCCCCTCGATAGAGATTCAGTGGGCGTGGAATCGAGCTCTGGGGTTGAGCCCGGGGCATTCCTTGCCATTTTCGGTCGACCAATCCCCTGGCATTGGTCGACTGTATGGCATTCACCACCGAGGGGAACTCTGGCCAGTTCGGTCGATCAAACTACCCAATTCGGTCGGTCGATCTGGGCCAGGAACCTCAGGCCTGTTGGGCGATTGACCGCCCATTTGGGGCTTGATGTGACACGACAATGGGGGTGGACAGCAAGTAAACAATGGGTCCTCGGACCTATCATGCAAACACTTTCAACCAAAAAGTGAGGTCCACGAAAGTGGTCGAACCACCGTTGCACACACACTATCCCGAGGTGACTCGGCGATGTCGAGTGGAGGTGGTGGATCAAGTCCCTTGCTGGTAGAGTGCCAACAGGGCTAAGGTGGCCCTCCTAAAGGTATGATGACCACAATTTAGGGGCTGGCCGGGTGCCAATTGGGGCACTAGGTCCCTCTCTCACACACCCACGGTGACCACTCGGGAGTGGAGTACTTCAGGTTCGATGCCGTCACCGTCTTCGGATCAGGCAGGATGCCGTACGCTCCCTGTCCCAGTCTTCCAGAACAATCAACCATACGCCACTCCCTCGAACACGTTCGTATCATTCTTTCCCCCCTCCTTTCAATACCCATGGAATCCCGGTGTGCCAAATCAACCGATCTTGGCCTTCCGTAAAAGGCGAGTGTACATCCCCGCCACGAGGAAAAAGGAACCCAAAACTGAAAATTTCCCCTGCGATCACAAACAAAGATGGCACGCCCAGTGGGACGTCTCCTACCTTTCTTCTTTCTGCCAAAGAAGAGTCACACCCACCAAGTGTGTGCCACAATGCCCTCTCCTTTTCTTATTGGAGAGGAAGAGGAGGGCCCCCTGTCCAGGATGCAACAAGCGACCGGTCGTCATCAATCGACCAACCTACAATAGCAACAACAAATCAGTGGCGATGGTGACCTACGGTCCAATTGTCATCGTCATCCACACCGGGCACGTACAGTTGGCAACGCCAATCGTGTTCGGCAACGCTGCTTCAGCCTTCGGCTCGCCCTGATCCTCGGGCACCATTATCGTAGCCAACGAGCTGCCCAATTCGGCGACTGCCCATACAGGCAGCTCGCCCCTCTGCTCCTCCAGCAACAGAGACCCAGGCAGTCATTACCCCGTGGTTCCCGACTGCTCAGCATCTCACTTGGGTTCTCAGCTCCGAGTCCCAACCAAGCCTGCCTCCAGCATGCGTTTCCCACCCCCGGGGTCAAGGCCTCCCAGCATGCTATTCGGGCCTCTCGACTGGAGCCTCGGACGAGCCAACACTCAATACGGGCTTTCAACCCCGAGTTCGAGGCTCCCCAACATCTTACTTGGGTACACAGCCCCGGGGCTCATTATGGTCGATCCCCAATGCGGACTCTCCGTATTGGGCCCTTGGCCTTCCAGCTTTACGATTGGGTCTTTACCAGTGCAATCCAGCAATGCCAACTCCCAGCACAGGTTTTCCTCTTTGGGACATGGTCACACCAAATACACTAATACAAATACACACCCAAAAATATAAATACAAGTACACACCAATGACACTCTAAACAAATACAACACTCCCAAAAATTTGTGGCTTAGCTCCTATGTCCCATCAATTCTCCCCGGGTGAGAAGAACTCGACCCCGTCGAGTAGGGGTGCTGCTGCTCAGGTATCGCTCCAGGGGATCTATAGCTTTGCTCGGGTGTCATCAGCTGTGGGCCGTGCTGTCCCCCGTACCAGGTAGCATGGGTACGTTCCACTCCTAGTAATCGTCACCTGCTCATCCAGTATATGTTCTATTTGCTCACATTGCTGTTGGAATGAGACTGGTGGTGAACACCCCGGGATGGGGTCACTCTCAAGGGGGGGGGGGGAGATGGCTCAAATTGTTCACTAGGATTCACCGTTGGGTCCCTGTAGGTGACTAGATCTGAGGCTTTGAAGGTAGAGTTGATCCCATATTCGTTAGGCAAGTCCACAACGTACGCATAAGATCCGACTTGCCTCACACTCGAAAGGGACTGGTACCACGAGCTTGCATTATACTGACTCGACTCGATGTATGCAGACTCCCAACAGGCTGTACGAAACAAAAGAGAAAGAAAGAAAAAGACTCACACATGACCCTAGACCCATACATAATGCAGTGGTGGTCTAGGCCACCCATATGTGTAACTACTACACTGGGTACTCAGCATCTTGGAGGTCTGGAGGATCCCCCTGGACATCTTCCTCCTCACAAAAGAACTTGTCAGCTAATTCCTGTTCTGCCTCATAGCTGACAAACACAAGCCTTGAGGCTTCTCCAACTCGCGTGTCACCAATGACTAGTGAAGTACAGGTGGGACATTGGCCTGCAAAGTGGCCAAACCCCTAGTAGCGATAACACTGTGGTCGTGACCCACTAGTCTCCCCAATAAGTGGCCCCTTGCCCTTATCCTCTAGACGGACAGGGGGTGCAGGCAATAGTGGACAATCGAAGGGTGTGGGTGTCGGGGGTGCAGGCAACAAGCCTAGAAAGACAACTTACATGTTAAGAGGCTAATGCTTAAAGATTTTAAAAACGCAAGGGATCTTTTTATGTCAATTCCAATGCCAAGGGTCTCGAAACTGCGCACAATATGATCAATGCCTTGTTTAGACAACAAACCATCCTTGTCATACATATATCATATGTTAAAATCCCCTTGTCATAAGTCTAAAGAACTCCAGCTACAGGAACCAAGATGCTACATGTGGCTGCCCCAAGCCAGCCACAAGAATCTCCATCATCGAAGGCACCGGAGGCGAGTGCCTAGGTGATGAGGCAAGGTGAGGCACCTATAAGCCACCTCACACAGGCCCAGATCACCTAGGCAATTGCTGGAACTGCCTGGGATGCCTAGGTGCTCACCTTGGGCTGCCTTCAGTGCCAAGTTTGCGTCAGCCAGCCTTCAAGTGTGGAGTCCATTTAGTTGCCGGCCCATCCCCCTTTTACCCATTTTCACCACCCATTTGCCTGTTTTATGCATCTACCCAGCCAAGTTAATCAAGGTATAAAATCCCCCCTCAACCTGATGCCTCTCTTCCCGACTCCAACTTCTCCCCTCCTGACCATCAAATCCCTCAAGGAGAAACTCTAGACAGTGGGGTAGCAGAGTGCAGTCCTGCTTCCCGGTGACCAATGTTGTTTCCCAGTGACCCTCCTTCCTGACAACTTATGGCTACAACAATCCTACCATAATGGCCGCTTTTCGACAACTGCTTCCCTCCTTATTCTGGCAATGGCAACTCTCTCTCTCTCTCTCTCGATCTCTCGATCTCTCTCGATGTGTTATGACCATGGTTGTCAAAACGTCCAAGATGACCAAGGCGGTGGCCCACCCTTAGGCGACAAGGCAAGGCGCCTAGGCGAAGCCTAATTTATATAACTAAGTACATTGCAAGAGAACTACTACTATACATTTCCTACATATAAGTTCTATCTTTAGTTAATAGAAAATTTGATATCCACAAATCTTCAACATATACCTATATTTTAAAAAGCGGGTGTCAATAGAGGTTGGTGGCACCGATTCTCTATGTGTTTCTTCCTTTCTACTCTCAAGAGCGCCCCCCCCCCCCCACATATGATCTTGTAATGATCAGGGCAATGAAATGAACCCAATAATGTTTGGTCCTTTTCTTTGCTCTTCGCTTTCATCTATACCTTCGTCCCATTCTGCGTATCGGTCACGTATGATACGACAAGACCGCAGTATATGTAATGATCCATCTACTTAGCAGATTATATAATGTTGTTTCTTTTGCTCTGTGGGCTCGAACGAAAGTGCTAATGCATGGCTAGATCCCCTTTTTTCATTTGATTGCGCTCCCTCTTTTTATAGCCTGTGCGTTATTATCCGGTTTTCCCGTACCGACGGTGAACACACCCTTGGTCTCTCCAGGGCAACATTAACAACACCACCCATCTCCCCGGGGTTTCTTTCTAATGGGATGATCATATTAAGTTCTCAATACCTTTGTCGAGGGTTTAATCGCCAGGGGAGTATGCACCCGAGCCTCCCTAGTTGACCCTGGGACTAGCCCTCATTGCCCCTCCGTTCTCAGTCATGAACCGAGGAGAATGGGGTCGTCCCTATAATTTGGGCGCACAATTTATTGTCACCATCGTCCCCCTGTATGCTATGCGCCGACTGTATGAAGGGTTGCCTTCTCCAATTGTCGTAGCCCTCATTCTAGTTTACTGGTTCCGAAGGCTAATTTGCTAACATGCTAATCCTCATGTTAACTTACTTACCCCCTTTGCTAACCAGCTAATCCATATATATACATAACTAATCATAGCCAGTCCCTTGACTGGGTGCATTCTGCACATGCATTGCATGTGATTGTTCTTCTCGAGGAGTCCAGTGTCCGGGGACAGAGGGACATTCCCTATCGACATTTCTGAGTCACCATTGGGTCATAGGATCATGTCCCTCGATGGCATGTATCTTCATGAGCCGTCAGGTGAACATTAATGGGGCTCTTAGTACAACATTAAATCCACTATCCTTAAGGGAATTAGTGGTGATGATGGGTTGTGTGCCCCTCGTAGGCTAGCCCTAGGGGTTTCCTTCCCTATCGGTCATCCCTTTAATCGTGTTTTGACCACGAGTTGTGTGCCCCTCGTAGGCTAGTCCTCGGGGTTTCCTCCCTCATTGGTCGTCACGTCCAATCGAGTTTCAACCCACGAAAGAATGGTGCCTCTCGTAGGCTAGCCCTCGGGGTTTCATATCCGTTTGGGTCTGTCGACCGTCGTTGTGTCACCCGACTTTAAGGAGCTTACTCCAGTTATGTGAGTATGTCTCCACTTCTCCCCCGCAATTCTCTGGGGATGGGGAGATACTACCCAAATTTCACCCGGATTAATGGACGAATTGCCCTCATAACTCAGGCTTAATGAGATATGCTTTGGAAAGAATGAGCTCCCGTGCTTGAGTACGAACCTCCCACAAGCTCCGACCTTGTCTCCGGGACATCCAGAACTCCAAATCACTAATCAATCAACTCATTCAACTTCAAAACACCCACAAACATCTTAGTAACTCAAATAAAGCAAAAAGTACCTAAAAATTCAACTAAATCGACGCGGCCTAATCCGACGCCCCATAATACGGTGCGGTACCCCCCCGTGCCAATTTAGCCTTACACTCAAACCAACTGAATTCCAAATGGTCTTCACCCGGCGTGGCCTAATTTGGCACGTCCCAGGTGGACCGTGCCGGTTAAACCCGTTTCCCCTCCTCCGTGTCGTTTCCAGCCTTTACCTATGCCACCCCGCGCTGTGGAACCCTTTACCTATGCCTGATCGCACCGGTTCTGAATAAAACCTCTCCTTCATGTCGTTTTAATCCCCCACTCATCCTCGAGATAACCCTCTCTATTGCATCCCCTAGTTCGTGTTTGGTTTCAAGGATATCAAAATGATTGTGTTTATGTGTGCATGTATTTCATTGAGCAACATGTTTTATATCTTGATTTGATGAGTTGAAAGATGGATTCAATGTTCACTCTTGAAAGTCATATGAACCCGTGGTGTTTAAGGAACTAATGCTATATTTATGTTGGTTTGTAGGAACACAAATCCATGGCTCATACTTGAAATCTAAAGGAGTCCATCAATGAAGCTCTTCTTCTAAAAGGGAGTTAACTCTGTTCATATTTGAAAGTCATATGAATGAGTTGTATTTAAGGATCTCATGCTTTGAATACTTTGGTTTGCAGGATCAAATCTATGGTTCATGTTTTGGAACTCAAAGGAATGCATCAATGGGGATCTTCTTGCGAAAGGGAGTCAACTCATTCATTGCCTTATGTCGACTCTCACTATATTTCACGCATTTCATCAAATAGATTTTCAATGTCTTGGTTGGGTATTTTTCATGTATTTTTCTCATAAGATTTTTGGGCTTGAAATATCCTCAACCTTGTAACTTGAAATTTGATGGATGTGATCTTAATGATGCTTATTCATTTCTTGGACTCATGGTAATTTGATTTTGGAAAGTTTATATTAATGCTCCTCATGAGATAATACTTCATAAATGTTAACTTTTAATCAATAAGAATATCATTTGAATAAATGTGATTTTATGATATTGTGCATGCTTTGCACTTGGCATAATTGTTAACACTTGTGTAATGAAGCATTTTGTTGTTGAAGATTTGGTTACCCTGTGATTGAATGGTTGAGCTCCCATGTCATTATATTTGGTTGATTGAGAGATTCAAGTTCATCATAACAAAACCTTGTCATTTGGTGGAATGTATTTTTGTTGATTGATTTGAGAAGCCAAATTCATGGTTGAGTTGGTTCTATGATATATTTTATGGTGAACAAGTTCATAGTGTTATTGCTTGAAGCAAGGATTTTGATTTTCATCTAATCTCTTACTTTATCATATTTTCAGGATGAAAATACATGGCTAATCTTCATGGGATTATGGTAACATCTAATCACTTTTATTCTCTTAGATTCATGGAGATTTGAAGTGTTTTTCTAACCCATTCTGGCATGGGTCGATAGGGTCGACCCCCAGTGGTTTCGGGTCGAACAGAACGAGTCTTGCAAAATCTGCCTGCAGGGGTCAACCCCTGGGGTCGACCCACTGCAAGGGTCGACCCCTGGGGTCGACCCACAGCAAGGGTCGTCCCCTTGGGAAAATTCTAAAAATGACCCACGAGTCTTTTGTGGAATACCACCCAGGTCGTGGCCACTCGACTGACCCACATGTCCATGCTATGGATGCAGGCCCTTCCCATGAGCCCTTACAAGAGGTGCATGCTATTGTAGGGGACGCATCCACATCCCAGGACATCTCCTCCCTGTTGGGTGTT
Organism: Amorphophallus titanum; assembly: GCA_024336825.1. Classification (NCBI taxonomy): domain Eukaryota; kingdom Viridiplantae; phylum Streptophyta; class Magnoliopsida; order Alismatales; family Araceae; genus Amorphophallus; species Amorphophallus titanum. The sequence goes on from JANBPO010008917.1 coordinate 2,623,638, forward strand.
CTAAGCTCCAACCCAATTGGGAAGGACCATATGTAATTTAGACTGCGCACCTTGGCAATGCCTACAGGCTAGTCAATGCTGAGGGGATCGAGCTATCCCACCCATGGAATGGATTTTATCTTAAGAAATACTACCCTTAGATAGGTGTGACAATCGACATGGTACAAGGACCATCAGAGTTGGAAATTCACTCTGCGGTCTTTGCAGTCTAACTTAGGGTTAACTTGCGCACACACTCACACTCCGCTCTCAGAAACAAACGACACAAAATCTAAGGAACGCTAAAGCCAGACTGAGGGTGTAGGGTGCTACCCATTCTCTCCTTATCAGTTCACGACGAGGGAGTGGGACCTTAGACTAGACTACTAAATCTGACCATCACCCTAGTAGGAGGAAGCCTCAGCTCAAGGGGCCCAAAAGAAATGCGATACCCTGGATACATGTTGGAAAGGGCAAAGTCCTCGTGACACAACAAAAAAAACCTGGTCATGTCTCCAAAAGGGGAAAAATCACCACAAAAGCAAACCCTGGCCATATATATCCCAAAAGGCGGCAAGGGGAAGAAAAAATAAAATAAACCCCACTACTCGAGGACCGAACCCCAACAGGTGATAGGGTAGGGGGAGGGATATCTTCTGGGGTCTCTCAAACCCTCTCATGAACTTCCTAAATATTTTCTTCCTTCCTCCCTAAGTGGTGCAACCCGAACTCAAGGGATGGTAGAAGCAGACTGAGGAGGATGCCACCGAATGAGACTGATGGGAATCGACTCTGGATATTTATATTTTTATTTTACCTTTGTGTCCTTTAGGTTTGCATTTATATCCTTGCATATTGTTCCTTGTCGAAGGAGGTTTTGAATTTCCCTTTGGGCCACTTGGTCCTCTTTGTTGCACGTAAGGCAGCCGAGCCTTGGCCCGGGCTTGCGAAATTTGGTTTTGGGTGACGTCGCAGAGGATCGCGCACCAATTTCCCGCTCAAGAGAATCTCGAGTAGCCTCAGAGTTTCTTCCTTCGGAAAGGGCAAAGACTTTAAGTCCTGCCACGATCGCCACTCGAGGCACCATGTTGTGGGTTGACCCAAACCAGGATCGGCCTCGTGTTTCTGGCTCGGAGGATGCATGAGAAGCCGATGCATGTACAACATTGACAGAGAACGTCAGCAAGACCCCACCCTACGGCGCCGAGGATTCAATTTGAGGCGTTGTCCCTTGTTGATCATGGGAGACCGGGTTTTCTTCTTTGTTATCCATTTCTATGGGGCGGCACTAATTTAGCACTTGTTTGACAGCATGTCGAAGGTTTCTCCTGATTATGCTACCCGTGGACATCAATCTCCCCTCTTTGGATGAGGATTTCGATGCAGTCTTGAACTTCTTTGCATTTCCTCGTCAGGTGGGATATCCTAGCGTGGTATTCACAATAACAAGGATGCCTTTTCTCGACCTCCGTGTAAATCGTCAGTGGGTCATGCACCATGATCCGACCTTCCTTAAGTAGATGGTCGAATATCTTCTCCGTATTCTCCTTCGGAAAGGAGCATTTGATGAGCGGGCTTCCGGCCTGGATACCAGAAAGTGGGTTTGGTTCGGTTGGGCCAGCTTCTTCTATCTCCGGCTCGAGGAATGAGGAGGTAACCGTCAGATGACTCCCATTGATTGAATGATGGATTACATTGGCTGGCCGAGTCAGCCGATCCCAAGTATGGGGCTATGGGGGATCCACCAAAGCACTTTTCATTGTGATGAGCTGGTTTTGGATCATTTTCTCCACCTCACCCTTGAAAACATAACAATTTTCAATGATATGACCCACGATGCAATGATATATGCAATAATTGGGGTCATCCCAGTTCGCGAGCGTGGGGCGCCGGCGGGGTTTCGTGGGGCGTTTCTTCGTGGAACGGCATCTACGGCGCGTCGAATCTTCGGTGGAGGTAGGGGGACAGAACCTTGACTCGTGCACTTCCTTTCCCGCGAGTTTCATAGGTCGTGGTGAGCCGACCGGACTTATTTGGGCGTTTTGGAGAAAATTCATGTTTTAGGGCTTGTGTGTCGATCTGCCGTTTCGTCGTGTTTCGGACCGATTCGAGGGCATAGATGCATGCTTGGGGTGTCGGGGGAGCTTCCCCCTTGTTTTCCTCATCATCCGTGGATGATCGGGGCGTGGAACGGGTTTTTGGGATTCTTCCCGTCGTCCCATTCTGGGGTGGGTGTGGCGGCCCTTCTAGAGACCACCACACTCACTAGCGGCCCAAAGTAGGCACACCAGATGCCCTGGCGGCCTAAGGTGGGTGCACCACTTGTTACTATTTTGTCGTCAGGGGTTTTCGTCGGCTAGCGGCCGCACGATAAACCACCAACTGCTGTAGCGGCTGTAGCTTCGGCCGCTACTTCTGATTTTGACCGTTACGCTTCGGGGCATGTGTTTTGACCGTTGGGGTCACGTGCCCTCTAGCGGTCGTAGGTACGTGCGCCAGAGGGATCTTAGCAGACCAAGGTTGGACGGTTAGAGAAACTTGGCGGCCCTATATAGGACCACCAGACCCAATGTGACTCGTCTTCTAGCAGACCAAGGTTGGGCCGCTAGAGTCCTTGTAGTGGACCAATGTTGGGCTGCTAGAGCTTGTGGCGGCCCAGGAGAGGACCGCCTGGATATTCTCCGTGTTTACCGTGTTGTTGCGCGTTGTGTTGGTCTCCGGTCGACTCGGTTGTGACCCAGTAGTTGACCTTCGGCCTCGTGAATGTCCCAGACACCGTGAGACTTGTGTTTGTGTTTTGGGGGTGTCCGGAGGTGTCGCGTTGTGTCGATTGGCGTGCTCGTGAGTTTTGGGGTCCAGGTAACCCCATGCGTGTGCTACGAGTGCTTATTCTTCGCCAAGTGCTCACCAAATGTCGTACACTCGATCCCAAGCTCAAACCCTACCAGGAACTTGCTTCTACTTATGCCAGGCTCTTTACTAAGCTGATCTTTGTCCATGTTCCTCGCATCCAGAACATCTTAGCTGACGCCCTTGCTTCACTTGCCTCCTCCCTGATTTTTCTCCCCGAGTGGGACTTTCATTCTATTATCATTCAGAAGCGTCCCACTCCTGCTATCAAGGATCCTACATTTCTTAGTGTTAAGGAGGAGGTTCTTAAGAAGGAAGGAGAAGTTATTGAGAGTAGAGAGGTCATGCTTATGGATCTGGAAGAAGAATTGGTTGACGAGAAAAAATCGTAGTATTATGAGATTGCTAAGTATTGTCATGATCAGTCTTATCCTGAAGAGGCCACGGCAAAAGAAAAGAAGGCCCTCAAGAGAGTCGCCCAGAGATACACTTTGGTTGGAGATGTGCTCTATAGAAGAGGTCTTACCGATGTTCTTCTTAGGTGTCTTGATGATGATGAGGCTTGGAAGGTTGTGGAAGAGGCGCATTCAGGAGTTTGTGGTGGCCATGTCAATAGCCAGATGCTAGCTAAGAAAATTCTTAGGCTAAGATTCTATTGGCCCACTCTAGAAGAAGATTGCTCTATCTATGTTCGAATGTGTGTTAAGTGTCAACTACACACCGATAAAATTCATTCTCTTGTTTGTTCACTCTATCCTATGTCCTCCCCATGGCCTTTCTCCATGTGGGCTTTCGATATCATTGGGCCTCTTGGTGACACAAACCTCCTCTCTAAGTCAAAATCCTTCATACTCACGGCCACAAAGTACTTCACCAAGTGGGCGGAAGTAGAAGCTTACATGGAGATTAAAGCATCAACCATCTATAAATTCATTTTGAAGAACATCATTGCAAGGTTCGGCATCCCAAGCTCCATCATCACTGACAACGGACCATAATTTATCTCTTAAGAACTTTAAGACCTCTGCAACAGGTATAGCATTGCATTATAAAATGTTGAAAAAAATACGATATTATACATCAAATCAGGGTAGACGTACGAAGCCCATGAACTCCAGCCAGTTCATATTTCGTTCCCATGCATTATAATTGGCTGTCTTCTTATAGTTTTACAACTATAATGATCATATCTAACATCCTCGACGGTAGGCCAATATTATCGATGTGGATCTTGTGTTAGTCTTTCCCCCATATCATTTATATTCCGGTACTTTACCTCACATCCACCTGTGTAATTGATCCTTTTCACTATTCATAACATTCAATGTATATGTATCCGGTTTAAATAATTGAAATAAGAATACCATAATGAGTAGATTAATATAGTATATCAAGTATAAATAATGTAGGAGAAGTGAAGCAGATGATCCTAAAAAGCCGAACAAGACGTTCTGCCATGCAGCAACTCCAAATGAGACAACCATGCACTACTAAGTTCTGCCTTGTTAAGCAGAAAGGAGGTGTGCATCGAAGGGATTCAAGGGAATGTGCGAACAATAAAAGACAGAAAGAGAGAAGAAAAGGGAACCCAAAGGTGCACACAGACACATTGGGAAGGCACAGCTCCAAAGGTCTGCACGCACAACACTTGACATGTTTCAAAGCCACTGAAGCAGCTAGCGGCTATGAAAACGACCGTTACACCACACAAAATTAAGCACGTCCAACAGGAACGAGGGGGCGGACGCGCCGGCCACCTGAGACTCCCCAATCAGCAGATGCCGGCGCCACAAGCGCAGATCTGTCATTCCCGAGGGGCCTCTCCCCCATGCATACCGATCGAATAGGTCCAAACCCCGGTGAAGAGAGAGAGAGAGAGAGAGAGAGAGGAGGGGGTGGGGAAGGCATTTACTGCATCCCCCCGGCTCTTCGATGCCCGGGGTCCTCTCTCTCATGCTCCAGGCAGGAAAGAGTTGAAGACAGCAGCACCTGGCACCCCCCCGGCGCTCACCCCCCATGTTTTCAGAGATAGCCATCGCCCGAAGCTTAGGCCAACACGCATGTTGTAATACCCTGGATCTTTGGCGGATCTTTATTGGGTCCTGCTAGATCTTTATTGAGTTTTTAGATCTTTTTAGAAGAGTTTCAGACTACTTTTGTAGCTCCTGACTCGAGAACACTTCGACCCATTTATTCTTCAGTTCCTCGACTCGTGGTTGTTGTAGTTGCATTGTACTCTTCGCCATGGTCGTTTCGGCTATTTTTATAGATTTTTAGGCCTTGGTTAGGTATTTATTTAAATTTATTAAAAAATTATTACAAATTTAATGGGCATATTTATAATTTTGAATCTTGAGGGGTTAAAATATAATTTGAGTAATTTTTTCAAAAAAAATAAAAATAAAAATCAAAAACCAACTTTTTTAACCCACGCCCCCTTCTCTCTCCTCACTCTCGTCTTCTCTCTCTCTCTTCCTCTCTCTCTCCCTCAAATGCTCTCTCTCTTCCTTTCCTAATCTCTCTCGGTTTTGGTCGAAATGACGTCGGACCGGGTCGTGGGAGGCGCCGTTGGAATGGGCTCGACAAGTAGGTCGAGGTGGTACCCTCTATTCCACGGTTCGAGGAGCGTGGAGACGAGATGGGTCGAGAAGAGTCGCGACACCCTGTCATCCGATCTGCACCGTTTTATGAGCTTCGTCGCGATCGAGGTAGGGGAATGTGTTCCTCATCTTGTCAGGAACGTTTGACGCCTCATGCATCGCCGATGGCAGACATTTTCATCATTTTTCGTGCAAAACTCTTTTTGGGAGATTTTAGGCCTAATTTTGGGGTTTTTCTTCTCCTCGCTCAGTTTTGATCGAGATGGCCGCTGATCGAGGAACAGGAGGCACCGTTGGAAAGATCATGTCGCAAGGATCGCGTGGACGTCCTTCTTCCCTTGATCCGCGGAGCGTGGAGGCGTGTGAAGTCGGGAGGTCACCGTGACCCTCATCGTCCGTTCAGCATCGGATCGGCTTCCTCGTCGTGTCAGAGGTAGGGGGATGGACTCTCTTCCTCGCTAGGAACCCGCCGGTACCACTGTCAATCAGGTCTTGAGCTATGTCTTTGAAGACATAACAATCTTCAATGGGGTGACCGAGTATCTGGTGATAGGGGCAAAACAGTGGGTCACCGCTTCTCCAAACATCTTGGGGCCTTTTGGACCTGGGGAGGGAAACCTTGCCGTAGTGGCAAGCCCAATAAAAAATCCCCCAGGTCTTCTCTCTCGGGAAAGAGTAGGGCTTTTGTAGCTTCTCTTGCAATGTAAGGCCTCGCCCAGCTGGCTGTCTGGCTGAAGGGCTCACCGTATTCCTTGCCCCCCTCCCTGACTGAACGGAGGTATCAGGACTGGTGGCCCGGGACCAAGTCACGTCTTCACCCCACTGGAGGAGGGAGCCCTGGATCAGGTCTGCCACAAGTGCAGTTAATTCGGCCAATTGTGCATTCAACATCTTGATTTCCCACTGCTGCCTATGGTACAGGGCAAGCATAACGGGGTCGTATTAGGTAGGGCTTGGAGCACGGCCAGTACCTCCGCGTCCTACCTCTCCAACAGACGAGGATGATGGAACCCTGATGATGCGGTCCCTTGAGGTTGACCCTTCGGGAGAGGGGAAGGCCTTCCCCGTGCGCTTGCGGTGGAGTGGGTTCCAAAGAAATACTTCTTCATCTTGTGTCTCTTCAGCCGGTGGCAGAGGTTGTTTATTGTGGTGGGCTTCCTGTAGGGCTGCAGCCTTGACGGGGTCACCGCCGAGTGGAGCCGAAACCGATATCACGTCGGCCTCATAGTAGTCTTCCGATGAGAAGCCCAAACCTGGATGCTTGGTAATCCGTAACAGCCTCTGGTCCAGGTTTGGCAGATTCCACATCTTTTCAAACATCTCCTTCTGGCTGGAGGGTTGATAAAGAGGAATCATTTATTTTCTGACCACCTCAGCCGCACGGTCAGTCATGTAGGGAAGCCCCGAAATTGGGACGTGTGGGTCATGAAGGTGTTGACATACAAAATATGAATAAAGCTGAAAGAGACCAAAGGCAGATCAGGACAGAAGAGAGGATTGATATTGCACTTTTTCATGACAAACGGAAAGATCAATACCTCTAATTCACTCTTCACTCTTAATAATTTAACATCTGGGTCAACACCTACACACACTTCATGCTTAACCCCAAACCTCGTATGGTACGGAATCCAAGGCGAGTCTAAATCAAACCAACAGTGAAAAGTGTAACTCATTCTCTTCTCTTCGGTTTACGGGGGGGGTCAGGACTTAGTCAGATCACCAAACCTACCCACTGCCCTAGTAGGTGGAAGTCAAGGCCCAAAAGGGGAATATCTACCGAAAGCCTTCAGCTCCTTTCAAAAAGAAACAAAAATAGCATGTCAAGAGGGCAAAGTCCCCGCAAGGAAAACCCTAGGCGTAAGCATGCACGAGAAAAGTCCCTTCAAAAAAAACTTCAAACATGTCAAGAGGGTAAAGTCCCCACAGGGAAAACCCTGGTCGTAAGCATGTGATAGTCAAGGCATGGGCAACTAAAGTCACCCTAAGCCAAAGACTGAACCCCAACAGGCACTAGGGTAAGGCAAGGGCATCCACTAGTTCTTTCTGCACCCCCCCCGTAAACTTCCCACATTATTATTTTTCGTCTCTCCCCGAAGCACACTCTAAACTCAAGGGCCGGTGAAGATAAGTTTAGGAAGAAGTGTCGTATGAGGGGGCCTGGCAACAGCCCCATTTGAGCACGTTGATCCTTTGTTAAGTTATTTAAGAATGACTAATGAGCTTTAGGTAATGGACGAGTAAGTACCTCGTGACATGTGCACTTTATCATCCACCAAGAAAATAAAAAAAGAAGAAAAAGGAAAAAAAGAAAAGACAAAAAATGTGTCATTTGCTTTTGATTGCATGATGCTTGGTCATTTTTTTTTAGTACTCATTTTGCCTGCCAGTATGTTGCATTCTCTCTCTATCTTTTATTTTGCCTTAGTTGATTAAAGGCTTGGCCCCTTGACCCCAAATCAAAGTCAAAGAAGGACATTCCCCTTGCCTATTGAGCAAGGGGCCAAGCATCCGATCATACCTCTGTACAGCTTTTGATCCACTGTTTTACCTTTGGGGTCTTCATCCCAAAACTACCTCCGCGCAGGGAGGGGCTGTAAGCCGACCAGGCAGGGTGGGGAAAAACTTAGCTAGAAGCCGAATGGAGGGAGCTCGTCGATTCTGCCAGCTCTTAGGACAGCTTGATAAGAAGTCACTGTCGGTGCCACCACGGGCTCTCCCGAGCTCCATTCTTGACGAAACCAGCGGTAAAACCTCCTAGGTTGGCCCAGCAGGACGTCCAAATTTTAGGGGGACTTCTGGTTGACGACGTTGGTCGGGGCAGAGTGGTGAACAGGGCAACTGAACTCTGGTTCTCGTAGCTCCTGAGTTGCTGTAGCAGGAAGGTGAAGTCACCACCGCCGCTCCCGAGCTCTGATTCTAACCTGTCTAGAGTCGATGGATTCATCGGTGAGTCCTCTTCGAAATGAGACCCATGGAGATGCTGGAAGAGGTTGGAGTAGGCAGTAGAAGCCCAAACAGTGGTCAGATGTATGTTTGTCCCAGAGTGGACAGAACAGCGCACCCGAGGGAGAAAATTGAGAAATCACTACTCCGGATGCCGAACAGGGTGCTGCTTCTTGGTAATGGAACAAGACTTGTCGTAGAAGCTCTCTGGCAAGTGGTGCCTCAAGAAGCACAGGAATGTGGCTGTGGGAGCTTCTAAAAGTTGCTTTAGGTTGCTGACCAGACCTGTCCTATGCAGTTGGAGAAGAATGGCTCTCCTGTGCAGCCCCGAAGTCAGACGACAGCATGACCACAACGCTTGGAAAGCTGCTTCGAAGATATTTCCAGAAATGTAGGATACGCCACCAGAGGATGTGCGAGGGAGTCGTGGAAGGCTCTAAAACTGGACGCTCCTCTACTGCCTGTAAACTAGAATGAAAGGGTGGAGATAGGTAATGGGGAATAGGGTAGATGGGAGGGGGGAATGAGGTGAATGTGTGTGGGGGGCGACCCCTGGTTGTGAGAGGGTCCAAGAGGGGGCGTCCCGTGGAAGCCTTCGCAATGCCAGCCACCGAGGCATGGATCCCATCAGGGGCCCAACTCCTGTCGGGAGTCTCAGGAGGCCTCCTCTGCTCACCCCTGGCAGGAGGTCACCCAAGGCAATATCGACGAGATATGACTACAACTCTAGGCCTTGACAGAACTCTGCCAAGAGCTCAAGGAGCAGCGGGCTAATCTCCACTGCGTCTCGCCCGGACAACGGGAGGACGGGAGAGGCCAAGCTAGGGAGAACCTCTACTAGGGGCGGGATGCCTCCCGCTCCTCGGCTATAAGAACCTGGCGATCCCGTAGTGTGCCTGCACCAAGGGTACACAGCCCGCTCCACTCAAACCTAGAGATGGATCGCTAGCTCCAACGTTTCGAGGAGATAGAAGATAAAGTCCACTACTTGGATGACATCCTCCTAGCCGCACAGAACCGCGGCCTAATCGATGACGATCAGGACTTCCATGTTCCCTTTTATAGGGAAACAATGAAATTCCCCATTCCGCCCAAGCTTCAGCTACCGTTGTTCACCTCCTACAACGGTACCACTGACCTAGTCAATCATATGCATAGCTTCGAGTCCCACCTGGTGTTCCACAGGACCTCGGACATGGTGAAGTGCCTGGCGTTCGTCACGACCCTTCGGGAGAACGTCCGGGCATGGTTTGAGTCCCTGCAGGTCGGGACCATCTCCTCCTTTCAGCAGCTCAAGAAGCTGTTTAAGGAGCACTTTGTCAGCTGCCGAAAGGTAGCCAAGTCGGTAGTCACCCTGCTCGCCCTTAAGCAGGGCAAGGAGGAAACGTTGTGGGACTTCTTCTCCCGCTTCCGCGCGGAGGCGTTGCGGATCCCACACCTCGACATCAGCATCGCCACCACAGCCCTCACGCAAGGGGCGTGCGACCACATCCTTTGGCGTGCCCTTGGGGTCGAGGCCCTGGCGACCCTTCCCGATCTCCTCGCCCTGGCACAGAAGCATGCCCGCTGCGAGGAGAACACAACGGCCCTAGGTCGCGCGGCCGGGACCGAAAGATCTGACCGCAAAAGATCTGCAGATCCTCCCCGAGAGGGTCGGAGCAAGCGCGAGCGATGCGACGGGGACCGCCGCGATCGCTCTGAAAGGGAAAGAGGCGCTTACCGCCACTACACTCCTCTGACAGCTCCTCCTGATTAGATCTTGATGGAAATCCGTGAGGAACCATTCCTTCAATGGCCTCCCCGGATAAAGTCAGGCCCGAGCATGAGAAACAAGAAGAAATACTGCCATTACCATCACGACCACGGTCATGACACTGTCGAGTGCATCAACCTGAGGGACGCCATCGAGGACCTCATTCGGAGAGGCCTCCTCGACAAGTTCCTCGCCAAGGCTGTAGAGCGGTGGCAGAAGATACCCCCGCCTATCGACAATCGGCCCAACGGCAAGGAGATTACGATGATCTCTGGGGGGCCAACAGCAGGGGGGGATAGCGCGAGCAGGAGGCGGCGATACGCGATAGCGGTCAGTGCCACCAACCACGACGACGACACCTGGCGTGGAACCCCCACCCCAGGCCGTCTAGGAGACCACATTATCTTCTCCGAGGATGACTTGGAGGCTGTGACCATGCCCCATTCTGATGAATTGGTGGTCTCAGCCACCATTAACCAATGTACTGTATGACGCATCCTAGTTGATAATGGAAGCAGACCCGACGTTATTGCCTACGACTGCCTTGTCCTCATGGGTGTGGATAGGTCTCGACTTAAACCATTGCATACGCCGCTATATGGATTCTCGGGCACGACCGTCCGCCCGGAAGGATGCATCTCACTTCCGATCACGTTTGGGACCGCGCCGAGAGAGGTAACCTTCCTCGCTGACTTTACTGTAGTTAAAACAATGACATGATACAATGCTATCATCGGCCGAGGGATCCTCGGTACGTTCAAAGGAGTCCCCTTCTCCTACCACCAAAAGCTTAAGTTCCCTACCCCTCGGGATGTAGGAGAGGTTCGAGGGGACCAAAGGGAATCCCAGAAGTGCTATCTCATCTCCACGCGCGAGCAACATCCAGAAGAGACACAGCCCGGGAAGAAGGCGAGGACACAAGGCCCAGGCCCTAGTGCGAGTGCTCCGACAGAAGATCTATTCCTCATCCAGGTGGGGGAAAACTCGAGCAGGACGCTAAGAATAGGTGCGAACCTGTCCGAGCTCGAGAGGTGAGCCTATGCAAGCTTTCTCACAGCCCACCAGGACGTGTTCGCTTGGCCTGAGGATGAGCTCCCCGGGATCCCACCAGAGGTCATCACCTACCAACTAAGGCTGGACCCCGCTTACTGCTCGGTTCAGCAGCGTCGAAGGCGTTGCAATCTAGAGCGACAAGTGATCATCAAGGAGTAAGTAAGCGAGAAGCTACGCTCAGGACTACTCAGGCCCACTTAGTACTCAGACTGGGTGGCCAATGTCGTCCTGGTCCCCAAGAGCAATGGGAAGTGACGGATGTGTGTCGACTATACCGATCTCAATAAAGCCACACCCAAGGACAGCTTCCCCATGCCACGAATTAACTAGCTAGTGGACGCAACGGCTGGACACGCGATGCTGAGCTTCTTAGATGCCTACTCCGAGTATCACCAGATCAGCATGCACAAGCCCGACCAGAACAAAACGACGTTTGTCACCAACCACGGCTTATACTACTACACGCAGATGCCGTTCGGACTAAAGAACGTAGGAGTGACTTCGACTCGTCAACCACATGTTCGACTCGTAAATCGGTCGTAACATGGAGGTGTATATCGACGATATGCTCGTCAAGAGCCTCCAGGCCACCGAGCGCTTGCATGACCTGGCGGAGACCTTCGCCACGCTCAGAAGGTACCACATGAAGCTCAACCCCGCCAAATGTGCTTTCAGAGTACGGTCAGGGAAGTTCCTCGACTTCCTCGTCACCCACTGAGGGATCGAAGCCAACCCCGACCAAATCCGAGCGATGTTGGAGATGCAGTGACCAGGGCGCGTAAGGGACATGCAATGCCTCACCGGATGCATCGCGGCGCTGACCTATTTCCTATCCCGGGCGGTCGAGTGATGTCTTCCCTTCTTTCAGCTGATCAAGCAAGCCAACCAGGCACCAGAGAAGAAAGGACAGATCGTTTGGGACCAGGAATATTAGAGTCATCAAAACCATGCAAATGTCAACAAGAAGGATGTATCCATGAAGGACCATTGAATTTGAAACACCTGCAAGGCAAGATTTCATCATGTTAGCTTGTTTACTATCAAGATATCATTAAGCATAAAACACACAATATATTAGAGTCATCAAAACCATTGTCAAAGACAAGGAGGGGCACACAGAACCCAACAAAGGTTTCATGGAGCCTAGCTTCTTCAATCACAATAGTGCCCCTGACACCTGACTGCCAATCTAAATAGCGCCCTGCTGTCAGGGTCTCATGCCGGCCAGCTCCTCTAGCCACAACGGTACCCCCGACACCCCACTGCCAGTCTCAATAGCACTCGACTGCCAGGGTCTCATGGCACCCATCTCCTCTAGTCACTACCATGCCCCCGGCACCTGATTGCCGATCTCAATAGCGCCAAACTACTAGGGTCTTACGACACTCAACTCCTCCAGTCACAATGATGCCCCTAGGACCTTACTATCGGTCTCAATAGTGCGCAACTGCCAGGGTTTCATGGCGTGCAATTTCTTCAGTCATAACGGTGCCCCCGACAGCCTACTGCCAATCTCAACAGTGCTTGACTGCCATGGTCTCACAGCACCTAGCTTCTTCGGTCCCAACAGTGCCTCCGGCACCTGATTGCTAGTCTTAATAGTGCTCGACTGCTAGGGTCTCACGGTGCCTAGCTCCTTTAGTTACAACGGTGCCCCCGGCATCTGACTACCAGTCTTAACAATGCCCAACTATTGGGGTTTCACGGTGCCCAGCTCCTTCACTTACAATGGTGCCCCCGACACCTGACTACTAGTTTCAACAGGACCCGCTTGCTGTAGTCTCAAAGGCACCCAGCTACTCTAGCCTCAATGGGCCCCAACTGCTCTAATCACGGTTGTGCCCGCGACACCCAACCATCATAAGCCTCGGCAATGCCTAGCGACTGCCATAGCCTCAGTGGCTCCCAGCTACTCCATCCCCAACAACACCTAGCTGCCAGCCAACAACAACTTTTGACTATTGACCAAATAAAATAAAAATACTTTGACTTGGTGGTTAATAATATAATACCACCATAATAAAATACTAACAAATAAAAATACATACTTAATACACATAAATACATAAGAGTATTCAGGAATACAAACTAAGGACGCCAAGTTTTCAAGAAGTTGAGTCTCTGAGCCACAAGCTCGGTGGTGTCGGGGCGGTGTGGCGTCGGTTGCGTGTGACTAGTCCGGTGGTGTCCCCACCAACTCTCCCGGGACGGTTGGAACTCGACTCCGTCGAGTAAGGTGGGACACTACTCTGGTAGTTCTCCAGCAGATCTAGATCGAGGCGCTGGAGATCTTCCCGACTGATCCAGGAATCAATAGAAGGTGGACGGTCTCGCCAGCCGACAAGGTAGCACTGGTAAACCCTGCTCCGTGTAGCTGTCACCTGCTCATCCAGTATCCTCTCAATTTGCTCGTGCGGTACTCTTAAGGCTGGTGGATGCACATGGGTGGGCTCACTCTCAATGGGAGGAGAAGGCTCGAAAGGATCACTAGGAATCACTGTGGGTTCTTTGTAGGTCAGTAGGTCTGCCACATTAAAGGTAGAGCTAATCTCATATTCGGGAGGTAAGTCCACAGCATAGGCATTGGAGCCAATGTTCCGTAGTATTTGGAAGGGACCATCACTATGTGCTTGCAACTTTTTAACGGCTCCCGAGGGGAGTCGTTCGGGTTGGATCCGTACCATAATGAAGTCACCCTCATGAAATTCGTGGTGACGCCTATGCGAATCAGCCAATCTTCTGTAGATCTCATTACTGAGGCTTATTTGCTTGCTAATTGACTCATGCAGACTTTTGACATGCTATGTAAATTTCTCGGCTGACTTAGAGGTCCTAGACTCGAAGGGGAGGGGAATGAGATCCACAGGTTTCCTAGGTACAAATCCATACACGACCTCGGATTCTTAATTAATGACTTAATTAGTGCAAGGCTGCCTCTAATATGGAGATGTTAATCGGTAGTCAACCCCTAGTCATTTAACTTAATCAGAGCTTAAATCCCCCAAACATTTGTTAAACTTTTGTGATAACCAGTTAACCAATAGCCATTAGTTAAAACTTCTGTAACCTACATTAGTTAAATCTCTATTGATGATCTAGTTAATCGGACAGCATGTTTGATAGGCGCCTGACCCATGGGCGCCTATCAGTGAAACATGGTAGCCATCAGGGCGCCATTTCTTAGAAGAAGTCTGCACCCAGGGTGCCAATTTCCAGAAGGTGGCTGACCCCTGGGCGCCTTCTATTAGCCTATAGTTAAACCTGGACCAACCCTCAGCCATCAGTTTGATAGGCGCCTGATACGGGGGCACCTATCAGTAAAACGTGGCAGCCATCAGGGCACCATTTAATGAAAGAAGTCTGACCCTGGGGTGCCAATTTCGAGAAGATGGCAGCCCCATGGGCGCCTATTTGTGAACCCTTTAAAATGTGGCTGACCCTAGGGCGCCTATCACCTAAGACATGGCAGGGGTATGGGTGCCTATTAATAAAAGGTGGCAGCCCCATGGGCGCCAATTCCAGAAGATGAACCAGTGTCCGACAGTCCCAGAAGTAGGTGCCCTATATCCAGTCGCCTATTACTGAAAGGTGGCAGTGACCCAGTCGCCTACTAAATAGACCCTGAATTTGAGTTTTTTTGAAGCCTTAAACCCCTGAATGACGCGCCCTTGTGTTAGGACGCCATTCACTAATAAATGGCATCCTGAGAGGTGCCACTTAACCCCTGACAGGGTTCTCAAAACCCTGTATAGTTCCCAGGAAGGGCATCCTGCTGTGATGGTGTCATTTCTGAACATGTCAGGTGGCCCACAAGGCACCGACCTCACCCAATTTTTTCGTGTAATAAACGTCACTGGTTTTGACTCTTAGTTAGTCCTTACACAGCGATATGACCTTGATGCGGGACGGACCCACGGACTCGAGACCGACTGGGACTCTAAGCAAGCTTGGGTACGTCCCACGCGAGGGAAGGGGGAAGAGATGAAGTCACAGAAATCCAACGGTTCCTGTTTTATCACATCATGAATGGGACTCTGATTAATATGGCCTCACTCTCTCGATATCACTCTCTCTCCTCTCTCTCACCCTCACACGTTCTCTCTCCTCCACTCCCCCATTCTCTCAGTTCACAGTCTAGACGGACCCTAGTCGACGCGTGGGAGGTACCGACAGGACGGGCTCGATGCGAGGATCGCACCAGTACCCTTCTTCCCTCGGATCATGGAGCGTGGAGACGCGTGCGAGTGGAAGGATGACGTGGCCCCCATCGCCCAATCTGCACCGATTCGCGGTCTTCGCCGTGCAAGAGGTAAGGGAACAGACTCCTCATCTCGCCAGGAATCCGTTGACGGCTCCTGCGTCACCATCTGTCACCATCTTTCTCATTTTCTATGCAATTCTTATTTTGGAAGATTTTGGGGTTAATTTCTCATTTTACGTGCCTCTCTTAATTTTTGGTCCAGACGGCCACTGATCGAAGCTCGGGAGGTCACGTTGGATTGGTCACGTCGCGAGGATCCCGCTGACGCCCACCTTTCCTAGATTCGCAGAGCGTGGAGTCGAGCCGGGCCGAGAGGTGCCGCGTCGCCCTCTCGCCGGATCGGCATCGAATCGCCATTTTCGTCGTCATCGAGGTAGGGAGATGGATTCCTTACCTCGTTAGGACACCGCCGGTACCACTTGCGCCGTGGTCCGACGCCCTCTGCATCATTTTTCGTGCATGTTCCTATTTAATTCATTTTTAATCTTTTAAATGTTAGAATCAATTCCATGGGCATCGTATTTTAATTCTAGTGGCATGCGTAGGCTTGGAATGTTAGTATGGCTTGGTAGGTTGGTTTAGTTTTGTGTTTTGCCGCATCCCCCGTCGATTTCGATCGATCGGGAAGGGGTTCCGATTCCGAACTCCGGAGTCACGAAACCCAGGTGACATAACGCACCACCCCCAGTGCGTTATAGTCATTTGGCGCACCCCTGGAGGTGCGTTGTCCACCGTATCAATTTCTGAGTCTGAAGATTCTGTGACTATAGCAAGCTGCTCATGACACCGGTCTAGGGAATTAATGTTTTCCCACGTCACCATGGCACAGGAAGCAAGAGAAGAAGAACCAGATGCCATGTTATCTGTAAAAGCACACCAAGAAGAATAAACAAAGTCAGAAAATAGTTGATGAGAATGAAAATTCTGACAAAATTCTGACAGAGTTTGCCCAGCCCGGGGGTTTTCTAGAAAGAAGCAGGAACATGTCCACCAAGGGACAGTCCCTAAAACAGGCCATGGGTATCACACTGAGGCCAAAATGGAACACCCAGGGGAATAGCTCTGAGGGCAAGCCCTACCAGAAACCTCCCAGGGTCCAAAAATTGGGATTCGAATCCCGAATAGCAAGACTCTCCCTCACCCGCTCGAAGGACTTGACTACACTCCACTCCCACTCGACGTCGCGGAGGGAATGGAGAGGAGGAGAGAGAAAGAAGTAGTGAAAATGAAGAATGGTGAAAGAAGAAATAAAAAATGGGTTATATATAGGGGAGTCTCCCCTGGGTTAATCTGACGCGCTAAATAGCGTGCCGTGTTAACCCTCCCCTTTCAAAAGGGCGCGTCGGGTAAGGGCACACCGTGTTAACCAATGCCCCTGCCACGCCGGATTAACCACCGCACCAGTTTAAGGGCCATTCGAAGCCTCTATCATCCAGACATGAGATCTGCCCAAACGGAGCTCATCGGTTGATCTCGCTTCACTCGTGCCTTACTCGCGGCACCCGCGGCTGGGGGGCATTTGTTGGCACTCAAAATATGCTCGATGGCGATCAAGCCTAAAAGACAAGAATGATGCAGCCCACTGAAGCAAAGAAGACAAAGGAAATCGATACATCGAAGCCTTTTCGAGCTGCCAGAGCCACAGGTCATCTGGTATGAACACAAGGGACTTCACCTCAGGAGAATCGAAAAGAATTCACAACAAACCGACAGTGTCGGCAAGCCTGCCCAATGAACCGACCTGAAAAATGTGGAGGAAATTTCTGAGTTTATGCAGTCCCAGTCCAAGTCAAACTCTGCCAGATTAGGCTCTGGGGTCTCCTTCTAAGGGCTATATCTTTCAAATCCTTCCTCAAAATTGCGTTCCACTTGTTCCTACCTCTTATCCTTTGTATTATCTCGAGGTTTGTCCATATCTCTTGAGATTTGGTGGACTCTTACCTCTAAAGACGTGGGGGAACGTTCTAAGTTTTCTGTAATTTCTATGCGTCCTGTGCAGACCTTGCGACGATGGCACGTTTCAGAGGCGACGGCGAAGCCATGAAGAATTATCTTCATCCTCCTTTGACCCTAGCCTGAAGAGGGAAGTATTAACTTCATTTTGGTTCAATTTTAGATTCATTTAATCATCGTTTACCCTCTTTTATTTGCCCCTACTTTTGGCAAATCATCACAGTTTGTTAGTTTTCTGCTTCAACTTTGCAACGGGGGCAAGTTCATCAAGCCGGGGCGGAGTCATGCTTCATCCTATTCGTCCTCCTTCCACTCAATCTTGAAGAGAGGAGTCTTAACTTTGTTTTGATTATATATGTGCCTTGTTTCTCTCATCTGTTACCCCTTTTCTAAGCCTCAACTTTTGAGGTTTCATCACTCTGTTCAGCACTTTTCTGAAACTCAAATTTCTTGCGACGGGGGAACATTTGCGTCGCCGGAGCAAGGCCATGGTGCACTTCTGATCCGTATTTCCAACTCCAGGCTCTTAAGGAAAGTATAATCTTTGTTTGCCTCCATTATGGGCTTGTTATGTTGTCGTCTTCATGCATTTCTTCCTCCATTCTTTTTACACTTTCATTCTATTTTCACAGTTTCTATTCTGTCTTGTTCTGCACCCCATTATTTTCTTGTGTTTTCTACCCCATTTTTCACTGATGTCTTCTCCATTTTAAACTCTCTTTTTTTCTCTAGTTTCACCACAATATTCTCACCTTTCCATAGCATCCTTTATTTTCCTTTTTGGTGTCTTATTCAGTGAGATAGCAACTTATTCTTATAAAATAATCGCGTCCACAAGTCTGGCACGTCTGGTGGGACAGAGTCTCCCTTTATCTTTTTGCCAAAGTAGGAGGCCCGACAGCCTCCCCCAAAATTTTGACAGTGTGCTAATCTTATCTGCAGGAATCCAAATGAAGATTGGACTAGCTTCCCTCCACTTCGGCCAATAGGTCGTTGATGGCCCCGTCCATGGCGGGTACCTGGTGGTACCAACTATATTCGGGTCCATGCCCCTGGCAGTGGGCCTTCCCAACAGTTTATGTCTCGTGTTCGTCGACCTACTCAAGGTCGATAATGAAGCTGAGAAGATCGCTATGACGAAAGCTGCAAATGCACCAACAACGGAGAAGAAGATCACGACTACTCCTACTATCATTTCGTGCTATGTCCACCACTTGGACAAGCGAGCTACTATTCCTATCACTGCTAGCAAGAAGAAAAGGAACTACCAGAGAAGCTGGGCTGCTACACCCTGAGGTCGTCTCTCGACTTCGGGAAAATCCATGATGGTTGGAGGGATACGAGTGTACCTCAACGGTCGCCTGGCTAAAGCATTACCTAACCGCGTCATCTCGACGGTCCCCACCAACAACAAGTTCCAAGTACTGGCCACCAGGAGGGCCAACTGGGAGAAGGAAGAGAGGAAGCCACTGGCACCTAAGCTAGCAAGATTCAAGCAAATATGGGTGCCCAAGAAGGTCCAGGGCTCGGCACAGACCCTTGAAGAAGAAGAGACTGCCATCATGCACCCTAGGAGAGAGGGTAGAAAGATTCAGAAAGAAAAGGATGCTACTATTATGTGCCCCAGGAGAGGGGGCAGGAGAGTCCAAATGGAGAAGGGGAAAGAAGAAAGGGAGATCACCCCAACTGCTGTGCTATACAAGCCACGGGCTTGCGCCAGGCAGGTGGATGTGTTCTGGTATCCTCGAAAAATATATCAAGATGTTTAGATGACAAGGTTGGCTTATCAGCCAAAGACATAGGAGAGACTGATGCCTCCCCAAAAATAGATCTGAAACCCATGAAAATAGAATCCGAAATCCAGAGGTATTACAATCCTCCCCCCATACAAAAATTTCGTCCTTGAAATTTAGGCTAAAATATGGCCAAACAAGGAGGAAACTCACTTGAACAAGTAAAGAAACTACTACCGCATCTCATCCTCACACTCCCAGGTTGCCTCACCTCCTGAGTGACACTGCCAGATCACTTTAACAAAGAGGATAACCTTATTCCCCAACTGCTACTCATGTCTATCCTCAATGTAGATGGGATACTCAAGAATAGACAGATTTGACATCTCCTCTAGCCACACAGTAACCTCCAAGACATGAGAAATATCTGACACACACTTCCGCAGCATCGAAACATGGAATACATCATGCACAACATCCAGATCGGGGGATAACTATAATCTATATGCCACCTCCCCAATGTGCTCCACAATAGGAAATGACCTAATGTAGCAGGGACTCAACTTCCTACACCTGCAAAAATGCATCACTCCCTTCATTGGGGACACCCTAAAAAACACCTGATCTCCCACCTCAAAGATGAGAGGCCACCTCCGCTGATCTGCATAACTCTTCTGCCTACTCTGAGCTGACTTCAATCTTTGCCTGACAAGTTGGACAACCTCAACACAATGCTGCACAAGCTCCAGCCCTGTCATCAGCCGCTCACCGACCTCGAACCAATCAAGTGGAGTTTGACACAATCTCCCATACAATGCTTCATAAGGTGCCATACTAATGCTCGAATGATATCTATTATTGTAAGCAAACTCAATAAATGCAATTGGTGACTCCAGAAACCCTGCCACTCTAGGCAATAAGATCTCAACATATCTTCCAAGGTCTGAATAGTCCTCTTTGACTGACCGTCGGATGATAGACTGAACTGAAAGCCAACTCTATCCCCAGAGCCTTTTGAAAAGTTCCCCAAAACCTAGAAGTGAAGCTGGGATCTCAATCTGAGACAATAGAAATAGGGATCCCATGTAAAGGCATGATATGAGAAAGGCAAAGGGAGGAAAGAAGAAATATATCTAATAGTATACACACACACACACACACACACACACACACACACACACATATATATATATATATATTCTTACATGTAATGATAGGCATACGTTGGGCTAGGACCGTCGTCTTCGCCGGACGTCGAGACTTCAAGCCCAACCCAAAATTCCAATGCACCCACGGGCACTGCCCGGCTCATCCTTTGCCTGTGCTACCCATGGGTGGGGGGCATTTGTGGATGTGTAAAATTACACATCTGCGTGTCCCGAACAATCCAGTGTCAATAGAGAACTCCAACTGAAGAGATCGCGGAGAACACGTCCCACCCAGACCCTCCGAATGAACAGTACACTACCATGAAGCCACTCCCAGAGTCACGGCAACAAAGAGGAACCAACCCCTGGGGGGCTCACAACTCATGGGTCCCGAAGAGAACTAAGTGGATTGTCAATCGGGCACCAAACAGGCCCAAATCCACTTCCACGTCATGCCCTTATGGCCCTTTAGTAGTACGCCCTGCAAGGCCTTCAGCGGCACACCCTCGCGCCCCTTCAGCGGTACACCCAGTGAGGTTTCAACGGCACGCCCGTGTGTCTTCTTCAGCGGCACGCCCTTGTGCGCCTTCCACGGCATGCCCTGGCTTTCCCCACGACCCGTCCGGTAGGGAGGATCTCACGCCACTCCCCTACGGATTCTTGGCGCACAGTGGGATGGCTGACGTGGCAACACGAGGGTGAGGCACACAAGCTACTCCTCTGTCAACGGGGATGAGGGGAAGTCAAATCCCCATTAATGAGCCCTCTTTCCCGCCTCCACCAGCCTGCTCACGTCACCATGCAGTTGGGGTATAAAAACCCCTTCTTCTCCGGCAAAGAAAAGAGAGGGAGAACGGAGAAAAGAGAGAGAGACACACAGAGAAGAAGCATTCCACAAAAAAAGAGAAGAAGAGAGAAGAAAGGGAGCATTCCACAGAAGAGACCACCACCGGATCGAGGAGCAGAGTCGGTAGAGTTTCCCCTAGGCCAGAGACGTTCGGGAAAACACGGGTGCGCGTCCACAAGGAGTGACGGCCCCAACAAAGTCACGGTGAGTCCCGAGGGGCAACACCAGAAGTTCTCCGTTTGAAGAAGTCCACGCCCTTCAACCCTTCGCTGGCACAGCCCCTGTGGCCTTCCCTGGCAGCCCTTCGCAGGCACACCTTGAGCGCCCTCCGTCGGCACGCCCTATAGTGGCCTTCACCGGCACACCCCCCGCGGTCTTCCCCGGCACGCCTTAGAGTGGCTTCCCCGGCACACCCTAGAGAGGCCTTCGTCGGCACGCCCGATGAATCCCCTTGCCCAGCACACTCCGTGCCCTGCTTCGCCGGCACAGCCGAACAACGCTTTTCCGGCACACTCAGCTCCGGTCTTCCCCGGCAAGCTCGTGCCCCCTACTCGCTGGCACACCCCGTGCCCCCGCTTCGCCGGCACAGTCGTGCCCCCTTCGCCGGCACACTCGTGCTCCCCACCTAGCCCGACACACTACCCGTGCCCTGTCCACCGACTCACCCATGGTGGCCTTTCCCCGGCACACTCCTACGGGTCTTCCCCGGTGCACCCAAAGCCCCTTTACCGGCACGACTGGCGGCAGCCCACGACGAAGGGGAAGAAGAAGACAGGGAAGAAGAAGAAGAAGAGAGAAAGGGGAGGAAAGGAGAAGGAGGAAAAGACAAGGAGGAAGGAGAAGAGAAAGAGGGGGGGAAGCCTAGGGTACCACCGTCCATTCCCTCCCTGAGGACGGCGATAGGAAGAAGAGGAGGAGAAGAAGAAGAAGGGAGAATAAGAGAGGAAGAGAGAAAAGTAAGGGGGGGTGCCTTCGTGGCCGTCTCCTCACCCCGACAACAGCAACGATGGCAGCAGTGTGAGCGTTCGGCGCCGGAGCAGACGAAGAGGAAGAAGGAGAGGGGGTTGGCTTGCTCGCTCGGTCGCCAAAGAGAGAGAAAGAGAGGGAAAGAGAGAGTTTGAAAGAGGGGGGTGGCCTACATCGACGACTTCATCGTCGACTATACCCACGCAAACTTCCCACTCCTGCCAAGCATCCCAACCGCAGTCGGACCTCCTACTCTGGCCTCAGTTGCCGTTACCCCGGCTAACACTTCGCTCATGGCGGGTTCAACAGAGCAATATACAGCGATAGGCACATATAGTAACGGAAGCACTCAAAATCTCACTAGCTCGGTTACCTGGACATCTACGAGTCCAGCTATGGCAACCGTCAACGGCACAGGTCTCGCTACTGCAGTTGCAACTGGCACAACAACAATCCAAGCAACTTCCGGGACTGTCAGTGGTTCCACTAGTCTGACAGTTACGGCTCCGCTTACGCTTACCTCCATCACCGTGGCTCCTGTGAATTCCACTATCCTCACGGGTCAGACGCGGCAGTATACTGCGACTGGGACTTACAGTGATGGCAGCACGCAGAGCCTGACGAATTCTGTGACTTGGAGTTCGACGAATGCAGGGAGCGCGACGATCAGCGTTGATGGCCTGGCAACAGCGGCAGCGATTGGCGCGACGACGATTCGAGCTACACTTGGGGCGGTAAGCGGTTCGACCGGTCTAACGGTGACGGCACCGCCTGCTCTGACATCGATTGCGGTAACTCCGATCAATTCGTCGCTTGTCATTGGCCAGACGCAGCAGTTTACGGCGACCGGCACATATAGCGACGGCAGCACGCAAAACCTCACCAACTCCGCAACCTGGAGTTCGACTAATACGGCGGGTGCCACCATCAACAGCGCCGGTCTGGCCACGGCGGTTGCGACTGGAAGTACGACCATCCAGGCAGTTTCAGGATCGATCTCCGGCTCTGCAACTCTGACAATTGCCGCAGGCGCATTTCCATGGATCCCCTATGACATGTGGATCGACTTTGAACAAGGGACGATTGGCGCAGAAGTGAACGCAACCCAGTTGGCGGCATCGACGCAGGGGGTCCAGGGAGTCTGGTCCGTCTCCGATCCGAACGATCTGTTGAGCATCCAGACTGCGGCCGAGGATCCGGGACATGCCGTTACCGGTGACACCGGAACTCGCGGCATGGCAACCAATCTGAACACCGGAGCTTCCGCTTATGCTGAGTGGGATCCCCCAGCGCAACAAAGCTCCTTCTCGATAGGCTTGTGGTATAAGACCGGCGTGGCCGTGCCCTGGTCGAGCGGGCCCTTCTTCGTCCTCTTCTATAACAATGCCTTCGGGCCGATGATCCGGCTGTCGGATGAGAGGTCGCCTTATACCAACGTGCGCCAGATCCAGGTGAGCCCGCTCAATCAGGCGGTCGCTGGAGTTGCTGATAACACCTGGTACTGGATCACCATGAAGTGGACCCAGAACAGCCAGGGAACCATGAGTGTCTATGACACTTCACTGAACCTTATCGGCACAGTCAACTTCACTGATACCTTCAACGTCCCCGTACAGGCAATCCGGCTGGGCAACTCCGGGTCTGTTGCCGAACCCGGTGCAGTCTCCTACATCGACGACTTCATCGTCGACTATACCCACGCAAACTTCCCACTCCTGCCAAGCATCCCAACCGCAGTCGGACTGAGTTTCAATCCGACGACGGTCGTCAATGGAAACACTTCCATTGGTACTGTAACTTTGAGTGCGCCTGCGCCAGCGGGTGGAGCGAACATAACTCTAACTAATAGCAGTCCTGCGGTCGTCGGCACGCCACCAAGTGTGACTGTTCCTGCAGGAATGACGACTACAAGCTTTTCAGCAAGTACGGGCGGCGTGACGTTCTCTACTACAGCAACAATCTCTGCTACCTACGGGAGTCTGACCGCGACAGCCACCGTTACCGTTCTTCCATCCACTATGTCCCAGATCACCAATGACAACTTCAGCCGTTCCAACTCTTCCACGCTCGGGCCGAACTGGACGCCTCTTCTAGGGGGAAATGATGGAGCTCTCCAGGTGATTAACAGCCAGGTACAATCCACGGCGCTTAGTCCTGCGATCGGCAAGGAGATGTATTACGGTGGGATGACCTGGGGGGCAGATCAATACAGTGAAGTACAGATCGTCACGGCCAGCGGTAATGGATACGAAGGCCCTGCCGTTCGCATGACTTCGAACGATACCCACTACGCATGCACCGTCTATAACACAGGTGCGGGCAACGCTTCCGTCTCCATTCTCATTGATGTAGGGGGAGATAATTCGGTTCTCGCTCATTCATCGACAGCCACTGTAAATGCTGGCGATACCGTTCGTTGCTCAATTCAGGGCAATGTAATCACCATGACAGATCAGACTACCTCTTCGACACTGCTCACTGTGACAGAGGACACAATCTCCTCCGGATATCCAGGACTTGTAGACTCGGCAGGCAGCACAAGTGTCAGAAATTACACTCTGGCCAATTGGGCCGCCGGGGACATAGCTGCTCCCCTGACGTTACAGCAGGTGGCCAGCGACAACTTCAATCGGGCCAACGCTCTGAATTTAGGAACAAACTGGCATGTTGGACCGGGACACGGTCCAATCCAGATTGTCAGTCAGCAGCTGGAACCTTATCCCGCGGGTGGAACTCCACCTTCAAAAGAGCACTACGTCGCTGCTGGACCAATCCCCAACGATCAGTGGTCGCAGATACAAATCGGTGTTGAAGACGAACTGGGTGACAATGCAGCCGAACTCAGGGCTTCCGATACCACCGATACGATGTACATTGTGGATGTGAATCTAACGGGTGCTCCTGGCGTTGCCGAAACCAGGATTGTCTCCGTCATCAACGGCACGATTACGCCGTTAATCATTGACACGACCTGGTCGTCGGTAAACCAGGGCGATTACATCCGTGGCGAGGTGCGCGGAAACATGATCAGCATGATCGACGTCACAACGGGCTCATTATTGCTTACCATAACCGATCCCAATGTTCTGGCAGGCTATCCAGGAGTTTCAATGCAGGCGTTGGATGGCAGTACGGCTGATCACGTTGCAGGAAACTGGTCGGGAGGCACATTCCATTGAGATGCCCGCTCGTTGTTTTTCTGATAAAGCCACCCAGCTTGCATAGGCTTTTTTCTAGCACGGCGGAAATTGCTCGAAGGCTACATTTCATACTTTAAATCTGGAGACAAAGATGGTGACTGAATTGTCAATTAGCCCCGACGTAACAAGCTTCGTCTTTGGGTTTCTTCACCTTCAAAACGTCTTGTGGGGGGGGGGGGTTTATCACTGTGTAAGGTGCAATTGCAGCGCGTGCATGTTTGTGTCTTTGCTTAGCCTTGCTTTTCCTTTGTGGAATTCTATCCCCGTGTGTGTTGAGGACTTGTCCTTGTGTGTGTGTGTGTGTATGTGTGTGGGGATCATCCCCGTGTCTTGCTGGTCTCCAGCGTATGTGTGTGTCTTTTGGCCAAAGAGTTGAAGCCTCCCCAAGTTGGTGAGGGGTGGAGGTAGGACTGCTTGGTAGCATCCAAACTACCTTAAAAATTACTTGTGGTGTTGCATGTTGCGCATTATCCATTTCTTCTATCCCACCTTCCCAGGTTTTCCTAACTTTCTAAATACATCTCGTATCATTCAGTTGATGGCTCTTCGGCTTCTATTCTGATCTGAGTTTGTACTGGCTTTTCTGATTCTCAGCCTTGTTAAGTTTTTAAGTGATCTGAATAGTGAGTGAAGGATCTATTCACCCCCCCTCTAGATCCTCTCAAGACTCTATCTGCACTCTGCCTGTTGCAACTACGTACCCCCCTCACCCTAGCACCATCCACTAGCCTCTGAAGGTGCTACTATAGGGTCTCTCCAACTCTCACCCATGTGTCCCTCAGGCCCAGGCTCCTCTATAGCCTCACTCGTGGGATCAGTGAGGATCTCCCCTCTCCCTCTAAACTCATGCCCAGCAGCCTCTCAGCCATGTCTCTATAATCCCCAAATGTCTGCCTACTCATTGTCTACCTGTGCACCCGTAGCCCGATAATCCAAGCTACATCTTCTTGTGTGGGGATCATGTGGCCCCACGGGAATATGAAGGCCTTGCATTCAGCATCCCATCTCACTTTCAATACCTGAACTAAGGCGATGTCCACCTTCAACACATCTATCCCTAAAAAATTTCCAAACCCCATCCTCTCCAATCATGAGAGCCCTAGAGTCCTACTTTGCACCAAGGATAGAGGCTTGTTTCTCAGTATCGGAACAAGTTCATCGAGTTGGGTCGGTATGCGCCGCATATTATTGCTGATGAAGCCTTAAAGACCGAGCAGTTTCTTTGAAGTTTACGAGCCGAATTGAGAGTGCCACTTCCTGCTACCCGTGTCACTGTCATGGACGATGCATATAAGGCAACAATTGCGGTTGAGCTCGATTTGGAGAGATCTGCAGGGTTCTCTCAGTCTAGTGTCGCCCAGTCAGTTGTGCCATTCCAGCAGTCTTTTCAGCCGTCAGCACCTGGCATTTCGTCCGTTGTGCCTACTCCTGGTGGTCCTTCGAGATGGATGTTTAGAAAGTCCAAGAAGCATTTCAACCGTCAAGCACCTTTGGGTTTTGTGCCGCAGCAGTCGACGTCTTCTGATTCTGTGCAGCAGACTATTCCTTCGTTTCAGCAGCGCCGTGAGTTTCCTGTGAGTCAGCTGAGACCATGCCCGAGGTGTGGTGGCAGCCATCCTGGTGTACCATGTTCTTTACCGGTGGTTTGCTATCACTGTGATTAGCCAGGTCACGTTGTTCGAGATTACCTGATGAAGTCTGTGCCTGTGCAGTTCTCGCAGGTCACCCAGCCGCAGCAGTCTCCATTTTATCTTCATGCACCACCTCTACCTCAGCCATCATTTTTACAAGTTCCAGCTTCTTCCCAGCAATCTTCTACAGTCTCTAGTCAGAAGCCGAGGAGCCGGATCACTCATATCACTCATGCAGAAGCCATTGCATCCAACCTTGTAGAAGGTATGGTTTTAATTTTTGGCCGTCCAGCTCGTATACTATTCGATTCAGGTGCCACTCATTCATTTATTTCTGAGGATTTTCTTGCTCGTCTCGAGGAGCTGGTGACCGATTAGCCTTGTGAATTACTCGTTAAGTTACCCTCCGGAGATTTCATGTCCACTCTATTTTGCCTAGAAGGTTGTCCTGTTATCGTCAGTGACCGGCAGTTGCCAGCGAAGTTGTATGCGCTGCAGTTGGCCGAGTACGATGCGATTCTAGTTACAGTTGGTATCAGAGCTATGTTGAGGATTTGTATAAGGAATTGAAATTGCATAAGCGAGTCCAGAACAAGTCCATGGAGTCGTTTATTGCTAGCTTAGGATGTTTTTCACATTATTGATGAATTTCTTGTTATTGTTTGTGTTTTCTAGCTTCAATATGCCACATCGTAGGAGAGGCTGTGGTCGAGGTTGAGGTCCTGCTCCTCGGGAAGAAAGTAGTGCCTCATCTCCTCTAGTGATTGTCCCGGATCAAGCTCAAGCCGTACCTGTTCCTACTCCTCAGGAGGATGTGCCTGGTGGTCGTGGTAAAGCCTTGAAGGAATTTCTGTTGTTTCATCCACCCACCTATGAAGGCTAGGCAGATCCAGATGCAGCCAGAGTCTGGCTCGATGCTACTGAATGGGTATTCCGATCAATGGAGTGCGCCGAGGATGAGAAAGTGTTTCTTGCTACTTTTTAGCTTCAAGGTGCAACACTTACGTGGTGGACCACGGAGTGGGAGGTCGCCTTTTGTTCTTGTCCGCTTTGACAGATCACCTGGGCAGAATTTGTGGTTACTTTCGAGCTTACTTTCAGCCCTGCCTATCTCCGAATGAACAAGATGCATCAATTTTTGGAGTTGGTACAAGGTGGAATGTCTGTGCTGGAATATCAAAACAGGTTCATGGAATTGGGCCAGTACGCCCCCCATGTCCTAGACGATGAAGCCCTGAAGACCGAGCATTTTCTTCTTGGCTTGAGACCAGATTTGAGGCAACATTTAATTGCAACTCGGGTAACTGAAATGAATGCAACTTATCAAGCAGCTACAGGCTTAGAGCTGGACATGGCAAGACCTCAAGATTTTTCTCAGGTAGCATTGGCTCAACCGATTGTTCAACTTCAATTGAGTTATCAGCCTTCTGTGTTGGGAGCTCCTCCTGCTATCCCTACTGCTAGCGATGTTTCTTCTTCTGCTAAATCTCACATCAGAAGATTTAAGAACAAGAAAAGGAAGAGGTTCGATCAGTAGGAAGGGGAACATTGCAGAGGAAAAGAGGGAGAATACATTGACGGGGGAGAGGGGATGGAGCACAAGCTCCTCCCCCCTACGGACTCACCTTCCCTCTCTCACTCACTCTCTCTTTCTTTCTCTTCACCTTGCCGGCACCGGGGGACCAAACTCCTTCTCTCTTTTTCTTCTTCTCTTCACTGCACACAGTCGAGAGCCCCTCTTCTAATGGCCAGCCAAGGGAAAGCCAGCCAGGGGGGTGTTTCAGCGAGCCGGGAGAAAAGCCAGGGAGGCAAGCAATATATATATTGAAGGGGTTGCCTTCTCTTTCTCGAACGGAAGAAAGCTCCTGCCACTGTGTTCGTCTACCAGACGAATAGGGTTGGCTTCTATGCTGGCATCTGGTGGTTGGTGCTATACACTGTCGTTCATCCGAGGATAGGGCATTTGCAGATTTATCGGGCTAGCTTCTGCCGCTCCCACCGTCGATGCATGCCTCCGCCGATGATGTTAATGCAATGTCGAGCAAAGATGAAGGCATGACTTTGAGCATTGAATGCTATGCCCTTTCGAGTCTGCGTCCGAAGCTGACAGGAGAACAGAGTATCGGAGTGTAGATGGGATGGCTTGTGAGTTAAAACGGCGCGGGGGAATAGTGACCATGCCGGATTAGAGCTTTACAAGGGGCGCGCCGGTTTAACCATTTCAAAGGGTCACGCCGTTTTAGCATTTGAAGGAAAAACTCTTAAAGTGGGCATGACGGGTCCTTCAAAATTAGCGCGCCAGGTAAGATGATGCACAAGGGGCGCACCGTTTTAGTGCAATGCAAGGGGTGGCGCCGTATTAAGGCATTCAAGGGGGATGGCCCTTCAAAAGGGAGCACGTCGAGTATGCTAAGCAAAGGGGGCACGCCGTATTAACGAAAGAAAGGGGGCGTGCCAGTTTAAGGCCTCGCCGCACCATTTTAAGCATTAAGAGATTCTTCTCAGAGTCACGGCCATTCATACGAATGTTGGCGTTCCTAGAATGTTCTAGTTTACATGAACCATGTTACTAGGATTGTTTGACAGTCGTTCTACTCCGGTAGGATTGACTGACTGCTACACTGGTTTCTGATATTTTACTAGCCTCTACTCCTTGTAATAGTTGGGACTCTCTGCCGGATACTCCTTCCGTCGGACTAGGACCTCCATTATAGGACCTCCATAAGTCCCCGCGAGACTGAGATTCCCACTAGGATGTCAGGTAGGTTGTACGACCAAGACCTGAACCTGTCACGTGATCAAACCGCTTGGATTGCTGTGTTGTGAGTCACAGCTCAATTGGGACCAACTGAGTCTTGAACGGCCAAAATCGGACCGTTTGTCTCAGTGGGCGGCCCATTAGGAACCGTGCATCCCTGACTAATTGCCATTTAATGTTGGTCCATTAACCTTGTTCTTTCTTCGACCAAGCCATAGTTTGATCGACCCAAAGGCCCTAGGCTGACCAATGGAAAGTGGGTTGGGCCCTGGTTCAGTTCTGCCCCACTTATGGTAGCCCGGAGCCCATTTTGGGTGGATTTCTAGTTTGCTAGCTAGGCCCAGGTGAGCAAACTGATGAGGCCCGTCCATGTGTTCGAGCAGATCTCACTGAACCGTTCATCCCCTGAGCGGCCCTATCAGGCCCGTTTATCTTGTTCTTTTGCTTCAAGTCCTTCAGGTCATGTGTGTCCCATTCTTGACCGTGCATACTAGTTGAAAGGCCCATTTATGACCGTTCTTGTTTAAGATCGGCCCATACTGGTCTATTTATCCTTGACTTCGGTATGGCTGATCCTCTGCCCATTTCTTTCCTGAACGGCCCAGTTGAGACCGTATGTCCTTTGAGCGGCCGAGGTTAGACTACATATCCTGCGGAACCGATTTTCGTTTTGTGTTATTGAATCTAAGGACCTGTTGGTTCTTGATAACTTAAACTTTCTTGACAAAGTATCTCTTCAACTTATCCTTGGATTTTTTCGAGATAAGTTCATACATTAATATTATTGGCCATTTAATTTGATCAATGTCTGCTTGGATTGAAACATGCACGGGCTTTGTTTCCTGTTAACACAAAATGTGCATGGAGTTGATATGAACAAAAGTGCATGGACTTCTACATGCATGGACTTGATATGAACAAAAGTGCATGGACTTCTACATGCAGGGACTTGGTATGAACAACATAAACTTGCACGGACTTGAGCACTTACAAACCTGCACAGGCTTGAGCACTCACAAACCTTCATGGACTTGAGCACTCACAAACCTGCACGGACTTGAGATGCAGATGAACGTGCACAGACTTGATTAAATGTGCACGGACTTGGAATGTTCAACATACACAAAAATGCACGGACTTAGAAATTGAAAGGTGAACAACATGCACGGACTTGGAAAGAAATGTGCATGAACAACATAAACCTGCACGGACTTAAGAGTGCACGGACATGCACGGACTTCATATAAACGTGCACAAACTTAGTGTGCACGGACTTAATGTAACAATGCCAGAAGTGCATGGACTTCACTTAAACATGCACGAACTTAGTTCAAAAAGTGCACAAACTTTAATCGTGCCTAAACAAACTATGCATGGACTCTATGATGTGCACAAGACTAAGGCATGCATGGACACAACATGCACGGACTTATGAAACTTACTAACAGCATGCATGTACTACTAATGTGCAATCACTAGACAAACGAACAAACAGAAACCTGCATGGACTTCGATCTTGAGAATTATGAGAAGATATGCACAGATGTAAATGAATTATATCAGAAATAGAGCAATGAGAAACACTATAAATAAAAATGTGTTAGATTCCCAATCAACCAATGTTTGACAAGTAGTGTGCGACATCATCAAAACTGTAGGAATGCAATAGAACACTCCCGGGATCACCTCGCCGTCGCCGCCGCCACGCCGTTGCCGAAGTGAAGGAGGCCACGTCTCGGTCGCCCGGGGAAGAAGAATGGCGCGGTGGGGAGGCGCTCTCCAACGGTTGGAAGAAGGAAGAAGAAGAAGAAGAAAAGGTGAAAAGTCAAGGAGTTTTGAAGATACCCAAATCTCTTCTCAAAGTTGTGAATTTTTCATTGTCTAGTGGCTTAGTGAAGATATCAGCTATCTGATGTGCAGTGCCTACGTGGATCAATTCAAAAGTTCCTTTTGACACCTCATCTCTTAAAAGGATGTCTTATTTCAATGTGTTTAGTGCGTGAGTGTAAGATAGGATTTTTTTTGCAAGATTAATGACACTAGTATTATCACAGAATATGGGTGTGTAGCCCAGGTCTACTTGGTAGTCCTGAAGCTGGTGTTTAATCCAGATCACCTGTGTACCACAGCCCCCTATAGCTACATACTCAGCTTCTGTAGTAGAGAGGGCCACAGAGTGTTGTTTCTTGTAAGCCCAAGATACTAAACACTCACCTAAAAATTGACAGTGCCCACTAGTGCTCTTCCTATCTAATTTGCACCCAGCATAGTCTGCATCTGCATATGCAATCAGATCTAAGGTGTGTGATGCAGGATACCATAAACCTAAAGAGTGTGTAGCAGATATGTATCTGAAGATTCTTTTTACAGTAGCTAGATGTTGTTCAGTAGGTTTAGATTGATACCTAGCACACATACCTACACTGAATTGTATATCAGGTCTCGAGGTAGTCAAATAGAGTAGGGATCTAATCATACCTTGGTATAGTTTTGCATCAATTTCTTTACCTAACTCATCTGCATCTAAGGATGTATTGGTACCCATTGGAGTTGAGGTGTGCTTCAACCTATACATGCCAAACCTCTTGAGAATTTCCAATGTGTACTTGGTATAGTTAATAAAGCATCCATCCTCCAATTGCTAAACTTGCAAGCCAAGAAAGTACTTCAATTCACCAACCAAACTCATTTCAAACTCATTCGACATTGCTTGAGCAAATTCATTGGATAGTTCAGTGCATGTTGAGCCAAAGACTATGTCATCTACATATACCTGAACTACAATGTGGTCCTTACTCAAAATTTTGGTAAAAAAAGTTTGATCCACCTTACCTCTGTTGAACTATTTCTCCCTAGTCACTGCATATTAATTCGTGATTCTAACTCTCATGCATCCACAACACACACACCTATCTTTTTCACCCTTCCACAGGAGTTAACAACTCTCCCTCGGTGAGTTTGCCCTCAATTTCTACCCCTACTTTATCACTGTGGGATTGATACTACACTTCATGATCTAATGGATTTTTACCTTTGTGTTTTGGCTTCGTTTTGCAGGAGGGCATGAAATGAACGTGACGCCCTCTTCTAGCCGGTTGGAAGATGAGGAGGTTTGAATCTACATCGTTCCCCGCACCCATTTGTCAAGTGCGATCAAGTCTTCATATTCCAAGGTACACTGCGTCATTTCTTCCATCTCTTCATCCTTTTGCCGTTGTTGGAACCTTGGTGGCGATCACGGTTACTTCTATATCTCCATCGCCCTTCTCTTTGTTCATATTGTTGCATGATTCATGCACGCATGTTAGTCTAAAGGGGGGGTAGAACCATTAATCCATCCACAATTTTTTGGCGATCACGGTGGGACACCAATACCCATCACGTTCGTTTTCATGCTCTTTTGTAAATTAGGTGTGTGCATGTCCATGTTTAGGTAGTATTTTCCCATTTTTCCCACTGATTTGGGCATTTTAAGGGCTCTGGTAGCCTGGCGGTCCTCTGGTAGGCCACAAGTAGGCAAGAAATAGTCATTTGTTAGACCACTTACGGATTCTGGCAGTTCTACGCACGTGCTCACAAGGCCCTGTTCTCTGAGACATAACTTTTGATCCTGGGGTCTGATTCTGTTTATTTGTGTTCCATTGGGTAGCCCTTTATATTGTCTTTCCATCCATATATTATTTGTGTCATTTGGGTCACATTTGCATAATCTAATCTTGCCATCATTTTTGAGTTTTCTGCATAAAGTCTGCGGGCAGGCACAGGGACAGATTCACAGGTACGTCTTTTCTTAATGATTTGATTACTTTCCTGATGTCTGATTTCTTGTTTATTGTATCCATCTTGTTCCTCTTTAATCATAGGTGAAATATTGATGTTGACCCGATGAAATGTCGAAGTCAACAAACCTTGCTCAGACAGTACGTCCAGAACTAGGGTAGAAATAAATGCCGTTATCGTCTCGACACCGTGTCGAAACTAACTATACTGGGAGAGACCTAGGGTCTGGGCCAGGGTGAGATATGGTTGTTGACTTGATATGTAGTCAAAGTCAACCAACTTGGCTAAAACGTGGGGCCTAAGCCAATAGAGGAATATAGGAGGTATGTTGACCTGACGATCCTGTCGAAGCCAATGAACTTGAAAGAGGCATGAGGCCTAAGCCAAGGAAAGAATACAGGATATGTGTTGACCAGACATCATGTCAAGGTCAATGAACTCGGCAAAGACATGAGGCCTAATCTAGGGACAGGATATGGAATAAGTGTTGACTCGATGTCTTGTCAGAGCCAACGAACTCGACATAGGCATGAGGCCTAAGACTAGGTTAGAATATGGGATAGGTGTTGACTCAATATCATGTTGAAGCCGACGAACTTGACAGAGATGTGAGGCCTAAGCCAAGGGTAGAATATAGAATATGTGTTGACTCGACGTCATGTCGAAGCCAACGAACTTGATAGGGATGTAAGGCCTAGGCCAAGGGAGGAATACAAGATATGTGCTGACTCATCGTCGTGTCAGAGCCAACGGTCCCTACCCCGATAAAAGGTTTGGGGTAAGGGTTTGACTAGAATGCAGATGGATGAGAGGCCTAAACCCAGGGCTAAATATTGGTGTCGACCTGACGAAATGTCAAAGTCAATGAACCTTGCTCAGACGAAAGGCCTGAAACAAGGGTAGAATGTGTAGATGAGGGTGCCAACCCGATGTCATGTCGAAGTTGACCAGTTTGAAGA
Organism: Amorphophallus titanum; assembly: GCA_024336825.1. Taxonomy (NCBI): domain Eukaryota; kingdom Viridiplantae; phylum Streptophyta; class Magnoliopsida; order Alismatales; family Araceae; genus Amorphophallus; species Amorphophallus titanum. The sequence goes on from JANBPO010008917.1 coordinate 2,658,055, forward strand.
AGATATGAGGTCTAAGCTAGGATAGAATATGGATGTTGACCCGTAGAGATGACGGGATCAACAAACCCTGCCCCAACAAGAGGTCTGAGACAAAGTGAAGTGGTCTTTTATTGGTTTATTAGTTTGAATTAGGTTTACCTGGACCAAGTTTTACCCTCAACTTGGTCCGCCTAAACCCCCCTGACCCTTCATCTTTCGCTATAAAAACCCCCCCTTTGGAAGCATCAAGAGAACATACACGGAGCTCATCTCTAGGACTACAAAGGCGAGCGAAGGAGTTTTGTGTATGTTTGCTAGGCTCATGCCAAGGGCATGCCGCATGATCATCCCTCATGTAGCATCTAGCCCAAATACAAACCTCCTAAAAGGCGGCCAACTATTTTGATGAACGTATGTCATCTCGATAATCGTACATGACCCCAGATCTTTCTTGGTGAAAGCACTCTGTCGGGTCCTGTTCTCAATATCCGTGCATGACCCTGATGTCACTTGGTGAAAGTATTCTGCTTGAGCCTTGTCTAGATAATCGTGTGCTCGTAGATGTTTCTCGACGGGAACACCCTGCTCGTCCCTACCTTGATATTCGCACATGACCTCTGAGGTTGCTTCATGAAAGCATCCTACCTAGTCATTGTCTCGATTGTCATGCATCCTCAGTTGTCGCTCGACCAAGGCACCCTACTCGATCTCTACCTTGACATTTGTGCATGACATAGACATGGCTTGATGAGGGCACCTTGCCTAGTCTCTGCTTCAATGATCGTGCACCATCAGACGTGGCTCAATCGAAGTGCCCTGTCTGACTCCCGGCCTCGATGATCGTACGCCACCCTTGGTGTCACCTCGATAAGTGTGCCCTCAGTGCTGTCATCCGAACAATGGGCATACTTCACAAGTCCCGGTGCAAGATGAAGTGTTAGGCCCCTGCCTTTGTCAATGGGCCCCAAGCATGACCATCAAGGTCTTGCAGTGCCCATCTCCTTTAGTCACAACGGTGCCCCCCGGTACCTGATTGCCAGTTACTTCAGTCACATCGGGGACCGCGATGCTCGACTGCTTAGCTCCTTCAGTCACAATGATGCCCTCGGCACCCGACTGCCAGCTACTCCAGTCACGTCGGGGCCGCAATGCCTGACCACTCAACAACCTCAGTCACAACGGTGCCCCCGACACCCGACTGCCAGTTACTCCAGTAACATCGGGGCCTGCAACGCTCAACTACTTAGCTTCTTCAATCATAACGGTGCCCTCGGCATTCGACTGCCAGCTACACCAGTCACGTCGGGGCCAACGACGCCCGACCACTCCACAACCTCCATCACAACGGTGCCCCGCGACACCCGACCGCCCACCTACTCCAGTCACCGCTGTGCCAACGGCACCAAACTACTCCAGTCAAAGCGAGGCCTATGGCCTCAATGGCTCTAGTCCAACCGGTGCCCATGGCTCCTGGCAAGTTCGAGCTCAATGGCACTTGGTCGACCCAATCATGGCGATGCTCACGCCACTCGGCCACTCTAGTCTCAACAACACTCGACTGCCTCTACCTCAACAGTGCCTAGCCACTCCAGTCACAAGTGGTGCCTACGCCATTTGGTCGCCTCGATCTTGGTGACGCCCAACTACTCCAACAAAATGGTGCCCACGGCACCCCTACTAGCCCGACCTCGACACTGTTTCATGTTGGGAATACACTGTGACATGCCTCGGCCAACATTCTACTAATTCCCAAGCCCTTTGACGGACACTATGTATGAATGCAGAACTACCCACACAATAATGTAATGACCCGGGGACCGTCACGAATGACGGAATTGTCTCGCGGCTTGCAAGCACTTGTAATCAGGCTTTTATGCCCCCATATAAATGCCTTTCATGGCATATAAGTCCCGTAATCCAGTCAGGGAGTGGATCCCCCTCCTCGTCGAAACTAGTCTCTCTACCCCCAGTTATCCTTGTTGTGTTGTTGTTGCCCTGTCGCTATTGCACGGACGAAACCCTCCCAACGTTGCGGCTCCTAGGGTCCCTGACTCTTTCTTCGGCAATAGAAACAATGGTGTTCGGGCTCCACCTGATGTAAAATAAACATCGATTGCTTGCAGTCGGTGGGGAAGATGTCTAGTACACGGGCCCCCACAATCGTCTACACTCATACCAGTGGAACCTCCTTCTCTCCATGTGACGCACAACATTTCATGCTCATGTGCCATGCCCTGGCGGCACATCCCCAGTCAATCACTTGGTTCCACTGGTGATCATCGAGAAATCGACTGGCACACTCACATTCCATCCAGCCATCTCTATCCCAGTCTTCCAGAATGATTAACCATACGTCGTTCCTTCTTGTGCGTTCCTATCGTTCTTTTCACCCTCCTTTCAATACCCTCGGAATCCCCGCATGCCAAATCGACCCATCTCAGCCTTCCGTAAATGGTGAGTGTGCATCCCCGCCACGAGGGAAAGAACAAGAAGGGAATTCCCCCACGTGCATAAACACCGAGCTATCGACAAAAGCATATGCTTGCCTCCAGAATGCATACAGCTCCCATGTGCATTAGAAGAGCACAAAGTCGACCCATTGACAACATTTTTCGTTACCTATAAATGGCAACTCAGATGCAAGAAGATGGCTAACAGGGACAAGTCGATTGTCTTCTATAAGGGAGACATGTCCCCTTAAGCCCCACCAAAAGATGACTTTGGCTGGTCCAAGCTAGTCGACAATACCCCTGAGGCCATCCAAGTATTGGACGATCTTCCGCCACATATCTGGGAGATGTGCCTAAAGTATCGCATTCCTCAATAACAAGGCTCCACACGGAGTGAGTACTTTCACCGATTGTGGACTCCTTCCCAAGTCCCGAGACAACCCCCTTTCTTGCACAAAGATACCAGGGGACTCGACTATGACCAAGACTCAGACTTTCACGTCTACTATGCGATCAATGCCATGGGCCCAGTGCAGCCAGTTAGTGTCCAAGTTAACGTCGACACCAAATTCGACAGCTCTGGGGACGAGGAAGAGGACATCCTAATCTCGCTCCCTGCCAATGCCAGTACCCCAGTTCGAGCACTCAATAGGTCTTCACCATTCACCTGCAAGGACATTGGGGCTAAGGAAGCCTCCAGTGTCTCCCATCAAGTCAAAGAGCCTAGTTTAGCAAACTTTCCTGATGAGGGAGGTTCTTAGAACAATGGCCATGAAGCACTGCCAGCTTTAGCAGGCAACTCCAACCAAGCTTCGAGGGCACCAGCCGACAACTATCAGTTGGGAATTGGTCATCCAAATCATTAAAATGTGAAGAAAGGTATTTTACTTAAAGGTGAAGGGTAGTTTGAGTACTTAGTTTTGAGTTTGGGTAAAGTCGGCAGGATTCGAAGTATGACTATGCCCTATTTCTTAAAATCCTCTTCATTCTGAAACCCACATATTCAGGTCGAGGCTCATCTCTCTGCACCGACGCTCCCTATGTCCGTGCTAACCCTCTCCAGACCGTAGTCTTGGCCTTTCCGTTTTCGTTCTTCACATTTCTTACCCGTCCTACTACTTTTGGTCCTCCACTCCTCACCGCTTCCATCATGTCTTCTCCGGCCACCAAGAGCAAGGGGAAGAGAAAGGCAATGGAGGTGCAGCAGCCGGCGGACCCCTTATCTGTGAAACCTGCCACAGTTCATCACTATAAAAGAAGACCGAAGGAGGTACACGCTGAAGGCACCATTTTTGGGTTGGCTAAAGAGAAATCAGGCAAGGGTAAAGAAAAGGTAGTAGAAGTTCCAGCCAAGCGGCGACGAATAGCTACCACAGAAATAATCTTCAGAGAACTTAAAGAGGAAGAACATGAAATTTAAGCTGCAATGCAGGCTAAATCAGTGATTGAAACTGGTAAAATCCTTTTCCCACTATATGTGGACTTTCATGATGAAAGTATGCTTGCTGAGTTTCTAGAGTTATTAGACTTGATTAAGTTCTAGAAATGGAAGAAATTTATGGGGAAGCACAGTCTTTATTACCCTGGGCTAGTCACAGAGTTCTATAAGAATATGAAATTTGATCTAAAATAGTCCAAGATTTGGTCCACTGTTAGAAGAATTGAAATTGAAATCTCTAGGCATTTTCTTCACAAAGTGTTTAGGATTCCAGAAGATGGAGTTATAGAAGGGGATTTTGAGTATGATAACCATGAAGCCTACTCCATTCTTACTGAATTGCCCAGCAACCCAAATGACAAGGAACAGACTAAGCTGACTCAATTTAATACCAATAAGTTCTCCCCTCTTAAGAGATTATTGCACCATATGTTAGATTCTTCGGTCTCCTATGTGGCTTCTTGTTCTGAGCACTTGCTCCATTGTACCTTTACCATGGAAATAGTTTTGTTCCACAACACTTGAATCTCATGATCAAGGATCTTCAAAGGCTTTTGTTCATATTTGAGATCCTTTTGTATCACCAGGTTGTGGTGGTCTATGACATGAGACAAATCATGAACATATTTCTTGAGCATAGAGATGTGAAATACATTGCGTACTTTAGACAGTTGCGGTGGTAAGGTGATTTGGTAGGCAACCTCACCAACTCTTTCTAGTACTTCAAATAGTCCGATGTATCTGGTGCAAGCTTTCCCTTAACACCAAATCTCCTAATGTCTCGACGAGGGGAAACTTTAAGGAACACATGGTCTCCTACCTAAACTCAAGGTCTCTTCTTCTAGTATCAGCATAAGATTTTTGTCTACACTTATCCATCAGAAGTCTTTCTCTGATTACTTGTATCTTCTCGGTGGTATTTTGTACCATATCCAGACCTAGAACTTGCTTTTCCCCAATTTCATCCCAACATAATGGTGAACGACAACTCCTTCCATACAATGCTTCAAAGGGTGGCATTTGAATACTTAACGTGTAACTGTTGTTATATGTAAACTCGACTAGGGGTAGATTGTAGCAACCTTGGTAAAATTGAAGGAATATAAATCTTAAATAAATTAAAACAAATAATTGGTCAAGGCCTAGACCCTATACACAACACCACAAATACACAAATGGGCCTTTTATTAAAACCAAATGGGCCAATGGAAAAGGCGCCCAATCCTAGGGCACCAATTCATCAAATGGAGACTTCCTATGTGGGCGCTAGTTCCTTGGGTGCTAAACATATTTTTGTTAAATAGGGTTAAGGTGAAGAGTGCCCCTTGATAGGGCGCTATTTAATGAAATGAAGAACCTTGATAGGGCGCTATTTTATGAAATGAAGACCCATGTTAGGGTGCCATTTCACTAAGGGAGAAATCTAGAAATTGCCAACCGTGCTTCGTTGGAACCCGCGAACCCATCTCCCCTCCTCCATCTTCTCGGCGCGCAATGACCGGCGGCCACGGCAGCAGTGTCCGGCGACCTCAGCGGTGACCGGGCAAGGAGAATACTACGACCGGTCTCCCCCTCTCTCGCCCCCTTTCTCCCTTCACGGCGCGCGGAGGCAGGACGAGATCGGTGACCCCCCTCTCTTTTGTTTGTCTTCTTCGCGCACGGTGACCTGACGACCTTGGCGGAGGATCCAGCGGCCTCGCCGGTGGGCTGGCAAGGAGGAGGACCGTGGTGGTGCCCTCATCGGAGCCGAACCTCAGCATGGAGGCACGAACCCGTGACGGAAGGTGGTGGCCCTATCTCCCATTCTCACGGTGGAAACGGCACCCTCGGCTTAAATCTGGTGGCGGAATGGCCTTCTAGCCTCGCTTGGAGCAACGGGAGGTCCCCACGATGGGAGGAACGCCGTGGCATCAACCCGGGATGAACCGTGGAGTGGGGAAATGACCGGGCAAAGGTGAGCCGCAACGACCTTCGGCTAGCTCGCTGCTAGATCAAGCATTTTCATCACGTTGAGGTAGGGGGATCGACTGCCTAGCCCACTTAATCATTCCTAATGTCATGCCCATCGTCATTTTGGTTTTAAAAGTATGCCCATCATCAGTTTGGTTTTAAAAGCATGCCCATTGTCATTTTGGTTTTAAAAGCATGCACATCGTCTTTGGTTTTAAAAGCATGCCCATCGTTGCTAAGTTCATAGACGATGAACTATTATATATGATGATGGAAAGGCAGGGAACAGGTTCAAAATAATTTCTCCCATCGATTTAGGTCGATCGGAAAGGGATCCGGGTATGATTCCCCTGAATCCGGCTCTCCGATAAGGACCATGTCCAAATTATGTTAAATTTTGTAACGGTTCGCAATAAATCATCTATTGACCCTAGTGGCAGACGATTTGACTGCGTGTAATATTTTTAAAAAAACTACATAGCGGTGGGAGCTTTACGGCCAGACCGTTTAGCAGGGGAGTGAGCCAGTTAGCATTGGTCGTGTCTTTCCTTAGAATTGATGTAGTCATTTCAGCAGTGGATGTATTGAGCCATAGTAGGGATAATGTTCTCTTTCTTTTTGTGTCGATTAATGTAAGATTTAGTAAAGTCCACAAGTTGACGGTTGTAATAAGTACTTCTCATCTTTATTATCAATAAAATTTTAGTTATTTGCAATTAATCGTTGGCTTGGATGGTCTCTTGTGACAATATATGCTCTGATTGACATGAATGATATAACTGCTACGTTCCTATTTTTCGCATCAGGGTGTGACACCAACAGACCACCGCAACACCCTGTGGGCCTTCATGCCTGCTCGAACGGATGTCCCTACCCACATGTACTGAGCATTCAATGCTCGCAAGCCTCCTCCTGAGAAAGCAATGGTGCGCAGCCCATTCTGGCAAGGTGCTCGTCCACCAATGATGAAGGCAGAAGCGTGGCCACCCCCACGAATGGAAATCTCCCCTACTGGGGAAGCAACAACAACATTAGTCACGGGAAGAGGAGCAGTGGCAGCAAGTAGCAGCGGCGTCCGCAAATCTGGAAGAAGATGGGGAGGCCCCTCTCCGAACTGGGGTTCTGAATCGCATATAAAAAGCCCCCTGGGGTGGAAAAGAACAATGGCTGAAGGTTAGGTTCTGGAAGTCCTGATCAATCACTCCTACCTCCAGTTCTGAGTTTCATAGAGCACGACTAAAGAAGGGAGAAAAGAGAGTGTGTGAGTGAGGCGTTATAAAAGGGTGGGTTCCTTGTTCTCTTCTTCTCTTCTGTGATTTATCCTTGTCCTCTGGCCGTGTGTTGTATGGTGTGGGGTCTCCACGATGTAGCCTTTATCTTTCAAAAGAAATAAGACGCAGTGTTTTATTCCCTAATTCATTTGATGAATGTGGTGCTCATCTCTCCACTCTACGTATATATATAGGAGTAGCATGTATGTATGCCTGCGGTTTTCTTTTCCCTATATATCCGCTATGTTCCATTGGCCCCAAGACAGATTGCTCCACTTTCTACTAGGTATCCATCCAACATGTTGGTTATGCATAGAGGACGACGAGACCCTTGACCACTTGTTTGTAGGACATATCTACTCTCAGAGGGTGTGGAGGGAGTTGGCTAGGAGAACGCACCACCTCATCCAGCACTGGGGAAAGAACTAGCTCTCAAGGGGTGGCAAGACGGTGTGGTGGCTTATCCTTCATGCCACACTATGGACGTTGTGAGGGGAAAGGAACAACAGCATTTTCAGGAGGGAGGCAGGAGTCGAGGCAGTGTTGTCCCTTTTGTTTGTATTAGAGTGAGGGAATAGGTTGAACTTCTATGCAATGTGAATTCCCTCAACTCTGCTCTTTTTGTCTTATTGGGCGATTATTGCTCCACACTACCTTAGTGTGGCCTTTTTTTGTACAGGAATTTTTTGGGAAGTGACTGCTTATACTTCTACACCCCCTTTTTCTTTTAATACATCAGTGGTATTACCCACTTTCAAAAAAAAAACAACAGTGATCATGTACCAGTTCTAAGTGTTCATAGTACTATGGTGGGTGGGGAGTGGAAGGAAAAAAATGGGTTTCAAAGCCATCTAGCTTGGATGATTGGTCGATCAAGGTGCATGATAGTCGTGGGACTTGCCGAATTTTTGCATATCTTTGGCTAAGTGTTTTGGGCATTTCGGATCTCATCAAGCTGAAGAGACAACAATTCTCAAACTATCTCGAGAGATTCTTAGGAGACTGCAAACCATGCTGAACAGTTAACGGAAAAAAATTACATAAGGCATGATGATGACACACTATTGACTGAAGTGCATAAACCAGAGATGCATTATAGATCAGATAAATAAACTGCAAGGGAGAAGAGGCAAGAGTCTCTAAGCATATAGCTAGAAAACATGAATGCATATTTAGTGAGGGTAATAACTGGGCACATAATCCTAAAGCAACAACCTTAAGAAGTGAAGTCACAGAAAAGGACTACCACATTCCCCCAAAAGCTGGGGGAAAGTTTGAAAATAAGGATGATCCTAGACTCGACTTAGACCATGCAAGACTTAGGAAACGACTACCCTAGACTCAACCTTTTGCTCTGATACCAAACTGATGCGGGACGGATTGAGGGACTGACTCTAGGTGATGCGAACCTCAGACTCTAGATGGAGACACAACCAGTGACACTTGGACACTAGAGATGCCTTGGCCCGACACTAAGAGTTCCTATGGGCTATACGTCGCTAACAGAAATGCAAACTCACTCATCGTCCCAAGTGGTCCCCTATTTTAAATAAACCCCTATTACAATGCAAATTACATCTGAATAAAATCAAATAAACACACATTACACACAAATAAAGTCACAATAAATACTATAAATACTAAGACTCAAGAGGGAGACTCCAGGCTGTCTCCGAGCCAGAGGGAAACCGAAGTAGCTCGAGTGGTGCTGCATGTACGGTATCAACGGCTCGTCGTATCGTAACTCTTGCTAGCTATGGTGTCCGCACCAAGGTGTGCCGGGCAAGGCCGAGTATGGTGTGTGCCGGGGTAGGGCCAGAGAAGGTGTGCCGGCCAAGGCACATGCATGTTGTGTCGGTCTTGGGGCGGTTGAGGCTAGGTGTGCCAGGGAAAGGCAAGATGGGTGCACCGGTAAAGACTAGGCGGGGTGGCATACCGGGCAGGAACCTGGGAGGTGCACCGGGTAAGGGTGTTAGAGGGTGTGCCGGCAAGGGCTGGGAAGAGCGTGCCAGATAGGGTGTAGCCAGGGTGCGCCAGACGAGGTGAAGGTCGAGTGTGCCGGGAAGCGCCTGAGAGGTGTACCAGACTGGCCAGTGATGGGCTTTCTTTTATTCATGAAATGCAAGCGTAGGGATTTTCTTTTATTCGTGGAATGAATGTATGGAGCTTTTATTTGATTTTCTTTTATTCGTGCGGATTAAGTTCGTGGTTATGTTTGGCAGTCCGTTATGTTGATGCAGAGGTTCAGTTGTTCGGTATCTCCGTGATTCTTTTGCTATTTCGAGAGAACTCGTCGCGCTCTCCGGGTTCCTTCCGCGCTCGGGGCGTGACAGAGATGCTCACGGGCGCCACTTAGAATTCCAAGTAGGCGACTCTGGGATGGTGAGGACGGAGTGACTCTTTTCCGGGGCTGCCTCCAAGATGAGGGCATGAGGGTTTGGACCTTTTTCAGTTCTGAGGTGAGTTGGCAACTCTGCTTATGAGCTAGACCTACTGGAAGGCTATGGGATACATCCCACTTTCGATATGATGGATCTAGCACCCTATACGGGCCCCGCGGTGGACCCTAGTGAGGATTTTGAGCCAACCCCCACCCTTGTGAGAGACACCACCCATGAGAGTCCACTTATTAGCCTGAGCGACCGACGCGAGTAAGTAGGGATGATACTAGTTGAGCAGAGCATCGTCACCAGGAATAGGGAGCACCAGCGCTACCTTGTGAGGCCAAAGGACCGACTCTCGATTGAGGATACGTTGGTGAGCTAGCAGGACCTACTGCATCTGGACCCAGACACGCTCAATTACCACCCCGATGGACCCATACTCGACGGGGTCAAGTTTTCCCCACCCCGGGGGTATGATGCGGACATCCCTTACTGCTTCTTTTTGCTTGGGGTCCCCGTTGCTCGCCATCGACACATCACCTTGTTTGCCACCTTATTTTGAGTCATGATATGTGTTTGTTTCTTTATTTTGGTTCATAGATCATATAATTTTCCTTTTATTTGAGTCAAGTACCTAAGTTAGTAAATTATATACGTATGCTTTGAGCCAATTGAGCCTTAGTATCCTAGTTTGGGCCCACAATTATTATCTAGGATAGCTTTGGTCTTTTGTCTAATTACCAATGGCAATGTTGTCTTGTAAAAGATTGGGTGCCTATAAATAAGACCCAATTCCCCTCATTTGTAACAATTTTAATAGATTAAGAAATACAAACTCCCTTTGAGCAATTATCTCTTTCCCCCCTCTAGGAGAGGATTCACCTTCTCTCTCTCTCCCTCTCTCCCTCTCTAAAGGGGGGGGTCCTGAACATTGGTTTTAGTTTTAATTCATTTAAGGTTTTTTTTATTCCTTCAATTACCGGAGTTTCTACAACATGAAATAGTTCATTTGTTATTTTCTTAATCATGCAGAGCAGGCATAATTCATTGAGTTCGAACCCCGGTACGAGGCGGAGAACGTAGGTCCGAAGATCACCATCACGTATAGCGAAATCTTCCAGTCGGGCATGACCCGACCTTTCGTTAGTGCCATTTGAGATACCGAGGGCTCACATCAACAAGCATGCATTAACGTGACGTGTGCGAACACATCTTTATGCGTAATGCACGTATTAGCAAAGCATGATGACAGACAGTTTAAACTTAAACAATCTCTTTTTTTGTTCGACTTATGGTTGATCATGTTGATTAGCCCCTGCCGTGGAAGGCATGGGTAGGTTGGGAATGAGTGAGGAGTTAAGACGGCGCAAGGAGGATGATTTATTCAAAATCGACGCGATGGAGCGTAGGTAAATCATTCCATGGTGCGGGACAACGTTGGTATAGTGTTAGAACGGTGCAGGGGAGGCGAATGGACTTAACCGGCATGGTCCGCCTGGTGCGCGCCGAATTAGGCTGCGTCAGGTGGAAGCCATTTAAAATTTGGTAAAGTTGAGTGTAATGTTAAATCGACGCGGTAGGGTACCGCGCCGTATTAGGGCGCGTCGGATTAAGGCCGCGCCGGATTAGTCAATTTTTTTCAGGTATTTTTTTAGTTTATTTGAATTATTAAGTTGTTTGTGAATATTTTGATGTTAACTGAGTTAATCGATGGATGGATTGAGGTCCTAGATGCCCTAAAAATAGGGTTAGAGCTCATGCGAGGTTCGTACTCGAGCACGAAAACTTGTTATTTTGGAGGCATGTCTCATTAAGCCCGAGTTATGAGGGCAATTAATTAATTGAATCTGGTGAAATTCGGACAGCATCTCCCCATATCCAGAGGATTGCGGGGGAGAAGCGGAGGCATACTCACATAATTGGAGTAAGCTCCTGGCAGTAGCATCCCGGAATTTTGGTGTAACCAATTACGGGTGCAACAAATGCCCCCCACGGGACATACGTCCAAGCCCCCAAATTCGTCAAGAAACGTGGATCTATGTCTAGGGATGCTCCTTGACCAACCCAAGACTTATAAAGACGTCTCTTAGGGCAAGGAAACTCTAAGGACTCAAGGAATCAAGGGGAGGCTACCTAGGGGAGAGAGAGAGCTACTGTAAGAACTCCGTGAACAGTGATTCACCCACAAACTCTTCATCCAAGTGCAAGCTTCTCAAGATCAAGCTGAGGTCAATCAAGTGAAATTCAAGTGGAGATTCAAGCTTCATTCAAGATCTGCATTATACACTCAGGGGGAGCCTAAATCAGAAGTCTTTCTTTTGTGTTTCATCTTCTTATGTGTTTTGAGCTTCAAGTTTGTGTTCCTTGTAATCTGTAAACATCCGCGTGTGTGTGGATCAACTCAGATCCATGGTTGTGTGTGTTGTTTCATTCAGATCCGTGTGTGTGCGTGGATCTCTTTTAGATCTGCATGTGTGTATGGATCCATCTAGATCTGGGTGTTCTTGTGTGTAGAGTGTTGTGTCTGTTGCAGTGTGTGTGTGTGTTATTGATCCGGTCGTCAGATCGTGTTGGAGACTTCATCTCTGTTTGTGGGTGTTGTTAATCCGGTCGTTGGATCATGTTGGAGACTCCGTCTCCATGTATGTGTGTGTGTCTGAGAGTTTCATCTCGTGTGTGTGTGCAGGCGTCGCCCTGTGTGTGTGTTTGGATCTTGTCTCCATGTTGGGGATTTATCCTCGTGCTGGTTTCCAGCAGTGAGTCTCACTGGGTTTGGGTGAGGGGTGGACGTAGGTTGCCGTCGTTGCATCCGAACCACCTTAAAATTCATTGTGCCTTGTGGTTTGAGTTGTGTGATTTGGTCCATCTCTTCTACCTCCATTCTGTGTGATTGTACGTATATATTGTTTCCTCCATATTGTATCTTTCGGATCTAGCATAATTAGTTATATGAGGCAGACGTGAACTTCGTACCCGCCTCTCCACACAAAAAAAAGAAAAAAAGAAGTGTTATGAGACAGACTTGGTTCTTGCACCCGTCTCTTCACACAAAGAAAGAAGAGAAGAAAGGAAAGAAGGTCTCGAGACAGACATGCTCTTTTATCTTCGGCCTTTGGCCATCCATCCAATAAACCTCTTACACGGTCGGCGTCACGACCTTTCGTCCGAACTGAGAATATTCTGCCAACAGGGCGTTAAACCAACTAGCGTTCCACCAACGGGGCGTTAACCGACTAGCATTCCGCCAACGGGGCGTTAAACCGACTAGCATTCTGCCAACGGGGTGTTAAACTGACTGGCATTCAGTCATCGGGGCTTCAAGCAGACAAGACATTCAGTCATCAGGGCTTCAAGCAGAGAAGACATTCAGCCATCGGGGCATTACACCGACAAGACACTCAGCCATCAGGGCTTCAAGTCGACAAGACATTCAACCATCGGGGCTTCAAGCCGACAAGACACTCCATCATCGGGGCGTTACACCGACAAGACACTCAACTATCGGGGCTTCAAACTGACAAGACACTCAGCCATCGGGACTTCAAGCCGACAAGACACTACCATTGGGGTGTTACACTAACTAGACACTCAGCCATCGGGGCGTTACACCGACAAGACATTCAGCCATCGGGGCTTCAACCCAACAAGACACTCCGCCATCGGGGAGTTACACCGACAAGACACTCTGCCATCGGGGTGTTACACTGACAAGACACTCAGCCATCGGGACTTTAAGCCGACAGATGTTCAGCCATCAGGGCTTCAAGCTGACAGATGTTCAGCTATCGGGGCTTCAAGCCGACAGATGTTCAGCCATCGGGGCTTCAAGCCGACAGATGTTCAGCCATCGGGGCTTCAAGCCGACAGATGTTCAGCCATCGGGGATTCAAGTCGATAGATATTCAGCCATCAGGGCTTCAACCGAAAGACGTTCAGTCATCGGGGCTTCGAGCTGACAGATACTTCGCCGATGGGGCGTTAAACCGACTAGCATTCCGTCGACGGGGTGTTAAACTGACAAGCATTCCGCCAATGGGGCATTAAACTGACTAGCATTCCACTGACGGGGTGTTAAACCGACTAGCATTCCGCCGACGAGGAGTTAAACTGACTAGCATTCCACCAACAGGGCATTAAACTGACTAGTGTTCCACCGACGGGGCGTTAAACCTACCAGCATTATGCCGACGAGGCGTTAAACCGACTAGCATTCCGCCCACGGGTCGTTAAACCGACTAGCATTCGGTCGACGGGGCATTAAACTGACTAGCATTCCGCCGATGGGGTGTTAAACCGACTAGCATTCTACCAACGGGGTGTTAAACCAACTAGAATTCCATCGACGGGGTGTTAAATCGACTAGCATTCCGCCGACAGGGTGTTAAACCGACTAGCATTCCACCAACGGGGCGTTAAACCGACTAGCCTTCCGCCGACGGGGCGTTAAACCGACTAGCATTCCGCCGATGGGGTGTTAAGCCGACTAGCATTCCGCCAATGGGGCGTTAAACTGACTAACATTTCACCGACGGGGAGTTAAACTGACCAGCATTCCACTGACGGGGTATTAAACTGACCAGCATTCCGCCGACAGGGCGTTAAATCGACTAGCATTCTGTCGACGGGGTGTTAAACCGACCAGCATTCTGCCGACAGGGCATTAAAATGACAAGCATTCCGCTGACGGGGCATTAAACCGACTAGCATTCTGCCGACGGGGCGTTAAACTAACAAGCATTCTGCCAACGGGGCGTTAAACCATCTAGCATTCCGCTGACGGGGCGTTAAACTAACTAGCATTCCACCGACGGGGCGTTAAACTGACAAGCATTCCGCCAATGGGGCGTAAAACCAATAGTATTCCATCGACGGGTCGTTAAACCAACTAGCATTCCGTCGGCGGGGCATTAAACTGACTAGCATTCCGCCAACGGGGCGTTAAACAGACTAGCATTCCACCGATGGGGTGTTAAACCAACCAGCATTCCGCCGACGGGGCGTTAAACCGACTAGCATTCCATCGACGGGGCGTTAAATCGACTAGCATTCCGTCGACGGGGCGTTAAACCGACTAGCATTCCACCAATGGGGCGTTAAACCGATTAGCATTCCGCCGACAGGGCGTTAAACCGACTAGCATTCCGCCAACGGGGCGTTAAACTGACTAGCATTCCGCTAACAGGGCGTTAAACCGACTAGCATTCCGCCGATGGGGCATTAAATTGACCAGCATTCCCCCGACGGGGCGTTAAACTGACTAGCATTCCGCCGATGAGGCGTTAAACTAACAAGCATTTCACCAACGGGGTGTTAAACTGACTAGCATTCCACCGACAGGGCGTTAAACCGACAAGCATTCCACCGACGGGGCGTTAAACCGACAAGCATTCCGTCGTTGGGGCGTTAAACCGACTAGCATCCCACCGATGGGGCATTAAATCGACTAGTATTCCGCCGATGGGCTGTTAAACTGACTAGCATTCCACCGACGGGGTGTTAAATTGACGAGCATTCTACCGACGGGGTGTTAAACCGACGAGCATTCCACCGACAGGGCATTAAACTGACTAGCATTCCACCGACGGGGCGTTAAACTGACTAGCATTCCACCGACGGGGCATTAAACTGACAAGCATTCCACCGACGAGGTGTTAAACTGATAAGCATTCTATCGATGGGGCGTTAAATCGACTGGCATTCCACTGACAGGGTGTTAAACCGACTAGCATTCCACTAACGAGGTGTTAAACCGACTAGCATTTCGCCGACGGAGCGTTAAACCGACTAGCATTCCACCGACAGGGTGTTAAACTGACAAGTATTCCACCAACGGGGCGTTAAACTGACTAGCATTTCACCGATGGGGCGTTAAACCGACAAGCATTCTACCATCGGGGTATTAAACCAAAGATATTCAGCCATCAGAGCTTCAAGCCGACAGCTTTCCAATCATTAGCTCTCATGCCGATAGCTTTTTAATTATTGGCTCCCATGCCAACACTACAAGGAAAGGCGCGAATAGCGACTGACCTATCGGTCGCTGTTCGGTCTATGATCGGTCGCAAAACACATTAGCGACCGAATAGACACATATTAGCGACCGAGAATCCGAGCTTCATTCCCATCATTTGGTATTAGAGCGGGTCTCTGATTGTCCAAATCCATCGATCTGTAGAGGATCCTACCATTTTTGGTGCTATACTTGTTTCTGCGATTGGTTTCTGGTGCATTACTCATTGAGTGCTTGCTGTTTCAATTCTGGTTGATAATATGTCTCCTCTTGTGATTTTTGATGGTACTAACTTCAGCAATTGGCTAGGCGGCCTTTGCATTCATATGAACTCCATTGATCCTAATTTATGGAATTTGGTTTCAAAAGGTCCACACCAACTATCTCATGAAGAGACTAATTGGTCTAGTGAGGATAGACTGAAGAACCATGATAATATCACAGTTCTCAATATCTTGAAGGGCTCAGTAGATACTGATATGTTCCCTTCTATTCGTAGATGTTCTTCTTGAAAGGAAATTCTGGAGATGGTCAGTGCTGTCCATGAGAAGAAGGAGCAAGAAGAGATATGTCTGATGACCAACCGAAGTGATCACAACAGTGATCAAATAAATGAGGACTCAACATCTCAGGCAAGTTCTAGATCCGAAGAAATTTCGTTTGATGATTTATGGAATAGAAATGAAGAACTCACTGAAAGATGTAGGAAATTAAAATCTGAAAACAAAAGGTTGAAAAAGAAATGTGATCAGATTAATTCTAATGCTCCTTGTGAAAACTGTCAGAAACTGAGAAAATCTCATGATGACTGCTTAGCCGATGTTAATGAGAGTAAGGAACAAATCTCTTTGTTGGAAAATAAAAATTAGAAAGTCACAGATAAAATCTCTGAACTGGAAGAAAAACTGAGCTCAATTAATGATGATCAAATCTTACTAAATAAGCAAGTTCAGAATGAAGAACTAATAAAAGAAAAAGAAAGAATGATGGAAGAAATGAAAATTGTGAAGGATCAAAATAGAAAGCTCATGGTTTTAAATATTGTTATGGGAAAGGAATGGCTTGAAATTGAAAGAGAAAAATCTGTAGTTCGTTCTCTGAAAAATGAAGTCCGTCTTAGAGTCCGAGGCCCGCACCACTTAGAGTCGGCTCCCGTGTCCGTCCCGCATCAGGTAGGTGTGTATATACATCTCCCTTTGGCCCTGGGATTAGCTTCTCACTATCTCCCCATCCACAGTTATGGATCAGGGAGAGCAGAGTCGCCCCTATAGTCACGTGCGAGGTCTTCTATCATAGTCGTTTACGCCACATGACGTCCTTGGCTGCTTGATCACTTACCCCTTTCAATCTCTGCAGTTGACATGCTAATCCACTAACCTTGTATGCTAACTTGCAAACCTGCTAGTGCCCACTATATGCTAACATGCTGACTTCCTTTTATGCCTAATCAACTAGGATAGTTGCTGAGTGACTAATTTTCATATCTCTTCTATCCTATATATGGGTTGCATTATCGTGTTTTGTTGTCTTGAAGACAATAGTCTTATGACCGGGGAAGGGGGGGACACTCCTCCAAGTCACCACCGGATCATAAGGCCATGTCCTTCGACAGCATGCACCTTTATGGGCCGCCAGGGGGAGAATACCATTAGGGCTTGTGGCCCAACATTAAATCCACTACCCTTAAGGGGGCTGGTGGTGACCATGGGTTGTGTGCCCCTCGCAAGCTAGCCCTCAGGGTTTCCTCCCTCATTGGTCATCTCTTCCAATCATGTTTTGGCCCATGGAATACTGGTGCCCCTCATAGGCTAGTCCTCGAGGTTTTTCCATCCATTTGGGTCTGTCGGCCACCATCGTGCCACCCGGCATTAAGGAGCTTACCCCAATTCTGTGGGTATGCCTCCGCTTCTCCCCCGTGACCCTCTGGGTATGGGGAGATGCTGCCCGAATTTCACCAGACCTAATTGACTGATTGCTTTCACAATTCAGGCTTAATGAGATGTGCTTTCAGAGCAACAAGTTTTCGTGCTCGAGTATGAACCTCGCACGAGCTTTGACTCTGCTTCCAGGGCATTCAGGACTTAAATTCACTCATTAATTTAACTCAATCAACATCAAAATGCCTAAAGTTTCCTCCTGTTCCACAGCTAAGGAAATGTGGGACAAATTAGAGGTTATATATGAGGGGACTTCTCAGGTTAGAGAGACTAATTTAAATATGCTAGTCTCAGAATATGAGGCTTTCAAGATGAAGCCTGATGAGTCCATCTCTGAAATGTATGCTCATCTCATGGTACTCACTAACAGTTTGAGAAGCTTAGGTAAAATCTATAGTGAGTACGAGCTGGTTAGAAAGATACTTAGGTCCCTGACACCTATTTGGCACACAAAGGCCACCATCATGGAGGAGTCTAGGAACCTTGCTACAACTTCAGTAGATGAACTCATTGGTTCTCTCTTGACTTATGAGTTGAACCTTAAGAGGGCCGATGAGTTTGAGAAGAGGGAGGAAGAAACCCTTGGCTCTTAAGGTTACTTCTAGTAATAAAGGGTCATCCAGCAAGCATAGCTCTGGTAGTTCTGAAGAAGATCTAGATGAATTTGCCATGCTCACTAGGAAGTTTAAAAAATTTCATAGAAAGGAAGGAAAGGGACTTAGGAGAAAATACTTCTCAAGAAAGAGGCAGTCAAAGCACAAACCTGAAACTGCCAAGAAATCTAACAGCATTTATGTTATAACTGTAAGAAGGCAGGACATCTCAAAGCAGATTACCCGGAGTTGAAAGACAAGCAACCCAGGTGGAAGAACAAGAAGGGAAAGGCTATGGCAAGCACTTGGAGCGATAAAGATGAAGAAAGTCAGAGCAGCTCCTCTGACAGTGAGAAGGAAGACCCGCTATGCTTGATGGCCAAAGGTGATGAAGCCCAGGAGGAGGACGATGAGGTAACTTTACCATTTGAAAATTTCACTCATAGTGATTGGGAAGAAGCATATGCTGAATTGCTTAACAAGTATGATGATATACGTAGAGAAAATAGACATCTAAAAAAGAAAGTTAACTCATTAGTACATGATACATCTTTAAGTGATAAACTTGCATGTCTAGAAACTGAAAACCTCACTCTTAAAAATTATCTTACAGAGGAAAATCATCATCCTATTTTTCCAATAACTATAGTTATTTCCATCAAAATAGGGAGGCCTATGTATAGAATGTCCTTCGGGCATCAATCCTTTCTTAGCCATTCCTAACAGATCGCTCTAAACCGCTAGGTTTCAAGATAAGACAGAGCTGAGGCTCTGATACCAATTGTTGGCCCGGTTAGGAAAGCAATCAAGAGGGGGGTGAATTGATTGTGCCCCCTTTTCTAAACTAAAGATGAAACAATTGTAGTATTAATCATTGGGGAGACAAACAAGCAACCCCTCACAACTCTCAAGCACAGTTTGTTGAATCACTCTGATAGAATGGAAAGAACAGTCAGATTATATAACCTCTTCAACTCACTGCATCACACTCGACAATGCGAATGGACAGAATTGAACAACAATCACACAAGCAACAAACCACACCACAAGGAATTTTTAGGTGGTTTAGATGCACCCAAGTGCTGTCCTACGTCCATCCCTCTAAACGCGAGAGGATTCCAATAACCACACTATGCAAAGGCAGCAAGTGGATCACACACGGGCATAGAGGCCCAACATATGCATGTTCTCGCACGACGACGAGAACCACGCACACTTGGAGACAATGCTCTACACACTATATGAAGATTTGGAAGATGAAAATTACGAGAACCAGTCCAGATGTAAATTAATGCTCAAATAAAAGTGTAGAGGAAATAGAATAAGAAATCCCCCTTTGTATCTTCAACTAATCTCGGAGATACGATGGAAGGGTGCACTAGAAAAGATGAACCAGGGAGTGGAAGTAGCTGCCCCTTATAGAAATAAACACCTAAGATAGCAGACGATGGAGAACAGCAGCAGCTGCCTCCAGATCTGACCTCAAGCTTGTGAGAAGTGATCACTGTGGCTCCTTCTTCCTTTCTCCAACAAGTATGCATCACCCCCTCCTTCTCCTACAAGAATAGAACGAGATTAGGTCAAAAATTATTTTCGATCTGAAAATCGCGGCTTACATATACCCAATATTATATGAAACCCACAAAGTCAATACGGTTCTGAAATCACTAGATGTGATCAAGAGTAGAAGACTCACCACAATGATGCTCACAGATGACTAGCAAGTCTCATGGAACCTAACTCGAATGCTTAGCACACAGTGAGACAATCACAAGTAGACACAGACAATAAATAAAGAAAACAGTCCAAACCGTGATCAAACTTTGTGGCATATAGAATCATATGCTACACTAAATGTGGAGACCTCACAGCACGCCATATCTCTTTAGTGCTCAAAAACATCACAATGAATATGCTGCGCGTACAACCAACCTTGTGGAGAGAGGTAGAGAATAAGGAGCAACCGCACAAGGCAAACCATGGCACACTAGATTTTTAGGTGGTTCAGCCAGACACTAGTCCACCTACATCCACCTCTCACTCCAAACCGGAGTAAGGCTTCCCTTGACAAAGCATGAAGCAGATTCAGTCTGCAAACAACGGCTACCAAACAACTTGAAACTGAGGGAGACAAATCTCTCAACATCAATCATGCAACCCACATGATCTAAAACTTGACCTTGCCACCCGCAAGATCAAAACTGAAGGACCGATCCTCCCTTTCTCCAAACCGGAGGGGAAACCACAAGTAGCACACCACCACTCGCGACCGGAAACACAGTCTCCCTTCCTTTAACACCCAGAGGGAAACTAGAGATAAATCTCCCTTCTCCTGCTACCACAGAATGAAACCGTGAGCAATACCCCGTTGCTCACCAACTAGAGGACACGTCCTCTCTCCCTCTGAGTCAACAGAGGGAAAATCAGAGATACACTCTCCCTTCTCCTGAATCCTCAGGAGGAACCCGACCTCAAACCAGAGAATCAGAAGAACAAAGTGGAAAACAAAAAGCAACAGAAGAAAATCAAACTGACTAAACTGAAAACAGATATAGCTCACGCAGGAGCAAGACTGTTCTGGATCTGATCCAAGAACAGATGAAACTAGATCTTCAATAGAAGTCCTCTTCTCTTATACTCATACCGGTTCAGGCCGATTGATGGTCGAGGTTTCGGGACCAGTTCCGATCAAATTGATCCGACCGACTGGTCCGGTCCAGTTATGATAACATTGGTTCTACCTTAACCCGGTTACGTGTCGAAATAAAAAAAGTGAAAAAGTAACAATAACTTATCTCAATTTAAATTAATCTAATTTTTTTATTGTCTTATCAAAGAGACCGAATAATAGGAATAATTTTCTCAAAACATATTCGACTCGGCGAAATCGACGGGATAGCTCCCCAGCACCACCAGAAGACAGCGGTAGCAGGTAGAGTGAGCTGGGACGGAGTTAAAACTGAGAGCGATGCAGGCGGAGCCGATCTACCCGGGAAGGGAGACCATGGCGGGGAGGACGGGGCGGAGAAGGATCCGCTTCAGCGAGCTCTACTCCTTCTCCTGCACCAGATCCCCGGACGATGGCGGCGGCCCTCCGCAGGGGGGCGGGGGCTACTCGAGGGAGGTGCACTGCAACGAGCCGGAAGCGGCGGGGCGGCTCGGGTACCCCGCCAACAGGGTGTCCACGACCAAGTACACGGCGGCGAACCTGGTGCCCAAGTCGCTGTTCGAGCAGTTCCGGAGGGTGGCCAACGTGTTCTTCCTCGCGGTGGCGTGCGTCTCCTTCAGCCCGCTGGCGCCGTACCGGGCGGTGAGCGTGCTGCTGCCGCTGGTGGTCGTGGTCGGGGCGACCATGGCCAAGGAAGCCGTGGAGGACTGGCGCCGCAAGCAGCAGGTCGGTAGCTGGGTGGAACTCCGCTGTCTGCTGTGATCGCGGTGTTAATTTCGTGTGTTTTTGTTAGTGAGGTGCCATCTGATGTTTGCGGATTCTTGGGATTGGGATCTTTCTAGGCCGGTCTGGGCATTGTTCCTGTTAATTCTGGGGCGTATTTGCGGGATTACCGAGTGGCGAAATCTTCTTCCTCTTCTTCTTCTTCTTCTTCTCTCTCTCTCACGCACACACACACACTCGGTATTCGCGGAATACCGAGTGTGACAAATGATACATACTCCTAATCATATGGGTCCAAACTTGGTCACATCCCATCTCCACATAATCTGACATTATACATGCTCCGCAGATAGAACAAATAGTCTTCATAACGCATGGAACCTGCATACTGCTCCCAGTACATGCGTATGTAGTATTCATATTGTTGAAAACCTTGTGAGTACACGATCGGCGGTGGCCCAGCTGAGAGCTGACAGTATCCTTTAGTATATTGCGACATTGAAGCATGGGCATGGGGATATGGATATGATGGGAAGAATGAACTACTACTCTTAGAATCATTATGATACATCGGCTACTGCTGCCATAACCATCCATACTCACTTCCAGATCCCTGAGAGTCATGTGTGCTCATCCTTTCAAAATCGTCATATGTGCTCATCCTCTCAAAATCAGACAGTATGCCTTTATAGTTGGTAATGTCTGCAACAGAACTTCCATACTAGGGATCCCAATAATCAGCTGCCGGCCTCATCCTTGGCGGTGGAGCACTGTGGTCCTCATCTTGTGTGGCATGTGTGAAGTGTTGCTCCTCTGTCCATACCACACGTTCGTGGCCCCCATGACCTCTGCCTTGACCACTGCAATACTCTCTGCCACCAGCATTACTATCCATCCCCATGATGACTCTGTTGACCACCTTGAGAACCACCACGACTATGGGACAAAGACCCTGTCGGTGTGCTGTCGTCATCAGAGTCATGACTTCCACTGATGCAGGGCTCAATAGATGGCTCGGGAGTGTCGTCATCTGCATTGGGATCTAATGTCTCCAAGTCTACAATGTCCATCAAATTTACTGGTGGTTACGTGCCCTTTTTGCTCTTAAATAATGTGGTCCATGACAATTGCTTCTTCTGTGGAGCAGGCGGTGGCTTATCTGCTGCATGTTGTGTCACTTTAGATGCTTGAGAAGCGGAGGTTTTGTTAGATAAGAAGTTTGAGTAATTTCGTACTGTGTAAATATATATGTATAAGTATACCTAAGACGACTGAGTGGGCCGTTATGCGTCGCACATCATGGCGGATGAGGAAGTGAAGACCGATCAGTTTGTTAGTGGTCTGAGGGTCGAGCTAAGGCACCATCTTCTTGCGTCAGGTTTGACCACTTTGGATGCGGCATGTAAGGCAGCGTCGACGTTGGAGAGAGATTTACAGAAGATTCAAGGGCAGGGCAGTGCTGGTCAGGTTCGAGCAGGTTTTGGTCAACCGATGGAGGTTCAACAACAGAGTACTGTCCAACTTTTAGCAGGTGGTTCCGTGGCTACGCAATCGGTTGCTCCCGTGCCGGAGTCTTCTTCCTTTAGCTCAAAGCTCAAGAAGCTGCTTAAGGAAGCTAGTTTTGCAGCTGCAGGAGGCATCAGGACCGTAAGGGGCGGACGCAGCAGGAGTCGCCAGGTAGTGTTCAGCAGCTGGTAGCTTTGCAGCGTCGGAGTTCAGTGAGTGGTGCTCGGGACGGGTGTCCCAGGTGCGGTGGTTCTCATCCAGGCAGGCCGTGTTCAACGCCCGTAGTTTGCTTCAGGTGCGACCAGCCATGGCACATGGCACGTGACTATTTGCAGAGACCGAGTAAGCCGCATGGGTTTCAGCAGCAGCAGCAGTTCCAGCCCCAGCAAGTGACAGCACAGCTGTAGTAGTACCAGTGACAGGAGTAGTTTCCTCAGTTGTCTCGATCAGCTACTGTAGCGAGGTAGACATCCCGAGGCAGAGTGACTCACATGACCAGAGCGGAGGTTGAGGCGTCACAGTTGGTGGAAGGTACTCTTTCGATTTTGGGTTGTGTAGCTCACGTTTTGTTCAATTCGGGTGCTTCTCATTCGTTCATTTCGGAGGATTTTGCTCAGAGCGTGGAGGACTCGGTGACCGAGGTGTCCTGAGACATGACAGTGGAGTTACCTATTGGCGATTTCGTGCACATTCCGTATTGCTTCGGGATAGTGCCCGTGTGGGTGGAAGGGCGGAACTTGCCAGCCAGGCTCTACGCGTTACCGCTTCAGGACTTTGATGTCATCTTTAGTTTTAGATCTAGTTTTTATTTCCGCATAGAAGGGCAAAAAGGGGCTGATCTATTCACCCCTCCCCTCTAGATCTGCCTATCACCACTTAACAGTAGGCTGCCATTTCCTTACCTTCTTCATAAACTTGCACAAGGACAGCTCCTACTGAGTCATCCAGGATAGAAATGTAAAGAACAAGTGGTTTGCTTGGAACCGACAGTCTCAGGATAAGAGGTTTAGACAGATAGTCCTTCAATCTGTCAAAAGTTGCCTGACACTTGTTATCCCAATAAAACTTGACTCCCAGCTTGGTAAGCTCGTAGAACGACCTACACCTTTGTGAATGCTTGGAGATAAATTGGCCAATAAATTGTAACCTCCCGATCAATCCTCAAACTTCCTTCAAATTCTCGGGAGGTGACATATCTATTATTGCCCTCGCCTTGTTGGGATCAATCTCAATACCCCTTTTGCTAACAATGAACCCAAGCAACTTTCCTGATGACACACCAAACACGCACTTCTTAGGGTTCTTTTTCAATTGATATTCTTGTGCTCTTTGCAAAACCTTGGCTAAAGCCCCAAGATGCTCAATCCTTATCCTTGATTTCACTTCCAAGTCATCAGCATACATCTCGATATAGATGTGGATCATATCATGAAATATGGCCATCATAGCCCTTTGGTAGGTGACTCCGGCATTTTTAAGTCTAAACGGCATAACCACATAGCAATACATTCCCCTAGGTGTAGTGAAGGAAGTCTTCTCTTGATCTTCTTCAACCAGGTGAATCTAATTATAACCAGAGAAGCCATACATAAAGGAGAGAGTCTCAAACCCTGTCGTATTATCAATCAAGACATCTATGTGAGGGAGGGGGGAATCGTCTTTTGGACACGCACAATTAAGGTCCCAAAAGTCTATGCAAATTCTTACTCTTCTGTCTTTCTTCATCACTGGGATGATGTTAGCCACCCAATTAGGATAGAGGACGACCCTAATGAATCTAGCCTTATGGAGCTTATCGACCACAACTTGAACTATACTTTAGCAAAGGGTAAGTAAACATGAGAATGTCAACCCGGTAAGGAGGTGAACATTATCAAGTTCACCCCCACCGCCAAAGCCAGCAAGGAGGGCGAGTCAAGCGGCTCTGACAAGAAGTCGACAGACAAAGTAGTCACTCCTTCCTTCTCGGAGTGTATGAAGACACCCTTCTCTATCAAGAAGGAACATATGAAGATGCTCTTCGACCTTTGTATGGCCCAAAAGATTATCGAGCTACCAGAAGCTCATAAGCCAGATGATGCACAGAAAGTCGATGACCCTAACTATTGCCCATATCATCACATGTTAGACCATCCACTTGAAGATTGCTACGTCTTCAAGACTTAGGCATAGAAGTTAATTCAAGAGGGCCTCATCAAAATGAAGAGTGGTCTTGTCGATCCCCCGCAGCCACACGCGTGGTCCAAACCCGCTAAGGCAGCACGTGTGGTTCACCACTTAGCTAATGTGATTCACATGATGGCTACATTCTCCCTCTCCGATGTTGAAATAGAGGAGCCCAGTACTAGTTGAGGTGATCACTCATTGTGGTATCCGGGGTGGAGACCCTGGCATGACTGTACGCCTCTCTCCTTTCCAAGGGAAAGAACTAGGTGGCTCTTTGACATCCTCATTCAGAGGGGACAGATCATGGCTCGTGAGCTGCCAGCAGACTACACTCAATGGGACTTTAGTCACCCCCAATATTGCCCTATTCATGCCAGGGTCTGCCACGCGATCGAGTCCTGTAAGAAAGTTCAACACCTAAGCAGATCCAATGGGAGCAAATCGATGCTGAGGGGAACTCTATGGCAACCTTGAGGCTTTGAGAAGTAGTCGCAGAAATCTTGAGCATTGCTAGAAATGCACCAAACCACCCAGATCCTCCTCGAGCAAATGGACATGGGTTGCCCTATGAACATGTCCCGGAGTGGATCGAGTTTCGAACTGACAATTGAGAAGCTCTCGAGGGCATGCGAAGCCATAGGAGGCAGGATAACAACCCAGAGACTGAGCCGAGTAATTTCTCAGTCAACATCATCCACCCTCCCGCCATCCCAGCTCCTCCAAGCGCCCAGATACTAAGTACCAGTCTGTCAATTCCTGCCACCCCAGCCTTGCATCGACGACCATGGCAAGAGCTAGAGTCTATTCCACTCTCTAAGGAGGATACTACCAAGTTACTTTGAGTCATTCTCGCCTGAGAATGTCCTAGTAAGTGAGATGACGATGGGTGTCCCCAGTTCCTCTCGCTATCCTCCTGCTCCACCTCCACCTTCTATGCCGAGTGATAGTAAGGGGAAGCAAAAGCAGGGCGAGGCCGTGACACGACAACGTTATGTCTCTCCATCCAGCGAGCCTTCGGGTCCTCTTCATACACCCCACATCCTAGTCCAGATGGTGAAGGAGACATCTTCAGAGTCTTCAGCGACTCTGGCCAGCTAGTTTGGTCCTTCACAGCAAGGCCCAGTTAATACACAAAGTCAGGGTAGCCGCCAGGAGTGGCGATACCCCGCTACACTTCCATCTGCCACCAGACATTGATCCAAGCCAGAGAGCAAAGACAATGCTAAGGAGTAGGACTCCAAGCGAGTCCCCCAGTCCACATTCCAACCAAAAATTTTGCCACTGCGCGTAAGGCATCAAACTATGCATACGTCTTTGGGCTCCAATCCCAGCATCCCAGCATACCAGGAGCTACCACCTGAGGTCATCGAACAGGCGATCAATGTCACTTTCCAGATACAATAAGTAGAAGGTGCCTGGATTGAAATCCGGGCAAAGAAAAGTCGTCCACCTCACTCTGGCAAGACATCCGCTCCAAGATATCCTCATGGGGATTTGTCAACTCCGGCCCCAGTACCTCTCCCTCCTACCCCCTGGAGGTAGCCATCGCCAAAAGACAGGAGAGGAATAGGAGGAAGAACCTCAAAAGATGACTCAAGAAGCAAGCTGAGTAAGCAGCCACCCTACAATTGCTGACCGAGCTAACGCCTCTTCAAAGGCTATAGTAGCTCATCGATGACCTGGAAGAATACATTCCTCCTCGTCCCCCTGGCTCTCTCCCACTCGATAGTTACATCCCGTGGGAAGAAATGCAGAAGCAGACTCGCCTTAGAAGCTGGGTCCAAGAAATGATCCAGAAGATCAAGAATGGTGAGAAGCTCCTCATCCCGGAAGAACTCTCCTTGTTCTACAAAGATAAGGAGATTACCATAGAGTGGCTGGAAGAAATGCTTCGAGGTTGTACCTGCAACATGGTGGCCATCTCACCTCCGAACAACATCAACGCCACCCGACAAGGTGAGCCTATAGCCTCCCGTACCAGGCAGAGAACCACCACCCCGCTTGGTCTATAACCAATTTTAGAAAATATAGGTCACGGCTGAGGTCATGGCCGAGGGTGTGGTAAAGGTTGCGGGAGGATTGTCGAGCTACCTCTTCACCCGTCCACCTTCGACCCAGAGTGAATCATCCTCTTTCGAGGGGAGGAACCTACCCCTATTCCAGAGATAGAAGTTCGGAAGGGGCTTAGCATTTTTGATCCCTCTGGCATGGAGCAGGTCATTGCCAGCGCTCCAGTCCCTGCTCCAGCCCCAGTCACTTCTGAAAAACAAGCATGTCCATCTGGTAAGGACGATCCAGTTTGCCAGTCAACACTAGAAGAGCCATCCTTGGCTCCTTTGTTCCAGGAACCCACAGGGGATCAGAGCCAGCCCGATCCCGGTGGTAAAGGAAAGGTGGTGCATCTCCCTGATAGGGAGCAGCGTGACAATTCGCGCAAGACTCAGCCAGATATACTATGCTCATTAGAAGACGCTTGTGCTCGAGCCGACTAGAAGGTCCTTTACTAGATGAAGCATTTTCCCACCAGTATTACAATCTGGGAAGCCATTGCTTGGAGTAAAGAGTTGAGAGAAGCTCTTATCAAAATACTCCAAGAACTGAAAGTCTATGAAGCACATGCTGTAGACATAAAGGCGTCAACATATGAAGCCTTCATAGCCATTGTCTCCTTCATGGAAAAGGACATGTTACTCTCTCCTCCGTGTCATAATCGCTTGGTGCGGACCCCACGGCGAACAGTGACACGTCGGCGAACCGACGGTGCCATACGCGGAGCACCAAGTGGACGGCATTCTTGAAGGAAGATGGTGGCTAAAAGAGTCGACTCTTTCAACCTGGGTCCTATTTTTTATAAACAGGATAGAATGTGGTGAAGAAAGTGTCGACTCCTTGAGTTGACACTTCTTCTGGGCGACCTGAGTCAGGTTTGCCATTTTGGGTTCAAACTCCATGTTTTGAGATCTGATTTTCTTAGGCTTTTTACCGCAATACCCTTAGGGTTTCTCCTATCTATTGGGTGTGTATTTGAAAGATTTTGAGAGGGGGTTTGTGGTCCTTTTGCTGATGATTCTCTTGGGTATATGTATGCTATGATCTCCATTGAAGGAGAGATCCTTGGCTAATATTTTATATCCTTTGCAGGGAAAGAAGAAAGGGGGCGACGCATCTACTTGGAGGAGGAAGAAGAAGAAGAAGGGGAGAACACATCAAGAGCATATCTCTGCCGATCTGATCCTTGTTCTGAACGCGGTTCCTGAAGATCCATTCCAAGGCGTCTCCTACGAGCTTAGCCGGCCTCCACTCTGCGGATAAAACTCTCCAACGCACCCTACCACTCCTATGGACGGGATTGATAGCAGATTTGAGGGGGATTTCTTCTTTGCTCATTTCTACTCTTTTATGTGGGCATAGATTAATATCTTGGGCAGTCACTGTATATCCTTTTATTTTATCAAACTCAAAATATTATCATCTGCAGGCAAAGCTACGTCTCCGAGTGTGTGGTTTCATTACAGGGTGAGTTTCCCCGAGTCCGTGCGTGAAGAGGAAGCTATGACTCTGTGTGGTTTAGTGTCCGGGGTGTGTTCCCCGACAGTGTGTGAGTGAGTGCTGCGGTGGCAGCGTCTTAGCGCTAGGCCCCCGTGTGTGCATTACTGCGGAAGCAGTGTGTGTGGTGTTGGGGTTCGTCCCCGTGTTACTACGTTAGTAGCGTGTAGTGAAGCCTCACCAGGTTTCGGTGAGGGGTGGACGTAGGGAGCCCGTCGTGGTCCCGAACCACCTAAAAATCTCTGTGTTCTTTGTGGCATCACCACAGCACACACACACACAACATCGGGGAACACACCTCGGACACTAAACCACATGGAGTCACAACTCCGCCTTCACACATAGACTCAGGGAAATTTGCCCCGCAATGAATCCACACACTCAGAGACGCAGCTCCGCTCACACATAGTGATATATCGAGTTCCATGAAAGAAGAAGATATACAATAAATGCCCAAATGATAAACTATGCACAAATAGAAGTATAGAAATGAGAGAAGAACGATTCCCCCTTAAATCTACAGTGAAACCCTCTCAAAGGAGTAGTAGGGTGCACCGGAAGATCTGTCCGTGGAGTGGAAGCTTGCTACGATCGCGGGAGATGCCCAAGGTGAAGGTATCTTCAGCAGCTATGCTCGAAGTGGATCAGATCGGCAGATGTGGCTTGTTGTTGCCGATTTCCTCTTCTTCCTCTTCCTCCTCCAGCTAGTGGCGATGCCCTCAACTCCCCTCCCTGCAAGAGATGGAAAGCATTAGCGCAAGGATGACTTTCATGATCGGGCAAAGCAGCTATTTATACCAAACAGAGATTAAGCAAATTAGACCAAAATAACCCTCCAAAAACCATTTCATATCACATACAATAGTTGTTGGATGCCCTAACCCCATTGTGGTAAACAACCAAGTCATCCGGATCGAATAATAGTGGGTTCGCATTCAGATCTGGAAATCCTGATCGGAACCTGCAGAACAAGTGTCGACTCATTGGGTTGACTCTTGTTTGCAAGAGTTCTGCCAAAACTCATAAAAACAGACGCAGATGAAAAGTGTTGACTTCCCAGGTCGACACTTTTTCAAGCCCGTTCTATTTTAAGAGCAAAACGGCATACAGACTGAAAGTGTCGACATCCTAGGTCGACACTTTTTCACAAAGGTTCTGTTTTGGCGGTGCTGGAATTTTTGTGGAAGCTCCTGAACTGCGATGACAGCAAGACCAGCGCCAAAACTTCTGAGATTGGCTTGGGATGGTACTGGAATTTTGGCGGGAGCCGGGGTAGACGTGCTCGCCCATTATGTGGTCAAGGTCGACGTCGTGGGGGCAACGGTCAATTGCTAGAGAGTCATCTGGTGATAACTGCGCTTGGGCCGCAGCCGTTACGCTTTGTAGAATCTAATACTCTTGTGGGTCGGGCCTCCTCTTATTGGGTCGAGCGCGTGTGCCCTTCCCTTGGGAGGGCTTATCGCGCACGATCCTTAGTGGGCCTACCGTTATTAGGTTGTTCCTGGGCCAGACAGGATTTACCTTCCTCACTTTCCCCCTACTCTTAGTCATCGAGCACTCTGTAGAGGGCTGAGAGTCAATCAGGAGAGAGTTTTCTTGAAGTACGGGGCCTGAGGCTGGACTCATCGTATCGTGGGCGTTGGAAGCTTCGGGCCGACTTGGCGTGCAAGGCGCTTTGGCGGTGGGATTGGCTATGCGGACAATGATGACCTAGGTCTTGTCTTGTTCTAGGAGCGCGAGTTTCGAACGGTCGCCTGACACCGTGACAGGTGCCTTTTCACCTGCCTCACAAAGAGTGGCTCCGGCCTGTCATGAGTAGTTATAAGGGTGACCACGTGATCTCCCTGCAACCCGCATCCACGTTGTGTCGGCTGCTGTGCTCGTCGTAGGCGTCTTCTTTCCTTGCCTGGTGAGGATTCTGCCTTTCCTTACGTCTCCCTTCTGCTTGTAGTCATGCCTCCACGTCGGGGAGTCTCTCGAGTCAGTTCTCCTTCTTTGGAAGAGGCGTCTCGTGGTGGAGGTGGTGTGCCAAGCACTTCGGGTGCCTGTACTAGTCGACCCAGCTCCTCGCCGTTGGTGTCATATATGGTGATCCACGGTCTGCGAGGAGCTTTCCAAATTCCCCCCGAGTATGACATCATCTTCCCATCTGTGGGAGATGAGATAGCGAGCTATCCTTCTGGCGGGATCATGGTCCCGGTGGCCTCCTTCCATGCGGGCTTCCGCGTCCCAATCCACCCCTTCATCGCGTCTGTCCCCCATTACTATGGACGGCATCCCAGGAAAATAAACTTATGTGACCCAATAACATAAACACTTAGAAATAACTAATATAATATGATAGTTGTCGAAGCCACTTGCCGATCCCGTCAAGTTCATCCTCGAACCTTGAATGTCTAACCGATGATCTCATCAAGAAGCCCTCCTGAGGTGATAGAACATCTCTGACCTCTCAGAACAAGATGCCAAAGGCCCTATCAACAGAAGATCTGAGTAACCTGGCATGGGTACGTCTTCTCAATGTTGGGGCCCGTTAGCAACCAAATGACCGCCCAGCCAAGGCGAAAGCACCCTGGGTAGTGTCCCACTCCCTGAGAAAGTCACAAATGCAAGTAAATCTACACCAGTAGCACAAACTGAGGTGCCGAAGGCCGTGTCAGTAGAAAACCCACGTGTCTGAACCAAAGGTACACACGGTTCTGAAATTGGCCACTCAGCAGCCCGAAGGCTTTGCCAATACTTCTCGTAGCAATTTTACAAAGCCACAGTGAGATGAAAGATCAAGGCAACTCCCGGAGCCAGTCTGGGGTCCACAGTCTGACTCACGCCAATCAATCGCGGGAAACGAAGCTTACTCGGCGCTCCCTACTTCCCGGTGCCCTTCAGCTCGGTGCGCAAAAGATATAATCTGAAGCCTTATCCAGCGTGCTATCTCCGTGCCGGGTAGAGTCAGGCCAATGGCTTACTATATATACCAATCATCTTCAAAAGAAGAAAGGGAGAAAGGCAACATAGCAGAGACGAGAGAGAGAATAGAAAGAGGGGAATAGATAGAAGGAAGGAGGATTGGGGAAGAAGAAAAGGTTTTTCTCTGAGAGTCCACCCCGTCCGTCTGCCAAGAGGAATCTAGAGCCGGGGAAGAGGAGCTATTCTCCGATACTCTACTTTCATCACCGATAACAGAGGTGGGTGGCAGAGTCGTCCTCCCCATTTTTCTCTTCCTTTCTCCTCTCTGTAGATCTTCCCTACGTGGTCTGTAATGAAACAGGCGATGATATGAGCATGCACCCCTTCCTATATTCTTTCTTTCTCTGCAGATCGTGGGATCTATGAATGGTAGAGCTTGGCTTTGATACCACTTGTTGGGTCCCGTGCGATGCAAATAGATCTAGAAGGGGGGGTTGAATATATCCTATCACGAATATGGCCTATATAAAAACTTGGCTATCAAACACATAGACCAATTCTATGAAGCAAATAAGGCACTTAGACACAAAGCACAGTGGATGGAATCGGAATGGGTCAAATGGAATGATTGAGAGCTAATAGCCAACAGAGATCACCATGCACATCAACACAGTGTGAACTGGCTAGCTTTATGTGTGGATGTGCCTTGGTGATGAACCAGGATCTCATTTATTGAGATTGGCTGCTCAGCGAAACTGTAGTGTGTGAGGAATAAAATTATGTGTGTAATAGAAAGGCAATCAAGATTGCATACGTTGAAACATGCACACCACCTTGTGAATGGGGATAGAGAAGATGGAGCAACCACACAAGATCCACAAACCATTACACAGGAATTTTTAAGGTGGTTCAGTCTGCAAACCTATAGACCTACATCCACCCCTCACTGAACCGGTGAGGCTTCTCCACACTCTGCAAATGCAGCAAAACACGGGGACGACGCCCCAACCACACGAGGAGGAAACTCCTCACATACATGCTGCAACTGCAGCAACAGGGACGAACCCTACACACACACAAGGAGCAAGCTCCTCACGAGGATGACGTCAACACGCCACTACAAGAGCAGCACACTCGGACAAACCCCAACCACAGACCAGAGAACACCCTCTGTCTGTCCTCCTGCACACAAATTGGTAGGGACGATTTACCACAGACCGAAGGACCCTCCGTCTATCTTCCTACACACAAACCAGTAGGGACGGTTCACAATCAAGCGAAAAAAGAAAGGAAAATACTGCAAGTGCAGCAAAAGGTTCTTCCGATCTCACACACAGAGATATGGAGTTTAAAGCAGGAAATGAAGACCGCAGATCGGAGCTAAGAATCAAATGTAGCTTCTAACTAAGTCACATTTCAAGTATCAGAACCTTAATAGGTTTAATTCCATCATAACAAGGCCTGTTGAGGTCATCTACTATCCTTGGATATGCTGTGAAAAGGCTGGAGTTAAATGGTGCAGACCACTTAGTCAGGTTTGCTGAAAAGCAAACAAACTCAGTTGACCATGTGAAGCAGTGTGTCAATTAAGTAAATGCCCTTCAAATAAAGATTCTTAGAAGGTTGTGTCAACTCAATACAAGATTGAGTCAACACACCTATGGCCTCCAGCCAAAGAGTGATGAAGAATTCAGTAAAGTAATGACTTCAAGCAAGGTGTTCGATGAAATGTCGGCTGACAGCTACAACAGTCTCATGACTGCAGATGACAGCAACTCATGCCTAGAAGACTTTCCATGAAGTCTTGGTTCAAGCTCTGCTATGCAAGTCATCAAGGTCAGTTGTGTGCTTTCAGTAGCGGCAACCTTCAGCAAGGTGCTGCAGTGGCCATGTCAGCAGATGAGCTCAGCAGCCATGCAGCTATGCCCTGCAATAAGCCCAGCAACTCCAGAAGTTAAGGAACTCAATGGTGCGGACACCAGGCGAGCTAGCGACACGTCGGCGAACCGACGACGCCATACGCGGAACACCAAGTGGACTACATCGGCTTCCCTTCAAATTGGGAACAATTTGACTTCAATTTGGAGTCTTTTTGCATTAAAATTGGGCTTGTAATGAACATTATATATGGGTTTGCATAATGGGCTAGTTGTAAGGCTTTTAAAGGGTCAATTGGTTAAGGCCCTTAAGCATTCTTTAAGAAAGGAATGGCCTTGGACCAATATGAAGGCTCCATAAGCCATGCAAGGCTCAATTGGGCTTCCTTCCTACATGGACTATCTAGGTTGGGGAGGCCTTAACCAAGAGTGAATGAGGCCTTAAACAAGAAGGGAAGAATGGGCTTAAGGGGAGGCCATGGACCAAACTTGGCCCATTCTTGGCCCATGAAGGGGGCACCCCCTTCCTTTGGATGTATTAGGCTAGATTAACTCCTCATGCAGGAGGGTTGGACAAGGGGTGAGGAGATGTGGGGTTACAAACAAACACTACCTCCCACAAGGAGGGGCATTAAGCTGGCCAGGCAGGGAAGGGGAAAGCCTAAATGAGACCGAACCGGTGGACATCGTCGGTTCTGCCCGCCCTCTAGAATAGGGGATAGACAGTCGGAGTTGATGCTGTTACGGCCACTCCTGAATTTTTCTGATGATGAGACCAGTTGGAAAGTCTTCGTAGTTGGATCAGGATGATGTTTGAATTTTTTTGAATTCCCTGGTCGCTAGTGATGGTCAGGGACAGGCCGCAAACGGGTCACCTGAATTCTGGTTCTGATAGCGGAGGTACCTCAGCAGCAGGAAGTTGAGGCCGCCACAGACACTCCCGAACTCAAAATCAAGTGTAGCTGGAGTCATTGGAACCGTTGTCGAGTCCTCTTAGAAACGGTACCTACGGTAACACCAGAGGAGGTCAGAGCAGACCAAAGCAGCCCAAATAGTGAACAGGTGTCTATTCAGTCTAGGAGTGGACAGAACAGAGCACCCAGGGGAGAAATTTAATAAAATGCTCTTCCGTATACTGAACATGATGCCGCTTTTTGGTGATGGAAGAAGACTTGTGGTAGAAGCTTTCAGCCAAGTGGCACCTAAAGAAGCCAAGGGATGTGGCCGTGGGTGCTCCTGGAAGTTGCTTCAGGTCATTGGCCTGACCTATTTTGCGCAGTCGGGGGAGAACGGCTCTCCCAGGCAGCTCCAATGTCAAAATTCGATGAAACCACCTCGCTGGAGAAGCTATCTGGACGCCCTTTCTAAAAGTGTATGGCGTGCCACCAGAAATGTCAGGGTGATACTGATGGAGATGTTCTTTTCAGGACCTTGTTGGCTATCCGCGAACTAGGCAGGGCAGACCGATAATAAGGGAGGGGTGGTGAGGATGGATGACCAAGGGAAGGGGAAATGGGGGCTAGAGCTTGTGGGGGATGTGGCTGGGGGGGTTTAGGGTGATGGAGGGGTCCCCCCTCCAACCCCTTCACCATTTGGCATCATCCCTTCACCCCCTTCTCTTGTCCTCTTGGAGATAACCTACAGAGAACCAGTCAAGTGCAGCTCCGGCCACGATGTCATCCTGACGTCCCTAAAAGCCCAAGAGGTATTGTTGGAAGCATCTCCCGGTCTTATTCACAATGGCTATGGTCTTGCCCCATTCTGAGCTCATGGCTGCCCGCTAGAGCCGATCTCCCCCAACTGCACGTCTTCCTCCAGACTGCCAACCTGAAGCTGCGTACAGAAACTCCCACGGTCGGCCATCTAAGTATTTGGAGGTGGGGCTAGGCAGAGATCTTCTACAATGAGTCACCTTCTAGTGCCAAGAAGCGGCTTACCGATTGGACCCCGGACAAGTGAGTTCTTAATTTCCTCCCCAGGGTGTGCAGTACTGTCCCCTCCAGGACTGAACCAACCCCTGTACACTATTCGGGCTCTCCCAATCTATTTCAACTTTCTCTGGCATCCCCATGGGTCCTGTTTCGAAGAGGCCTTTACATCGGATCCAATGACTCTGGCCACACCTAAATCAGAGCCCAGGAGCACCCGGGGTGACCTCATCTTCCTGCTGCACTGGTGCTAAAGCAGCAAGAACTAGAGCAGTCCAGCCCTGTTCTAGGTCCTACCCCGACCAGAAACATCTTCAGGGGAATTCAAGAAAATTCACATGTCCTCTTGGGTAAAGTATGAGACTTTCAGCACTGATTTCATCCCATTTGGAGTTCGATGGCGACCGTGGCAGCGACATCTTCGATTGTCTATCTAGTGGTTCCAAAATCTGGCAGCATCGGTGGAACTCGGCACAATGATTTTCTAGCTTCACTTTCCCTTCCCCCATCTTTGTGTCACGTCACTTGGATGACAAACTTTCAGTTTGAAGCTTAAAGGTTGAGCTGGTCTGCTTACCTAGAGCACAGGCATCACAAGGTTTGTTTACTGAATTGAACTTCAGTTTAGGCAGACCTCTAACTAAATCAAATTTTACTCGTGGCGTGTTATATTGCAGTTTCATGAATTGCAATGGTGCCGAGTGTGTACTGAGATGCGGATACCGAGGTGTGTCTGTTCCCTATGTGCATTGTGTGTTGTATGAGTGCACAACGGAAGCATGTGGGTCGACAACCCACAGGTCGAGGATCGTTCATTGGAAGTTCTGGCCGGTTGGCTGCATTGTCCTTCTTGTTGTGACTTCATCTTGGCTTCATGTGCCTTGATGTTGTTGTTTATCGTGCCGTGGTTATTGGAAGTCTTGTGATGTTGGCATTGCTGTTACAGAGTGTTGGGGCATTTGTCCTCTTATTTGCTGATTTAGTACCCTCCGCTTCTCTGTAACTTTTCCTGGATATTGTATTCTCGGGGTGTGATCGTGGTCCTTGAGATTCATTTCCCAAGATTATCGTTATCGTTGTTGAGGGTCTTTCTTGGTAAACTGCTTGATACATGACTAGTCCCTTATAGTCGTGTGCCCAGCCATTATTGTGCCTTGATGTGACCCAGCTTGCGGTCATATTTCGTGGTTCTGTGTTCAGCACAGAGCTGGGATCCTGCAAGTGCTGTTGCTATCATTGTTGTCGTTTTGCTGTTATCTTTCCGTGAATCTGTCTTGGCACTGTGTGGATCGTGATCTTGTCAGTTAGCTTTGCTGTACTCCCTTTTCCTGGTAGAGTTGGCTTGTGACTCGATCAGGTGTAATATCTGACTGAGGACTGACGTGATTGATCTTGTGGTCTGGTGCTGTCGTTGGTTTCTTGGGTATCATATGTTTCATCCATATCTGGATCAGTTTGGACTGGTCTTTGTGGATTTTCGAGTTAGGTCTCTGAAATTAGGAGAAGTCCTGATTTCTTGTCTTGTATGTCTCTTTCTCTCTCCTTTCTCCTCACTCACGTCTCTCACTCTCTTCCTCTCATTCTCTTTCCTTTTTCCTTCTCGACGCGGGGCGCGCGACCGTGCCGAGGTGACTGAAGGAAAGACGAAGTGGAACTGATGTAGGAGCGTATTGGCGTGGAAAATGGAGCATGGCGTTGGCATGATCCCTCGGTGGATTCTAAGCCGATGTATCTGGTTCGCTGTAATGCGGCGACAGTTTTCCGCTAGCTTAGTTTCAGGAGAATCTCCTACCATTTTTCTTTCTTTATGAGTCATTTTGCGTGGACGTTCCTTCTAATCCGATGACTGCAGTGTGTGCCTGTCTTCTTATGACTTCAGCCATTTCTCAGCAGATCAAGGTGGTTCAACAGGCAAATTCTGAGTTGTCCTGCATTGTGTTAAGGTAGGTCGTTGTACCTATTATGAGTTCGTTGTCTGCCTCCGTGGCATCTTGTATGTTCTAGCTGTTGTCTAGCTATTGCTGAGTAATTCCGAGTGGAGCCTGTGGATTTCATTTTGCCATTTCATTTCTGTCTTCCCTAGGCTCAGGTGGAGTCTGGCTGTTGGTTGCTCGTCTGACCAAGACAGCTAGATTATTCCCACTTAATATTGCTTGGAATGTGCAATTATTGGCCGAGCTTTATTGCGCCATTGCGCAGAATTCCAGTTTCACTGGTGTTCGAGCATGACCCACGATTTAGCTCTGGCTTCTGGTGTTATTTTAGAAAGTGTTGGGCACAGAGTTAGCCTTCAGTTCAGCGTATCATCCATAGTCAGATGGTCAGTCAGAAAGGACTATTCAGACTTTAGAAGATATGCTAAGATCGTGTTGCCTTGATCGGAAGGGTTCGTAGAGTCAACAGTTGCCACTTGTGGAATTTGCTATTATAACTCTAGCATCGGTATGGCACCGTATGAGGCTTTATATGGGCGTCCTTGTCGTACTCCTCTAAACTGGTTTGTAGCCGGTGACCGTATATTGACAGGACCTAATATGGTTCAGTAATGTGCTGATGTTATTTGCCTGATCAGACAGAAAATGTTGACAATGCAGAGTCGATAGAAAAGTTATGCAGATCAGCGTAGGTGATCATTACAGTTTAATAGTTAATCTAAGAACTCGCCCGTTCTTCCTCTTCGCAGCGACGGCGATCGACGGCCACGGCGGCAGACTTTGGCGGTCGCCGGCAAGCTGGCAAGGAGGGACGAGGCGGCATCCTCACCCTATGGACCCACGCAAATGGTGAACCCCCCCCTCTCCCTCGGGCACCTTCTCAGCTTGGTGACCCATCGGCCACGGCGGAGGAGGTCCGGCGACTACACCGGTGACCAAGCAAGGTGGAGAGTGTGGCGACCCCATCAGCTTGCTTCGATCCTGACAAGGAGGGGCAAACCTACAACGAAGACGTTATCTTTCTCCTTCTCCTTCTCACGATGGAATCGTCATCCTCGGCCTAGATCTGGTGGGGGGAGGTCTTCTAGCCTCATTTGGAGTGACGAGGAATGTCTTGGCACCAACTCGGGACAAACTGTGAAGTGGAGAGATGGCCGGGAAAGAGTGAACTACGGTGACTCTTAGCTTGCATGCGGTCGGAACGGAGCTTTAGGCACGATTGAGGTAGGGGGATCAATACCCTAGCCCGTTAAATTGTTCCTAAAGCATGCCCATCGTTGCTGAGTTCATAGATTAACTAAAGCATGTCCATCGTCGCTGAGTTCATAGATTAACTATTGTAGGCCTATCGTCGCTGAGTTCATAGATGATAAATTGTTATATTGAGATGATGGATTGGCAGGGAACATGTTAAAAATAGTAATTCCCATCGATTTGAGTCGACCGGGAAGGGACCCAGTTGTGATTCCGGTGGATCCAGTTCTTCAGTAAGGACTATGTTTAATTTATTTTAGATTTTATAACAGTCCGTCATAAATCGTTTATTGACCCGAGCGGCTGACGGTTAGACCGCATAAATATATTAAATTTGAATGGCAGTAGAAATTTCATGGTTGGTCCGTTTAGTAGTACGCGACAGTTCATCATTCGACCGCCTAAAACTATAGCGGCCCTAGTTCGACCGCTTGTTCTACAATTATGCGTGTTCATTCAAGTTACGTATTTAATGTTGTATCTTCGCCATGTTTAAGTCGTCTTATCGACTGGGGCGGCTTTCTTTCAACCGTTTAATCCCGACAAATTTCAATCCTTAACATAGTCAATTTTTCATGCATTTAGTTGTGGAATAATTATTTTAGCATATTCAATTATTTGCCACCCTCTCTTTTCTCTCTCACTCCAAGGGGTGCCCCATTCCTTCTCTCTCCTTCCTCCCCGGTGGATGGTGGTGTTGAGATCGGGTCAACGTGCAGAGATCGTGGAGGAGATCCCGTCTACTCCCACTGCTCGTGTGGATACGTCTAGAGGCCAAACGCTTGAACAGCTGGCAACCCCGAGATCCTCCTCTCGTTCATCTTCGAGGTTTTGAGAGATTCTCAACCCCGCAAAGGTAAATAATCATTCTTCTCACCGCGAGAATTACCAATTTAGTTCAATTTTGAAAAATCGGCAATGATATGTAATCTAAGGTTTCGATGATTTTCGCTACGTATTTTGGTCAAAACCTTACAGTGGTATCAGAGCCAGGTTGTTGGTTTGAACAAAATTGGCATATTTTTTGTTGTATTTTTGTCGTTCTCTTTCATGCATGAGGCTCTAGGTTCGTCGCTTAATTGAGTCGCTCATGGGATGAGCAACGACTGATTGATGCTAGGGAATTATTCTCGAAATCAAGAGGATTAAAACGCACATTTTTGTATGGTGTTTGACCCACTAGTGAGGCCGAATAAGACGCCTCCACTCTGATGGTCTCGTCGTTCACGTGCTGGGAGGACGACGATTTTAGGTCTTGAACCCTCAATTCCCGGTGCCCATGGGGGATGGGCAAGACCTTGAACGGTTCTCCACGGCGTGCGGCGGCGTCAGGTCCCACGGGGAGGCCGGTGGAGACCGGCTCGACTGTGTTCACGGCGGAGGGGCAGACCAGTCTCATGTTCATCGCGGGCATGACCTCAGGTGTTCGCAAATGCCTGTGACGATGGCGGCGTGGCCGGCCGTGGCTAGCAGTGGTGGCAGAAGGGCCGGCAGGGCCTCCTCCCCGGCCTGGTTCAGCACGTTGGTGGCTAGGGTTTCACCCTAGCCGCACCACCTTTGGGCGGGGAAGGAGAACCCCGCAGGTTTGTGGCGGGTCGGATCCAGCCAGCGCTGGATCCGCACCCGTTAAGGTCAAGCCGAAAAGTTTTTAAAAATAGTCAAAATTCACCGAACTAATCCTAGATCCGCACCATTATGGATCCACTAATGTACGGGCGCTACAGTCCCTCCCCCCTAAAAAGAATTTCATCCTCGAAATTAGACAAAGGACAAGGAGGCAACTGATAACGACACACCCTACTGACCAAAAAATAAATCGAATGGAACAGAAATTGATACCTTGAAAATAGAAGGCTGACTTTCTGCGTGGCATGAAATAGATTCGATTGAGATGACAGTCCACCACGGCACCATAAAGTTCCAATCAATCCATACGAAGAATCACATCATAGTCGGCTAGCTATAATGCATAAAGCTTCACTGGCAGCTTCTGACCACTGACCACAACCGGAGAATTTTCCAAGCACATTGGAGTCGACATGAAATCACCAGATGACAACTCCACGAGCATGTCACAGGAAATTT
The DNA here is from genome assembly GCA_024336825.1 of Amorphophallus titanum. Classification (NCBI taxonomy): domain Eukaryota; kingdom Viridiplantae; phylum Streptophyta; class Magnoliopsida; order Alismatales; family Araceae; genus Amorphophallus; species Amorphophallus titanum. The sequence continues at coordinate 2,698,661 of JANBPO010008917.1, forward strand.
TATTCACCAGTCTCTCGATACGGGCAATAAAATCTTCAGAGATAAACGAGTGCATCGCACCTAAATCAAAAAGAACATGCGTTGTGCGATCATAAATCGAAATCGTACCTTCGATCAGATTAGATGCCAACGCCTCCGCATGAGTGATATGTGTAACTCTGGCTCTCGGTGGATGAGTAGCGGTAGATGACTGCTGAGAAGGTGTAGGAACAGGTGGTCTAAACGGTTGAATCGGTTGAGAAGACTAAGGCAGTGGCGAAAGATGAAACTGTGGCTGCTGCGACTGCGAAGCCTGAGTGAACTGCACCGTCTGCTGCCTCAATGGATAGTTACGGGAAATGTGCCCCGACTGGTCACATCGATAACACACAACCGGTAGAGAACACGGCACACCCGGATGGCTGCCACCACATCTGGAACGCAACCTCGGCTAAAAAGTAACAGAATCTGAATGCAGTCGAATGAACGAACCAGAATGCTGACTCGGCTCAGAAAACATCGGCTGATCGGACCTCTTCCTCTTCTTCTTCTGACGAAAACCTCTGCCCTGAGATTGTTGGAAAGGTCTTCAGGTGAGAAAGTGCAAGTCCTTTATCTTCTAGTGAGCACGTCTCTCTCTCCTCTAGTTCCTTTTTCTTTTGTTCTTCTTTACCTTCAGCTTCCTTCTCATTTGTTACCAATGTGAAGTTATTTGTAACTCCAGCTGAGCATTTGTCACCTATACTCACCTATTTGTCACCATTAAAGTCCAGAAGTCGTCGCGCTTAATCTCATACTGCCTTGAAAGCTGTGCGTCGGCCTTGTCTCTATTGAGCCCTATTTGTCACCGTTAGCATGGTATTTTTTACCCTTACTAACCCATTTGTCACTTGTGTAGACACATTTGTCAGCCTTGAGCTCCAATTGGTCTACATGAAAAATGGGACATGTCGTCCACACAGGGGTGTGTTCACGTATTGCCACCAATGCAATGCCGTAGTCCACATCAACAGAAATGACGATGCTAAACTGGGCCTCGAAATTAAAAATTCTCAATTCCTTATTTACTCTTCCCGCCATGTCTTGGCTCTTAATAAACCTACCAAAAGGGGGTTCGTCTCTCCATCGTGCTCAACATCTCCTCTTCCTCGTGGTGCTATTTGTCTCCCATACAAGTAATTTACGAGCTATCTGTCATTTGTTGTGCGGTCATCCGTGACAGCCATGGAGCTGAAGGAGACACTCGTGCAATGCTTCATCCACCGTAAACTAGATGTCCCGCGACTCCCACCTTCATCTGAGGAAGCTACGGTTCCTATGGCCGAAGAAGAAACGTCTGAGGAACCTAGGGTTTCTAAGGGCTCCACTTCAGGATGACAAGTTAAAGGTAGGGGGGTTTCTTATCTCCCTTACATAGCTATTTGGCCCCCTTATCGACCTATTTATTTCTCACCCTTATCTACCTATTTGTCACTCTTAAAGACCTACATGTCATCGAATTTCATACATTTGTCACCCTTAAGTACCTATTTGCCACACCTAAACTCCATTGTCTATACATTTGTCACCCTTGTCTTAATCTTAATATTTTTTATATTTCTCATGAGACTTATGAAGCAAATGATAACTATCATGGCAAGTGCAGTCTCAGATGTTTCAACAAGTTCAGACATATCATATGAATGAATGCTCAAAATTCAACATAAGCATCGGTGTTTAAACAATATGCATCAACCTTTATAGCTAAACCATGCAGCAAGTTAGAATGGTAGCATCACCTTTAAGTAACATAGGTAGACCTTATTTGTCATAAAGACTATTTCTGAATTGAAGGTGCATCAACCTGTGTGTGCATACGCCAGTGCTTCATGAACAATAACATCAGTGTAGAAGCTTACTGCACCGACCTGTCTTTACAGTAGATGCACAAGGTGCATCAACCTTTGAGAATGATTACCTCTATCACACCGACCTAATGCTACAAATGCTAGCTTACTAGCATCGACCTCCCTATGATGTGCATCGACCTGTATATAAGGTGCACCGACCTGATAGACCATACAGTGTACCCCTGCATCGACCTTCTAGACCAAAATGCATATGTGCATTGACCTCATAGTCGCATGACTTCTACAGCTGCATCGACCTTCAAGACAAAGTGTATATGTGCATTGACCTCATAGTCGCATGACTTCTACAGCTGCATTGACCTTCTAGACAGAGTGCATATGTGCATCGACTTCATAGTCACATGACTTCTATAGCTGCATCGACCTTCTAGATAGAGTATATATGTGCATCAACCTCATAGTCGCATGACTTCTACAGCTACATCGACCTGACTCTCTCAAGGTATGAATATGCATCGACCTTATAATGTAATCACGTGAATATGCATCGACCTTCCTTTCTAATTGCATGAAGATACATCGACCTATTTGTCTTTTAGCTGAGCCATTACATCGACCTACTAGTCATTTAGCTGAGCCATTGCATCGACCTGTCCTTTATAAAAACCAATGATGCATCGACCTAACTGCCATGAAGTTCAATGATGCATCAACCTATCTAGCATGCTGTAAACAATTGATCTGATCTCTCTTTCTCTGTGAGAGTACAGAATGTCCTTCAGGTAACAAACCCTTAGATGATAATCCAACATTTCTCCCAAGGTTGTTGGACCCCATAGCGAGAGATTAGGCTCTGATATCACTTGTTGAGTAGTGGATGATAGATCTAGAGGGGAGGGGTGAATAGATCTGTCTCTCTTTTCACAGTGCAGCCCTCTTTAAAACTAGTTAAAATAAATTACATCAGAATACAACTAGCTTAATGAAGGACACTATGATTCGCTTGGCAAGATGAGCAAATAATATATTGATTTGAGCCTAAGCATGCATCTAGAACGAAGCAATCACACAAACAAACAATGACACAATGGATTTTAAGGTGGTTCGGATTGAATCCACAGTCCTACGTCTACCCCTCACCAAACCTGGTGAGACTTCACTAGTGAAGCACACCAAATCGTAAATCGGAGCACCACCGATTGCCTTCCTAGTAACCACAGGTAGGGACGGCATCATCATAGATTGGAACACCTTCCAACTACCTTCCTACTAACCGTGGTAGGGACGATTCTCAATTCCAATTCTTGAACAAAATGAGAAGAGAACAAGTATGAAAATGCTTAGACAAGACACAGAGATGTGATCAAGAATAAAGGTAAAATGTTCCTTATCTAAAATGTGATGTAGATCAGTAGTAGAGGCTTCTTCCTCCTTGAAAAGGCTCCTCTTGATTCAGCAGTAAAGGTTTCTTCTTCCTTGCAAATCGATCTTCCTTGAATCCCCTTCCTTGAAACTCCTTCCTTGAATCCCCTTTGAGTTGACGAAGGAGATAATGGATGCAGCCTTGAACCTTGATTGCTTCTACACCTTCTTGGAGGTTGATGGCTTCAGAAATCAACTTGAAAGCACCTTGGATGGATGAAGAACTCCAGCTCGAAGCACTATTCACGGAGGTGCTACAGTACCCATGGATCTCCTCCTCTGGCCTCCCTTGATATCCCCTTGATGCATTAGGGTTTCTTACCCCAAAGAGATGGTTTTATAGCATTTGAATGGTCCATCAAACACTGCATAACGGTAACAACCAATGGTCAGAAACTCGCGGGAAGCACGGTTGGTCTTGGGCCGCTCAAGGGATGAACGGTCAACGACTGGCCGCACCTCCTCCAACGGTAAGAACACAAGTGCGGTTGGGACCTAGCCGCACAAGTGAAGGGCGGCTATGAACTCACCGCACCAGGCATGTGTGGTCCAACCCTAGCCGCACAGCCTCCCAATGGCACTAGGTGACGTACGGCCAGACCCTGGCCCCACGTGGGGATATACGGCTAGCGACCTAGCCGCACACCCCAGCATTGCATAACGGTCACACGCAACGGTCAAAATCTCGGGAGATGGGCGGTCACCTTAGGGCCGTACATAGGGACATGCGGTCTCCCGATAGACCGCTCAACCCCGCTGCGGGCCGAGCCTGACTCGCAGTGCGCCGAGCCGTTGGGCGGCCAGGACTGGACTGCACAAGGGATGTGCTAGCCCTGGTTCGACCGCACATGGCTCACCGGCGCGAAAACGGTGAACCTCGTCGGAATCACCCATTTTGGCCCCAAATCGAGCCCCGTGAAGGGGAAAATGATGGGAAAAGAACCCCTAAGCTCCCTAGCATGCTTCTATACCAGTGAAACGTGGAATCGCGACGTGAAACGGTGGATCAGGTGAACTCACCCCGTGACATAATTTTCCCTTCCCGACGTAAAAATGACCCCACTCGACCTTGTCTTGGCCTACAAATCACGGGAATGGAACGACACTGAGCTAGGGATCGTCATCCTATCTCCGGTTCACGACAAGATGTCAATCCGAGCTTAATCCCACGAAGAACGCCGTTGAAAACCCTGCCTTCCCGCGCTTCCCACGCTCGCCGCACGTCTGCACGACTGCCCCGCCGTCGCCCACGTCCTCATGCCGTCACCCCGTCGCTGTCTATAGTCGGTACGGAGGCCGTCGCGATCGAATGGGCAAGAGAGAGGGAGAGGGACGCACGTAGGAGGAAGAAGAGGAAGGAGAAGAAGAATAAGATCCAGTCGAAGGGTTCTGAAGGGTTCTACGGGGAAGGTGGTGTAGTTGCTTGCTTTGGAATTCCCTTCGCATTTTTTTGAGGGGAGTTTTAATTATGGCGAGATGCCTCCCCCTTCGGCCAATAAAAGGCTCCAAAGGGTGCCTCCTCTTCACACTGCCTAAGGGTTTTCACTACTTTCCCCTCATTTCCTTCTTTGTTGCATTTCTCTGACGAAGCATGGATGCGGATGATGAAGATGAGGGCCTCCCCAGCGGCTGGGGCGTTTGGGCTATTTCGGTGTAGAAGAATGGAAGACGAGTGGGTGGATAGCGTAGAATAATAGAAGACATATAACGAGGCATTCTTTTATGTCTTCTGGGCTGTCACCCACATGGGGGAGAGAGGAGAGGGGATGATGCCTGAGAAGATGCTTCGAGAGAGGACCTCCTGTTTACCCATCTTGCTCTCTTATCAGCCTCGCCTCCTCCCCTCCCGTTTATCCATCTTGCTCTCTTATCAGCCAGCCATCACCAAAGGAACTGGGGGCGAGCCGCCCTTGACTGCAGGGACGGAGCCGAGTGCCGTGGGCCTCCCGACCACTGAGCCTCGAGGGGGGCCGCAGACCTCCTACCCTTCTCCTATTTCCATAGACTAGGCTAAGATTTGTACTTGCTTTTGCTGGCTTTTCCTTTCTTTTATTTTTTTAAGGCCATCTATAGTCTTTCTATGTAGTCCCCCCCTTTCTTTTGTAAAATGGCAACGATATTCAGGGTATACTTAAATGCTTCTTACCATTTTGATCGAGTATAATTTATCGAATCTGCGAACGTCAGCAAATCGGTGATCTCGTATGATTTTCCTATCGAAATTAGCTTACGTGCCGATCAGTCAATTCGCGAGCACTGATCTAGCGCCTTTTCATCTTCCAAAGCATTAAATGACTTGCCTTTTCATGTAGTCCAGTCGAAGGGTTCTGAAGGGTTCTACGGGGAAGGTGGTGTAGTTGCTTGCTTTGGAATTCCCTTCGCATTTTTTGAGGAAACTCGAGAGTTACAAGATAAATCAGAACATAGAACCGGGAAGGGGAGAAAGGAGAAACTATAGCCCCTTTTGGGGCATTTGACCAGTGGACTCCCACCTTTGGAAAAGGTGGCCGAGATGAACTCTCTTCCCCGACATAGCTCTCTCATCTCAGGGGGCTCTTCGCAGGCTCTGCTCTCAGTCTGGGTGTGAATATCTATCTTCTCTTCTGTGTCCCCCCTTCTCCTCCTCTCTCTATCTGTCTCTTTTCTCATCTCTATCTCGAAACAAAGGTTTTTTATAAGGGAAAGGCCCTCACCAATTGGCGTGAGCGGCTCCCGGGGTGCTTTTCCTTGGTCATCTCGACGCGTCTTTGGTGGCATGGTGCTCGGCACGTCTTTGGTGGCAAATGGGCCTCTTTGGTGGCAAATGGGCGTCTTCCAAGCCCATTCAGAGATCATGGGCTACGAGCATATAGATATAGGCTATCCTTCAACCAGCCCTCGACAATTTGCAAATGCTTTTAATCCTTGTTGACCGGTGACATCAAATTCTATCCTCTTGCTTCTTCCATAATTGTGGCGACCCAGGATCTGAGTACCGAAAAGGAACTGGTGCGACTCAAATCTTGGCCCGCCTCCCACGAGCCTGAAGACTCGGAAGGGATAAAGGATGGTATGAGGGTATGTAAGAAGCTAAGATAACTACAGAGATAGCACAATAACAACAGAATAATAATGCAGAAGATTAAATAAATAACTAAACTGCTACAAGGTCCAGTACATCTCATGTCCAAATGTAAGTACAGTCAACTGAAATAAAGGTACAAGTATGGAAGAAAAGTACAAGTACACGGGGCATATCCCGGCTCCGGCAACTGGTGACTAACCTCGGCTACTAGAACCACGCTGGAACCCTGCCACGTCCCGTGACGGCCCCGCCTCACCTGAAAACACAGGGGTGAGCCTCATTTCATTGGCTTAGTAGGGATCCCGCGGACCCCCACCTCACACGAAAGAATCAAGGTAGGCATCAAGAAAACATGCGAGTCACACCGCTACGCTGATTGGGTCGAACGGTTAACAGAAGCTCTATGGGCTTACCGCAGCTCTGTCCGTACTCCCACGGGGCAGACCCCATTTTCTCTTACTTATGGGATGGAGGCGTTACTCCTGTACGAAATACTGATCCCTTCCCTAAGGGTGTAGCTCGACAAGGAACTTAATCTCGACGAGCATCGAGAGGCGTTACTCGTCCAGCTGGAACTCTTAGACGAGAAGAGGTTGAATGCGGCCAATTATATCTCTATTTATCAAAAACGTGTCTCGTGCCATTTTCAAAAGAAGGTAATTGAACGAAAATTTGAAGTAGGTAATATGGCTTTGAAATGAAAGTTCATTGGAACGGGTGGTCCTAGGTCCAAGCTGTAACCAAACTGGGAGGGATCGTTTATAGTAAAGCAAGTCTATCCCGGGAATGTGAATCTTCTTGTAAACGCCGAAGGGGAAGAAATATCAGATGCATGGAATGGTCGGTATTTAAAACGCTTCTATCCGTAACAGAGTCTGACTAAAACAACCACTGGACAATAAGGTAACCTTCTCTCTTGCTGCCAGGCATGATTCCGTGGCACGACCCATGTGTCAAGCATGTGAATTTTGTTTTGATGATAGCAACAAAGAACAACAAAGTGTACAAGTGCAAGTTTTGATAGTTTCTCAGACCTCGTGCACATTGGCATTACAATCTCCTTAGTGTGCGCATGTCATACACTTTGTGCACATGGCATATAGGTCCAAGCATGTCTGAGTTCGTGCCAATAATTCATCTGCATATCATAGCCCTTGCACACTGTGCACGAGTGCATTTTTTTTCTGAAGTTGTGTTCATACTTCATGCAGGTTTTCGGTTCTTAGCACTTTATACTCCGTGCATGAACAGTGTTTATACTTCATGCAGGTTGCATTTTTTTTCTGAAGCTGTGTTCATACTTCGTGTAGGTTTTCGGTTCTTAGCACTTTATACTCCGTGCATGAACAGTGTTCAGAAAAGAAGAAAGAAAAATACAAGGAGGGGGAAGAGCTAGAGCACTAGCTCATACTTGCCCCTTCCGCACCTCTCCCTCCTCTCTTCTCTCTTTTCCTCCCTTTGTCCTGTTGCTTCCTCTCTTTTCTTCGTCGTATGGACGCTCGTTCTCTTTCTTCATCTCCCTTGCCTTCGTTCTTCCTCTGATGCCTTCTTTTATGCTTACTGCAGCCCCCTTTATATAGGGGTGTAGGGGAGGCGGACATAAAGGTCCTCCATTGCACCATCGAATGGCGCCTGAATCTCTGTCGGGTGGGGCTCCGAGTGCTGCTGGATGAGACTGTGTCGTGCTATCGGATGTGGTGCTTGGGTGCTACCACATGAGCATTTAATGCCCTACCGTTTTATGCACATGGGGGCTACCAGATGCGTGGAATGGGGGCTGCCAGTTAAGGCGGCTGGAGGCTACTGGTTTAACAACTCAAACGTTACTGTATGGGGCTAAAGTGAGCTACCGATTTAGTAGCTTAGGTGCTGCCATATGGATATGGGCAGGTGCTATCAGTTGAGGGAACTAGGTGCTGCCAGTTGAAGGCCTTAATCCCATTAGGGGGGGCTACCGGATGGGCATGTGATGGGTGCGCCGATTCAAGCTTTGAACGCTACTGTTTGAGCTTTCAGGATGTTGTCGGTTGAGGCAGTGATATCCTTCCAGATGAGGTGCCAAATGAGCCCTACCGATTCAGCCCATGATGTGCTGCCGATTTAGCGATTAGTGCATTGCCAGTTCAATGTGGAGCAGAGCTACAGTTTGAGCATTCAGGAGGGCTATTGGTTAAGGCAGAGTCATACTGCTAGATGAGACTCCCTGGGGCTGCTGGTTCAAGGTTCTGGGGGCTGCCAGATCAGCCCATTTTGTCATTTTTCCTTCTCCTGTTATTTTCCTTTTCCATTTGTCTTTTCTTTTCTTCATCCTCTATTACTCTAACTTCCACAATTCAGCCCGCAGCCTTATGTCTTCAAGAGTGCCTTGGATCTCTCTCTCTCTCTCTCTCTCTCTCTCTCTCTCTCTCTCTCTCTCTCTCTCTCTCTCTCTCTCTCTCTCTCTCTATATCTCTCTCTCTCTCTCTCTCTCTCTCTCTCTCTCTCTCTCTCTCTCTCTCTCTCTCTCTCTCTCTCTCGGGGCAAATCATTTATTCTACAAATTGGGGAATACTTTATACCCACCCGCCCGTGTGTAGAGAAATTTTTAATGCTCTCTACAATGGATCTTCCATATCCAAAATAATTATCTGAAGAGAGTTAAGTCAGCCACGACGAAGGGGATAGAGTTTTTTCTTGTGACGAGGAATCTAAAAAATTAAAAAATATCGGGTCACACATCTCTCGAGGAGCACGGTCGATAAGTATTTTTTTCATTAGCTTGTGTTATCTCTTAAGTCGCGTTTCGGAAGTGTCTCAGAGAAGATTTCAAGTACCGAAATCTCTGACATAGATTAAGTGATAACAAATGGTATCTTATTTGTCTAGATTTTTGCGTCAGTTCAAAATCTTGAGGAGAGATAATATAGATACAAAATGTTGGCACTTTAATAAATCCTCCTAAGCAACTGTAAGAGAGTTTCCTGGGATTTTTAATCACGATAAATCTTCTTGTGAGAAATATTTTGTACGGTGAGTGAATCCTCCTGACAAGGGTGAAGACAATTGGGTTTGCAAACGCGACCTTAATAGGAAGAGGTTCAAATCTTGAGGGTGTCCACGTACTGGCTCAGAGTGTTTTCACATTAAAGGATGGCTTTTCAATCTGTTAGACATTTATTAGTTTTTGGTCAGGTGAACCGGCTCTAGAGAAGAAGCCCCATGAGGCCACACGCTAATAATGGTTGGGAGCTGTGAGAATAATAATATACAATCAGAGGGATTTGATTTGAACGGCCACGACATCCCCCAAAATGAGGAGATCAGAGGATGCATTGCACTGAGCAATGCATGGTTTTAAATACTCTGCTTCCTCCTCCGCACACCACACATGCACCTACTACTCCCTTCTCTTGATCTTTCGGAGCTAGACGGATTTGGTTATATCCAGAGTAACCATCCATGGATGACAAAGCCTTGTACCCGGCTGTGTTATCCACCAACACATCTATGTGAGGTAGCAAAAAATCATCCTTGGGACATATTTTGTTTAGATCCCTAAAATCAATACAAATTTGCACCTTTCCATCCTTCTTGATAACATGGACTATATTCGCCACCCACTGAGAATATAGTATGACCCGAATGAACTTGGCCTTATGCAATTTATCAACTTCTTCTTTCATCCTCAAGGCCATGTGGGGGTGAAATCTCCTCAATTTTTATTTCACGAGTTTTGCCCCTGGCTTAAGCACTAGTCGATGTTCTACCAAGGAGGGGTCAAGACTTGGCATGTCCTCGTATGGCCAGGCGAAGGAATCGCCATACTCCCTCAAAATCTTGATCAATTCTTCTTCAACCTCTGGAGGGAGATTAGCAACAATAATGACGGGCCTGGGGTTCTCATTGGTTCCAAGATTAATTTCCTTATAGGTTCATCCACTGTCGATGATGGTTCACCAAATCTCTTCAAACCTTGCACATATAAGTCGGTAATGTCGCCTACATCGCTGTCCTCAAAATCCACTAGGTCTTTCTCATCCACGATTCCATAAACACCTAATCCGTCATCACTCCACACCCCGTCTTGCTCCACTTCTTCTTCTAACACAATCTTCGTTGCCACGAATTTTGGGCACTTGAGAAGAGCATGACATCGCTGAGCTAAATCCTGTAAAAACCTATCAGGAATGGATTTGGAATGATGTGTTGACGGGTGCGTCTCAGGCGAGGAAGGGTTGGATGCCCTAGAACAAGACCCTACTTCTCTAGACCTGACAGACTCTGCTTCCTTAGACTCGACGGACCCTAAATCTAACCTAGGAGAAAGGTAATCTAATGGAAGGCTTAGTACGATAGGACTCGTCGGAGAAAGCGTGAGACTGCGTTGGCAGGGAGAGTGACGTGGGCGGCATCCTCACCTCCTCTAAAGAACGTATATATTTGTGAGTTTTTTTTTTATTTCTCTCCTTTAATATGCCATTAGTTTTTCTTACGAATTGGTCTTGTTTCACATGCCACTGAATATTTACTTGGAAATAAAACTTGATTTCTTCTCTTTAGAAAAAATAAAGCTTCATGCACAACATTTTACGGTGCATAGGTAAACATGACAATGACTTTTGTGGTGATTCTATTGTTTACAGGTCACCAGAAGCTAAAGAGCCAATCTCTAGAGCTTTCCCCATTTCTCCTAATAAGCTCAGTCCATATAGGGCTGTAATTATCATGAGATTGCTTGTTCTTGGGCTCTTCTTCCACTACAGAATAAACAACCTTGTTGATAGTGCTTATGATCTATGGCTTACCTCTGTCATATGTGAGATTTAGGTTGCTGTCTCCTGGGTGCAAGATCAAAAATAAAAGCTTCATCCTGTCATCTGCTTATTCGATCTCATACTTCAGGTTTTCCCTCCCTCTACCTCCGCATTGTATTAGATGTATTTTGTCCCTCCCAAATTCCTACCACCCATCTGCATGCATGGTTTCCAACTCAACTTCGTACTTTCCCCCACAAATCCTAATAACACAACTTCAGAGTGGGAGAGAGACACACACATGCACACGCACACACACACAACACACTCCACAAATCCTATCACCCATTAGCATGCAATGCGAACCGCCATTGGGCCTGGGGATTCCATGGGCTTTGTGGAAACTCTAGCTTTGTGGAAACCCCATTAGGTTTAACGCATTATTGGCACAATATATCTTATGCATGCTTATTGGTTGACAACATATATGTGATGCATAGTTAGTAAGGGAAAAAAAATGAAACTCGCAAATGCTTCCTAGGAGAAATCAGGGAAAGAAAATAAATGAAAATAGACTTTGGACTGCCTAATGTTATAAGGTTGTATATATCTGCCCGGATTAGCACAAATTAAATAGATTTTTGTAATGTGAAAATAGAATAAGTTTTCATCTTCTATGTTGAGTCCCATAATAAGGTCCTCCAACGTACCAACATGGTGACTAGACCGGAAGGTGGTGTGGTAAGAGTTGACGGGCACTAGTGGTAGAGTAGGGCCCTTGGGTGGATAGGAAGGTGGGACCAAGCCTATATTGAGCCAACTAAGTAGTGGCTTGGCGATAAAAAGGGCTCTCGTTAGAAACATGAGTAGCTCGGGCTGAGGTGACTCCAAATGAGATGGCTCCGAATAAGGATCGAAAGGTGAGGGTGATGGCGATGGGACCCTCATGGGTGGGAACGGACTGTCCCCCTCATCTCTCGACCTAGGTGTGGGCCTAGGTTCAGGGACCCCTGGTCAAACCCCTTCTTCAGGCAAATCCCAGTCTGCCCTGCACCCCTGCCAGGACGTGACACCTTGTTGCAGAGTTTTTCATGGAAGATCAGGCCGTTGGATGGTCTTGGATTTAACATATGTCATAGCTCTTCGAGTCCTCTTCGCAACGGTGCCAGTCTCGCTCCAATCCGACGTTGGATCTGGGCACAGGAGCCGATTTTGTCAGGCCGTGCAGGTCTGTCCCGAGACAGGACTACAGGACAGCATTGGGAGTTAAATCCCAATAAATATCCCGGCTCCGATCTAGTGACCGCCGCTCCCGGGGGTCGACCAGGGACACTCCAGCAACGTCCCAGCTAGCCGCCGCAGCCAGAAGACGTCCGGACACCGCCATCCCAGCAGCCACACTCGCTTGCTATCCTGCGGGCCCGAGCAGAACCAAACCGAACCGCCGCCGTCCCGGGCGCTTCACGGACGTGCCGCCCGTCAACCCAAGATCGACGCTCCCAGATCACTGTTGTAGCCTTTTACCTCCCTATGTGGAGTGGGCTGTAATTTTATTGTCGTAATCATTCACGTTTACTGTAACGGGAGTTACGGTTCTTGGCCGGGAAGGTCTTCCCCACGCCCCGAGCGTGGAGGTACGTTTCCGCTCCTCTCTCATAGCTTTGCTCATTTCGTATATGTTTGAACGCCGCGCTTGCGGAGTGGGGGGAGGTGTAGGGGTTGGCATGACATCAGATGGGGGGGGGGTGACTGTTACCAAGGGACAGGGGGGAATTGAGATCAAGAAGGTTGGGTATTTCAATTTGGCGCTCTTGAGTAAGTGGTTATGGAGGCTGGGGTCAGGGGATGAAGGATTTTGGGTGCAAGTTATCAGATAGAGATACTTCGTCATGAGGAGAGTTTGGGATTTGGACTTTCAGCTCCATTCTAGACATCCTCTATTTGGCGTGACTTTTTCATTTGCAGGGACTTCATCTCTTCCAGCATTTGGGTTCGTCTAGGGAAAGACAATCGTTGTCTTTTCTGGAAGGACAAATGGTGCGGCGACTTCACTTTGGAGTCAATCTTTTCTAGTCTTTTTGTTGTGTATGTCGACCCTTTGGGACCGGTCGCCTGTCCTTTTGATCCCCACCTTTCACAGGGCACCTGGGTGCTAACTTTTAGGAGGGACCTCAGGAGTGTCGAGATGGAGCAGTTCCAGGACCTACTCCTCCTCCCCTTGATTTTGTCTCGCACCCCTCAGAGAGGATGTGTGGACCCAGAGGTGGGGTAGGGAGGGGACTTTCTCTATTAGGTCTGCCTACTCTATTATCTCGGACGGCAGAGTGCGACACAGTCTTGCCCCCTAGATCTGGAAGTCGAGGAGTTCGTTGAAAGTGAAGATTTTAACTTGGAGGATCTCGCACGGGAGGCTTCCCATTCTAGACAAGATTCGTCAGTTCGTGTCGGGGATCCAACCGACCTGTTGCTTGTGTGACTTGGAGGATGAGACTATAGACCACTTGTTCGTTGATTGCTCCTTCTCGCAGGCAGTGTGGGACGGGTTGGCTATGAGAGCCCACTATACACTTGACCAGCACACAGAGGTTCACCACCTTATTGGGACCTAGGAGAGGAGTTGGCCTTTTAGAGGTGATTGCATCGTGTGGTGACTCATTCTACATGACACCCTATATATGGTCCTTACGGAGTGAAAGGAACAACGAAATTTTTGTTCATCGATGATGATGAATAGTTGGGCAGTTAGGGACGCGGTCCAAGTGTTGGACGCGATCCTTGAGAACGCGCTCGAGGACTCCACCGCGATCTTCAAGAACGCACTTGAGGTCTCCGTTGCATTCTGTGATTAATGCGCTGTAGGTCATGGCCGCGTCTATTAATGCGACCCTAGCTTGTGCCGCATTAATGCGTTGATGTGCAGTAAGTGTTGGATGCGTTCTACTGGCATCGCGATGCATCCTTTGGACACGTTCATCATCACGATGCAACTGTGCACCACGTTCATGTCATCTATTTTCGGGGTTTTATGTGAGTTGTCTCGGGCTCCGGTGAACCCAGTATGCAATGCCTCGTTGGCATTTGACTCGACGGATGCCTCGGGTGTTCTGTGAGAGTCAGATCTGTGTGTCAAGGGATCCCAGAAGTGTAGTCTTATCTCGAGCAGTGTTCAGTGTTTCTCCGTGATTATTGGCTTGTCTTTGACCCCTTGCTTAGCCTATTATACGTGGATGTCATAGACGTCCTATGAGGGCGGTGACCATGTTATAGGGTGTTCAAATATGCCAATGCACCGAGTAGTGGTTTTGTGTGATTTCATGGGTCATTATGATTTCTGGTCAACCCGGTTGTGACCCAGTGGTTGACACGTGACCTCGTGCGTGTCTCAGTTATCCTATATGGATCGAGACTCTGGTTTTAGGCACTTGGAGGTATCATCTTACCTCAGTTTACGTGCCTAGCTTGTCTGAGGGCTTTGATGTTCCCTCATGTGTCGTTGTTTGTGTTTCTTCGTGGCTTTTGGCTTAGGGACTAGGCTGATTAATGGTGTGTTACCGTGATGTGCAATGATCTTGACCCGAGTTGTGTGACTCAAGGATCGTTGTGTGTAGGTCTAGTTGTCTATCCTGATTCTGGTGGTAGTTCTGTGTACTGACATGTGTTTCATAGTGCGTGCGACAGGTGAGTGTTTACCATGTCCGTACTTCGGAGTTTCTTTCAGAGAGTCTCTGGGGGTGATCTATTCAACCCCTCCCCTTCTAGCTCACCTTCCGCCTAGTCTGTCAAGGGAGCTAGGCCTGGCTGGGTCGAATTGGGCCGGTCTGTACCTGGTGTGACTGTCCTGATCGGTGCATATAATTGGGCTGTGGATTTTCCTCTCTCCACTTGCCCCCTACTCCCAAGCCAGAATTTGGGGCTCAGAGAGTAGGATGCTGTGGGGTGGAGTTGGTGGCTCAAGTGGGGATATGATCGTCGGCAGGGGCCATTTAATGCGGCTGTCCTGGGGACATGGGTATGATGATGACGCTTTCCTCGAGTCGGCATGAGAAGACCCTTCTAGGAGTTTGTAATGTCACGACGCATCCCGCCAGAGGCGTTGGGATAAATACACAAATATTCTAGATGCTTGCATCTTACGTTTCCTCCGCTAGGGCTTTCTCTCCTTGCCGCGCCGACGTTGAGATGATCTATGTGCCATGAGAGTGACTTGAGGGAGCAGAGAATAGCAGAGGCATTCACGGAGTTGGCAGAGGTGTCGACGACAGTGATCAGTTAGCTTCCTCCTACTCCAGTCTCTTCTGGCTCCGTGGTCTCCTCTTCTTCTTCCTCTGATCCTCCGCATTTTTCCATGGCAGAGCACGATCATGCAGTGGAGGCCCGAGGGTCCGAATAAGGAGTGGGAGGTTCGGTGCCCAGTCATCATTTATGCAGCGAGCTAGGTGAGGCAGAAGTGATGGGGATCGAGATCCACTACAAACTGCCGTGGCGGTATTTCTTTTCCCTGGCCCAGCCCCATGAGTCGAGCTTGGACACTCGTTCGGGCATCTTATGTATTTTTCTTCTAGCCTAGAAGTGTGGTTTTTGCCTTCCTCTCGATCCTTTTGCCGCGTAGCTGTTGCAATCTTATCAACTGGCTCTGATCCAGTTGATCTCCAATTCTTACACCTTCATCTTCTATTTCATATTTGTTTGCCGCTAGTGTGGTATCAAGCCCTCCTTGGATCTTTTTCCACGCTTTCTTTGAGTTGAAGGAGCAAACCCACGTGGGGAAGGGCTTCTTCTATCTTTAGATGAGGAGGAAGAGGAGTTGTGTGACCCTCTCCCCTCGGAATTCTTAGCACAAGGGCTGGAAGACTCAATTTTTCTCGGTCAGGGCTAGCAAGGGGGTCCCTTACTGGGGGTTCCCTAATAAGCCCAACTTTCATCCGGTATTCCCTCCAAAGCCGTCGGTGGTCTCCTCAGAGCTGGGCTGGAGGAGGAGATTAGGATCCTTCAGGAGAATCGTCGAACCACCATCGAGTTGATGACACTGGCCAATATCGAGGAGCATCCTCGCCGAGCAGTGCCACCTGGTGGTAAGGACCTTGAGCTTCAAACTTCATGCTTTCTTTTCTCGGTCGGTCGATCCCTTCGCTGATGATTTGCCTTTTGTGGAGCAGAAACAAGGCGTGGTGGCGACGAGGGGTGACCAGCCGATTGGGGAGTCGTCGAGCTAGAGGGGATGACTACTCCAGGCGCGCTTCAGGCTTTAGCGGGCCCTTCTTCTACCCGAGACAAGGGCAAATAGATCTCTCGGGATGATGCCTCTGGGCGCCGAGGGTGTAAGCGAAAGGATGCCGGGGGGCGGCTGCTTCTGGCCTTGATGAAGGTAGTGACCGCCGAGAAGACGCGGTCGAAGAATGCGAAGACTTCCTGCCCGATCAAAGAGCCCATCGCTGAGGGTATCCATCACCCGAGCCTTCTTCCGGCCGAGCCAGAGGTGCCCACAATGGTTGAGGGGACTTCCTCTAAACTGGTGGGAGCGCAGGGGGATGGGGTCTGCTTGGAGGTCCCAGTCGGGGTTATCGGGATGCACGATGGGGAGGAGGATGTCGAGGTGCGGGTCAGAGCCGAGCCGAGCGTCGTTGCCCCGAGAGTGGAGATGGTCGGGGGGGGCTCCGACCCTGATGTTTTTGGAAGGGGCGCCTCTTCCTTGGCAAGGGCGGTTTGCCATCCAGGCTACCTTGTACAATCGGTGCCGAGACTTGGCGCCTTAGTCAGTTCGGGAGGAGTTCTGACGGTGTTCCCCTCCTATGCTCTTTGAAATGGTCATGGAGGGAGGTATCTTCATGGCTCAGCTGGGAGCTGAGATTACCGAATTCATGGCGCAGATGGTGAGCGAGGATAGGATCTAGTCCCAGGTTCGCGCCGAGTCTGATGGTAGGATCGGTCGGTTGACATCCGAGCTTGAGGTGCTTCGACAGAAGGTGGCCTCACTTCGGGCGTGCGACCAGGCGAGCCAAGAGGATGCTCGGGAACAGGCCGGGCAATTGTCCCAAGCTCGGTATACGATCGAGCTCAAGAGTAGGCTCTTGGAGGAGGAGCATCGGGCCCATGTAGAGCACTCAAGTCAATGGGTGGCCAAGCGCGAGGGGCTCAAAGGCCGGGTTCGAGAGACTGAGTGAGCTTAGTAGGAGGTCGAGGTGGGGTGGGCCCAGACCGAGGCAAGGCTGGTTAAGGCTGAGACGAAGCTGGTCGTGGCCAAGGTTAAGGTGGTCGAGCTCGAGGAGAGGGCAGCGAGAGTCAGGGCAGAGGCAATCAGGCGATACTGGAGCTTGGAGGGGTATCAAGAAGCTCTAAAGTAGGCTGCCTTTGCGTGTTACGAGTCAGGCTACCGTCGAGGGCTATGGAAGGGTTTTGCCCAAGGCTACAGGCAGGCAATCATACTGGCTCAGGAGTTATCCTCCAATGAGCTCCTCTTCCCTTCTGGGCAGTGCTACGACTCCGGTGAGGATGGCTCGGACTCTCCCTCGTTGACGTCGAGTGACGAAGAGCCGAGTGAAGGTGCCTCTACCTCGGGGGAAGAAAGATCCCCAACTCTGGACACTTCAGGAGGGCGCGCGGACTGAGCAGTTCCTATAAAAATAGGGTCAGTGGTGGGGTCGACAGTCACTGAGGATACCGGGGGTAAATCTCTGAGCACCGAGGGTCCTCCACCCGTTGAGCTTCGCGAGGGGCCACAAACTTCTCAGGATTCCCCTATCTCCATAGATTAGGGGAAATTTATACCTGCCATATTTTTCCACTTTTGTTTTTTGTTGCAATTTCTTGCCGAACTTGATAATGTAATGATTTTCTTTCTACGTAACGGTAGTAGTAAAAATATAATTGACTACATGTTACCACCCTTATAATTACACACCCAATTACACAAGGACATAAATATAAAATAAAGGACATAAAAGTAAAATAAAATACTAGTGCCTAACACATGATAGCTCAATACTCGGGCGGGGCTTCCATGCTATCGCCCAACCATAGAGAGGCCAGAGTCGCTCGAGTTGTGCTGCGTGTCTGATATCGGCGACTGGCTCTCGTGTCTTCACCACATTCCTTGACGAGCTTGTCGAAGGCGCGTGCTATCCGAGCCTAATAGACCTGAATATTCTGTTGGGCCTGAAGTCATTTTCCCTCCAGACTGGAGAGTTCTTCAAGTCTTCGCTCGACATTTGCTTGTCCCTCGCGGACTAGCTCGTGCTGGATGGCGACCCGCAAGGAGGGGATCTCCAACTCGATGGGGACTATTGCTTCTGAACCGTACACCAGGGAGAAAGGTGAATAGCCCGTCAGGGTCTTGTACACTGTTCGGTACACCGAAAGCGCCTCGTGCATCCTCTCTTCCCTGTCTTTCTTGTTGAAGCTAACAATTTTAGCCAGGAGAGTGCAAAGAGTTTTGTTGAAAGCTTCAGCCAGACCATTGACCGATGGATTGTAGGGAGTTGACGTCCTCCAGTCAATCTTGTATTTTTCTGCTAGCCGGTAGACCTTCTAGTTGGGGAAGTGGCTGCCGTTATCTGAGATAATTCGGTCGGGGGTGCCGAATCGGAATATAATATTACGGTGAACAAATCTAGCGATGATCTCCCCGGTGACCTCCCTCGGAGCAACAGCTTCAGCCCAACGGGAGAAATAATCAGTCACTGCCAAGATGTACTTGCAGCCTGTGGACGAGGCGGGCAATGGGCCCACAACGTCTGTGCCCCATTAGGCAAAAGGCCAAATGGGCACCGTAGGATGCAGTGGCGCAGGTGGCCTCCTGAGTATCGTGGCATGCTCCTGGCACCTCTAACATGACTTAGCATACTTACAATAGTCGTCAAACATCGTCGACTAATAATAGCCAAGCTTCTTTATTTCAATTTTTCGATAGCCCGAGGTAATTTGGGTATAACTCTAGTATCTAGGTTGAATTTGGCCTTGACCTCAACATAGAAGATGTGGCTAACATCCCATTCAAAATTATGGCCTTTGTTTCAGGTTGTTTCATTAATCACAGATGATGTTATGTATTCCCCATTAATTACATGCGAATTCACCCAATAGTTGCACCTCTTCGTGACAGCTGGCAGCCAAAGGGCTCAAAACCTTGGGTTCTGGTACGAACTGGGTTTCCACCTCAATAGAAGAGTTTGGGTTAAGGACCCAGTCTTTCTAATGGGTCAAGTTTCATATCATTTGGTTGACAGTGGGCCAGGATATTGATATTTCAACAGGTGACCATTTTTTTGTAGCTGTTTCAACCTAGTATCACCAACTCCCTCTTACCACCTATTAGACCCATTTTTCAGAAGTTATACTCTTCATTAAAATTGTTCCTTACCCAATGGTCATTGAGTGGGCTTTGGTTTCACATAATTTTGATCTCCCTACATTAAGTTACGAATTTCCTAAGGATCCTTCAATAATCTATCTAGATTCTAGCTCATGGAGTTCATGGGCCCGAATTGTACTCGATTGGGCCAATGCCCAATTGGTGGTCATCACACAAAGCCATCCATGCTTTTTTGGGCCAGTGCTTGGATGGAGTTGTGCACTTGCACGTTGAAAATCACCTTGTCGTGTGTGATCTTGGCCGGCTGGCCATTTAAGAAAACTCGGATTCCTCCAATGAGGATGGACTTGCTCGTGGCAGAAATCCAGCTCCACAGCATGCCGACATTCTTCCTGGCCACCCTCCTGGTAGTCGGGGTGCGCTTCTTTCTTGTATCAACATGGTGGACGAAGTAGCCCACCGCTTTCACTTCTTCTTTAGTTGCCGCCTTCGCAGTGAAGGCAGGCTTCACCTCCCGAGCTTCCAAGAGGTCGACGAACATAACCCCCAAGAAGTTAGGAAAACCCACCACCTAGGGAAAATTGCCAAAATGGATCGGCACCGCTCATTGAAGGCATGGTGAAGAAAGATGAGATTGACTTGGGGGAGTACAAGGTCGACCCTCCACAGCCTCATGAAGCTTCTCTGAGGAGGGCTACAGTCAATATGGTCTCTATATAACAGGCATTGCCTGAAGAGGTCTCTGAAGCCAACACTCAGTGAACTTATGAAGCCTGTTTCCTAGCGCCCGTGAAAGAACAACAGGGATGGCAACAAATCCCTGTGAAGAACAAGAAAAAGAAGAATGCACCCTGCCCGAAAGTGGGGGCATGTGTTCGTGGCATCACACCGTGACCAACTCCGCCGGTGACAGCTGTGGACATCAAAAAATGATGATGATGATCATACGGCATGCACGTCTTGACACTCGAGAGCGAGTCGAAGATGAAAATGTCGAATAAACCTCATACCTGGCCTGACTAGGATGAGAGCTCACTTGGTGGCTCGCCACCCAATAAGGAAACCCCTCAAGCAGAATAAATGACTGTGACTTTGAAAGGAATCCATTTGATACTTAAAACGGCATGGGAGAGCCTTAAATCGGCACGCCCCCCCTTGTGTTGCATTAAAACGGCACGCCCCCTTGCATTGCATACCCAGTGCGCTCCCTTTTGAAGGGCCATCCTCCTTCTGGTTCTTTTAAAATAGCGCCACTTGCATGAGCACTAAAATGGTGCGCCCCACTTTGAAGGTTAATCTGGCGCCATCTTATGCACAACCTTATCCGGCGCGCTCAAAGTACCCAGCAAGCTATCTACTTCCAAAACCTTAATACAGAATGCCCATTTCCCTTGCATTGCTCTAATACGGCCCCCTCCATTTGCCTTTGTTTTCATCTTAAAATGGCGCCACCCCTGTGCATTGCCTTACCCGACGCGCTAATCTTGAAGGACCCATCATGACTTTTTTAAAGCCTTTCCTTCAAATGCTAAAATGGCGCAATCACTATTCCACCATTCCGTTTTAACCTCATGCCATCCCATCTATGCTCCGACACTCTATTTCGTGCCAGTCTGAATATGGTACTCAAGCACCTGATTATACAAGAAATACCGATTGGCCTTGAATTTCCATTCTGATGGGTCAGAGCTCCCATCAAATTTTGGGAAATCATGAGACTTGAATCGAAAAGACCCAAAAGAATCAGATGCAACCTCAGTAGGGAGCTGAGGATCCAAAGGCTTCGATTCAAGAATATCTACTCGCTGGGTTACTGAGCCCAAGGCGACATGAATAGAACTTACTTTAGCCTGCAAATCTTGAAGGATAGAGAGTACCGACTCCATGTGAGATGTCACTGCACTAGGAGAACGATTGGAGCTGCCTGGAGGTGGCTCAGACATCATTTTTGGACTGACCTTCCAGTGGATCAGGGCAAGTCCTCCTCTGAGATCAGGTCTGGACTTCAAGCTCGGGCTCCAGCTTCTGGCGAGCAGATGACGCGCACTTCTGGAGGAAGATGAGAACAGAGCTCTGCAAGAAAAGGGTTATAGTTAGGAAGAAGGAGAACAGAACACGGATATCTATTGGTAACTATCGAAGGGAAAACTAGAGGAATTGGAACACAGTTCTTGGTGTGCAGGATGATGATCCTTATGATCATTCCATCTACTATTTATAATTTTCAAGATGACTACAAAGCTTACAACTGGTGGTTGAGATATGCGCCATCTATCTCACGGTGAGTCACCCCTTCTGTTACAACCAACCTTCGTACAATATTATCGAAATCGAGCTATTGTGACCAGTAAGAAAAAAAAATAGAAAACAATTGGCAATGATTCTACCCGCCGTTGTTCGCCGATTCACAGTTATCCTTTACAGTTGGGCCGGGCCTGGTCAGAAGAATTCATGTACTTTATCAAGTTGAGATGGGTGGCCATTACTGCTCTACAAGCACACGTGTGGAGGGGGGTGGATTTGAAGCGGGGGGGGGGGGCGGTAGAAAGTGCCGGAATTCCATAGTTGCCCAATAAGTACAGGCCATCGAGCACACGTGGTGGGACGTGGAGGCCGGCGTTAAGGGGGGTGGGGGAACTTGTGAAACATTTTAGACTGCATTCTTTAGATACTTATCACTTGCTTCATAAGTCTCATGATGATAAGACTGTTAATAAATCTCTACTTTTGTTTTGGCAGAAAATAAGGTTGTCAAGAACTAACCCAGATTCATGATAGAACACCTGAGTTGCATAAAGGTAGAACTCATGATTCTCACATGGACTTTAAAGTAAAATGGATTGGAGGCACATGTTCCAAGATGGGAGGCTAAAATGAATATCCCGCCACATGGATCTACTCTTCTTCTGTTCCTGACACGTGGACCTTCGAAGTGCGCTTTTTGAAGCAATCATTGGGCAAGAGTGTGCCTTCCATGTGCCCAAATTTAAAAATCTCGTGGGACCATAAGACTCGTGCTCGCTTGTATAAAAAGGGGATCGAGCGCTCAAATTCGATGAGATAAGAGAGAGCTGAAGCACAAGAGAGTAGAAGAGCACCAGAGTAGGAGAGTTCGTGAGATGAGTCTGAGAAGAGTTTGAGAGATAAAGAGCTTGTTGTAGAGAGTGAGAAGGAGAAATAGAGTATCGAAAGTCTGATAGGAAATCTGAGAGAGGAGTGAGATTGAGAAGAAGCAAAGTTGTCTTGACTTCTGGATCAGATCCAGAGTCAAATTGCTCAGAGAGAGCTACATTCTTTCTTTCATTTGTCTTTCAATTTTCCTTCTGAATTTTTTGTAAGCTGTGTATCAGCATGTCAAGCTGTGAGGCAACGGTGAGGATTTGATCCTTGGACAGCAAGCTGTGTTGCTCAGCGGAAAGCAAGCTGTGAAGCTCAGCGAATTGTAGGGATTTCATCCCTGAAGCTGTGGATCAGCAGATTTCAAGCTGTTTGTCAGCGGAAGCCTTACTCAATTGAGTAAGGGGTGGACGTAGATCTCAATCTCGAGATCGAACCACCTTAAAACTGTCTTGCATTGTGTGTAATTGCTTAACTCTACTTTGCCACGCCTATTTTTTTTTTACGCAAAGAACCAACCGGCAGGATCAGTATTGCCCATGTGGGGGCGTGATAGTAAGCTGAAAAGACTGCTCAGTGAGCAAAGGAAGAATGAGTGATATTCAGAAAGAATATGGAGAAATAGGAACCAAGACTGCGGGTGGTCTGGGGATGTTTTTGGAAAATCTGGAGCATAATGAATGAATCATTGACGGATGGATGGATTGGAGAGAGAAAAGGCTGGCCCACAGCCTTTCAACAGTGAAGCCTTCTTCATACGGCACATCTGGTTCTCTAGTGTCGGTATAGTTGCTCAACATCTACCTTTTATCAGTAATCACTGCTGGCTTCTCGATCATATCATGCACAAGTGGCGGCCACTCTGGATCTGTTAGCATGAACAGTCGGCTGAGGGTGATGGTGATGTCATTCATATCGAACCATCTGTACCAGTCGCATTCTGGATTATCCATTTTCCTTCTCTTGTCTTGCCTCAGGGACTCTAGAGCTTGGTAGGTAACCAGCGGGGCCATGTGATGAGCAAACAGACGTGCATGCACGTCTTTATTGTCCAAAACCGAGGTGAGTACTGTAGCTTGCTCCCCAATCTGCTCAGTAGGCCCCTTCACAAAGTGTGTATAAAGAGACTATGTAAGCGGCCGTCTATCTGGTTTAAATGTGGAAGTCATGGTGGTCCACAACTCTTCTTTTGTTTCAGCAGACTCTGCCTTGTCTGGCCCTTTGTATCCTAGACCACCTCAAGGGATAAGCTTGTGGTTCTTGACGGTCTTGAGTCTGCCCTGTAGGTTGACTCCAAGGCCCTTGCCAGACCTATACCCCATCCTCGTCATGAAGTTCTAGCCTGGGGTATTTATCATATTCATCTTTTTCTTCCCCTTCTGAGGTGGGGATGCAGTCGCTGCTGATGTGCAAGCTAGAGTTTGTGGTTTCAGTATATCATGCCGTGGGTCGGCAAGGTCCAGTATGGATAACAACGACATATTGGATGGCCAGATGGAAGGCACTGACGTGGCCGATAGAATATCCGTTGTTGGCAAAATGGGCACCCCATGATGTTCACATAATAGGCAATGTGCTCCTTGGGAGACCCTTGCCCGTTGAATTTCTCAAACTTTGGTGGCTTCGTGACGCCAACCGGCAACCTCTTGGCGGCGTAATGAGCCGAATAGGGTACTCGATAAATGTCAAAGGGGGTTTGATCAGCATTGCCCCTCTCCGCCAGCTTCATATCAATCATTTGTTCGAGCATCAGTCGGCTGGCCACTGCTGGGTCAACCAGGCTTGGGTAGGAGTGGGCAGGCCGTGCCCCTGGAGTAGCTAGCACCGTCACCTGCGGGGCCGTAGGAGACTCTTGGGGAAATAGAATCAACAATGGGGCCGGTGCTATGTATTGTGCTTGCTGTAGGGATGTGCCCCCGGTATAGCCGGGTACCAGTGAAGGTGCCACTCCCTACAGAGGTGTTTCTGAAGACTGCCCATTGCCCCCAGGTTCTTCGAGCAAAACTTTGGCCTGCCCAGGTGTCGAGGGTTGTGCATTCCTCTCGCTCAATTGTCTCTTCAGTAGCCCAATCTACAGTTGGTATTGCTGTATCATGTACAACATTGCGGGGTCATTCGTGGAGGGAGTGGGTATGCCCCCTGTCTCTTCGACCGGGGCATCCTCGGATATGTGGAGGGCCTACCACTCGTGGCCTTGATGGTGACAACATTGGCTGCCAGGGCCATTGAAGGTTCTTCAGAGGAAGTCTCTTTGACACTCGCCTGCGTCGCTTCACTCGTCGCTCTTCCTCTCCTGGTGAGGGGACCGGGCCTAGTGGCGAGCCTGGCCACTTCTTCGGGGTCGGTAGGCAAAGCCGCATACCGACTAGGGACTCCTGCCATATTGCAGGTAAAAATTCTCCAATTCTTATTTCTTTTTGCCATCCTCCTTGATGACTTATTTGGGAACACCAGTCTGTCGAAAATCAACCGTCAGGGCGGCGCTTCCTCCCGCACAGGGGAATGGCGTCGTTCCTCTGACCGGTTCATTGATTCTGCACTAGGCACAGGTTGAACTTCTTCAGGGGGAATACTAGCTAGAGGCCTGGCTTAGGCAGTGGGCCAGTGTGTGCACATGTGGTCAGGGGCTTTAGACTTGCATCGTTAGACGTAACACTGACTAGTCACTCACGTTATGGTACTGTTCTGGTTTTAGCAGTGTCTTTGTCTCAGCCTAGTCCTTGCGGTAGGTTACGCGGACAAGACGCTAGTAGGCATAGCATAAGACGTCAGTGGATGTAACTGGCTGTTCCTCTGGTGGTGAGGCACTCCAGTCACGTGGCACGTGACTCTTCGTGGTTCTCTTCGTGTTTCTTGTGTGTCGTGACCTCCCGGGTTTTCCCTCTCGTGGCTGTACTCGAGGTCTGTGTCCTTTCATATGCATGACGTTCTAGTCATGTGTGGGACAGTGTGCTCGGCATTCTAGTCGTGTCGTCTGGGTCTACGTCTGTCTAGGTTTCCCTAGTTTTTCTTGTTGTTCTTGCAGGTCTTCACTTTAGGCCTGACGTCTTGTCGGTGGATCGGCAGCTCCTGACTTCGTTAGATCAGAGTCTGCCCTTCTGCCATTGCCTGGAGTAGTTCAAGGAGCTGAGGTTAGTTTAGCAGTTACGCCTATTCGGTATGGCTCTTTCCCTTTCCTTTTTAGCCCCCCCAGCTCTTAGCTTGCTCCCTACTCCTGCACCCCTTTCCTTTACAGCCTTGTAGTTTAGTTTTTTCTGCTTTACTACTATTGTTACATGTTGCTTACCTGTTGTTTACCTGCTGTTCTAGCGTGTTACTGCGTGTTTTTCAGTAGGGATCCGCGTGACCCCTACTGAGCCAGTGACACGAGGCTCACCCCTGCTTTTCAGGTGGGTCATTGTTCGTTCTGCTTCCGCGGTTCCTGGTGTGCGAGTTCGTAGCTGCCAGCTGGTACCTTCGTCGGGCTTCCCCCGACTTTCTGGTACATCTTTTCTGTTCTGTCGACTGTACTATTAGACTTCTTGTCTCTCCTTTGGACTGGGCTCTGGTATATAATTGTTAATTGAAACTGTTAATTTTCAATTTGTACACCCTAGCCCGTTGCAACACCTTAGCTAGAATGGTAGGGTGTTCCTCTTTAGACCTCAAATTTACCAGAATATCATCCACGTAGGCCTCCACATACACATGCATCATGTCGTGGAAGATAGACATCATTGCTCGTTGATAGGTGGCACTTGCATTCTTCAATCCAAATGGCATGACAACATAGCAGTACGTGACCCAGGGCATGGTGAACGAGGTCTTCTCTTGGTCCTCAGGAGCAAGACAGATTTGGTTATAACCAAAATAGCCATGCATGAATGAGAGGGCTTCATACCCAGTTGTGTTATCTACTAATACATCAATGTGAGGAAGTGAAAAATCATCTTTTGGACATGCTTTATTTAAGTCCTTGAAATTGATAAAAATACGAACCTTACCATCCTTCTTCATCATTGGGACTATGTTCGTCACCCATTCCGGATATAGAACAACCCTAATGTCAACTTCTTCCTTCATCTTTAAGGCCATTTAAGGGTGGAACTTTCTCAATTTTTGTTTAACGGGTGTTGCCCCTGGTTTCAAAATGAGGCGATGTTCAACCAGAGCAGGGTCAAGACCTGGCATGTCCTCGTAGGACTAGGCAAATGAGTCGCTATACTCCCTCAGGACCTTGATCAACTCCTCTTCAACCTAAGGAGGGAGATTATCTGAAATAATCTTTGGTTCCAAGGCTAATTTCCTTAGTGGGTTCATCCACTGCTGATGACGGCTCATCGAACCTTTTCAATCCTTGTCCGTATAGATTGGCAGTGCCATCCATGTCGCTATCCTCATCATCGGCTGGGTCCATCTCATCTACGATTTCATAAACTCCCAAATCGTCATTGCTCCACACCCCGTCTAATTCCTCATCGTCCTCTATGGCGATGGCGGTGGCTACAAACTCAGGACACTTAAGAAGGGTATGACACCCATGGGCTAAATCCTGAAGGAACCTGTCTGGAATAGATTTGGAATGATGCATCACAGGGTGCGTCGCAGACGTGACTGATGATGAAGAATGCACCATTTAGTTGGGGTCAGGAGTGCCAGTGAGCCTTTGACCAATTGAAGGACTATTTGAACACCCCGCCCGTGCTGGGGGCACCTATCAAGGGGAGGCCACTCATCCTTTATATAGTGGCTACCGAATATTCACCGGGAGCAATGCTCGCCCAAAACAATGATGAAGGAAAAGAGCAAGCTCTCTACTACCTCAACTGAAGACTAGTAGGGGCGGAAGTAAAGTATACTCCGATCGAGAAGATTTGCCTTGCCTTAGTCTTCGCGGTCAAGAAGTTGAGGCATTACATGCTATCCCATGAAGTGAGCCTGATATCCAAAGCTGACCCCGTCAAGCATATCCTCTCCGAGCCAGTCCTAAAGGGGCACCCTGGCAAGTGGGCCGTACTGCTAATGGAATTTGATATCACCTACGTGCTGCAGAAGGTCGTTAAAGGGCAAGCCATGGTGGATTTCTTCGCAGCACACCCCGTGCCCGAAGATTCCCCATTGGCCACAGAATTGCCCGAAGATGAAACACTAGAGGTGGATCAAGTCCAACAGACCACCTGGCAGCTATATTTTGATGGGGCTTCGAGAATAGAGACAACCCCGTCCGGGCACACCAAAGTGTGAGCTGGAGTTGACATCGTACTCAAATCCCCAGACAAAGAAGTATTACACACTTCATGTTCCATCAGCAACCCCTGCACAAATAATGAATCAAAGTATGAAGCTCTGATTATCGGCCTCCAAGTTGTCTTGTATATGGAGATCAAAATACTGCAAGTGTTTGGCGATTCAGTGATGGTCGTCAAGCAAGTCCAAGGACAGTTTGATGTCTGAAAACCCGAGCTACTCCCTTATCATACTAAGGCAAAATGGCTCATGGAGTGGTTCTACCTCATTGAAATAGGCCACATTGCCCGAGGATAAAATGCACAAGCTAACGCACTGGCAAAGCTGGCAAGCTCGTTGGCAGTGCCGCCAAACGGATCGTTCAGCATCCGAGTGATAAATCAACACCAAGTGCCCAGCATAATAGAGGAACTAGAAGAAGAGGAACTCGAGGTCGCCATAGTAGAGGCCGTCGGCCTACCCGACTGGAGATCCCCTCTTATCTAGTGGTTCAAATACTAGCAACTACCCAAACAAAGAGAAGAAAAGATCAGGCTGATTAGGACAAAGGACTCTTATGAGATCCGAAATGGGATATTATTCTGAGTTGTGGCGGATGCCAAACATAAATTACTCCTCTGATGCCTATCCACTGAAGAGGCCTGGAGAGTCATGAAGGAAGTCCACGCCGGCACGACTGGTGCACACCAGGTGGGATCGGAAATGAAGATTGAGATAAAGAAGCTTGGCTACTACTGGCTGACAATATTTGATGACTGCTACAAGTATGCTAAGTCATGTCAGAAGTGCCAGGAGCACGCGAGGGTGCCTAGAAGACTGCCCGTGCCGCTGCATCCAACAGTACCTAATTGGCCATTTGCTGAGTGGGGAACAGATGTCGTGGGTCCACTGCCTACCTCATCAGCAGGGTGCAAATACATCCTGCGACAACAGATTATTTTTCCTGCGGGGCAGAGGCTGTTGCTCTGAAGGAGGTGACCAGGGAGATCGTGGTCAGATTTATCTGTCGCAACATCATATTCCAATTTGGCACTCCCGACCGAATTATCTCAGATAATGGCAGCCACTTCCATAACCAAAAGGTCTACCGGCTGGCAAAAAAGTACAAGATTGATTGGAGGACATCAACCCCCTATAACCCACAGGCCAATGGCCTGGATGAGGCTTTTAACAAGACCCTCTGCACTCTCCTAGCCAAGATTATCAGTTCCAACAAAAGTGACTAGGAAGAAAAGATGTACGAGACGCTATGGACAAATCAGACTGTATACAAGACTCCAACGGGCTGCTCACCCTTCTCTCTAGTGTATGGCTTGGAAGCAATTGTTCCCATCGAGTTGGAGATACCCTCCCTATGGGTCGCAATTCAACATGAGCTGGTCCACGAAGGGCAAACTAATGTCGAGCAAAGACTCGAAGAACTCTCCAGTTTAGAAGGAAAATGGCTCCAAGCCCAACAGAACATCCAGGTCTATCAGGCCCGAATAGCGCGTACCTTCAACAAGCTCATCAAGGAGTGCGAATTCAAGAAAGGTGACCTTGTCATGGTCAAAAGAAGAGAAGTCATGGCTGCCAACCCCAAGGGCAAGCTGAAAGAGAATTGGCTCGGACCCTACGTAGTCTAAAAAGTCAACGAGGGCGGGGCCTATGTAATTGTTAACCACCACGGGGAGGTTCAGTTCCCACCTCTTAATGGAAGACACCTGAGATTGTATCACACTACAGTACCTCCGTTTAATGAATAATATCATTCTCCACCCAATTGCGGGTGAACTTGCATGGCTGCTGTCCGAATGGTTTGGTCATTGTCCATGATTTCCAAAAAAAAAAGAAAGAAGAAAGAGAGAAGAAAAAAGAAGAGAAAAAAAAGGAGGGGAGAAGAAAAAGAAGAAGAAGAAAGAAGGAAAAAAGGGAAAAGAAAGAGAAAAAGGGGGAGGCGGTTCCCCCATTCTGAATTATTGCCCTGTGTTGGCGAAAGTATCAAGAGACAAATAGACCACGTCGGCCCCGCCACCCTATTGGCGCTGACGAATGAACACCTTACTCAGACCTTACGTTTGGACTAAAGAATAAATCTCCGCCCTGCGTGGGCACCGACCTGGTGTTGACAAACACACTAAGAGATAAACAAGCTACGTCGGCCCCCCACCCTGTTGGCGCTGACGAATGAACACCTTACCCGGACTTCACGTTTGGACTAAGGAATTAAGCCCTTTCTTACGTAGGCGCTGACCTATAGGCACCCGGATTGGTTGGGTCATCGGTGATTGAGTGTAGGGGAGTGTTAAGTTGGAATGGGGGGTACCTACAGAGGAACAAGAAAATGATTAGAACATGATCGCCAAAGGTCATTTTACCTGAACCTCGCAAGATGATGATCGTGGGGAGACACAAAGGTGAAGAGATGTGGGTTCCCTCTTCCTCGTCCTCGGCGGGCCAAGGGTAAGGAGCCCTGCTCATCCCTTGTGCTGAAGTCCTGTTACGTAGCTCAAAAGAAAAGGGAGAAAGCCATTAGTGAACCCCCGTTTATGGAGGAGGTCAATTTGTTGCTGCATGGCAGCCCACTTTTCAAGAATTTTTCGTTCCCGAGAAGGAGGAGGCAAAGTAGGGAGAGCAGACCCAGAATATGGAGCTGATGGGTAGACTGATGAAGGGGGAAGCCCATAAGAAGGATAATGGGCCAGGGAAGGGCCCAATCAGAGTGACCAAGTTGAGCAGCCCCATGTTGAAGGTGATTAAAATCGACCGAGGTTATAAGGGCCTGTGGCGCTGGAGAGATGGTAGTGTAGGGATCAGAATAAGAGCCCAAGGGGACTTGGGTCTTCCCCTTGTCCGAAATCTGGTGGGCCGAAGTAAAGGCTTGGCCCGCTTCCATGCTTGGAAATTGAAGGGTCCTGGGATGGACCGGAGTAAGGTCAATGGGCACAGCAGAGGAAGCCCCTAACCCAATAACAGGAGATGAGGTAGCGACAGTAGTCATGCTAGAAGGAAGAGCTGAAGATGGGGCATCCGGCCCTTGCAGAGCTTGACAAATGAGGTGGAGCTGAGAAGGATCTAATTGGTCCATCATATGTAGAATCTGACTGGCCAAATTCTGAGAAGAATTATCAGAGGAGGAGGGCTGAGTGCCCTCAATAACAATGGATGGGAGAGTAGGGGTGGACCCCTCTCTCCCCTGCACAGTGGGGACCCTGGGTGGGTCCTCTTAGAAACCCTAAGGTAGGGAGTCCTCACGGGCCTGAGAAAAATCGTATGACGACATTGTGGAAGGAGATTCAAACAATGGATTGAAATAAGAACTGAAGGAGGAGTTACCCCTAGGAAAAGATCCTATGGGTGTAAAGCACCTCCACATGCACTAAAATGCTGTGGGGAAGGAAAAGAATCGACCCCTAACAAAGAGATAAACATGCAATATCAACCAAAAATGCACACAAAAGAGAGGAGAGAAGAGAGAGGAGACAACCAATTAACCAACCAAGTTGCAAATGATGCGCAAAAAATTTTATGAGTTCCCTTTTTAGACCTCAGTGGATTAATTATGTAATAACTACTCCGAGAGTATTAATTTGATCGGGGTCGTCTTCCCCACACCGAGAGCGTGGAGGTATCGTATTCGCTCCTTACTTGGCACTTTGCTTCATTTCATATATACTTGTTTATACCGCTACTAGAGAGCATGATAGGGTAACCTAGCTCAATACTTATTATTATTCACTGCTACGAGTGAGAGAGCGTTACTGTCCTGTGACCCGATCCGGGCACCAGAGAGAGCCGACCACCCTAGCTCACTGCCAGTTTCTCAACTGTGTACGTCTGTACGCTTCCCTCGATAGGGACGACCGTGAGCTTGCTTAGAGTTTAGGTCGAGTCATAGTCCATCCCGCATAACCTGGATTGCTAAATTGGCATTGGGACTTTGGCTAAGTGGCTGGCCTATTGAGGTGTTGTAGCCATGATACTGGAATTGGGGTCTGGGAATAGAACTGGGTGGCTAGCCTGTAGAGGCATTGAAGCCACGGTGCTGGGACTGGAGACCGGTACTGAAATTGGGTGGCTGGCCTATGAAGGCGGTAAAGCCATGTTGCTGGGACTGGCAATTGGTACTAGAGCTGGGCGGCTGGCCTAGGAAGGTGTTGAAGCCACGGGGCTGGAGCTGAGGACTGGAACTGGAGCTGGGTGGCCAGCCTGTGGATGCATTGAGGCCATGAGGCTAGGGCTGAGGACTGGGGCTAGAGCTGGGTGACCGGCCTGTGAAGGCGTTGAGGCCACGAGGCTGGGACTGGAGCTGGGTGACCAGCCTGTGAAGGTGTTGAGGCCATGAGGCTAGGACTGAGGACTGGAACTAGAGGTGGGTGACCGGCCTATGAAGGCATTGAGGCCACGAGACTAGGACTGGAGCTGGGTGACTGGCCTGTGAAGGTGTTGAAGCCACGAGGCTGGGATTGAGGGCTGGGGCTGGAGCTGGGTGACCGGCCAGTGAAGGCGTTGAGGCCATGAGATTGGGATTGGAGCTGGGTGACCATCCTGTGAAGGCGTTGAGGCCACGAGAGAGGGTGAAGACACACAAGATCAACCAAGTTATTTAAATGATGCTCAAAATTTTCAATTATTTCTCCCTTAGAACCTTAGTGATTTGATTAAAACTGTGCTCTCAGTAATAGGTTCCTAATAGGAGAGGGTATGCGACTTGGTTGACTCTAAGGATGACCACACCTTCACTTATGCAACCCTAGACACAGGGTAGAAAGTGGTACAACCAACCCGGCATCCGTGTGGGAATCCACGGCCACGGGGAATTACGGAGGTCCCGGGTGCACTTTCCCAGTCGGCTCCAAGAAATATGGAGACGAGAGGTCCACACACTAAGGTAGGACAATGCAATCTAAAGTATGATATCAATGCATGAACCTATGTGCACCGAGGTGCATGTAAATTCTAGCCTAGAATCTAACAATCAATGTGCAACACAATGATATGACTATAGAAGGCAAGTAAAGAGGAGAACAAGTAGCACCCAAGCAGGGATATCACTGTAGAAATAGCGGAAATAAAATACACCTCGGATGCGTACCTATAGCTGGAAGGACAAATGTAAAGAAACTGCACCAGAAGACCTTAACGGACTAGATATGGGCCGTTATATCAGTATAACGCACCAGGAGGCGATCGCCAAATAAGCCAGGGAGCCAGAAACAACAGGAAATAAAAGGAGAATCCGGGGGAAACGCGGGTAGAGGAAGGAATAGATAGATAGCAAGTTTAACAAAGATCAAGAGGCACGATTGGCACTAGATGTCCCACCATAATCGCCAAAAAATTTGTTGATTTTTTATATTTCTGTTTGTTTGATTATGTGATGAATGAATGATGAAATTCCTTAATTGCAAGATAGTGATGAATAGTGCAGAAATAAGTCAAGTGATCAATCTACCACAGAACTAGCACAACATCAACCTACGCAACCATCGTAATTCCAGACATGGACAAACGCTCTCAATCTATAACTAATCTAAAGAGAAAAAATAAAAACACACGCCAGAGCGTGGAGCAAAGGAAGTAAAACCCAAGTGGAAGTGGGAAGATATTGGAATGGACTTCATTATGGGTTTGTCTAAATCAAAAGGTGGACATGATGGAATATGGGTCATCATAGACTGACTGACCAAGTCGGCACACTTCTTGCATATTAAGAGCCGATGGATTGTTGATGTCCTAGCTGCTTTATACATCAAGAAAGTGGTTAGACTACATGGAGTTCCTATTTCAATCATGTCTAACCGAGACCCGCGCTTCACTTCACACTTTTGGAAGGGTCTACAACACTCGTTGGGGACAAGACTCAACTTCAGCACTGCATTTCATCCTCAAACAGATGGTCAGACTGAGAGAATGAATCAAGTTGTAGAAGACATGCTACGAGCTTGTACTATTGATTTTGGTGGAAGCTGGCATGATCATCTACCCCTAGTCAAGTTTGCATATAATAACAGTTACCATGCAAGTATTCAAATAGCACCCTTCGAAGTATTGTACGGAAGGAGTTATCGTTCACCATTATGTTGGGACAAAATTGGGGAAAGGCAAGTTCTAGGTCCAGATATGGTACGAGATACCACCGATAAGATTCAAGTAATCAGAGAAAGACTTCTGACGACTCAGGCTAGACAAAAATCTTATGCTTATACTAGAAGAAGAGACCTCGAGTTTCAGGTAGGAGACTATGTATTCCTTAAAGTTTCCCCTGGACGAGGCATTAGGAGATTTGGTGTTAAGGGAAAGCTTGCACCAAGGTATATCGGACCATTTGAAGTACTAGAAAGAGTTGGTGAGGTTGCCTACCGAATCGTCTTGCCACCGCAACTATCTGAAGTACACAATATATTTCATATTTCTATGCTCAAGAAGTACGTTCAGGATCCGACTCACATCATAGATCATGACAACCTGGTGATACAAAAGGATCTCACATATGAACAAAAGCCTTTGAAGATCCTTGATCGAGAGGTTCGTGCATTAAGGAACAAGACGATTCCCATGGTCAAGGTACAATAGAGCAAGTGCTCAGAATAAGAAGCTAAGCCTTACTGGTGTAGTAGACTGGCCTCTCGACTTTCGCGTCATTTTGGACTAGGACCGAACTTACGGAGGAGGGAGTCACTGAGAGATATAATTGCAATGCTTCACCCGGGACTGGCTTTGATAGTACTGGGGGCGAGGTCAGGAATTCCTTGAGATCTTCAAAGACCTTCTGACATTCCTCATCCTAGGCGAACGTGGCAGATGCCATTTGGGTCCCCTCAATAGCTTGAAGAAGGGTAGGCATCGTTCAACTACTCGAGACAGGAAACGGTTGAGTGCAGCGATGCGTCCGGTGAGGTGTTGGATGTCCTTGACGTAGGTGGGTGGCCGCATGTCCAGGATGGCCAGAACCTTATTGGGGTTTACCTCAATCCCACGCTGAGTTACTGGGAAACCTAGGAATTTTCCCGATCTGACTCTGAAGGCACATTTGGCAGGGTTGAGCTTCATGTTGTACTTGAGGAGGGTGTCGAAGGTCTCGACTAGGTCGGCAAGATGGTCATCAGCCTTTGGTGTTTTGACGAGCATGTCGTTGATGTAGGCCTCGACAATCCGACCGAGTTGTCCCTCAAAGATTTGGTTGACTAGTCGCTGATATTTCACCCTGGCGTTCTTTAACCCAAAAGGCATCCGGGTATAGCAGTGCATGCCAAATTTGGTGATGAAAGTGGTCTTCTTAATGTCCTCTGGATCCATCCTGATCTGATGGTAGCCAGAGTAAGCATCCAGGAGGCTGAGCAGCTCGTTGCCGGAGGTTGAATCGACGAGCTGGTCGATGCTCGGCAGCGGGTAATAGTCCTTCGATGTGGCCTTGTTAAGGTCGATGAAGTCCACGCACATTCGCCACTTTCCCAAAGCTTTGGGTACCAAGATGATGTTGGCGAGCCACGTCGGGTAGAGGACTAGATGAAAAAGACTAGTCTCCTTCCCCTTGCCTAGTTGCTCCTTGAGAATTGTTTGTATCTCCGAGGCATGTTTTCTTCTGTGTTGTTGGACAGGCTTCACCGTCGGGTCGGATCATCTTTGGCCCTTGCGGTCCTGGCTGGACCGCTAGGCTGGCCTTAGCGGTCCAGGGGTAGACTGCTAAGCTCCCTAACAGTCCAAAAAGGACCGCTAGGTGATTTTTCGTGCTCGCCGTGTCTGTTTTGTGTTGTGTTGGGCCCTGGTCAACCCGGTTGTGACCCAATGGTCGACCTTCAGCCTCGTGAATGTCTTGGACGCCGTGGGTTTCTGTTTGTGGGTGTCCGGAGGCTCCATGTTAATGTGGTTTTAGACCTAGGGATTAGGCCAGATTGACAGTGCTGTGTCGTCACGTGTGACGGTCTTGACCCGAGTCTTGTGACTCAAGGACCATTGGGTTATTAGGTCTAGTGGGCTATCCAGAGTCCGGTGGCTTCGAGCCACCTGTTACTTCGCGTTACCCGCGATGGGTGCATGCGTGGTTTCAATGTCCATGTTCTGTGAGCCCCCACTGGTCATGGCCTTCTTACGGCACGTGTGTGCTGACCCACTCGGGAGTGGTGGAGCGGCTTACCCGAGAGAGACGATTTTTAGGCTGGTGTTGGCATCTGCTTATTTTCTCTAAATTAATTAAGATTTAAGCATAGGGAAATACTCCCTAAAAAGAGCAAAATCACATAATGCCAAAGGTGCTCTACCAGTTGAGTCGGCCTCGGAAATCGAGATGCGTCGCCAGGCCAGGTGGCACGACATAACAACCAGGGATCGCCCCCGAGCACAGCTGCACCAGTCACCGGGCCCAACCAAGGGTCCTATCTAGCTAGCCGTGACCCGTGGCAACATCAACAATCGATCGGGCCTGCCCCCAACCACTCAACTTGTGGGTTTACCTGCGTTCAATGCAGCTACCCGAGCCATCCTGGGGTCTACCCCGACTACAAGCCACGCCATGTAACACCCAGCAACGAGGCCGGGGTCTACCCCTGAGTCATCTCCCTCCAACCCTCTGAAGTCAAAGGAAGACCCATCTGGGCCGACCGCAAGCTTCAGGAGCTCACAGCATCCTTATCTTGAATCTCTACATGAAAATCACATGTCTCGTGAGGAAAAAGTAGTTTATCCCATCAAATTCTACATAAGTGGAATGCGAATCCAAGTAGTCGGGAATCCTCCCTGAAACAAAGGAGGAAACTCATGTCGAAAAGTGAAGCTAATCCACATTTAAAATAAGTGTGATTTGCCATCGAGTAGCCGGGAAGTGTCCCTGAGACAAAGGATACAACTCGTGCCGAAAAGTGTTAAAACCCATAGTTAATATAAGTGACAAAATTGAGTAATCGGGAAGTGTCCCTGAGACAAAGGATACAACTCGTGTCAAAAGGTTAGTCACACCATTTATAGTTATTTAAAAAAAATTGGGGGTCATACGTAGCTACCAATATTCGAGCATTGTGTATGAAAGTGTATGGATGATAAGTTATTTTTAGTGTTCTTTAGAAAATCTGATTATCCATATTGATTTGGAATTCATTGCTCAATCTTTCACATATACTCCTTGGGTTTGATTGTGTGAATGTTCTTTATGAATCAATTATATTTCATGGTTTATGCAGTACCATCTTTATGTAAGCACGACCCTCTTAGTATTGCACATGTTCATCATGTTCCACAATCAAGTGCATTATCCTTACACCTGTCCCAAAGGGACTTGCTTGAGTATATATTTTATTATGCATGCTTGAGTGCGTGACTGCTTGATCCTTTTTGTTCATACCATACATCATTTCATATTGATGCATTCATGTATATATCAGCTTAAATAAACCCATTGTCAGTCAATTTTTGTTAATGACAAAGGGGGAGAATAATGTGATTTTTAATAGAACTTTTGCATATAGTTCAGGTTATTCATACATTTTGTGCTTAGTTTAGTCATACATTCTGCATACAGTTCAAAAATCGAGCATCTGCACATATTTCAAACATCTTGCATATTGCACTTCAAATTTTACCTTCTTGGTTGGTGTTCAAGGATCATACACCTTCCTTTCATGGTAGGTTAATTGCAGGGTTTGTGTGCCATTAGAGAACTTGATCGACGAGATGAACCAGATATTTGATGTTATGTAATGTTCAGACAATGAGAAGGTCCTTCTTGCTGCATTTCAACTCAACAAAGACGCCCGTACGTGGTGGAAAGCCACTTTGGTGCATCTTTAAAATGGACCACTTACATGGGGGGAGTTCCTTGAACTCTTCCGTGCCAAATACTTCTCTGAACACGTCAAGGAGAGAAAGACATCAGAATTTGCATCCCTCCGACAAGGCATGATGTCAGTGGCAGAATATGAACTTCAGTTTTCTCGCTTGGCACTGTATGCTCCTCACCTGGTGGCTACGAAACTTCTTAAGGCGAACCGCTTTATGGATGGATTACATCCCGTATTTATTGCCCAACTTGGCCTACAAAATATTCATACGAAGATGGTCCACCGGGCACATCTATGTGAGAGGACATTGGAGAAGGTCAAGAAATGCAAGGGCAAGAGCGAAGACTCTAGCCGAAGATATGAGAAGAAAGGATGAAAGGAAGAGATGTTCAGCATCACGGGTTCCTACAGATGCCGCGATAACAAGAAGAGATCCCGTAATGGCAACAGGAGTAGTAATGGCAAAAATAAGAAGATCAAAGAGGAAGAAAAAGCTCTCTCCACTACTTGCTCCTTTTGTGACAAATTCGGCCACTCGGCTAAAGAGTGCTGGAAGCGTCTTGGCGCTTGCTTAAGATGTGGAAGTCGGGAGCATTGTATGCTTGATTGTCCCTTGTTGAAAGAACAACCCTCGAAGAATGACGGCGGGTGAAGGCGGGAGGCTCATCTGAATCCTATTATAGAGGAAGAAATTGCTAAGGAAAGAGAATTGATTGAAGGTACCATCCATATTTACTCGCATCCAGCATTTGTATTATTTGATACTAGTGCTTCTCATTCCTTTATTTCTAGCACTTTCGCTAAAACCTTGCTAGTTTCACCTGTTCCTTTACCTTCGGATTTAGCTATAACTACACCCCTAGGTCCTAGAACTAAACTTAAAACCCACGGAGACTCAATTACATCACTCTGAAAGAAAAGTACCAAAGATGCACTGACGAACTTAGACAAGACAACTAATAGGAAATACTATCTAGACTCAAGAATGATAAAAGACTCGGGTTCACTAATTTCCAGAGCTCGCTTGCACACTTTCCCCTTCCGTGTGAGTCTCGGTCTTGCTAGTCACCTGATTACCTGAGAAATGTTGGAAAGAACTGGATGAGCGAATGCTCAGTAGGAATTATATCTCAAGAACAAGCTAGCTTTAAGTAATTACTTGTTGCATGAATGTAAAACTATTTTTCATGAATGATCACAAAATAATATGAAAGAATATCAATTAAATCAAGATAAGGAATTTCTAGTAAAACAGGACAAGTAAGAGTTAAGGAGAATATCAAGTATGAGATATTGACTACTTTAGAGTTCTAGCAAGTATCACGACGAGTCACGCACACAAGTAATATCATGTAATGTCACGGGAGAGAGTGAGTGGAATGTCTTATATCTAGAAGGACGAGTGCTTCGGTGCAATGACACACAACGATCAATAATGGCTCCCATGGGCACGGGTACTTTCAGGTGCTCCTCCCAGGACCAGATCGGGCCCTATATGCGCAGGCATTGGGTCAAGTGTTTTCGACATCTACTATAGATACGGCCAATGTAGAATTCCAAAGGAATGAAACTTCTAGGAAGTAAAGGTAGATCTTGTGGAATGCATCGATTAAATATCATGACACATATCGGAAAACTAGGTGGTATTGACTCCCTAGTGGGTGCCATGAGTACTGGAATACGCTCTCATATGCATATGATTGCTCATTCCATGATCATGATAAGGAAAAAGGAATTTGTGTCCCTAAAGGCACATCATCCTTAATTGATAGCAAATGACATGGTTTCCCATTCCATTAGCTCAAGAAATATTCTCATGGAGACTAAGATAGCATACCATGACGGCCGGTATATCATGTTTCTTTAGAGTGACATGGTAATAAAATAGTGTCATGGGTTTTAATCGCAGCA
The DNA here is from genome assembly GCA_024336825.1 of Amorphophallus titanum. Lineage (NCBI taxonomy): Eukaryota > Viridiplantae > Streptophyta > Magnoliopsida > Alismatales > Araceae > Amorphophallus > Amorphophallus titanum. The sequence goes on from JANBPO010008917.1 coordinate 2,738,023, forward strand.
GGTGGTCGCTCGCCGCCGCAGGTGGTCGCTGCAAGACGGGAGCAAACCCTAGACCCACTCACAGGAATGAATGTGCCAGAGGGAGGCCACGACGCGCCGACGATGGGGTGGCCGAGTGGGGTTGCTCACCCAGAATGGAGAGGGACTTTATGGCGCCCCGAAGACGGATCCAAAATACGCTTCGCCCCGAATACAAATATGTTAATCAATTAAGTATTTTTGGATCAGATTTTTGGACCCGGATCGGATCGGATTTTCAAATCCGAAAGATCCATTGACACTCCTAGTTATATACTGGTTTTCGAAGTTTATTAGCCCTTAATCTCATAATAGTTGGGACTCTCCGTCGGACATTCCTTCCGTCAGACTAGGACCTCTATTATGAGACCTCCGTAAGTCCCTGCAAGCCTGAGATTCTCACTAGGACGTCGGGTGGGTTGTACCCTCAAATCCTTCACCTATTGACTCGATTGGGTCGCATAGTTTTACAGCCTAAAATCGGGACTGTCTTGTTTAATTGTAGCCCAAGTGTGACCGCCTGGACCTTATAGCGGCTCTGTTGTGACCACATCTAACTAGTTAAGTGCCAGGTTCTATTGGTCAATTATCCTTGAATTTCAGTCAACCTAGCCATGTTCGAGTTGACCTATAGCCTCTAACTCGACCTGAGAGGTGTGGGCTGGACCCTGGTTTGGTTCCACCATGTCTCGGGTAGGCTGGGAGCCCATTAAGTCGACTGCTTTAGTCTTGCTGGGCCCAAACTAGTTGCGGTTATCACTGGACCATCTTTATCTCCTAAACGGGCTTTCTAGAACCGTCTGTGTGGTGGAGCAATCCAATGGAGACCGTTTCCTTTTTGTTGTGGCCGAGGAACCTTCCTATTCTAAACGACCCATCCAGGACCGTCCTTGTCTTCTTGCCGCCCAATAAGGACCATTTTCATCTTTTGACACTGGGCTTTGTCCTTCTGGCCCAATATCGACTGTTGCGGTCCATGACAGACTATTTTAAGGCCATACTGAGTCAGCCTCTTCCCATCGCTTTCAAATATGCCAATGGATGGGGGCTAGGCCACCTCGGCTTATATTATTATTTGTCCTCTCACGGCCATTCGGACCTGGCATCGCTGGCCGAACAATGTGAATTGATAGGAGACATATGTTGGCTAATTCATGAGGCTGCTTAAAGAGAAAAAGAGCCTTTGCTATTTTATTGGCCACTTTCTCCTCTGTACTTGGGACCAGTAGGTATTCTTCGTTCATTGACTTCAGCCTCTAATTAGCTTTTCCTTTTGCTGCGATGTGCATCACTTTCACTCCTGTGCATGTGTAGCTCGACTCACCTCGGATGAGACTAAACATTTCAGAGAGCTAATCATAAAGGCTCAAAAGCCATCATATTTTGAGGCTCCAGAGGTGGCTCCTACCACCATGCCTTTGCCACCCGATGGTTCGCGGAAGCGAACGAGGTCCCGAGTGGGGGAGGCGGTCACTCGAGCGAAGTGGGCCCACCGGAAGAAGACTGTAGACACAGAGCCAGTAGTCACTCCCCCGGCCATAGTCACTTTCAAAGAATTTGAGGCTTCTCATGGGTAGGCGCACCCGACCATAGGTGTATCCTCCCCCGGACCTCATTTCCATTGTGGTCACATGAGTTAACTTTTGTCCTGCATCTATTGCTACTTCATCTGCAACGGTCGTGCAAGCGGTCGCCACCTCTACAGAAGCTAAAGAAAGAGGAGATGGAGTGCCAATAGCTCCCATTATCTAAGAAAATTTTCCTTCTCCTACGCCGAGCCATGAGATAGAAGGTAATCTGTGGTCCATCCTCTAGAGTTCACACAACTCATCATGCTTTGGGCTCTCATGAGCGTTTCTTGTTTCAGCTTCAGTCGAAGTTCGGTCGCCTTCTAGTCCTACCACAGAGCCGACCGAGGGAACTTCTATTGAGCAAGGCATTCTTTTAGGGAGTCAGTCTATTCCCAAAGCTCATTCACCTATTATTCCTATTGCGGAGCCAACTGGTTAAATTAAAGTAAAATATTAAGACCCTATATTCATTAATTGACTTGGCCCTTTTAAATAAGCCCAAAGGACCTAAAACTAAGCCCACAAGATTTGGCCTATATTCTAGAAGCTTAAATTATATATTTACAGAATTTAGGGAATAAATTTACTACTTCTCGGATAACTAAATGGATAAATAATGGAAGGAGTTTGAATTAGTTTAAAATTCAGAACCCAAGGATAAAAGCGGTTTATCGGGCGACTGCCTAGGATCAAAAACGGTCCCAATTGGGCCGCCTTCAAGAGTTCAATCGTGAACAGTCTGATCGCGTGGAAAATTCTGATTTCTTTTGGCCAAATCCCTTGAGATCGAAGCAATCTGCTAGTTAGAAGGCTCGAGAACGGATTAGGATTGGTTCGGTGACCTAATTAGGACTCTAGGGTCGTCCAAATCCTCAAAACCCTAGCTAACCCTATAAATAGACCTTAAGTCCCACCTGCGTGACCATTATATGTGGCTTGCATGGAACTACGGTAAAGAGGCTGAATTAGAGGTAAGTTCTTTTGAAGAATTTGTTCATAATAGTAAGGTCTAACTTCTCTCTAAATTTTATCTTAGGAGATCAAGCCATCAGGAAGATAGAAGCTTGCAAAGACGTTGGTTCGGTACAAGAAACCTAGGAGATTGTGCGATCGAGCCAGATTAATATGCAAATTAGAAGCCCTAAATGAGGTAATTAGAAGTTGGTTCTTTAGACTTATTTGTTCACCTTATTAACCTCTTTCTACCCTCCAAATTTCATGGCTTTAGGTGAAGGGAATCAGGAGTTAGAGGGGTGAGAAGTTGCTGCTTTGGTTCAAGATGAGCAGAAACTAGGGTCTACTTCCAGCCCTAAATTCGAGGTTTAAAGCCCAGTCCAGAGGTAAGTTATCTCATGAAAGGCTCAAACAAGATGTTAGGAGTAAAAGCCCACATCTTGCAGTCAATTTCATGCATTGTACGTTGAGTATTTTGTGTTTTATTGAGGCTATGTTCCAAGGCAAAAACCAACACACAGGACTTAAACAGACTGAAAATCCCTCATCTCTGTAGACTTATCCCTTAGGTGGGTCAACCTGGGCCTCAGGTCGGCTGACCTACTATGTCGGTCGACAGACCGAGAATGCGGTAGAGGAACTGGCCACGTCTAACATAGACACGGCCTATTGTCTGACCACGCCAACCTGAATGTTGTCACTCTGACAACCACGTTCAGGTCTGTTGACTTAGCCCCCCATTCACAGTACATGTGGTCTCTGGTCATGTCGCGACCTTTGTCTAGAAGCTAAACGCGGTTGGGTGACCGACTGTGTTCATGCTTTCGATCTAGGCTTCCGTGAACCAACGTGAAATCACCCGATCCATGCCCCATTCCCCTCGTGCAAAGGGGAAAACACATAAAAATGATCCATAAGCCTTCTACATGCCAGAAGGACTCAAAAGAAACCCAAAAAGATAAAGAAAAAGGGCAATTCCATTGATTCCCTTAAACAAATGCCCATGTCACTCACATTGCACATTTGGCCTCATCTCGGCTTTAAATCGTGAGGAAAACTAGACCAAAGCAAGGGGAAATGCTCCCCGACATGCCATTAGTTCAAAATGAAGCATTTAAATCAAAAATCGCCTCCCAAATTGGCGGATTAATCTCACACCCGGAAACATGCAATGTAGGCCAAATATAAGGAAAACTTGCTCAAACTCGCCTCATTCCGCACATAATCGTGGAAAAATGAAGTACAAGAGTTAAGGATCCGCCCCCTTCCTCTTCTGAAGAAACCATGCGAATCCAGCATCCATTCGGGCCGAAATACCTACTTCCACAGCCAGTTCTTCATGAAACCTTGAAAATTTCCCACCCCGACGCCGCCTCATGTTCCACGCTCCAGTCCTCGCCACTCGTCGCCCGCACCATCCTTCACCTCGCCTACTGGTCCTCCCTGTCGGCCGCCACAGAAGAAGAGGGAGAGAGGGAGAGATGTGAGTGTGAGAGGGAGAGAGAGCGTGGATGTCCTCCAATCAATGTTGAATTTATCGGCCAGCTTGTAGACCTTCTGGTTCTGAAAATGGCTTCCTGATGTAAAATGACCTAGGGGAATGCAGCCACTAGGCCAATGTCCCTCAAACCTAAGATCGCAAGCACATATTCAAGATAACGAGCTCGATATTGACAGACTGATCTCATAGCGCAACCCTTTCCCGTGGTGACTAGGTGATGGTAGGGTGGGTCCGAGGACCTAAACCCTACTGGTAGGGGTGATGGCTTAGCCTGATGTGTCACTCCCAAGGATGCGGGGCACCCACAACAGTGGGCGGACTTCGTGCCTTGGGGTGGCACGGGGCTCTCTCCTCACTCTATCTGCGGTGGCCACCCGTGATCGGGAAGCCACAGGGCCGGGTGCTCTCTTCCTCACTAGCTGAGCTTAGAAATGATACTAACTAAACAAACAAAACCAGGAAGGGTTCAATGAATACCTGATCGGTGTGAAGACACTGATCCCGAGCTGGAGACATGGGCGAGTGGGGAAGCGTGGGCTCGCAACCTGCACGGTGTGCCGATGAAGCTTGGCTTGAGATTTGATGTTACAAAACTACACCTCATGCAAGAGGGTTGGCTTAAGGGTGAGGGAATTATAATATTACAACCAAAATGTACCTCGACGTAGGGAGGGGATTTCAGCCGGCCAGGCGAAAGGGGTGACAGGGGAGATCGAGGAAGACTTGCTTTCAGCCTATGCAGTCTGGCTCGCTGACCATGTAGTCTGTCACCAACGACTTTTTGATAGTGGTGCTCTCTGTTGGGATGCCCAAAGGGGATGAGGTCAGTGCCGCTGGGAAACCACTCGCCTTGGGATGCACTAGGAAGAAGAATCACCCCGGTCAGAGGTCAATCGAGTCAGGGCTGCCAAATTCTGTGAGACGACACAGGTTGCACTTTCTGTAGATCAAAGGCCTCTTGATCGGGGCAGTACCCCCTATTGGGATGTCAAATCGATCCAGGACCACCTTTGCTTGAAAGAGGACTGCTGTATTGCACCTGACAATGCCTGCTAGTCAAATCACTTCTTGAACATCTTCTTATTCTTGAATCTTCTAAACTGGGACTTGCCCGAAGAAGCAATGCCACTGGCAGCTGGAGAGGCTGAAGAGAAACCTGGAACAGGAGGCGGATAACCAGATGGAAGCTGAACTGTTGGCTGAACCGACACTGCCTGAGAAGAAGTTTGGGATCTTGCCAAATCTAACTCTAATGCTGCCGCAGCTTGATATACTTCATTCATATTAGTTACACGGGCAACAATCAGTGACTACCTCAATTCAGCACGGAGACCACGAAGAAATTACTCCATCTTCAAAGCTTCATTTGCTAGCACATGGGGCGCATAATGGCCCAATTCCATAAACCTGTTCTGATATTCAAGCACCGACATTCCTCCCTGGATGAGTTGCAAGAACTGGTGCATTTTATCCATCCTGAGGTAAGTCAGACTGAAGGTAAGTTTGAAAGTGGCGATGAACTCGACCCACGAAATCTACCGGAGTGGGCGAGACTGGAAAGAAATCTCCCATTCTGTATTCCACCACATTAGCGCCGCACCCTGGAGCTGAAAAGTGTCGAGCATCACCTTCTCGTCATCCGCGCATTCCATAGAGCGAAACAGGCACTCGGTTGCGTCCAGCCATACTCTGGCGGCATCCGGGTCAGTCTGGCCTTCAAAAGTCGACGGATGAAATAGTAAAAATTCCTTCAAAGCACGTTCGTGACTGCCAGGTGCATCCTCTTGAGCCAGAATAACGGGAGTCGGAGTAGGAACATCTTGAGGGGCACTGCTCACTTCCTGGGGAACCGGAACTCTTCGACGCTGAGGCGGCATCTTGAAACGACTAGCAAAGATGGATAATAAACATGAAAATTCATTAATCATACGGAAAACATCCTAAGCCAGTAATAGACAGCGCAAATGGACTAATTTTGGATAATAGCTATGCAATTTTAATTCCTTACACGATTCCTCAACACCGCTCTGATACCAACTTGGCTGCTTGTAGCAGCCATTGTTGGCCCACCGAGGGGTTGCCTAGACCCCTGAAATAGTTCCTGACCAGGCTGCTCATTTCTTCTTGCCCTCGCTCCTGATGTACGATGGGGGATAACTGTCGACCTCCTATCGGAGGGATGTATGCCAGCTGGGCTCTTCCAGCGGGTTGCTCGAATCTTCTCCCCAGTGTGGGGACAACAGCTTGTTGGGCGCATGCCCTGAAGCTTGGATGGTGCGGAAGGTTCGTGGCAACATTTTCCCTTCTCGGGGCCAGGCCCCTTCCATGCTCCTCCTTCACCTTGACAGGCTCAGGGTGGTAGCAGATTTATGCCTCGTGGCGAGCAGGTTGGATCCTCTTGGGAACCCATACTTGTTTGAAGATCTTTGGCCTTGGGGCCAGCTTCTTCTGGTCATGGCGACCAGCTTCTTCTTTTTCTATCCTTCTCCCTGACAGGGCCTAGAAAGCATTGCGGGTTGGCACAGTAGTGACCACTCGATCTGGGATTGCTTGGGCTTCGCAGTCGTCTCGGAAGATCCGGATGCCCCCGATCAAAACAAATTTCCTGGACATTGAGAGTCATCTGGTCATAGGGATAGTAGCTCTTCTACGGGAATTCCTCTAGCGTGTATTCCCCAGCTTGTTGTGGTAAGCGGGATGAGCCCCTTGAGCCACATGGTGCACCATGCAACTCATCAGTTGAGTTTGACTCGTCGCCAAACTCTTGCAGCCTCGGGCGTTACAAGCCCTTGTCTTCATTTCGGACTTCCTCTTGATCGGTTTCGGGAGCTCGACGTCTAGCACGTCGGTGAAGGCTACCCCCAAGAAGTTGGGGAAGCCGACCACCGGTGGAAAGGAACCAAATGTTTTCGATACCGCCAGGTACCCAACAGCAGCATGGCTGGCCACGATCACGGGGTTGAACGTCAGTGCAGCAAATCCAGTAATGATTGTTATTCTTCCTCTACAATTATAGAACAAGCAAATGATCAACAATCTTTGAGAGGGCCTCGGGACCATGATATAAGGTGGCCAGGAGTGTTCTTGCCGTGGGTAGTCTTCTGTAATACTTTTTTTAATGTCATTGTCTGGTTCTGGTCAACCCAGTGTGACCTAGTGGTTGACAGGTGACCTTGTGTGTGTCTCGGTGGTTCTGTCCAGTTCGAGACATGATTTTGGATGCAGTGAGGCATCATCTTACCTCGTTCTGGGTACCCAGGTGTGCTAAGGGTTCTCGGTGTTCCCTCAGGTCTCCGTGAGTCGTTTCCTGTGGAGTGTCATTTTTCTCTTGCTTAGGATTAGACCGATTGGCGGCTTGTTCCGCTTTGTATGACGATCATGACTCTGAGTCTTGAGACTCAAGGATCGTTGTAGTTTCAGGTCTAGTTGCCTTGTCCTGAGTCTATCGGCAGTTTCCTGTGCTACCACTAGTGCTTCGTAGTATGTGCGATACTACTTCCTAGCCAGTCTGTACTTCGGCACTCACACTTTAGAGTCTATGTCCCGTGATCCTTCACTAGTCGTAGCCTTATGACATGTTTTGGCGTGTCAGCCTTTACGACAGGGCATTTCCAGATTTATGATTTTTAAGCTAGTTCCGTGGGCTCCCCCGCTCGATAGTTGTGTCCTCAACCGTAGCGTCCTACGGGGGGAGAATACTAGCTTGAGGCCTGGCTTAGGCGAGAGCCAGTGTGTGCACACCTGCTCAGGGACTTTGGACTTGCGCTAATGGGCGTGACCCTGACTAGTCACTCGCGACTGTAGTTATGTTCTAGTTCTGACAGTGTCTTGTTCTCGGTCGTGCTTTTGGACGACAGGCAGACGAGCCACTTGTAGGCGTAGCATAAGACGTCAATGGACGCAGCTAGCTGTTCTTCTAGTGAGGGGATTACTTCAGACACGTGACACGTTACTTTTGCGTGACTCTCGTGTTTCTCGAGTTTCGTGACCTTTTCGGGTCAGCCTCCTTATGACTTTGCCCGTGGTCAGTGTAGTGTTATGTCATGTGCACGACATTTTAGTTGTGCATCATGATTAAATCTTACTTGTTCATGTTATATACTCGATCATATCTACTGGGTCAGATATCTCATGACTCTATATTCTTGGTTATTTTGGTTTATATCGCTTATCATTGCATTCTCATTTTTGTCTTAATTCTAGAGCCAAACTATTAATCACTTAAATATTGCCTTCATGTTGATACAAAGATACCTACTGGGCAAGTGTGCTCATACCTACTTTCTTATCTTTTCAGGAGATACTATACATCGGATTCGGATTGGGTAAGTAGCGGGTCCGAGATCGATTGATGGTCCATTGGAATGAGAGATGCCCTAGTTATCTGGTGTCTAGTCGAGTCACATATTAATTTTTGATTTCTTGAGTCATATGATGGAAGGATGTTAAAAGTAATGGTCTTATGTACTTTTTGATAATTATTATTATGAAATAAAATTAGAGTTTTGAGCAATTACTTGTGCAATTACTTTTATGTGATTGTCCTGCGCTCTGATTTCTTGTTTGCAAGAGGCTTACCATGCCGGCTGTCCACGTTCCCGAGATTCCTTCCGCTGTATTAAAAGCTTGGGGCATGACAAATATTCTCCCATTGACCCATATTATCTCCAAGAAACATAAAAACACAATATTCTCCCATTGACCCACATTAAACCCAGAAATACAAATACAAATCAAATACAATCCAAATACATACCAAATACAAACTAAAATATCAAAACTCAGGTGGAGACTCCAGACTGGCCCCCAGCCATAAGGGCGTCTGCATCGCACGAATCATGCTACGCGTTCGGTACTGTTAGATCACTGAGTCAAGCCGATCTCTGGCTCTAGTGTTCGCAGCAGAAGGACTTTGTTGGCTGGTTTTGTGTGTGCTAGGCTCATGCCGAGGGCCTATCGCATGATCGTCCCCCATACGACGTTTGGCCGAGACACAAACCTCCTCAAACAATGTCCTTGCCTTGATGAATGTGTCCTATCTAGATGTTGTTTCATAATCATACACAACCCTGATGCTGCTCGATGAAAACACCCTACTCGGGCTCTACCTCGATAATCGTGCACTATGCTATTATTGCTTGATGGAAGCACCGTACCTGGGCTCTACCTTAATAATCGTGCACTACATTACTGTTGCTTGATGGAAGCACCCTACACGGGCTCTGCCTCGATAATCATGCACTAACCCCCGATGCTGCTTGATAGAAGTACCCTACTCGGGCTCTACCCCGATAATCGTGCACAGCCGTAATGCTTCTTGATGAAAGCACCCTACCTGGTCTCTGCCTTGATGGTCGTGCCCTATCTGGATGCTACAATGGTGAAAGCACCCTGCTTGATCCCTACCTCGATGAGCATGCACTACAGGACTACTACTTTGATGAAAGTACCCTATCTAATCCTTGCCTCGATAATTGTGTGTCGCCTAGATGTTAACTCAATGAGCGTGCCCTGAATGCACTTACCAAGACAATGAGCACACTTCGCGAGTCCTGATGCAAGACAAATTATCAATCCCCTACCTGTATGAACGCGGCCCAAACACGACCAACGAGGTCTCACAGTGCCTCACTCTTTTAGTCACAATGGTGCCGATGGCACTCGACTGCCACTCTCAGCTACACCTGACCGCCAGGGACTCATGACACCTATCTCTTTCAGTCACAACGGTGCCCTCAGCACCCAACTACCAGTCCAGACGTGCCCAACCCTCAAGGTCTCACGACACCTAGCTCCTTCGGTTAGAACGGTGCCCGACACCCAACATCCAGTCTCAACTGCGCACGACCACCAGGGTCTCACGATGCCTGGCTCATTCAGTCACAACGGCACCTATGGCACTCAACTGCCAATCTCAGCTATGCCTGACTGCCAGGGTCTCTTGGTGCCTAGCTCTTTCAGCCACAACAGTGCCCTTAGCATGCGACTGCTAGTCTCTTCGCGCCAAACCCTCAAGGTCTCACGGAGCCCACTCCTTCGGTCACAATGGTGCCTTAACACCCAACTGCCAGTCCAGACGTTCCCGACCCTCAAGGTCTTACGACGTCTAGCTCCTTCGGTCACAATGGTGCCCCGACACCTAACTTCCAGTCTCAGGTGTGCCCGATCGCTAGGGTCTCACGGTGCCTAGCTCTTTCAGTCACAATAGTGTCCCAGCAATTGACTACCAGTCTCAGCTGTGCCTGACCGCCAGGGTCTCACGACGCCTAGCTCTTTCAGCCACAACGATGCCCTGGCACCCGATTGCCAGTCTCAGACATGCCCAACCCGTAGGGTCCCACGATGTCCTCCTCTTTCAATCATAACGGTACCCCCGTCACTCGACTCCCAGTCCAGACACGCCTGACCGCCAAGGTCTTATGGCGCCTAGCTCTTTCTATCACAATGGTGCCCTGGCACCTGATTGCCAATCTTAGACGCACTTGACCCTCAAGGTCTCACGGCGTCTAGCTCTTTCACTCACAATGGTGCCCCCAGGACCGAACTGCCTGTGTAGACATGCCTGACTGCCAGGGTCTCATGGCACCTAACCGCTCAACTACTCCAGAAACAACAGTGCCCCCGGCACCTGACTACTGAGTCTAGATGGCACCGGGCCACTCTAGCCCCAATGATGCTTAACAACTCTAGTCTCATCGGTGCAAATGGCACCCTATTGCCTAGCTACTCCAGTCACAACGATGCCCCCGACACCCGACTGCCAGTCCAGACGTGCCTAACTACCAGGGTCTCATGCTGCCCGATCGCTCCAGTCTCAAAAGTGCTTAGCCACCACTACCTCAACAGTGCCCAGCCACTCCAATCATAGTGGTGCTCACGCCACCCAGTCACCCATGTCTTAACAGCACCCAACTGTTCCAGTACAGTAGTGCCTACGGCACCCCAACTTCCTCGATCTCGACGATGCCGTATCGAGGATATATCACAACACCCTTCAGGTAGCATCTTGTCGAGTCACAGATGTAATGCCCTGGATCTTTATTGGATCATTATTAGGTCTTTCGGATCTTTTTTGGAGAGTTTCGGATTATTTTTGTAGCTCCCGAGTTGAGTTTTACGATCTGTGTGGGTTTTTCTCTCGTACAAGTTACGGAATCCTACGGTGATCTTCGTCCACGGCGACGGCCTTGGCGGCGTCGAAGCGGATCTTGAGGAGGTCCTTGAGGATTGAGTGTGGGGTGGACGTAGATCTCGGGTCTGAGATCGAACCACCTAAAAACTCTTTTGTCCACTGTGTGATTATTTTTGTGGTTTGCAATTGTATTTCACTTTCGTTCATTTGTCCAATAGGTGAATGCTTAGGATATCCTAAGCACTGATCATATAGATCTATTCCTGTTTGATTGTGATTGAGTGTTCATCATTCGTCCTACAGCAGACTGTCATAATTCCACACTTAAGTTTGCTGTAGTAAATTTTAGTGGGTGACCGATCCATTCACCCCCCCTCTAGATTGTCTATAGTGTCTCATCAATTGGTATTAGGGTGTCCATATATTCTTACTGTTGTCTTCCATGAAGGCCTTGCTCGTAGATAAGAAGCGATCGAAGAAGGTGGAGGCAGCCCCTCCAGTTGAAGAATAGGCCTGCTTGGTTGTCACGCCCCAAACCGATAGCAGCGGAATGCATTGTTCAGAACGTGACTGCGATACAGTCGTATCAATCAGAGCAATCATAAGACACAAATATAAGGCTAGACAATGTTGACAAAATATGATTCTTATTAATAATCAAATGTGAATATTACGTCTCTGACTCACCTTACATCAATAGAAGAAAAAGACTCAATATTACACTTAATAAAAAGGGAAAAACTCAAAGATAGGACAAGACTCAAGAAAATAAAAGACACCGACTCGATTCTTCAGAGCACTCATCACTCTTTCCCTTCCCCGTTTGATTGATTGTCTTCGACATTATTACCTGAAAATTGTTAAAATAGGCTGGTGAGCGAAAAGCTCAGTAGGAATTACATCTCTCATCAAGCAGGATATAACTGATTAGCCAATTAATCATGTTCATGAGCATGTAATGCATGAATGATATAACTTGAAAATTATGATAATCAATCTAGCAGGAAGGGTGATCATTCTTGAACATCAAAGCCAAGGCAGATATAAGCTCAAGATAAAGGGAAAATAATTCCCATGCAGAACCAAGGATCGATATCAGTATAAAACTTAATTAACAAAGAAAAATAAAACATGCAAGGCGATTAACAATCCTACATAAAACTACAACAAACATGTTCCAAGTACTCATGAACTATGAATTTTTATTACTAACGATTTAGCTTGGGAGATTGCCTACCTCACACGATGCTTCAAACTGAGATGAAGAAGAAGTAGCAGAGGAATAAGAAGATAATAGTAGTTGTAGCACGTTCTCACGGCATCAACAATACATTCAAAGGAATAAGAGTATCTACAATGGTAGCAGCCCACGGCAACCCCACGGCAACCGCGTCAGGAAGACGAAGGCAGAGGAAAAAGTAACATCTGTGCGAAGGATGAAGAATGGATGTAGGAGCCCTTCCTTTCTTCACGTAAAGGAGGATGAAAAGTCTTCTTCAGGTTGAAGAAAAAGGAATGCAGTAGCAGACCAGAACTCCTCTGTTTGAACTCACGAGCAACAACCCCTTGCTTGTTGGATGGGGTCTCATTTTTATAATCGTGGGGATTTTTTAGAGGGTTCGAAACCATGCTAGGGAAGGTTGAATGGCCTTCCATGCGTTGCCGATTCCCCTGCTACATTGACAGCCGCTTGCTGTGTTTTGTCGTGAAACCCTAATGGCCTTTCCATCGAACATGCATGCCTTTTGGCCATTGCCCATGGGCTTTGATTGGCTAATGGGGGTGTCCATGTAAGAAGGGTTTTGGGTTTATGCTGTGGTGCACATGGGTGGTTATTGGGTTGGGTTTGTGTTAAATGGGTAAGCTCACATAAAAAGTGAGCTCATGCCTATTCATGGGTTTCTTTGCATGCGTGGGCAAGAAGCCCATGGTTTATGTTTATACATTTTGGGTCTTCTTATGGGTTTTAGGCCTACCAATCATATTAGTATTAAAGCCTACTATTCAAGCCCATTATTTTAGTCTATTAAATCAGTTGGTTTATTTATTTATTTCTATTATCATTAAGGCCCATTATTCTTTTAAAAGCCCATTAAATATAGCTCTTACCTTATCATTATATTCCCGCGATCCTCGAGAGGAGCACAACATAGTGGTAACGTCCCGGAGTCAGAGAACACAACGGTTCACCCTACACGGGGTTCAGAAAGTCCGACAGACACAAACACGCGTAAATCGCTAAACTCAATCCGAGACCCACAAAAAATATCTGAAAAATATCCAAAAAAATTTGGGACATTACACCCTTGACCCCCGCGACCTGATCGCTCCAGTCGATCCGTGCGACCTGACCGCACAGGTCGATCCATGTGCGAGGGCGCACGATGGTACTAGGTGCTCAGGAAAATTCCCGACACGCGTGTGTGGGTCGTATAAGGGTGTTGTGAGCTCCTGAAACTTGTGGTTGGCCCAGGTGAGTCTTCCTTTGACTTCAGAGGGCTGGAGGGAGGTGACTTGGGGGTAGACCTCGGCCTCGTTGCTAGGTGCCACATGGCGTGGCTTGTAGTCAGGGCACCCCCGGGTCGGGTCGGGTCGGGTTGCTGTGTTAAACGCAGGTAAACCCACAAGCTGAGTGATCGAGGGTGTGCCCAATCGATTGTTGATGTTGCCATGGGTCACGGCTAGCTGAATAGGACCCTTGGTTGGGCCCGGTAATTGGGGCATTGACATTATAATGCTATTTTTCTAGTGGTCGGGGTGGCCCTCGCTCTTTGGCAAAGAGTCATGTGATGCGATAGGATGTTCTGAGTCCCAAGTTAACCCAATTCTTGTGGTGTCGGTGGTGTAATACAGTAGGTAGGGTATTCGAGGATGATCCCCAAATCTTTAAAGAGTGCCATCTTGTATGGCAGGTTGTGTCACGCCCCGAGCGCAGAAGGAACCCGGAGTGCGTGACGAGTTATATTCGATCATGTCAATCAGAGCGTAAGTGTATTCAACACACATTGACAGAGTGCACAAAAATAACAATAACTCAATCCTTTATTCATCATAACTTTGAAACTTCTATTACAATCTCTTAATTAAAGAACTAGGACCCAATAAAATAAAATTACAATGGAATTGACTCAAGAAATTAGATTAATAATAACTGTATCGAGTGCAATTTCTCAGTCTGCGTTCAATAAGACCCCGCATTGGGGCTTAAATGTTCACAGATACTCATATATAGGTCACTCGCGGACCATTTCCTATTCCGAAGGAAGTCCGCATTAATAGCATCGAAGAAGACGATAAAAGTGGTACGAATGTCTGCCGTAGGTACGGCAAGTTTAATGAGGGGGCGGGGTCGGATCCCGATAGAGGCGGGCCCGCTTAATGAACTATTGGCCCGGGATGGTTTCAGACTATGGCCATACCGGGGTTCCCGAGGTCCACGTCCGATGTCGTGGGGCATCGTTGCTCTTCTCTGCACACTCAGTCCGGAGGAGGGAGGGTCCCGAGGTAAGCATGTTCCGATTGTTGAACTCTGTCATTTGTTCTCATAGGGGTGGTTCATATTCTTTCATTTCTTTTAATTAGCCTCAAGTCTCTTACTTTATTTGGTTAATTATCTTTTTATGAAGCACGTCAGTTAATAAAAATGCCAAAGGGAGAGAGGGGCGCGCCGGTTTAGAGTGTTACAAGGGGGGAGGGCGCGCCAGTCATTGGTTGCACAAGAGGGGCACCCCAGTTACGGGTGTTACAAAGGGGGCGCGCTGGTTATAGGTGTTACAGGGGGGGAGTGCCAGTTTAATGGCCCAAACAATAATGGGGCGCGCCGGATAGACACTAGGAAAACGGAGGGAGTTTTGAGTGTGGGGTTAAATCGGCGTGGGGGGGTACCGCGCCGGATTAGCCCACGGCGGATTAGGAGCGCGCCAGGCTAGCTCTTATGAGTTTTGTTTCATTCTTCTGGCTCTATTTCTTCTCTCTTTGACCTGCAGATCGAGTAAATATTTATATTGTTCATTCAATAGGTGAATCAGATCAGAAGTGAAGGTGGTTTAAGCTTTTTGCCCTTTGTTAAAGTAAGTTATCATAAAAGTTTGAGTGTTTTATTAAAAGGGTTTGTTGGAAGAGGTTTCTGAAACTCAGGAGCTCGGGTCCAAGCCTTAAAGGGAGGATGATGGACCTAATGAAAGATGAGAATATTATGGTGAGATTAGAGTGAAAAGAGGGATTTAAAACAAGGAGAACAACAGGAAAAAATGGGGTGCAAGATGCATGAAAATGCTGGGTGCAGAAAAAGCTAAGTGAAGCAATCTGTGATGAAAGTGCAAAAGTAGAGGGAAAAATAACTATGAAAGGAACGAAGGAATAAGCCCAGAATGATGGAGAATGGAGATAACACTTCCCTGAAGAGCCTGGAGCCGGAGAGACTGATTAGCAGTGTAGCACGATTTCGCCCCCATCACGCGAACATGCCCCATTGCATCATGTCATTTTTTGAGCATTCACGCCTCGAAATTCTCTCAAGATTTCTCCTCAGTAATGGTTAATTACACTTCGATTCTCTTGGATAAGAGATCCTCATTCCATTCCAAATTTGATTGTCTTCTCTGATCTACCTGCTTGGTCTGGTTGACCAGCGTGATTTATGTCTAGATTTTATCTCATTTATCTCTTTCAGTTATTGCTCTTTCTGATCCCCTCATTGTCCGTGGATTGTGTCCCCCAATGAGATTGGTCATATTTTCTTTTCCTTCCTTAGTTAGTTTCTCCAAACATGTCTCATCCGTGTCATCCATTCCAAGTGGTTAGTTCGACATTTTTAGGAGAATTCCTATCACTTGTTGGTTGTGACGGGTGTCTTTTGTCTTGAAACCCGCTTATCAGTTCTCTCTGCTTCATCTCTACTTCATCTCCATTTCACGTCGCTATTACTTTCGCTCCATCTCCTTTCCATTTCACCTCCGCGTCGCTTTCGCTCGTTCCCTTGTAAAGCGGACCTCAAGGAGGGGCATCTGTTGACACCCGTTTTTAGCCCGCAAGTTACGTCATTTCTCTTTTTCATCATTTTTGATGTCCCAAATTACCCATTATTTTAGAGCCTCATTGGATGGATTTTAAGCCCATTTCATTGTTTCCTAACCTTTGGACTTCGGAGATCATGATTTTATAGAGCTCTCCATGTTACCCTCAAGGCAATAGTCAAGCTGAAGCCACTAATAAAACCCTTCTCAAGATCATAAAGAAAACGTACGAATCTCATAAATTTTTTGATTGGCCTGAAAGATTAGTGAAAGTTCTATGAGCTTACCGCACCTCTATCCATACTCCTACGGGGCAAACCCCCTTTACGCTCACTTACAGGATGGAGGCGGTGCTCTCATATGAGATCTTGATCCCTTCGCTAAGGGTACAGCTCGATAAGGAACTTAATCTCGACGAACGTCGAGAGACATTACTTGTCCAACTCGAACTCTTGGATGAGAAGAGGCTAAATGCGGCCAATCACATATCTATTTATCAAAAGAGAATTTCACATTATTTCCAAAAGAAGGTAATTGAGCATAAATTTCAAGTAGGTGATATGGTTTTGAAACGTAAATTCATCAGGTCTGGAGGTCCTAGGTCTAAATTGCAACCTAACAGGGAAGGGCCATTCATTGTTAGATAGGCTTATCTAGGGAACGTGTATCGTCTGGTTAACGCAGAATGTGAGGAGTTATCTCACGCTTGGAGTGGGTTGTATCTTAAGCACTTTTACCCGTAGAGTCAGGCTAGTGCCAACCCGGTAGCGAGGTGTCCCTCCCCTTGGCCGCGAAGGAGGACCTCAAGCACGGCAATCACACACTACACGGTAGCTCTGGTTAGGTTTTCCCTCTATTATGCGGCACCGTCTCTCCTTTGGCCATGCCTAGGGGAAGTAAAGGTCCCTACTTTTCTCTCTTCGACCAAGCGTAGGGGAAAAAGGTGAATAAGGGGGAGATGGTCGACCTAGACACTCTAACGAGAGGAGGTCTCAAATAGGGGCAGTCCGTTATGACCTAATTCCACAAGAAAAGAAAAGAAAAATCAATCAAAGAAAAGGAGCATGAATCAAGGCAAAAACCAACAACGTCAATCAAAGTGCAAAGTGCAATCTCAAGTTGCTCCAAGAAAAATGAAAAATCAAACTAGGCATGGCAAGAGTGGCAGTTTAATTAACGCAAGGTGTGCCAGTTACTTTCGTGACAAAGTGTTGTCCTCGAGCGAATAGCAATCAAGAGGGTTGGGGTGAATTGATTGACTGAAAAAATTTCTTTGAACTTAAAAACTATGGATGGATAAAAACAAAACCCCAGCAAAGAAACTCTTCCTCACAAGACGCAAGAGCTCACTCAAAGCGTAGAACAATCTAAGGAATGTATGCACAATATGATGATGAAATAATGCTCAACTCACACGGAGGCCCCACACGATAAGGAAGCGACACAATCAACACAAACACATCGGGCACAGGATTTTAGGTGGTTCAGGTTCACAAACATATCCCGTACGCCCACCCCTCATAGCATGAGGATTGATAATCCACAATGAAGTGAATCGAACCACACACACACGCTGTGAACACAGCTCCACACACACGTTGCAGGAAGCAACCAAACACACAAATAGGCTGCATAGAACGCATCACCCAAACACTGTTTTCCTTAACGTATGTGAAAGAAAATTTACAAGATAAGCTCAAAAACTGAAGGGATGCGAGGATGTGCAAGTATAAATGATTTGGAGGTTGAGAATCCCCCTTCTTTTCAAGAGAACTTTGCTCAAACCGTAGCTAACAACTAAAACTAGATTCCTCCTGAACCTAGTCGAAAGATGATGAAGATTCACGTTCTATCTGCCTTGAACCGGATGCAACACCTTCAACTCACGTGTGGAAGATGAAACTAGACTTAAATCTCCTTTTTCTATTTCAAATCGTGGGTGAGGGACACGTTCTCGCAAGTTTCCTTCCCTGCATAGAAAAAAGGGCGAAAAAGATGATAAATGATCGTCTCTTGCTTTTAGGGTTCCCAATCATTGATATATATATAGGTCAGGCTAAAAGGACACGAATGAAGAATATTTATCCTCAGATATGACCATTTAGAGCCCAAAAGGACATGCATTATTGGATAGCGAGCTAGGTTCGAAGAGCTCAAAATAGGTCAGATGCAAAAGGGGTCGACCATTGGACCTAGCTATTACAACACCTTTAGGTCTTGGAGTAAAACTTAAAACCCACTACCCCGATAGTGAGGTAATTGTAGAAGGCCATAATCTTCCTGCAAATCTCATATGCCCTGATATGGAAGGCTACGATGCCATCTTAGGTGTAGACTGGCTTGTTAATCATGATGCCTATATAAGTTGTCGCAATAGGAGAATTTCTTTTTAGAAATCAGGTGTCCCATGATTCACCTTCCTTGGCATGAAGTATAGGAAGCACCCTACCATCATCTCTTCTCTTCACGCTTGCAAGCTCATTTCGCAAGGATGTGAAGCTTTTCTTGCTTCCGTGATTGTCACCGAGTCTAAGGAAATCCACATAGAAGAAATTCTTATTGTCAAAGAGTTCACTGATGTATTTCCTTCAGATTTACCCAGTTTACCACCCGAAAGGGAAGTAAACTTCTCCATTGAACTCATACTGGGAGCCGCACCAGTTTCAATAGCTCCCTACATGATGTCCCCTACGAAACTCAAAGAACTAAAAAGAAAACTTCAGGAGTTACTAGACAAGGGCTTCATTTGACCCAGCACATCCCCTTGAGGTGCATCGGCTCTATTCGTCAAGAAGAAAGACGGATCTCTCAGGCTGTGTATCGATTATCAGCAACTTAATCAACACACCATCAAGAAAAAATACCCATTGCCACGCATCAACGAGCTATTTGATCAGATCTCTGGTGTAATGTATTTCTCCAAGATCGACCTCAGGTCGGGTTATCATCAACTAAGGATTAAAGATGAAGATATCTACAAGTCTGCTTTTCAAAGCTGATACAGGCACTATGAGTTCGTGGTGATGTCGTTCGGGTTGACTAATGCCCTGACAGCATTTATGCAACTTATGAATAATGTGTTTAATCCCTATCTCGATCGATTTGTGGTGATTTTCATTGATGATATCCTCATCTATTCAGAAACAAAGGAAGAACATGAAGAACATTTAACAATTACTTTGCAAACTCTAAGAGAAATCGCAGTTCTCCCCGGCCAACACCCCACCGTCGCAAGCACCTCCCCGCCGGGCCTCTCCCTCTGCTAACAACCCCCACCAGCCACCGCGGACATCCCCACTCCCTCTCTCCACCGCGCCGACCACCACCTTCCACCTCCATCTCTTCCCACTGCCACCCACGCCCTCACTCCCTCTTTCCCTCTAGCCCACAGCAAAAACTACCGCCCTCCCTCCTCCGTTCCACCTCCGCCACCGTCCGTGTCCACCCACGTCCACCTTCACCCTCCTTGCCAACCAACTCCCCTTCGACCACCGCGAACCACGCCGGATGCCCCTCCCCTCTCCCTTCCTCTCCGACAAGCCCACCCCACACCCCTCCACCTCTTCACACCGTTGGTAGCCTCTGCTCCACCTCCCTCACACTCCCGTCGCCGGCCTCCACGTCCAGCCACCTCCGACCCCACGCCCACCATTTCTCTTCCCCCTCTCGTCACTGCACTCACGCCGTTGACCACTGTCGACCTCCCGACCACCACCCTCTGGCTCTCCCTCTCACACTCCCCTACATACAGGAGACCCCCTGCACTCTCCCCCTCTCCCTTCACCCGTAGCCACCCCCCGTCGCCTGCGAGCACCCCGGCGACACCTCCCGTCGTCGTTGTCGACTGCCTCACGCGACCCCTCCCATCACCGCTGCTACCTCTGCCGTCGACGACACCCTGCCGCCCTTGATGAGCTCCGACCTCCCTCTGTCGCCTAGACGCTGTCGCCACCACCTCCCTTTCACTAACACCGCGACCCCTCCCCATGCACAATGCCACCGCCCTCTCTTTGCCTCTCCTCTAACCCACTCAACACACACGCCCATCGCCGGCCTCCCTCTCCCTCTCTCTCTCTCTCACACACCTACTTTCTCTCCATTTCTCTCTATCTCTCTCTACCCATTACACATTTATTTTTATCTTATTTCATAGATATATATATACATATATGCTTATTATTCTTAAAACCTCACTCCCCTCTCTGCTTCCAATCACATCATAAGCATAATCATTCATATTCATAAGTCATAGAAGCGTACCAGTGAAGGAGGGAAGTCCCTGAACTCCCACCGGAGTACGTGCAACTCAAAAGTATGTGGTGCCCCACTCACATACGGCAGCCACCTCCTCGCTAAGGGGAATGCACCCTCATTCCCCGGTCGGGTATCTACCCTATTCATGGGCATGTATAGATGACTCTAGATCTGCATTTTATTAGTTTGCATTAGTCACATGCATTAAGTCAAGATATTTTGCATTCATAATCATTTAGAAGAACATGCATACCTGTAGAAATGGTGAAAAGCCGCTGACGGTCGTCTCACGTCCTGTCCCGGTGGATAGGTCAGCTATTAAGTGCGCCAGCAAAGCAGCTCCCCACGCATACCTCCCGACGCTATCCAAATCCTCCAAGACGCTCAGGAACCGGCAGTTCATGATATCACCCTTTGTCCCGAGCATCAATCGCCCCAACAAGAAGAACAAGAACCACCGCAAATCTACATCTACTCTCTCTCTCTGGGCCAGGTCGTGGCAGTAGGTAGTGCAGGCTCTCTCTATCAACCTCGCCAACCACTGTGACAGGGTCTTCCTAGACCTCTACCTGCAATCCTCTAAACCCATAGCTACAGTCAGATCTGTCCAATAAATAGTCTGGCACTCCCCCTGGGCTATAGTCTCTAATCCAAGTAGGCACTCGGCTAGCTCCCCATAGTCAGGTTGGGTGATCCCGCTCACCGCCTCTCCGTCTACCCTCAGACCGGTAATCCTAGCTACGTCCTCTAGACTGGGAACCATATGCCCCCATGGCAGCAGGAATGCCCAGCTAGATCTGTCCCACCTCTCTCTCAGAACCTTGATAAGGGGAAGGTCAGGACTAATGGGCTCTATACTAAGGAAAGCCCTAAACCCATGGTGTCCACCCTAGGCCTTTGGAAGTCAGGTAGACCTAAGTAGGCTGCCAGGACATGGATCCAAGAGATCCGAGTCCTCATGAGTCCCTATTAAACATCAAAAACATATAAAGAAAATAAATTTGTGTCAAAAAGGGGCATTCTTTTAATTGACGACCTATCCTCAGTCATTTTTCAGAAATTTAACGCCCTAGGGCAGGGCGTCGTTTCTAACAAAAAATGGGGCAATTTTAGAAATTCAATGTAATTGATGACCTAGTTTTGGTCGTTATCTAATGCATTGACGCCCCAAGGCAGGGCGTTATTTGTCCCTTATTCTTCTGGAGGAATTAATTAACGACCTTATCATGGTCGTTATATTATTGATTAACGCCCCTTCACAGGATGTTGTTTCTCTGAGTGATGTCATTAATTTCAAATCATTTTTCAACTGACGACAGGCCTCCTATCGTACCATTTTCCATTCACGCCGTCGGGGAGGACGTTGTTTCTTAGAGTTGTGACTGGGATTATAAGAGTTTTTTTTAATTAACGACATACCCCACGTCGTCCCATGTTTTAACTCACGCCCCTTTGGGGGGCGTTGTTTCTGAAGGTTCTCAGGTTCTGCTTTCGTTTTTAATTCACGCCTTTGTAGGGGGCATTTTATGTTGAATTGACGACCTCTCCGGGGGTCGTCGGTTGTTTAAATCACGCCCCTTTGGGGGGCGTCATTTCACTATGTCTCATGACCCGTGCCCGAGAGCTATGGAAATTGCAGAAAACATTCTAAAAATAAAACAAAATGCGTAGGACGAAGGGAAGGGTTTTAGGGGTACCTACCTTGCTCTGTTCGGGGGCGATGCCTCCCCCTCGCTTTGGTTGCTGAAGGGGGGGAGCTTCTTCATCTCCTTCTTCCTCTTCACCGTCGTCTTCTTCATCTTCCTCATCTTCTCCATTTTCTTCTTCCTCTTCTTTGTCTTCTCCTTCTCCTTCTTCTCCTTCGGCTCCGTCGCTGACGACGGCCGGTTCTTCATCGACGTCCGCCGCCGCGGGGATGTCTTCCTCGGCTATCGCTATAAGTTCCTCCACCGCGACTCCCTCGTTGCCGGCGAGGTCCACTACCTCTGGACCGGTGACCCGTTGGCGTTTATGGGGTCCTGTCATGGGATCGAGTTGGGAATAAGGGAATGGAATTCGAGAAAGGGGGTTGCGGTTTGTGTTTGTAGAAAATGAAGGAAGGTGAAGGGAGTAGAATGGTTTGAATGGAGGGAATTGGGAAAGATAGGGCTTTTTGACCGACCGTTTCAAAAAGAAATAGCGCCCCTATGAAAGCCGTCGCTCATTTGATTGACGCCATTTACGAAAGACGTCATTTGTAGATTTGGCGCAAGATTGAGAGGCGTTATTTTAATTCAATCTGGGGATTCGAACCGTCGTCAGAACATCATAAATGGCAGATTGATTGATCCGATGCTTGTCGTGATGATAAATTTAATTGACGGTTTAATGAGAGGCGTGAATATAGGAAATAAAGGAAATATTTTTTTTAGATTGCAGAATAATAACGCCAACTTGAGGGCCGTCATTTAATTCACGCCAGTTTCTGGAGGCGTCAATTTGGGATTTATCTATAATATTAAGGCACGACTATTTTAAGGACGTCAATTTTGAATGTTCTCAGGAATTAACGCCTTTAGTCAGGTCACGATTCAATTAACGCCAGTTTGTAGAGGCGTCAATCTTGGGATTTTTATACATTTTGGAAGATCATTTATGATTGACGATTTTTATAAAGGCGCTATTCTTTTAAATGACGGCTTGTTGCTTGTCGCGTTCTCAGAACAGATAAACAGAAACTACACTGAAGTTGGATGATTTGATCTATGATGGGTGTATTTGGGCTCAATTAATGAAAGATCCTTTATTTTATTCAGAAAGAAATCATGATTACAATCAATGAGCCATTTTGGGCCTCATTTGCCTAAGGGCCATTACATATGCTTTCCATTGTTCCTTCTCCTCTTCTACATTCTCTATTGGTTGATGAAGCTTGCTAATCCTCCAAAGAGTTTGAATAGTCTTGATTTCTTCTTCATCTTCATCGGACCCGATATCCCTCCTCTTGATGGGCGGAAGATGGGATGCTTCCTCAAGATGATGCCGAGGGAGTCCAATTTGAGGAAGGCACCGGTGAGGGTTGTAAAGGATGAAGTCGGTGGCACCCGGTAGGCGGAGCTCCACTCCGGTTGATACATTAAAACATGAACCTCAACTGTAGTTATGTTGGAAAAAATTGGAATGATGATATTAGGACTGTTCTGATAGTCATTTCACTCCGGTGGAATTGACTGACCACCTATATTCATTTTTCGATGATTTCTAGCCCTCAATTCTAGTTATGGTTGGAACTCTCTGGTGGATACTCCTTCCATTGGACTAGGACCTCCATTATGAGACCTCTGTAAGTCCCCGCGAGTCTGGGATTCCCACCAGGACAGCGAGCAGGTTGTACCTCGAAACCTGTAGCTGTTTTACTTGATCGAATCGCGAGATTCTCTCTGTTTGGATTAACGGCCTAATTTGGACCGTATGGGTTGTACACGGCCTGATCTGGACCATTTGACCATAGAGTGGCCCAAATAAGACTGTGCAATTGCTGGCTAAGTGCCAAGTTCCTGGGTCGATTATCCTTGATCTTTCTTCGACCTGGCTATGTTAAATTGACCCAAGAAGCCTCTAGGCTGACTTAAGAATAGTGGGCTGAACCCCGGTTCGGTTCCACCATGCCTGAGCAGCCTGGAAGCCCGTTAGGGGAGATTATTCCAGCTCTTTTTGGCCTAACCGTTGGACGGACACTCAAGGAACGTTCCATGTCTGGAACGGACCATCTACTGACCGCCCAGCCATTGAGTGGCCCATTCCAACCCATTATAGGCTTCAATTCTTTATTGTTATGAATGGCCCAAAGGAGACCGTTTGGTATTTGAGCAGGCCATAATGGACCATGCGCCCCCTTGGCTTCAGCTAGGCTGTTCTTTGGCCTATTCCCTTTAGCATAGTCCAGTATGAGACCATCCTTATTCTGAGCGGCCCAAGTATGACTGCTTAAATCCCTGAGCTTGATTTTCGTATTTTCTTACGTGTCTCGACATTTGGGCCATGAATGGCCGTACCATGTAATGCCCTGGATTATTTTTGATTAATTATTCCAGGTTACATCTTGAAATTATGTTGCTGGCTGAAACCAGTAAATGTCTAGACATAACTATTTAATGACTTAGACGTAAAATTGTGACGCTGTACAGCTTGACTTAGGCGAAGGGACATGACGCCAAGATAAAATATTCAACGACTTAGGTAAAAGGAGTCATGATGCCAGACAAAGATAACTAACGGCTTAGATATAAAGTCATGACGCCATACACCTTGGCTTAGGCGGAAGGTCATGACTTCAAGATAGAATGTTTACTGGCTTAGGCGGAGGGCCATGGCGCCGGGCAAGGATGTTTAACAACTTAGGCATAAAGTCATGACGCCGTACAACTTGACTTAGGCGGAAGGCCATGACGCCAAGATAGAATATTTTTCGGCTTAGACGGAAGGAGCCACGATGTTGGACAATGATATTTAACGACTTAGAGATAAAGTCATGACGCCATACAACTTAGCTTAGGCGGAAGGCCATGACGTCAAGATAGAATGTTTATCGGCTTAGGCGTAGAGCCATGACGTCGAACAAGAATGTTTAACAACTTAGACATAAAGTCATGATGTCGTACAACTTGGCTTAGGTGGAAGGCCATGATGCCAATGGAGTGTATTTGTTGGCTTAGGCAAGGAGCCATGACGCCGGACCACTTGGCCCAGACAGAAGGTCATGATGCCAAGGGAGAATATTTACCGACTTAGGCATAGAGCCATTAAAGTCCCGCGATCAATGACACCCAAGAGGGGGGTGAATTGGGTGATGGCAAATTTTAATTTATGTTTGATGAATTTGAAATTTATCTAATAAAAGAAAGACTAATGATGTAGATCTATACGGTGAAATTACCAGATATGATATGCTAACCAATTAACATAGAATGGAGGTAGAAGATAAGGAGCAAACACAAGAGGGACAGTAATTTTTAGGTGGTTCAGATGCAACAACTGCAACCTACGTCCACCCCTCACCAGCGGTGAGGATTCACACACTATCTTGTAAAGGATTACAAGATAAGACACACACAAACACGTTGGGAGATGAGGGCTCCCAAGAAGGTGTAATGACACCTTAACATGGCACTTCACTTTTGGTGGCGTTTGGGCAATAGTGCTGAATGCGAGCTGAGAACATGTTGTTCTTGGGGCGGGCCACAGAAGCACTTCCATCTGGGGTCTTGAGATGAGCTCACCGAACTTCTTCAAATGGCCATCCTAGGTGGCCCCGCCATGTGAGAGAGTCTCGCAAAAATTTTTTCTGTAAAGAAAGTTCTCACTAGGGTGGAGATGCCCTGGGAGAGGCTTCTGACGCTTAAGTTAATTGGTGCTTTGGTAGGATGAGGAGGGGCTCTCAAAAGTGAAGGGTGTCCATGGTTTATCGAAGCAGTCAGGCGGAGGTGAAGGAGAGGAGAGGGAGCTTTCGCCGAAGTGGTTTTGCTTTTGATGGCCTCATAATAAGGAGTTTCTACCTGGGGGCTGCTCTCTTCTTCCTACCCTATTTTTGTGGTGTTTGGCATACCTGGAGGAGGCTGTGGAGACCTCCTTATATAGATGTTTGGGATGCTAACATCGAGGAGGCTTGCAAGTCTCGAAAGGACTGTATGGAGTGATTAGCCTTCCAAAGTGGTGTGGGTTACAGGATATGGGGCGTGTCACGACATCGAAAAGACGCACAGATCTATTGACGCGAGCATGTTATAATGGCACTTGACATCTCGTAACTTGGCGATTTGGCCCAGATTTGACAGGATGGAGCCCACATGGTTAACATTGGAGAGGTGTTCGTATCCCCATGCACTTCGGGCCATGGGTACTGGTACGTACATAGGGCAGCGAGTGCACTTCTTGAGGGGTAAGCATCTGTCAAGGTTCTTGCTTTCAATGTGACGCCTCGTGTAATGACCCAGAGTTCAGGGTACCGATAACCCGATATAAATATCAGACTATCGCTACCAAGAACTGGGGACGTCACACAAGAGACTGATGAGGCCCCTGAAGGGTTAGTGGGGTTTGTCGAGGGATTGCATTAGAAATTAGAATTCGCAGGCGCGCAATAATAATTTTGGCAATGATTAATTAAAATAGTGTTTAAGGCGGAGCCAGCGGGCCTCCAAAGGGGTCATTTGACCCCGGCATCCCTGTTTTGGCTCCTTTTGACGCTATTTTGCTAAATTTTTGTCAACTTGGGTTGAGAAGAAGTCGTGGTGGAGTGTTTATAGCCTGTGGAGGCCCGTTCTTCGCCGCGTGACAGCCGTTCGTCGGTGGAGACTCGCGCGGGAGCGGAGGGCCGTCTTGTTTGTTGTTTGGTTGTGCGTCGTCGCGTGGGGAGGAATCTTTACGCCCGTCCGTGCCGTGTGATACACTTGCTCGGCTATTTTGACAGGTATGCGCGAGTGTTTTCCTCATTAATTCCGTTGCTGCGATGCTGTTGTGGTTGTGAGTTGTCGAGCCAATGGACCCTAAATTGCGGACATACTCTGCAATTCGACGGTGTTGACGCTACGTCATGTTTCCGTCGGTTATTTCATGCTGAAATTCTCAAAATGTTTTGAGAAAATTTTGGGTGCACCATTAATCAAAGGTATTTAGACTTTGTACCCATGTAAATTAACACTAATTACAGTTGGTGGGGAAAGATCCAGTACACGAACTCAAATAGTCTGATAACCCAAAACTGCGAAGTTAATAATGCAAATAAACATGCTGATGATACCATAATTTCTTAATTTCATTCATCATCAGCATGTCACCTTGTTTGCGTTCAACAGACTCTTAACATGAAATGACATTTTATCATTTTTGACCTATTCGAGTGAGTAACGAGCAACAAATTAATTTTATATTACATACAATAGGGTATTAATCATTTAGTTAATCAAGGGTTTTTGGTCATTAGATTGATGTAATTAGCACCGATCAAGGTCGGTGGGGAATGAGATCAAGATTATTAATCTGTAGCCTATTCCAAAGACTTCGACACCTCCCAAAGTGACATAACCTCCATTCTTCTCCACCAAGAAAAAGAATTTGACTTTATCCCCAGTCATGTGCCTTGAACAGCCACTGTCGAGATACCACCTGTTGTGTGTGGCTGCAAGGCATTCCTGCCTCTCCCGAACTCTCTTTCCCCCCTGCTTCTCTCTAAACTCTAGGTACACAGGCCCGGAGGGGTTAAGTAGTGGAAGGAGACGGGGAGAAAAGAAGAAGAAGAAGTCTCCAGGGAGGGAAAAACTCACAGGCGACTTTCTCCTCTCAGGGTTCTTGTAGAAGCTTGTTCTTCTTCACCTTCTCTATCTTCCTAACCTCTTCACCAGCTGCGCAGGGCTCCCTTCTTATAGGGGCGGATGATCCCATTGAAGCCTCCCCCTCCTGCTCTACTCTTCGCTGCTCCAGCTGCGGCCGACCTCGCCTTCTATTGGTTAGTTACTGCTATAGCTGGCTTCGCAGGGCACATCGGTAGATGATTTTCGTCTTTGGGAGGAGCCGTGTGCCTGCCCTAGTCGTCGACGATCGGGAGCTTTTCCTGGATGAGCTGTGCGCCGCTGCCACCTTGGAGAAGAAGACTCTTGAAGCTGGAGGGGCCGTTGGGTGCGACCATTGCCTGCTGGTCCTCGTCATGGGCCTCCGCCATTTTTCCATCGGACAATGAGGCGTGGTGGGGGAGGTCGCAAGTAGCTATCTTCCGTGAAGGAGAAGGAAAGGGTAGCTTCGTGGGTTTCTTTTTCCCATAATATTATCCTTATCATTTCATTAGTTATTTTTTTTTGTGAAAATCCTTCCTCCTTCCCCTTTCTCATATTGGGCCTTTGCCCCTTTCATATATGGCTCATCTCAATGGCCCCAACTTTCCCCTTTTGTTTCACATGGGCCTAGACATGTTTGGCTCATCTCCATTTCTTCTTCTTCTTCTTCTTTATATATTTTTACCGCCAATACCGCTATCGAGCTTTGCTATCTCTAGGAGACTGGTGGGGTGTGCCTAGCGGTCAGGGCATGACCATTTGTCTGTTTCGTAGTCATTCAGGGTTGGGTTGGGTAGTGGCCTTGCGACTGACCGCTGACCGCCAGCCAACGGCTAGCGGTCAGGCCAAGGACCGCCACCTATGGACGCACTTTTCGACACGAGAGAGAGAGAGAGAGTAGTCTAGGCAGACTTCAGCAAATTAAAAGGGCATGACATACGTACGTACGTTGTTGATAATTAAGGGCATGACACACGAGCTGATCACGTACGCCAAAACGTGAAGCAAACGACATTAATTATACTCATCAATCCCTTTATGCAAATTAATTAACTAGATCTCTCTTCGTCTCAAGTTGGAGTATTAATTATTGCTATATATATATATATATATATGCACCAAGACAACGTACGGATCGACCATCTCCAGCTGGAGATTAACCCAACAGATTAAACTTACCTACTCATACATATGATGAGTACGTATCTCAAAGTATGTGGCAATAATTAGTGCCGTAGTAGCCGGCGACGGGGATCTCATACAGTTGACAGGGCGGCACGGCAGTACTAGTAGGACAACTGCAGTAGCACAGCGGTAGCACTGGCTTTGGTTCCTCCTTCTTCGGCTCCTGTTTCTTCTCTTCCGCCGCCGTCCCGACGCTGACGATGTTGACGGAGCCGGGGCGTCTCCCGAACAGCCCCCTGGGGGTGCAGGAGCAGCCGAAGCCCAGTCCCTTACTCAGCCGCTTCGCTAGCTTGACGGAGTCGACGTCGGTGCCCACCACCACCAGCTGCTCTCTGTCCTTCCCATCTATCGACATTGATTTAACACCTGTGCGTCACGTATTACAGCCCAAAAAAACTTTTTAAGTACATGCAGGG
The DNA here is from genome assembly GCA_024336825.1 of Amorphophallus titanum. Classification (NCBI taxonomy): domain Eukaryota; kingdom Viridiplantae; phylum Streptophyta; class Magnoliopsida; order Alismatales; family Araceae; genus Amorphophallus; species Amorphophallus titanum. The sequence goes on from JANBPO010008917.1 coordinate 2,767,376, forward strand.
GTAATCTATACAGATACGTACATACGTTTGATTGTTCTTCCTCAACGTCGTCGACCTCATATATTCAGAAATTAAAATGGAATAGGACGCACAGTTATAAACTTCAACCCAAATTGGAATGGGAAGCAGCGCGCGCGCGGTTCGATCCTCTAGCTAGCAAGTTCTCTTCCTCCCCCTCCCTCCCCCAGCTATATATATATATGAAAAACCCGGCCTTGAAGCTGGGTTGTGACTGCACCTTCCGATGTTATAAGTCTAACTCGATCGATCAGTCCCTCATGCATGGATCATGCCATTTTCACCGAAGTTAGCCCCCTCTTGCTTCTGCCTACACGCCCTCTCGGGTTTTCACGTGGCGGGGTACCTGATTTTGCCTGTAACGTCCTTTCAGATTTTCGCCACAGTTGGGTTACGGCAATTGTTGCCCTTGTTCTGATGTAGGAATAAGGCCAGCGGGGCATCTCTATTTTTAACCCCATTTTTCTTATGTTTTCTTTTTTTTGAATGTAATTCACAAGATGAAACTGGGATATAGGAGAGTTTATTTGTCTGGATGCCGACTGGTCTTGCCGATGATGATAAGGACAGAACGTGGGTTTGTTCGTCGACATTGGCTAAATGCCAAAGCCAAGTCTTATTCGTTAACGAGGACAAAGGGTCAAAGTTAAAGGGATACCGATCGATCTTGCCGATGATGACAAGGGCCAAACGTGGATTTGTTTGTCGATGTTGGTTAAATGCCCAAGCAAAGGTTTATTCGTTAACGAGGACGAAAGATCCAAGTTAAGGGAGAATGTCGACTGATCTTGCCGATGTTGACAAGGGCCGAACGTGGGTTTGTTCATCGGTCATTGGCTAAATGTCGAAGCAAAGGTTTATTCTTTAACGAGGATGAAATTTCCAAGTTAAGGGAGAATGTCGACTGATCTTGCCTATGATGACAAGGGCCGAACACGGGTTTGTTCATCGGCATTGGCTAAATGCCAAAGCAAAGGTTTATTCGTTAACAAGGATGAAAGGTCCAAGTTAAGGGAGAATGTCGACTGATCTTGCCGATGATGACAAGGGTCAAACGTAGGTTTTTTGTGGGACCTCTGGTGGGACATCTTGATGATTGTCCGTTTTGGAGTTTCATTAGGAGAGTAAAGAGGAACTTTCAAATTACCACTTTACTGACTTAAGTGCCCTTTCGGGTTTTCACCGAAGCCAGCCCCTTCTTACTTTTACCCACACACCCTTTCGGGTTTTCACGTGGCGGGGTACCGGATTTTGCCCGCAGCGCCCTTTCGGGTTTTCGCCGCAGCCGGGTTGACAATAGATGAACAGAATAGATATAAAAAGTAAGCATGCCTTGAGCGATTCTATGCATTCATCTAGACAGTAAGCAAATTAGAGTAGCAAACACATAGAATGCCAAATCAAGCCCACAGGAGACAATAGATAATTTTAGGTGGTTCGACTTTCGCCTACATCCACCCCACACTCAGACCAGACTGTGGATTACTGCTGACACACAGCTTCAATCCGCTGATCCACAACTTCGGGGACTAAATCCCTACAAACTGATAATCCACAACATTGGGGAAGAGATCCTAGACCGCTAAGCCTTATAGCTTGCTCTGCTGAGCCTCATAGCTTGCTTCCAAGGAATACTTCCTTGCCGCTGACACATATCATACAAGAGAAAAAATGAAAATCACAGAACCAAAGAGAATATGAACAAAAAGAAAAATGTAGCTCTCTAGGAGCAGATTGACTCTGGATTTGATCCAGGAGTCACTTCACATAGATGGACTATCCCAGACTCTCCTTCCACTCAGAATGGCTCTCCAATTTATGGCACCCTACTCTTCTCTAAGAACCTTACAGACTCTTTCTCTCAATCTTCTCTCTGACTCTTTTCTCTCTCGAACTCTGGCTCACTTTCTTTCTTTAGATCTCTTCTGCTAAATGCTCTTCTTCTCATTCTTAAATTTTTCGATGATCTCCATATGAGCGATCAGACCTTTATTTATAGGCTCGGGGAGGCACGTGGGAAACAAGTTCAAGCCCAGAGAAAATTGAAACTGAATGCCCCACTGAAGTCCATGTGTCAGGAGATGAAGGCGCAGAGTCCACGTGGTAGAATAATGCTGATTAAAGGATTACCTTGGATCAAGTGCCCAATCATAAGCTTCCTGGGTTCACATGCTCCTCACTGGAATCTTGGGTCATGTGCCTTACTTAACTTGCACGAGCAGAGGATGAAGTTTGCCTTTATCCCACCCAGGTGTTCAATCCAGGTTCTTTCAATGGCTCTGGGGCTCTTTACACTTAAGCTCCTATGATTTATAATTTTCCCTTTTAAAGGGGTTCATTTGTAATTTCTCCCTTACAGTAGGGTTTTTATGCAATTTATCCTCGAACTAGGGTTCTTATGCGAATTAATATCAAGGGAGATGCCCACGTCACTTGTCCTTTTCTTGATGGCACGATGGACATTAGCAGGTCTGGCCCCATTAGCTGACGCATCGGCCAAAATTGTTGAAGGGTCGACATTTGATGGAGATCCCAAGTTGGTTTGGTAGTTTGATGAAGATGCGAGATGCCTAAGCAGAACATCCTATTTTCGCAATAATTCTTATATGTGGCATTTCAGTGCTTGGTTCTCCCACTTCAAACACTCCAAAGTGGTGTCTGGTTCTTCCTGTTGTTCATTTGTAGGGGCATTAATGATGATTGGCGTGGGGTCATCTGGCTCCCCAAGGTCGATTCCAGCCAATTGAACTAGAACCACTTGCAGAACATCTTCAAGTTCTCACTAGGAAGGTTGTAATATGATAAAATCTTCTTCGTCATTAGAACCAGCGACGTAGACGTCATAGTGCCCCATGTTGCCAATAACAGCTGACTGAACTTGGCCATTGTGGCTTTCAGGTGCCGATTCCCCTTGATATTCAATTGTGCAGGCGTAGGTCTCCTGGCAGGGATTTGAGCTACTGGCGGAAGATGACAACCCTATGGTGTTGACAGCACAATAGACTTTAAAGTTTGCCTCCAAGTCGTAGTCAATCCCTCTTTTATCATTCTTGGGGAAAAGGGGTTGTCCCGTGACTTGCGAGGGGTACCACAATTGCCAAAAGTTTCCTGTATTTGTGGGATGCTCTGCTTCCGACACATTTCTTTTATATGTTCAGGTATATCGTCCATTTCCTGGACAAGTTCGAGGGCAATCTTCGGTACCTCATTCCAGCCAAAGTCATAGTCAGGGGGATCTTGAGATACTAAGTCTCCCTTGTAAAAGATGATGGGCTTAACAACCTTATTGCTCTTTTTTTTTTCTTTCCTTTGGTATGTGACCATCAAGAGGGGAGGGGTGAATTGATTGCTTCCAAAAAAAACTTAAATAGATGAGATGCTTGTTAAAAATGTTGACTGCAGATTCTAAATGGATCTTAGGCATACAAGCACTCACTCTCATGCAAACATGATCTCTCTCATGATCACGAGCAGCAGAACAATGTCTGAAGGAAGATTCACTCAACTTAGCACAGGGCCCACTCGTACAAATATGCGATGAATCAAATCATAAAGGAGCACAGAATTTTTAGGTGGTTCGGGTTCACAAACGTGCCCCCTACGTCCACCCCTCACTGAGTGAGGATTAACGCTCCACTAAGATGTGAGCCACACATGCTGTATGCAACAGTAAACACATACACGATAGCCGAGCTGGGCCACCTATACATACACACACGCTCGTGTCACAGTTCACAAGCATCTACACAAGAACCGAGTTCAAGATGTTAATGGTTACAGCAAATTTGCAAAATAGAACTTAGAGCAACTGGAAAAATCAAAAGGCAAGTGATTTTTCAATGGATAGAGCTCCCCCTTTCATTTCATCGAACATGCTTGAGCTTTTCTGTAGGATGAAGGATGTTCTTCAGAGATGGCGGACGATTCTTGTCTCAACTTGTATACCACTTGATTTACCACGCAGCATTCAATAAAGCTTTGTTAGGAAGATGAAATCTAGCCCTTCTCCTCCAATTTTCATGCTCAATTCGATCTGGAGAACGCCTTGAAGTTGCAGTCGCCACCCTGCTCAAGAGGAAGAAGAAAATAGTGTAAGCCCTTCAAAAACTCCCATTGATGGACGCCCTAGGAGCTTCTATTTATAGCTAAAATAAATCTCCACACAAGTGGAAATCTAGAGGACCACGGACCAATCATTTGAGAGCATTTGGATTGGAGTAGGTAGGGTTTCGAGCTGGTGCACAAAAGTCACGATCGGAGGCGTCGCAGAGGTGTCGACACCTGGTGTCGACATCAGGGCCAGGGCCTAAGCAGAAACAAGCCAGCCAGAATAGGTCAAACTAGGTGTCGACACCTACTTCCCAGGACTATTGAAGATAGGACAAATGGGAGTGGGTGTTGACAGTAGGTGTCAACACCAGCTCCCTAGGTCATAGTATACGAAAGCCAACAGAACACTGGGCTTTTGGTGTTGACATCAGGTGTCAACACCAAGTCCTCTTGAATGTAAAAAGACCCAGTTTGCTAGAATAGAAACCTACAACCTCACCGTGGTTTTGGCATTATAAATGGGGTTTTAGGAGATCTTCCACCCTGCAAGAGCACCACAAGAAAATTAGGTTTGTATTGGCATTAATAGAATAAACTTCCTCATGCATTGCACCTTTTATCATGAACTTTTGAATGTTTAAGTAACCTTACCCCAGTGGCATTTTCAATGCTCTCACCTGTGAGGTGGGAAGGCTTGTTCCAAGATGGTTCCCATTGGCCATTCAAAAAGAATTTAAAGAGGCATTTCATTTATCAAGCATATATCAAATATTACCTCCTCATTTTACCTGAATTCACCATTGATCCTCAGTTCCATATTTGTTTTGGCCAATTCACCATTTCAAAGGGTTATGAAGTTCCATCCATGATTCACCATTTCATGATACAACTAGTTTAGAATTTAGAGAGTTAAGGAACAATTCACTCAGCCAATTCCAAATCACATTGCATTCGGTCATCATTAAAACTCTTCAAGCCACACATCATAACCTTGGGGGCAACAATCTCCCCCTTTTTGATAATGACAAAATGCTATGTGCTACAGTTTTAAGAGAAGATATGAATCAATGTGCAAGTGTCACGCAACCCATGTGCATTCTAAGTAACAATCCATCAAGCAATCATGACGATCTTTTCACAAAACAACCTTTTCATTAAATCGACATTCATGCAATGAACCACAAGCTTTCATATAAGTTGATCGGAATGGCAGCAACAACAAAAGGATTCCATAGCCATATTTAGAGTTTTCATTAGGAGACTTGTGAACCATGATACTAATTGACCAATTAACTAAACATGCCATGCCATGATGTAACCATTGACTAAACAAGATGCATAGACTCGACTAATGACAAAAGGCATGTAGACATGCAAGCATCATGTAGACATGCAAGCATGCAACACCAAAGCATGCAACACACAAGTAACATAAGTAACAAAAGTAGCAACATAGAGATACATATATCTCCCCCTTTGGCATCAACAAAAATAGGGGGAACTAGGATACAAGTAGCATCGCCAACATGAAAGAGCAGGAATTAATTAGTCTGAACTAGATGAGGAAGGAGGAGGAGGATGGCGTATATAATCAGTTATGACATTGAACTGCTAGGTTTGAGCATCCATGGCACTTTTGAGAGCATCAATGGACGTGTTGATGGACTGAAAAGCCTGAAGCTATGTGGTGTGATGAAGCTTCAAGTCCGCCACATCATGAGTGAGAACATCCACCGTATCCCAGAGGTGACCCACCTCACCACTCAAGGTCTTCATTGTGAGTAATATCCCATGTACGTCCGTGGAGGCGGCTTGGGTGCTGGAGGTCCCACCTATTTCAGTCTGAGCAGCTTCTTCTTCTTCTTCATCAGACTCAGTATCAAGATCCTTTACTTTCCCAGATTTGAGAGTTCGAGCCAGATGTCCTTGAGCATTTCTTTCATATCCCATATTTTTACAAACTGAGTGAACAGTGTAAATATTCGCCTCTCTTAAGGTTTGACAAGGTTCCTTGCTCAAAGGAATGTTATCCGCATGAAAAACAACAGTTAAAGTGGCGGCATAGGGAAGTGTTCTATTCCTATTGTGGTGACAGCTAGTGATATGAGCAAGGAAAATAGCAGGGAAAATGATCAGTGTTCCTTGCAGTAGGCTAGAGAGAATAAACATTTGTTGGTCTGTGACTTTTTATCTACCCCCTGCCTTGGGAAGTAATATGGTAGTCAGCATATGATGGAGAATCCACTGTAAAGGGGGAAAATGATTTGCATTTAAGCCACTAATGGACCTATCCTTCATTTCTTCCCCCGTCAGGAGCTTATATACCTCATGTTCAATACACATGGCATCTTCATATACTTCTCCAACATCAGGCATATTAAAAGCAGAAGCCAAAAATCAGCTCGTAAGTTGAATGGGTTGTCCATTAAGAATGCAGGATGCATGAATGCACAGGATGCATTAACATGAACAATTACACCCTATCACAACAACTTAACATGCATAAAAGCAAATGTATCAACAAAGCAAGTGCAAATCAGACATAATGCAGACACACTTACAGCAAGTGCAACATTGCAAATGCAGACACAATGCAACATAATGCAAACATATGCGCAGATTTGACATCTTCAAGACCACAGGAAAACCACATGGTCACAGCGCAATACTCATTATGAGCATAATGATGCCATAACATTATGCATGTCAAAACATCAAATGAACCATAGATGCCATAACATTATGCATAAAATATCAAATGAACCATAGTGTTTGTCATCATCAAAATCACAGGGTCACAACAATAAATGTATGCAGGCAAATGTTGATGTGAAAATGAATAGGCACTTAAAGTGCAACACAAATCTATAAAAGAAAAAATGAAATAACAGTTGATAGTTTTGAATTTTTGGAAATCAGGAAGAAACCTCACAGATGTGTTCACAAAAAGCTTATCTAGAATGATGGTTCTAGAAGCATCGAGGGGGATAGGATTGAGCCTATAAAATAAATTAGTTACCACAGTGGCAACCCAACCTCATGGAGATACAATGGGTAGAAACAAACTTGATATGTAACTATATAGAGCACTAATATATTTTGCTCACATCCCTATGGCGCCAATGCTCACTTAGAAGCAAGAGGTGGGGATCCGTTTATACTCTTAATGAATCCAAGACCTAAGAGACACCAGAGTGTTACCTTACTCACACTCTTTGAAAGATTCACCGACATGTGTGGAGTCATGAAGTGAACTATCTTCTAAACACACATGAGATACATTCACAAGACGCAACCTGCCTAGAATCTCCATTAAACTATACTATGTGCGAATTTGAAAAAGTTTGAACCATGGGACCTAATTCAAGATATAGTCCACCAAGCGTTCCCACTGATAATCTCAAATACCACTAAGTGAAAATTTAAACCAAAAGTTATTTTCGAATATACTCTTGCTTTGGCATTTAACCAATGTCGACGAATAAACCCATATTCGACCCTTATCATCATTGGCAAGATCGGTCGACGTTTCCCTTAACTTGGACCTTCTATCCTCGTAATGAATATACTCTTGCTTCGACATTTAACCAATGTCGACGAAAAAACCCATATTCGACCCTTGTCATCATCGGCAAGATCAGCAGACGTTTCCCTTAACTTGGACCTTCCATCCTTGTTAATGAATATACTCTTCCTTCGATATTTAACCAATGTCGATGAACAAACTCGTGTTCAACCCTTGTCATCATCGGCAAGATCGGTCGACATTTCCCTTAACTTGGACCTTTCATCCTCGTTAATGAATAGACATATCCTTTACTTCGGCATTTAACCAATGTCGATGAATAAACCCATATTCGACCCTTGTCATCATCGATAAGATCGATCGACGTTTCCCTTAACTTGGACATTCCGTCCTTGTTAATGAATATCCTTTGCTTCGATATTTAACCAATGTCGATGAACAAACTCGTGTTCGACCCTTGTCATCATCGGCAAGATCAGTCGACGTTTTTCTTAACTTGGACCTTTCGTTCTCGTTAATGAATAGACATATCCCTTGCTTCGACATTTAACCAATGCTGATGAACAAACTCGTGTTCGACCCTTGTCATCATTGGCAAGATCGATCAACGTTTCCCTTAACTTGGACCTATCATCCTCGTTAATGAATAGACATATCCTTTGCTTTGACATTAAACTAATGTCGATGAACAAACTCGTGTTCGACCCTTGTCATCATCGACAAGATCGATCGACGTTTCTCTTAACTTAGACCTTTCATCCTTGTTAATAAATAGACATATCCTTTGCTTTGGCATTTAACCTATGTCAGTGAATAAACTAGTCCCGGCCTTTGTCATCATCAACAAGACTGGTCAACATCTCATTAGCCCAGACTTCTCGCCTACTCGACCGAGCCTAACCTTGGCTCGGGAGTAGGAGGGGGACAAGTGTGTCCCCCTCTCACCCTCCACCTCTCCGGCGGCCGATAGTGCTTGGCGGTGGGTGAGGTCGTGGACTAGGGCATCGTGCGATGGGAACAGATACAACAAACAAGGGGCGATGGCATTGTTGTGTCTCCTCTGGATTTGATGTTGTATTTTGATACTGGCAACAGTCATTGTGTTTTGAGGCTAGCAATAGTCATTTAATCTTGATATTGGCAACACTCTGGTGTTGTGTTATTTTTACTGATGTTAATATAAGGCTTTCTCTCAAGAAGGTCGCTGCACATTTATGCATTGAGAAAGTCAGGTCAGTGCACATATTCACTCCTAGCCTAGAAGGTCAGTGCATATGCATAAGTGTTGCGTTAGAAAGGTCGATGCATCGTCCACTTCAATGAACTAACAAGTCAAGGCATATATGTCGTTGAGTCTAGAAGGTCGATGCACATGTGTGTTACAGACTAAGAAGGTCGATACACATATGTCGTTGAGTCTAGAAGGTCGATGCACATATGCATTATAGTCTAGAAGGTCGATGTAGGTGTACACTGTATGCACAGTCAGGTCGGTGCACCTTGTACACAGGTCGATGCTAGTGACCTAGCGATTGCTGCGTAAGGTCGATGCATGTCATAGAAGGGTCGATGCACATTACAGACAGGTCAATGCTAGTAAGACAGCATTGGCAGCATAAGGTTGGTTCGATAGAGGTTATCATTCTCAAGGTCGATGCACCTTGTGTATCTGCTGTACAGACAGGACGGTGCACTTACCTACGTCGATGCTATTGTTCAAGGAGCACTGGCTTATGCACACACAGGTCGATGCACCTTCATCTCAGAAATAGTCTTTCTAACAAATAAGGTCTACCTGTGTTACATAAAAGTCGATGCTACTGCTCTAACTTACTACATGGCTTAGCTGTACAGGTTGATGCATATTGTTTAAGCACCGATGCTTATGTAGAATTCTGAGCATTCATTTACATGATTGTTTGATTTTATTGAAACATCTGAGACTGTTGCTTTTCTAGTATAGGCTCTTGATGCCACTGCTTGTGAGTATGTTAGGCACCTAGGTCGCTGTAGTTGATCACCACTGTGAGTTGTGAGTGCGAGACTCATCTCGTGACTCGTTCCGAGCACAAGAGTGAGCCGACCACCCAAGACTCAACGTCAGTTTCTCAATCGTGCAGATCGACTCATTTCCCTCACTGGGGACGACTGTGAGCAAGTGCTTCTTATTTTGGGGCATCTTTGTCCCTTCGGGAGCCACATTAGGTGATGGCTTGGTCGTGTAGTTGATGGTCTCGTTGATCCTCTAGTCGCGTTGTCTAGTAGGAGTCCAAGGAACGCGTCCACAACATCGAGTTTCATCTTCATCCCGCATCATTTCCTGTCATTTTGCTGGGAGAACATCTGGGTGCAACATATGCCCCCCACGGGGCGTGCGTCAAGGTGAAGATGTTGGCGTGCGGTCCGTGCGCCTTGCCAGTTTGATTTCTCCCGGCCTTTTTGTCATTGTGGGAGTTTCTTGTCCTGGGAGTTGATGTTGTTGTTGCGACCTTCTATGTGACGACAATACATTTGATGAAGGCCAGCAAGCCTGGGAGGTTGTAGAGCTAGAATATGGAGAGATGTAGGTTGTTGGTGGGTAATTTGTCAAAGCCACTGAGGGCATAAAACTAATGGACCTGGCATGTATTGGATACACGCAATGTGCTTGATAAAGCTGTAGCCTGTTATCCACGTCTCGGGAATTTTGTTCCCATTTATTTCACAGGTTGGGCTTGTGGCAGAGGTACATAGGGCCCGCATTGCGGAAGTAGTCTAGTCTGGACATCGAACTCTCCATATAGGTGGCCACTTTAGTGGTTGACGGTGTGATTGGGTTAGATGTCAACGTCAATGGCAAAAAGAGGCCACGGGAACCTAGCGTGACAATGCTTCTAGCTTTATCGTCTGTGTCTGGGGCCCTATCTTGTGCAATGGGCTTTGTGGATTTTTTGAGGAGAGGTAGCTCGGTGAAAAGGACTCAAAAAAATGATTATAGGCATTACTAGGGAGATATTATGTTCAAAATGCATTAAGATGACTGCCTAGTTAGGATTCAGTGCATGCAGTCTCCCAAAGTACTCATGCATGATAAAACCCAAATTTTGCATATTAGTTATTGTATATGTGACCTTATTACTACTAATTACTTTGTGATCTGTCATGAGCCATAGCTACATGTTGTGAACTGTTTATTTAGTTAAAGGGAGGTTACCAAGATAAAGCTAATAAAAGAGACAAATGTGAAATAAGCATATCGATGGTGCCACCTTAAGGGGAGATTATTGCTGACCGTAGCAAATGTCTACTATGGGATTAGGCCTAATGTTCAAGGACGAACAGATAGTTTATATGGAAATTTGAAAGTCAGATTACATGATGATCGAATGGAAGGTGGAGTTTTGACTCTCTATACTATGCAATGATTAAGACCGCCAAGCCCCCCTACATTTAGGCCATTTGTTGATTGCCTAAGTATGGGTGCCACGGGCAAGAATATATGGGGCTTTAATGTTGTGGTTTTGCTGCATGTCTGATTGTTGAAACTAAATCACATAAAAATATAACGTTAGTGGGTTCTATTAAGCAAACTAAATAATGGATAGTGTAGATGACTATGATCCGACACTGTAAAGCTTACGAATGTGATCTGAATGCTCAGTTATGTGACTATGATTTAATTTTCTATGCGGGCCTTTTGTAAATAGGAACTATTGATAACCCAAGTGAGATTGTGAATTTGAAATATGCTCACATGAAATTGTGGACACCCAGATTTTCACGGCTATAGCAACAAGCTTCAGTTGGTCGTCTGACGTCGAGGAAAGAAGAAGAAGAAGAAGAAAAAAGGAAGAGACCCCAGCAGCCAAATTTTAACTCTAGTGATGGTGGGGGCCACATCCTACACATGGCGCTGTGCCATCATGAACGTACGTCCCAAGGGATGAATTGAATATGAAATTGAGTGAGGTCCCGGCATCCTCGAAAATATAGCCCAAACGCACCAGGCGAGGCGCGTTAAAGCCACCCGAACGTGAAAATTCATAGAAAACTCATCAGTTCACGGATGATATAACGCACCTCCAAGGGTGCGCCAAATGACCATAACGCACCGGGGGTGGCGCGTTATGTCACTTGGGTTTCGTGACTCCGAAGTTCGGAATCGGAACCCCCTCCCTATCGATCGAAATCGACGGGGGACGCGGCGAACCATAAAATCAAATTAACCTGCCATACCATACCGACAATTCAAGCCTACGTACGCCACTAGAAATAGAATACGATGCCCATGGAATTGATTTCAAGCATTTAAGAATTAAAAATGAACTAAACACAGACATGCATGAAAAATGATGCAGAGGGCATCAGACCACGACGCAAGTGGTATCGGCGGTGTCCTAATGAGGTAAGGAATCCATCCCCCTACCTGGATGACGATGAAAATGACATTTTGATGCCGATCCGGCGAGAGGGCGGCGCGGCGCCTCCCAGTCCAGCTCGACTCCACGCTCCACGAATCGAGGAAAGGTGGGCGTCGACGCGATCCTCTCGATGCGACCAATCCAACGGTACCTCTTCGACTTCGATCAGCGACCGTCTGGACCAGAAATCGAGAGAGGCACGCAAACTGAGAAATTAATCCCAAAATCACCCAAAAAAGAAATTACACAGAAAATGAGAAAGATGGCGATGGATGGCGACGCAGGAGGTGTCAACGGATTCCTGGCGAGACGAGGAGTCCGTTCCCCTACCTCTTGTCCGGCAAAGACTGCGAATCGGTGCAGACTAGGCGACGGGGCCACGCCGTCTTTTCGCTCGCACGTATCTCCACGCTCCACGATCTGAGGGAAGAAGGGTACTGACGCGATCCTCGCATGAAGCCCATCCCGTCGGTACCTCCCACGCGTCAATCGGGGTCCGTCTGGACCGCGAACCGAGAGAATGGGGGAGTGGAGGAGAGAGAACGTGTGAGGGTGAGAGAGAGGAGAGAGAGTGATGTCGAGAGAGTGAGGAGGTCTTTTCATCACTTGGTATCAGAGCCTATCTCTTCTGAGGGACTAATCGCCTGAAGAGATTTGCTAGAAGATGGTGTCGCTCTAACTCTGGACATATGTGTGCCACATCACATACTAAAGAGGGAACAAATCGATTCTGGTAGGTGCATACGTCAAGGGGAAGAGTCGTAGCTATGTCATTAGCAGAACTCGTAAAATATACCCTAGACACACTCTCACACTTCGCACGTAATGTGAATCAATGACTTTGACCATATGGATTTTGGATTTTCTTCCTAGCATCCTGTGGACGCTCAAATGCCTACACTCACATCGAAGGTGATCGTGAGGAAAAAGCTGTCTACCCCCTTTCCAAAAGAAAAAAAAAGAAGAAAAAGAAAAAATGATGAATAAGTGGAACGTGGATCCAAGTAGCCAAGAATCCTCACTGAAACAAATGAGGAGACTCGTGCGAAAATGGTGAAGCAAATCACAGTAGAGATGAATCCTAGTAGCCGGGAATCCCCACTGAAACAAATGGAAAAACTCGTGCCGAACGGTGAAGTCTAAAATTCTAAATGGACAAGGGGGCTGTACGAAGCTACCGAAAGTCGAGAACCAAAAATGAACGTGTAGGCGGTAGAGTAATCCTCGGGTGTTACCTAGAAAGCCTGCATATCCCTATGTTTAGGGTCCATTGCCCACATACTTGCACTCCCGCACTAGGGAGTAATTGTCTCAGGCATAAATTACAGTTTTGACTATGAACATAGATTACGTAGTTTCCCCGTCACGTATGCACACCCCTTTAGTTGTGCGTCGTGAATCACACGTTGTCTTGGAATCATGGGCATTTTCTTTATCCCATCCCCAATAGAGGGGAGTTATAATACTATGTACTTATGCTGTGCATGTTATGTTGAATGTCTGCATGTTTGCGTGCTTGGGTAGAAATAAAAATGAATGAAATAAATAAAGTGAACGAATGAACAAAATAATAAATAACAAGAGATGAATAAAAAACAGGAAAGAAGTCGAAGAACTAGAAATATAAATGAACAATATGTGGGGGGATACATGATAGTATCAAGAGAAGTAAATATAGAGTAGAACACCCAAGATTCTAGAAGTATATTTTAACTATTTGTTGCGCCTATTTAATTTCTCAAATTAATCGAGATTTAGGTAAAGAAAATTACTCCCTAAATAGAGCAAAAATGGCATAACACGAAGGGCACTCTGTCGGCCGAGTCGAGCCCAGAAAGTGGGATATTCTGCTGTGCCAAACGACATAACACAATAAATGGGGATCACCCCCGAGCAAATGGCACCATGTGAACAAGTTTTCCGGCGATCGGATTAAACTTGGGGCTCGAGATAACTCGCCATACCAAATGTCACTTTACAAGGATTCGGGGATCACTCCAGGAAACCATGCATGCGGTATCACACCACCAATATCTCGATAATCGGGCCAACCCGGGACTCGAAACAACTCGCCATGTCTCACGACACCAAGCGGGAACCACTCCTGAGCAACTCATTAATGGCACAATGCTGACGGCTCCAACTACTGAGTCCAACTTGGATTTTGGAGCCACTCACCGCATCACACGGCTCTTCACCAAACAGTGGTGACCACCCCCGACTACCAGGTAAGCGGCATCGTCATGCCGACATCAGGACTCGTAACCGCCCGCCGTGTCACATGGTGCATCACAAAGGCAGAGAATGACTCCCCAACACACCTTCTACAAGCGACTTGACACTGGCGACTCTGACAACCAAATCGCATTTGTGCTTCAGACCCACTAGCGGAAGAAGAGGAAGAAGAAGAAGAAGAAGAAGAAGAGAGGCTAGACTATGGTGGGGCCAATGGGGGCCTCCGGTGGACCTCCCTCTTAATTGGGAGGATCTTTCTCTCTCTTAAAGTTCTCATATTGTACGAAAAAGAATTTTTTAACTTTATTCTAACTGAAGGAAAGGGGGGCGCCCTTGGGCCTAGCCCAATGAATTGGGCCCAATAACAACATCAACCTACTAAATGAAAAAATCCCTAAAATATATATACACATATATTTACCTCACTACGTGTTTTTTAAGCATGTTGTACATATTTGAATTTCCCTCCTTATCTCACATCGCATTCAAAAGTCTACTTTGAAAGATTTATTTAGTAATATGCAGGCTATACAGCTGAGGGAAGATAGACATTTCAGCATGGACACTAGCAAGACACAACTCAGCTTAGAAAACCTACCCTACCAAGAAAAATAAGGAACAAAGTTCAAGGTAGAAGCTGACGGGGACTCAATGGTCAGAAGATCAAGACCGAGGAGTCACAGCAAATCTCCCAAGACTGATTACCTAATATCCGACCGTTGGATGAATTTGTGTATTACAGATACATCATCTTCATCCTATAAATAAGGTGAAGATTGTAGCAAGGAACATACATGAGATCAAACAAGAAAAGAGATAGTTGAGTACCCTCTTAAAGTGCCTTCCTGCATTCAAGTGATCTCTGCATCAAGCTTCTGGTGCATCCACGACAAGAAGAGCTTCACCGCGTTCAAAGCTTATCTTTGAAGCTCTTTATCTTCAGGAAGCATTCTAGAGGGGATACCATGTTGTCATAATATTCTTATTCCTCCCATCTTTTGTTTTTCCATTCTACTTATTTACTTTGTTTTGGTTTTGTATCACTGTCGAAATTACAGTGGGTGTAAAGAGCATTCATTGTTCTAGGTTACCAGCACCACGGTGATTAGTTGTTTGGTCTGCTGATACCCACGAAATCAACTAGGTGACTAGCCCCTAGAAGGCTAGTTAGTGCGAAATCACCAGAAAAACTAAGTCACAGGGAAGTGATTGTTGGTTGCTGAGACCTGACCAAAATTAGCAAGAAAGCTGGCCCTTGAGAATCTGCTGGTATAACCTTGGTTAGAAGGTTAGTGGAATATCCCAGGTAAGTTACATGGGGAGTGGACGTAGGGAAGTGGAAGGCTGATGGAACCTATATAAATCTATTGTCTTGTGTGGTTTGCAAACTTGTTTATACTCGGTCCAGCGTCTGGGAAACTCAGGGAGCTCCAAGGAAGAAGGAGAAGAAGCCAGTAAAGGGAGAGAGTAAGCATATAGAGAGAGAGGGAGAGAGAGCCCTAGATGTAGTAGGAGGGGGACGGGAAAGAGAAGGGGGCCTTCGCCCCTATTCAACCCCGGCCCTCTCCTCAGATCTTTTCCTCATTTCTTTTCCTATTTCCTATTTCCCCCTCCCTTCTGTTTGGGTGCAGTGCATTGTATTTGGCCCCTTGGCCATGGCTTATGCCACTTTTTTTTTTGTTTTGTGAATGAAAGTATCCTTTTTTCTATGGTTCTGATCGGGCTCCACCCTACAGTGCATCTCATGGCTCATTTTCTTCTTCCCTGTGGTTTTCTTACTGCTTGGGTTGCTTGCTCTCCAAATGCTACAGAGCCTATCTAGCTCAATGGATAGTGCCACCAGCTTAATGGCGCGAGGCTAGTCTCCTTTCAATGGTCTCTATAACCGTGTCATCTCCCATGAGTTTTGCACTCGAAACCTCCCAAGTAGTCTAGCAAGGGAAGTCCCCTTTAGCACTGTTTGTCCCCTCCCTTGGATAGATTGAGCTTATGCCACCCCTATTCAATGCCTTGGAGCCTACCCACTAACCAAATGTTTCCCAGCCATGCCTCTAACGGCACACTCCAGCTGTGCCTCCAGCGGCACACCCCAACTATGTTCCAGCCCAGCACACCCCAGGCGTGCCATGCCTGATACACTCTCCAACACCCCTGTCCCAGCACACCTGTGGCCTATGACTTGAAGGCCTTGTTCTCCTCTTATCCAGCCACCATTCCTCCCTAGGCTGGTGGAGATCTAGTCTGGTGTCCCAACCGTTAGGTCCAGGATTTATGTGCTATTTTCCATTCATCGATCCCCAGATTTTTTGGAGTTTTCTCAAAGGTGTCGTTGCCCTCGCACGCACCGCAACTTGTTGGGTCATGCCACTCCTTATGGGTGTGTTCCCCTTTTACCTCCCCCCCCAGCATCCGGGTCCTCCCCCCTGGGAGGAAGTCCTGGCCAAGATTGTGTGTGATAAACGAGAGGTACAGAGGATGATAGATCAATGAGGGATACTGGTCGACCGCCTTGCAAGGTGGTTACTAGGCTAGATGAAGGTCAGGTCAGCCGATGCGGGTTGGCTAATGCGAGGATTAACACTATGCCTTGGTGGAGTGCTACTTTTCCTACATCCGGGGATGTACTGACACGTGAGCATGTGGGGCCACTTACCTTCTTGTGGGATGGGCTCTTCCTCTCTCAGGCGGTGCTTGCCCATTTGTATAGCGGGCTTACATAGATGAGCTTAGGTGAGAGCACGATGGGGAGCCTTTATCTGCTGCAAGTGTGGATGGAAATCCACTTGAGCTTTGATTTTGATGACACGGTGACTACAACTTCCCGAATCTTCGAGAAGAGCGCCATATACCCTACTAGGGCCATCTTTGGTCCTGAGGAATAGGTGGTGTGCAGAACATCATTTTTGAATACTAGAGATGACTAGCGTGACTATTGGAATTTCCTACCCAAGGACCAATTCGTGATTGTGCCGATGATGTACTGGCGCATGGAGTTTTGAGTACGTGAGTTGCTGGGTTGGGAGTTATGGCTTGCGGGTGCTTAGGAGTTGGTGTTGTACCTGGCCCATCACTGTCATCTCCATCTGGGACAACCTACATGAGTCCTAGGAGTTGCCTCGAGGGGAGCTTTAATCATAAGACGTCTCCTGGGGACCGATGAAGATAGATGATGGCTCCGAATGCTTCGACGTTCGTGGAGACGCCATACCACCATGTGTTGAGCACAGATTGACATGAGAGAGGATAGAGATGAACTGAAGAGATATGTGGATTACTTGTGAGGCTTCCGACCAGCTGTGAATGAGTTCTTTATGAGGCGCCGCACTTGAGGATTCGCACCTGTTCAGCATTTTTCCTTTTTTTGATATTTTTCTTTTTAGCTAGCAAAGCAAAACAATGATGTATATATATGTTGAATGATCAAACAAAATCATACCACTTTAGAATAAGCTTGGGAATCTTTTCTTCTTGGATTCCTCGGTCTCCCACGTGGCTTCTTGTTCCGAGCATCTACTCCATTGCACCTTGACCATGGGAATTGTCTTGCTCCTTAATGTATGTATCTCGCGATCAAGGATCATCATGGGCTCTTATTCATAAGTGAGATCCTTTTGTATCACCAAGTTCCCATGATCTATAACATGTGAGAGATCGTGCACATACTTCTTCAACATCGATATGTGGAACACATTATGCACTTTGGACAATTGAGGAGGTAAGGCGATGCGGTAAGCAACCCCACCAATTCTTTCTAGTACTTTGAAAGGTCCGATGTACCTTGGTATAAGCTTGCCCCTAACACCAAATCTTCTAATTCCTTATCCTAGAGAAATCTTAAGAAAGACGTAATCTCCGACTTGGAATTCGATATCGCTTTGTCTAGTATCGACATAAGCCTACTGTTTGGACTGAGCTATTTGTAGTCTTTCTTTAATCAACTGAATCTTTTCAGAAGTTTCTCTAACCATGTCTGGGCCTAGTAGTTGTCTCTCACCAACTTCTTCCCAGCACAAAGGTGATCGGCAACTCCTTTCGTATAAGACTTCGAAAGGCGCCATCTATATACTTGCCTAGTAACTGTTGTTATAGGTAAACTCGACCAAAGGTAAGTGATCATGCTAGCTTCCACCAAAATCGATGATACAAGCTCTGAGCATGTCTTCTACTACTTGATTGGTTCTCTCGATCTGACCATCCGTTTGAGGATGAAAGGCAGTACTAAAGTTGAGTCTTTTTCCCAACGAATGTTGTAGACCCTTCCAAAAGTGAGAAGTGAAATGCGGGTCTCAGTCAGACACGATTGAAACAGATACTCCATGTAGTCTAACTATTTCTTTAATGTAGAACGCGGCAAGAACATCAACCGACTATCGGCTCTTGATTGGCAAGAAATGTGCCGACTTGGTCAATCGGTCTATGATGACCCATATTCCATCATGTCCTCCTATCCAAGAAGGGCCTTGACGTAATTGGTGCTGTCACCACAGCTTTGACAAAATCCAGTTTCTCTAAAGAGGCCAGTCAACAGGTTTTTATCCAGTCTGATGACAGCGCAGTCCTTTCCAGATTTAAGCAAGACTCTTCTTACAGGAGAATCCTCTTAATTAAAGAGACAATAAGTGATGCTCCTCAGCCGACGATAGAGGAAATCAAGCAGCTTGCACATGCAGTTAACATCCTCAGACTTTCCATTGTCTCCGGTTCAGGTGGCTTCCTTGTTTCCACTACAGGTGTTGTGGATAAGATGCACGCCGCAAACATTTCTGTCTATGTCTCTGTCCTCAGGAATGAATATGTGGCAATGGCCTTCGATTTCTTCGGGGACCCCATGTTGCAAGTTGCAACTTATGTTTCACAGATCGGCGTGGATGGAGTCATAACTGACTACCCTGCAACAGCAACTGCATATATGAGTAAGGACCTGGCAACCTGATTCTCTACAGGCATATACCTTCTTTCTTCTTTCTTCTTTCTTCAGTGTTCAGTGGGGTGTTTTGCTGTTCACCTTGCACAATTTTAGGGAACTACTAATAACAGCTGGTCCAAGACTACCCAGGAGTCTTAAAGCAATTCCTTACGCGATCAGTTTTAGATGTTAAACTGAAGGCCTATTGCTGTGTGGTGGATTACCATGCTTTAAATCTATTAGATAACTTAGTTGTGGATGAATCGTTTGCAATCTTTTTGTTGATCATATGTGAGAGTACCCTTTATGCTTTCTAAAGAAATCGGTACAAACTTCGAGTTGCATCAAATTGATTGCTAGGTATAAACCATTATGACTCTAGACCCTTGAACTTGAAGCATGGATGTTTGAATATTTGAGCTACAGTAGTAGGCCTACAGATGTGCTACTAAAACCATTACACAGTTCTCTAGTATGTCATCATCAATTTAAATGAACTCCCTGTATTTTGAAACTTATATATACGCAATGCAGTTGAGTTTTTTTTTTATGGGAGGAGTTTAAACCCTCTGCGATTTTTGGGTTCTTCTAACATAGACGAAGCAGAAAACTAGATAGATGAAATGAACCAAATATTCAAGGTCAAGCAATAAGCCAACTAAGAGAAGGTTCATCTTGTCACGTTCCAGCTAAACAAAGACACTTGTACTTGGTGAAAGTCTATTCCAACACCACCTGTAGATGCACCACATACTTGGGATGGATTTCGTATTCTTTTCCGAGCAAAGTACTTCTCTGAACATGTCAAGGGGAGGAAGGCGGCCAAATTTGCATCACTACGTCAAGGCATGATGATGGTGGCAGAATATGAGTTACAATTTTCTCACCTAGCACCCTATGCTCCGCATTTAGTGAGCACATATCTTTTAAAAGTAAATCACTTTATGGACGGGTTGCGGCCCATTTTCATCCAGCAACTTGGCCCACAAAATATTCAGACCTACGTAGAGATGGTCCAACGGGCACACTTGTGTGAACGGACATTGGAGAAGGTTGATAACCTCAAAGGTGAAGGGGAGGAGCCGAGCCGAAAGTCTGATTGGCGAGGTAGGAAACAGGAAAAATTTAGCATCACTTACAACTCTCGGGATAACAAGAAGAGGTCTCGGAATGGAAATGACAAGGATGATCGCCAGAGCTAGAAGGTTAAAGAAGAAGATAAGCAAGTCATGGTGGCTTGCTCGTTCTATGACAAATTCGGTCATGCAGCCAAAGAATGTTGGAAGTGTTTGGGTGCATGCTTAAGATGTGGATGTCGGGAGCACCGCATGCCATACTGTCCTCTTATGAAAGAGCAACCATCCACGAGGAACAATGGTGGACGAAAGTAGCATGCTAGATTGAATGTCATATTGGAAGATGAACCAACTAAAGAAGGGGAGCTCATTGAAGGTAAAATTTATATTCATTCCCATCCTACTTTTGTGTTATTCGATATAGGTGCCCCTTTATTGCTATTTCCTTTACAAAAATATTACCTATTTCACATGTTCCCTTACCATCCGATTTATACATCATCCTCCCACTAGGAGATTGCTAAACCTTCTTAATCCCTCTTTGCAGTTGTCATTTGATTGGTTTATATGCTTAGCTTGTATTGAATATACGTTTTCATCTCTCTAAACTTGATATGCCAGTCTGTGTTTATGGAGCCGTGTCTCCGTGTGTGGACTGAGTGTAGGGGTAAGTTCCCCGTGTGTGTGTGTGTGTACTGCGTGGCAGCGTGTTGTGGCTAGCCCTCGTATGTGTGCTGCGTGGCAGCGTGTTGAGGCTAGCCCTTGTGTGTGGTTTGCTACGAAAGTAGCGTGTGTGTTGTTGGGGTTCATCCCCGTGTGCTACTTCATGTAGCGTGTTAGTGAAGCCTCATCGAGTTGGTGAGGGGTGGACGTAGGGAGTCCGTCGTGGTCCCGAAGCAGCTAAAAAATCATTGTGTTCTTGTGGATGATTGTGCGTTTGCTCCATATCTCCTTTCACCATTCACAGGTTGGATTATTAATTGCATTTTCCATGGATGGTAGATTTCTTATACACAAGTTTAGTTAAGTTCATCTATTCTCCGTGTGTGTACATCTTCATATGCAAGCGTTTGGTTAGGTTGAGTTGTGCGATGTTTAAGTTTTTGAATTTGACTTAATTTTTTAAGAGAGATCTATTCACCCCCCTCTAGATCTGTGTCACTACTCTACGGGACCCAACAATTGGTATCAGAGCCTGGCTCTGTAATCACAGATCTAACGATCTTCAGAGAGATCCTAGTGTAGTTTTCTATCATGAACACTTCTACAGATATTGTTTCATTGAATTGTTTACCTGTCTTCCATGGTGATGATCTTAATTCTTGGTTGGGCAAATTGTGTAAGACTATAAACACTGTCAATCCTAGTTTGTGGAAATTAATTCATGATGGTCCTCATATATTGCCTCTGGTTGAGACCAAGTGGTCCAACGGAGATAGATTAAAGAATCATGAGAATGTTACCATTTTGAGCTTGTTGAAAGCTTCTGTGAATGCTAACATGTTCACAAAGATCCATTAAGGATCCACTAAGGTACGGGTCTTACAATCGATGTCTTCTTTGCCACCTACTACTCAGCTTGCCTCTGATGGTCTGAGAGATGTTGACTATCACCTGCGACGATTGCGGCTGCCCCCTCATTTGGCAATCTTCCAACGACCCTCCAATGATCCTCTGACAATCTAAATGTGGTAGACTCTAGCATCACCAACCTTGCTGAGGGATCGACGATTCCTCCGTCGCTTGTGCCATCGCCTACCGATTGCACGTAGATCGTGGACTGCAATGGCATTTTTGCTACCGTTGCTCCAAAGGTGGGCCTTCGCCAATCCTTAGCGAGGATCCCCCCGATATCCATGGTGCCAATTAATGATTCCTCTAGTGAATTATCAATGCTCAGGCGATCAAGGGAACCTCACAATCAAGATTTGCCTTCACTTCCTTCACATTACTCCAACGCTAATTTGCAAGCATGGCCTGTTGCTGCTCCTCCGGGCTATCTAGGCCTGGCCTAATCGGTGGCAGGGAGAATCTTATCTTTCCTTTGCTGTGCCTCCTAGAGACCCACCCACTCAACAAATGCTTGTTCCTTTCTCTCCTTCTAGCTCTTCTCTAGATGATCAAGATCCTTCTATGTGTGCCCTGCATTTATCCACCCAATCAACTTGCCCATCTGCTTAATCTTCATGTAGTCGAAAATACATCTCTCAACCTAGTCAGAAAGGTGGCATTAGAATTCACATGTCAATTCTCCGTAGTCGCTCTCCTGAGCCTATCGCTCCTCCCACCTCTTTCCCATCGCCTTGCTCGACAAATTATTCACTTAAATTTGAGAATTTTCTCCTCAGTGCCATCAAAATCAACATGGATCTCCCTATTCCTTAAATCGCCCAACATCAACAGTCCTTCGATGATCTTCTTGAACTACAAAATTAAGGCCTGGGTTGTGTGGACGTGCAAAATTGCACGCCCGTATGTCCCCGCCAGTCCAGCAACGACAACAATTTCAACCGAAGAAACTCTGGTGGTATATAAGATTCCATAATCTTGAATCAGTGGAGTTGACAAAAGCACATAACTTCCCTAGCCACATGGTAAAATTAGAACCATCAAATATAGGCGGGGAAATCATTGAAGCTTGTTTAGCGGAGAAGGCCATTGGATCAAATGCATCGAGACCTTCTTCTGTAGATCGTTGGATCTGAGTATGATAGAGCCTTGCTCTGATACCAATTATTAGGTCCCCTAGGGAGCAACCAGACCTAGAAGGGGGGTTGAATAGGTCCGGTACAAAACTTTGGCCAAATTAAAATGATAGCTAATTATAAAACCCATACTTCAACTTGAATTGCAAAAGTCACACTATTCAATGTGGCCAATCCTTTAGCATCCATATCTACTCTTCGGGATGTGAGGCCCTAAGGGAGAGTTAGGCTATGATACCACGTGATGAAATGGATGGATAAAAAGATCTAAAGGGGGGTGAATAGATATGCCCTCAAAAACTTGATCTACAACAAACTGACTAGATGCGGAATTAGAGAAAGACTATTGCAGATATGAATTCAACTATCAAAGAGAAGATGATCAAATGATCTGTAAAGATATAACAAATGAGTCAATGCAGACTATCAGATGACAAAATTCAGATGAATTAATCAATCATAGAAATGGCAAAGCATGTCTGAATAGAGCACTACTAATTAACAGATGTCACTCATCCAGATACGATACCTGGCGGAGGCTAGCCTCATGCAAGAGGTGGAATTCCAGAAAGGCATGACCTATCTTTCCAACCACGTCTTTTTATATACCTACTGGATGATAGACGTGAGAATAGGTAGCAGATGCACTACCTAGATCTGGTGTGCAAGTATGTTGTGAGTGATCCTAAGCATTCATCTAAGTAGATATTGGATCAAAGAAGCAAACATTAAGAAAACAAGTATACGAATAGCTGAGATGAAGCAATCACACAACACAGGAATATTTAGGTGGTTCGGCTTCCGCCTACATCCACTCCACACTCAGACCGAGTGTGGCTTACTGCTGATTCACAGCTTCAATCCGCTGATCCACAGCTTCGGGGATTAGATCCCTATAGACCGCTGATCCACATCTTTGGGGAGACAGTCCCAGACCACTGAGCCTTACAGCTTACTACCGCTGAGCTTTGATGTCCGAGGTTTTACAACTTTGATGTCTGAGGTTTTACCCTCTCCCGCTGACATACAGCTTGATGAAATCAGAAATAAATAGAGGAAAGAATGAAAATGATGAAACAATGTAGCCCACTAGGAGCAGATTGACTCTAGATTTGATCCAAGAGTCAATTATAGAAACTAACACTCACAGACTCTCTTCTCCCTTAATATTACGATACTCTGCTTTCCTCCACTGCAGAGGCTCTCCTTCTAGCTTCTTCTCTCAGCTCCTAGCTCTTCTTCAACTCTGACGGATTCTTCTTCTCTCTCTCTCTGTACATCTGCTACTCTCCTTTTCTCTCTCTCTGTAAATCTGCTGCTCTCCTTTTCTCTCTCTCTGCAAATCTGTTGCTCTCCTTTTCTCCCTCTGACAATGAGGATCATCCCCCTTCCATCGATCCGGCCTACATTTATAGACTCATGGGAGACCGACGTGTGGGAAACACATTCCCGCCCAAAATTGGCTCTCCGCTGGAGGTCCACATGTTAGAATCTTAAGATGAGCTGTCCATGTGGCTTAATCATCTTTCTGAGCCTTGCTTTGGATCACGTGCCCAATCATATGCATAGAGGAATCTGAGATCACGTGCCTCACTTAAGTCTCACGAGCATCTGATCCTGGTTCCCTTGTGCCTTTTTATGGTGGAGTCCTTGTCAGCAAAGTAAAAGACATTTCTTCAAACACTTTGTAATTATTTGACAGAAGACTGAATATTAATGCAATAAGATAGCCCTGTGCTCAGATGATCAGACCTTAAGTACAAGGGCTCTGAAATGGTCAGTGCAGTTGCACCGACCTTATGTGCTATAACCAGCACAAGTGTACCTTCTCAAGTATAGATGAGCGCTGACTTAGTTATGCAATAGATGAAATCTGCACTGACTTGGTTCAATATCACTCATGAATGTGTACTGACCCTGTAAGGGCATAAGGTAGATGTGCACTGACCTTCTATATGTTAAGTGTAAGAAGTGCACTGACCTTGTATATATACACGGCAAATGTGCATGGACCAATACATGCGTATGTCAAACTATGCACCGACCCATAAATGCATAATGCAAAACCTGCACTGACCTTACATGCATAATGAGGAATATGCACCGAACTTGTTCTGCCTAATGAAGAATATGCACAGACCGTGTTTTGCCTAATGAAGGATGTGCACTGACCTTGTTTAGCACAAGGCAAATGCGCACTGACTTGTATATGCATAAGCCAAAACTTGCCTCGACCTCATGTGCAGTTCTACAAGAACATGCACCGACCTTATGTGAGACTGATGCAGATGTGCACCGACCTCATGTGCAGTTCTACAAGAACATGCACCGACCTTATATGCAGCCAATACAAATGTGCACCGACTTAATGTCCAGTTCAATCAGGAGCATGTACCAACCTTATGTGAATGAGCAGGATGTGCACCGACCTAGATGCATGAAGAGAAAATGTGCACAGACCCTATGAATGATGCACAAACCTTGCACTGACCCATGAAGGCATAATGCAGAGTCTGCATTGACCATAGATGCACAATGTAAACACTTGCACAGACTCATATAGTCATAGTGCAAACCTTGCACCGACCTAGTATGCGATGAATAGAGCATGCATTGACCTAGTGTGCCTACATACGGATCATGCACTGACTTCGGTCTGCACTAACACATCAAAGTGAAGTTGATATTTTATTGCCATCATTAAAACAAGACAATTACACATTAAATCCGGCGGATATACAACAGAAGTTGTTGGAAGAAGGGCCTGGTTGTGGTAGAGATCAGTAATACCTAAGGGTTTGTATGGATTGTGGCATCGTTGACCAAATTATTATGGTAGAGAGATTGTCACGTCCCAAGATATATGTCTAGTGGAAGCAATTCGAGAACATGGACAGTCAGCAATACATCTCAAGCTGGCAATACATCTCAAGCTAGCAATATAATCAGAGTGCAATATCATCCACACATAAAGGATTGTATATCATGATGTCCTGTCGATGCTAAATTGAAAATTTTCTGAAATGTGAATTGCTCATCATGTTTATGATAATCTCCTTCTGAATGAAAAGTATGGATCCTTTGTGAACATAAAATTCAAGACTCTGTAATATGTCCTCATTTTAAGCCATGCTATGTGTCAGGGGGAGTCTAACTGCCTTTGCTCAAACATGCCCTCATTGTGGACTTTGTGAGCACACCTTCAGGGACGTTTTCTTTTTTTAAAAAAAAAAATCTGAAATAGGCTTGGTTGATTCTCGAAGCATGTCTGGATTGCATAAGCTTGATATCTGCTACTTGGACTGTTTTTGTTTGCAATATATTGTCATGCACATTCATGTAAATGACTTATCAAGCTCCCCACATATTCTCTTTTCGCATGCAAATTGTAGAATTCTCATACATTGCATGTATCTAGGGGGAGTAAGACTAGTCTTCCTAAGTCTTCTATGTAAATGCTTCTCTGCATTGACCTCACTGCATTTAGAAAATAATATTCATTGCATCTAGATAGGGGGAGTGGTTAAGACTCAATTATCTTTCACCTTTTGAACCCTTCCTGTCTAGTTACTTGATTATCTCTCCTAATTCTGTATGCTGACTGACCTCTAAATCATTTATTATCTGATATCATATTTTCATCTTGAATCTGAACTCTATGTTTGCTCCTTTCTCAAGGCTGCTGAAGGATTATTTTTATTTTGAATTCTCTCTTGTCATCACCTGACAAACTGATCTGTCTGTATTCTAGACTCAGCTTATGAATTCGGTTCTGAATACCATTGATGTTCCTCTCTTACTTGTTGTTAATTCTACTTCCAGCTCATACTAATCACTCACATTCTTTCAAGCTGGTCTGACTGGTCAGATTTGCACTGATTGAACTAATATGAGAGAAGTTTAAGTTGAGTATCATGATTATATGCCTGATAACTTAAAAAGAAATTTCTATCATACAGGGTTAAGAATATCCACTGATTAAGACTTGTATCGAATCCCATCTTCATTTTCTTTAGCATTTGCTTCTTGTGCTTTTCCTTTGTCTAAACGTAAGGATGTAATGGAACGGTTCTGTGCGACAACACTAGGCCGAATGTGATGTTATGTTATCTATTAAGCTGTGTCTGAGTCTCTCTTCCTTCTCTACTGCATTCATTTTCATATCGTTTATTGTCTTCTGATTTCTTTCACCAATGCCAAACATGCCCTGGGTTAACAAGGGCTACATTAATATTTTCCCCCTCCACGGGGCTCTCACAGTGGGTCGATTATGTCGAACATGCTGTGTACTCATCGTGGATTTCACCGCTGGAGACACTTGTATATGCGTATCTCCGTTCACCCCCGGGATTGGCTCCCCACCATCTCTCCATTCACAGTTATGAATTGGAGAGAACAGGGTCACCCCTATAATCTGGGCGTAGAGCCTTCTGGCATGGTCAGTGTCCCACATACCACCTGCTATTTGCTTGAGCATTTGCTTCTTAAAATCTCAGCTGTTCACCGGCTCATGGCTAACTTTTAAATACTAACGAATTAACCTCCTGCCACGTTTAACCTATCGTCAATGGTGTAGTGGATGAATAATGCATCGCCGTAATCCCTTTATCTCGAGAATGGTGGGGGAAGGTCCGCCTGATGTGGCCTATTCCCCACCCCTACTCCATGGGTAAGATTGATGTTCTTATGTGAACATCGTGTTTTCTCTTGAAAACGATTCACTAACTGGGGAGGCGAACATCCCCATCAAACACCCACACGGCCTTCTTCTTCTAAATCGCCACAAGGCTGTAGGATCCCATCCACATGTGGCATGGAGCCCTTTAAGCCATCCAAGGTGAATAGAAATTGGTCTTTCGATCTGACAATGAAACCCACATTCCCGTGGGGAATAGTGGAGGCCATGGGTAAGGAATCTCTTGTATGTTAGTCTTCGAGGTTTCCTCCCATTCTGGTTGTCCCTTTGAACAATATCTTTGGCCCATGGAGCATTGGTGCCCCTCGGAAGCCCGGGGTGTGCTCGTTCTGACTAATCAGGCGATTTTGTGTATCGTGTCGGGACTAAAGACCCGCCGCACCATAAAGGCTACGACATTAATTACATCCCCTCGAAGAGGGGCAAACCCTTGATTAATAATCGGAAAAGGGGGCACTATGGCCTGAAGTTCATAGTAGTAAAGCGAGAGTAAAATCTCAGATTGCGTTTAAACAAACCCCGCATTGGGGTGTAAATGTTCACAGATGTGCATATCGGTCATTCACGGACCATTCTTTATTTGGACGGGAGTCCGTATTAGTAACGCAAGAGCTAGTGACAAAATCGTACGAATGTCTGTCGTGAGTACGGTAAGTTTAATGCAATTGCGGGATTAGATCCCGGTGTATGTTGGTCACCAATGGACCGTTCGTTGTTCGGATGAGAGTCCGCATTTGGAGTATCAAAAATGATGATGAAATAGTATGAATATCTGCCGTAGGTACGGCAAGTTTAATGTAGGGTTGCGGGATCAGATCCCGATAGAAGTGGGACGAATTAGTAAATTGTTGGCCTGAGATGATTTCAGACTATGGCCATGTCGGGAATTCCATAGACCACATCTGATATCATAAGGCATCGTTAATTTTCTCTTTGCACCCAGTCCAAGGGGGAACAAATTACTAAGTGCGTAGCCTGAGCTCACCAACGCGCACCCTCACACCCGACCGAAGGTCGCCACGTGGATCGACCTGTGCGGTCAGGTCGCGGGGATCGACTTGCCCGGTCAGGTCGTAGGGGTCAAGGGGGCAGCGCCCCTTGCGGGGGTTTCCGGGGGCAGTGCTGTAACATCCTGGATCTTTGGCGGATCATTGTCAGGTCCTGCCAAATCTCTATTGAGTTTCAGATCCTTTTAGAAGAGTTTCGGACTGCCTTTGCAGCGTGAGTTGAGAGCACTTCGTTTCGATTATCCTTCAGTTCCTCGACTCGTGGTCGCTACAGTCGCATTGTACTCTTCGCCAGGATCGTTTCGACTATTTTTACGAGTTAAAGCCCACGTCCATAATCCTTCAATTGGCGGATCGTTCTGTGAAGACTCCAAGGGGCCTGTTGGAAGATGTGATTGTAAAAGTTTATGAGTGTTATTTTCCAGTGGATTTTCTCATTCTGGATATGACATCATCCCAGGAATTAAAGCACACTCCAATTATTTTGGGACGACCATTTCTAGCTACGACAAAGGCCAATATAAATTGTGCCACGGGAATGATGGATATCTCATTTAGAGGCAAGAAGGTGTCTTCGAATGTGTTTAAGGCATCTCAATACCCGGACCATGAAGAGGAATGTAATATTGTTGACATATTTAAGGAGCTGATTGATGAGAGTTCGGATGCTAACAAGGATTTGATAGAAGAGGGTAGTATGCTCCAGGATTCGCCTATCTTTTGTGCACCTCACTCTAGAATTGAGCCACTCCCTCCATTGCAAGCTGAACCTATTCTACCATCTTTAGATCAGCCACCCGTTCTGGAATTGAAATCTCCGCCGGATTCTTTGAAGTATACCTATCTAGGCCCTGACCAAACTCTGCCCATAATCATTGCTTCCAATCTCACCTTTGCCCAAGAATCTCAACTCCTAGATGTCCTTCAGGAGCACAGGGGGGAAATTGGTTGGTCAGTGGCAGATTTGAAAGGAATAAGTCCGAACGTGTGCATACATTACATTTATTTGGAAGACAATGCCAAGTCGAGCAGAGAAATGCAATGCCGGCTGAATCCAAGTATGAAGGAGGTGGTAAAGAAAGAAGTTGTTAAGTGGTTGGATGCTGGGACCATATATCCCATTTTTGACAGTAAGTGGGTCAGCCCAACCCAAGTAGTTCCCTAGAAGTCAGGGCTGACAGTTGTAACAAATGAGAAAGGAGAGGAAGTGCCCACACGATTGCAAACGGGGTGGAGAGCCTGTATTGGTTACAGAAAATTAAATTTGGTCACAAAGAAAGATCATTTCCCATTCCCATTCATTGATCAGATCTTGGAAAGACTGGCTGGGCCCGGGCCATTGCCTTGTGGATAATATGGTGATGAATGATGTAATGTAATTTTATACCTTTTGCAGAGGTCTTGAAGGTCCTGAGAAACAAATTGTGGTTCGTTGTTGGTGATGATCGTGCTTAGTATGCCGAACCTATGTTGGCACCCAAAAAAAATAAAAAAAAGGAGAAGAGAAGATGATGAAAAAAAATGATGAATGAAAAGAGATCAAGCCCAATACCAAAGAGAAAGGCGCAGGGGGGTACATGCGCAAATGGAAAAAGAAGAGGGGCAAGCGGAAAAGAAGGTTTTTTTAAAAAAATCAATAGAAGGAAAATCACGTGTTGTGTGTGTATCCCTCCATCCGTGTGGGGCGTTGTTCACCTCCTCCCCCATCCTTCACGTGTTCCTCTCCCAGCAGCATTGAATGCCCGTTGGATGCCCATTCTGCTGGCCGCCGCTCGTCCCTAATGCCCGGGCTCCCTCTCTCTGCTCTACCCACTCTGCCACGTCCCTTTGCATGGCACAACAGCATCATCATCCATGCAGCAACAAAGGGACATCGGAAGCAATAGCAACATGGCAATGTTAGCAACAGCTCCCCGCTTTCGACAACAGTCATGGGCATTCAATGCTCGGAAGTCCATCCCCCTTCCATGGCCACCGGTGGCGAAGCCAGCAGCGTCATTAGCACGGGGGGTCCAACGCCAGACCCATGCCGCAACTCCCTCTCCCTCGTAGTGCCGTCAGCAGCAGCAAAAGGACTAGCCGCGGCCGCGGCACCATGTTCACGGCATCAGCGGCATCAGCAGCGTGGCAACAACAGCACACGGAGCAGTAGCAACAGTCAATGTTGGCTTCAGATCGGGGTCTCCAAATCCCCTATAAAAGTCAGCCTCCAGTGAAGAGAAATCCCTTCGGTCGATGCCAGTGGTGAGCAACTGTTTGTCCAAAAAAAAAGAGAGAAAGGTGAGGAGAAGAGAGAGCTCTGCCCCTCCCACCCCTCTATCTTGGTATCACTTCTATGTTATCCATTGCCCCAGCCCCTTCCCACTGCATTTCCCCTTCCTCATCTCCCCACTATCATCCCCTTCCACCACCATATCTTATTCAGTTCGCAGGTAGCAGATCTAGTGCCTAATTGCAGAGCCTGTCTCAGAGTCATCGCGTGTCTCCTGGTGGCGTGCCATACATATCTGGAAAGCTCGTCGAGGTAGCTTCACAGCCGAGGTGGTCTCGCCAGCATCCGACCTCTCTACTGCCCAGAGAACCCATTCTCCCCCGACTGCGCAGGATCACTCAGGCAAAGAACTAGTGCCCCAGAGAAAGTTTGACCACGGCCACTCCCTTGCAAGTCTGGGCATCAAACTTGGCTGAGAGCTTCCTATACCAGTCCTCTATCATCCCAGGAAGCGGAACGAGATTTGGACTTCATCATCAGGAGTTCCGAATTTTCTCCCCCAGGTGCGCAGATCAGTCCAGTCAGGGCCTGAACAGACACCCCTTCATTCAATGGGCTCTATCTCTCTACTCCGACCTCCTCTGGTGTTCTTTCTGGTCACGTTTCAAAGAAGACTTGTCAATGGTTCTAGAGACTTCAGCCACGCTTGATTCAGAGCTCAGGAGCGCTCGTGGCAACCTCTTCTTCCTACTGCTGAGGTACCTTTGCTGTAAGAACCAGCACTCAGGGACCCTGTGTGTGGCCTATCCCTGACCAGCACCGACGACCAGGGAATTCATCAAAATTCTGACGTCACCCTGATCCAATTACGAAGATTCTCCAACTGGTCTCATCATCGAAAAAATTCGGGAGCGGCTACAGCAGCGTCAACTCTGACTATCCGTCCCCTATTCCAGAGAGCGGACAGAACCAACGGCGTCCACCCGTTTGATCTCACTTAGGCTTTCCCCTTCCCTGCCTGGCCGGCAGATGTGGACGCACTTTCCGACGGGGGAAAAATAAATAATTTATTATTTATGATTGTTGATGGGAATGGTGTTTTCCCGGTTTGTTGAGTGCGTGGGCATGCCAGTCACCGAGGTGACGATTACCCGGGGGCGCCCCGACTCCAAGCCACGCCATGTGGCACTCAGTGAAAAGCCTAGGGGCCTGCCTCAGGACCCCTCCTTTCGACCCTCCAAGGTCAAAGGGAGACCCAACTAAGTCAACCATAGGCTTTGGAGGCCCACAATACCCATATACGGCTCACACACGCGTGCCGGGCATTTTTCCGAACACCTTGGGAGCACGTATATTCCGGCCCTTCTACAACAAACCGTGGGCTGACCCGCGGTTCCAGCATATCCACTGGGTTCTACAATGACCCCCCAGTAAGCCGGGGCCACCCTCGACCCTCAAACATGTGGTGACGAGCCACTCACCTTTAGCTCTCGGGCCAACCCGAGGCTACCCTGCCAACCCACCGTACAACGCGGCATGTAGCACGAGGGCCTACCCACGTGCCCAAGGCGCCTCTCTTCAGCCCCCACGGGCTCTTATCCTTAGCCCAAGGCCTGTCCCAGGGCCCCTCAACCAGCTAGCATGACCGTTCAATAACTCAGGGTGTGTTGGGTATTTACCCGAACACCTTGCGAGCGACAACTATGGCTCGACAAATAACGGCCCCCACAGGCTGATCCCAATACTCTGGAACCCCGTGTCCCTTAAAGGACACCCCCATACGACAAAGGAGGACCCCCAGGGGCCATCCCTCGGGGTTGTGACTTGCCCGGGGCTAGTTCTCCCTATGGCGTCGCCGCACCCCTTGGGGAGGGTGAACTCCTTGGGGGCCGCGCCCTCCCCCTAGCTCGGAGGCCCATCCTAGTTCGATCCCGTGGTGCAAGGTTTGCTCTGGGATTCAATCAAAGTACCAGTATGTGGAAGAAATCGTGAAGAACGCGCACGACAAGGCACGACGGGTCAACACTCAGTCAACGTGCACAAGCAAGCTCCATGTATCCTTCCTGTCCTTTTCTTCTTAGTCAAATTAAGAAGAGAAAAAACCCAAAATAGGGATTTTATAGAGGTGGGGACCACCCCTCTCTCTCCCTCCATCCAGCCTACCGTCAAGTTCTCTCGTCTCGTCCCACATCATTAAGTCTAAATTATTGAATAGGTTTTATTATCTTATTCGTGACGAAAATTGGGTAGCATCTCCCCATCCTGAAGGATTGCGGGGGAGAAGCGGGGAAATACTCATGTAGTGGAGCAAACCCCTAAGAGCCGGGTGGCACAACGGCGGCCAACAGACCCAAACGGATAGGAAACCCTGAGGGCTAGCCTACTAGGGGCACCAAGGTCCATGGGTTAAACCGAGCGGATAAGGTGACCAATAAGGGAAACGACAACCCCAAGTGCTAGCCTGCAAGCGGCACGCGACCCGTAGCCAACACTACTTCTGAACCAGGGACGACTTGTAGGGAAGGAAAACCCCGAGGGCCTGCCTATGAGGGGCACACATCCCTTAGTCACCACGGGTCCCAAAGGATTATGGATTTTGATTGTTGGGTTGAAGCCCCTATTGATATTCACCCTGTGGCCCTTGGGGGATATCCATCACTCACTGATGGAACCCTTTTGACCAATGGGGTTCTAATGCAGTGGGGTATATTCCCCTCCCCGGGTTGTTCAAGCTAAGCCCATGGGAGACGACCCAGCTCAAGGACTCTGAATCATGAATGGAGTGCAAGGGGTATACAGTACATCGTACCATTCAGTTGGTTCACAGATTACCATGCACGAGTTAGGGTGTTAATACTCACGGGCTAAGGGATTGGCATCTGTGGAGGTGGGTAGTTTGGTGTGCAAATTAGAGGGCATGGGATGAACATGTTGACATCCATGGAGTTAACGGGGTTGGCTTGAGCCAGGATAACGAGGATGCAGGACATGGCCATTAAAGCAAGTAGCACAACATGATCTGAGGAGGTGGCTCCCTTTCCTCTACTCTACAAAGGAGAGGTAGGGGTACTGGGGGAGTCAACTCCATAACTACATTGGGGGACACACCCACATACGGATGTGCTCCCCTTCCCCATCCATGGAGAAAAACCCACATGTACACAACACATTCGATTCACACTTTCGCTATGTGAAGGATGACTTCTACTAGTAGTTTTCTAGCGTTTAATGCCCACAGCCTAGAGAGGGGAAGAGAGCTCTTGGGGAGAAATTGATCCCATATCATCATGGCTCAAGCCGGCCATGGTGTGTGAAGGTTGACTTTAATACTATGAAGGCGACATTGAAAAGGACGGGGGCCACCCCCACATGGGGGAGACGAAGGATTTCTATGATTTCTTAGAAGAGGCTGCACTCATCGACATTGGACTGGTGAATGCTCAGTTCACTGAGCCCAACTTGAGGCCTTTACTGGCTTGCTCCACGCTAGACAAGTCTCTGTTATCGATGGACTGGGAACATCACTTCCCTCATATGTAGGCAACTTGTCTAGCAAGGAAAACTTCGGATCACAAACCCATTTTGTTGAAGACCAACCGCAATCAAGTGAGAAATTAGATATTCAAATTTGAGAGGTGTTAGTTGAGGAAGGAAGATTTCATAGACACTGTCAGGAGGGCTTGATATGTATAGAGACATGCAAGTTCTTTCATGGCTATTTTAGTTGGAAAGCTAAAGCATTTGTCACTGGTTCTCAAAAGATGTGTTGATTAAACCCTACCCGACAAGATGGCTAAAGATAGAATCCTTCAACAGTTGGAAGGTCTTGATTGCTTGGAGGAGGCGGGATTGTTAGATGACTCTAACAGATTATGCAGGGACACCATGAGGGGAGAATTTGAAGATATCCTTATCAGGGAAGAGATTTATTGGAAGCAGAGATCGAAGGAGAGGTGAATCAAAGAAGGCGACAAAAACAATAAGTACTTTAGACAAGAAATGTAGAATCGGATCGGATCAGATTGGATCGACCGATCCGAGGATTGGTTTTCGATCAATCTGATCTGATCCTGATCCAACCTACCCTAATCCAAGGCAATAATCTAACCAGATCGATCGATCTGGAGCGATCCCCACCTTTAATTTAAAAAACACACACACACACCGGAAAGAACAGAAGGAGAAGAAAAAGACAGAAAGATCCCAGTGCACTTGTTGTTGTTTAATTCCCTAAACCATGTTTGTAGATTGCTTGCCGATGTTTGATGGCTCCAACTTCTCTACCTAGTTAGGTAGGATGTGCAAGTTTGTGATTACTACTGATCCAAACCTATGGGCTTTAATTTCTCATGGGCCACATAAATTGTTTAAAGAGAAGTCCAAATGGACTGAGGATCATAAATTGAAATGTAGTGATAATATCAAGGCTCTACAAATGATGAAAGCTACCGTGAATATCACTATCCTTCCTTCCTTATCTTCATGCAGCTCTGCCAAAGAAATCTTGGATAATCTAACTGCCATCTATCAAGAGGAGAATCACAAATGCTTGATGGCCAAAGTAAGTGATCAAACAAGGGATGGAGAATGTGAAGAGGTAAGCTCTATCTTTGAGAACTTCTCCATGGAAGATTGACAAAATACTTATGCTGAATTGCTTGACATGTATGAAAAATCAAGAAAATAGAATAAATCCTTGAACAAGAAGTTAAATAATTTAGCTCACATTAATTTTGACAGTGAAAGCTTGAAAGCCTTGAAGTCTGAAAATGATGATCTTAAAAAATAAATTGAAAAGGCTAAAAAGAAACTAAAAGATCTTGAGAATGAAAACAATTTGATTCTTGAAAAATTGGAAGCTGTTGAGGTAGTAAATGTAGAATTTTAAAAAAATCTTGAAAAATATGAAACAAAAAATAGAAAACCAATACATGTTCTGATAATTCTGCCTACATTAAGTGTTCTTTTGTGAAGGAATTGAATGAGAATCTCCTCTCTAATCTTTAATGATAGAAAGACCTAATTGCTTCTTTGAGAGAAGAAAATAAAGAATTATTGGATAAGAAATTAGAACTTAAACAAGTGGAGGAGGAGTTAGAAGAAGAATTAAGCTCAACGCCCAACGTTGAAAAATATGTCGAGGAAGTTGAAAATTTGAAAGAAGAAAATAAGAGGATCAATGAGTTGAACATGGCCATGTCCGATAGATAAATCAGGGGTGAGCTTCCTATCACTGGCTCAATAGGGATCCCGTGGAATCCCAACCAAGAAAACAACGACGGAAGGGAAAGAGTTACGCTTGCTACAGAAAGAACAGCAGTAACAGCAGGAACAGTAACCTACGGCGGCCAGTAAAACCTTGGCTCTACAGCTACTCCTACTGTATCGAAAAATATGACCCAGTCTCCCGTCGGGGGACAACCAAGTCACGCACTCGACATCTTGATTCCACGATCGGGGGACCTCCAGACACGAACCACTCTAGCCACGCTACTAGGAAAATGTCACGACACCTCTGTCGTGGAGGCCTGCCCTCACAGAAGGCCCCATGTCAAAACCACGTGGTCAAGAACACAGTCACGACCTCGCCATCGTGAACTCAATGTTGTCTAGGGAAACCCTCAATGACGCTCACCGAAAATCTCAGACCTCGACTCCGGGAACACTCACGAAACCACACATGAAACTCCGTCTCGCAGATGGAAAATAAAAATCGAGACACGACAACTCACGTCACGTGACGGGAGTACCGCCCACTAGAAGAACGACCGGATGCGTCCCCTGACATCTTACACCGCATCACAAGTGTCTAGCTACAATGACCCAGGCGCGAGACTTAGACACACTTAGTAACTAGAAGTACCACAAAACAAGGACTAGCTGAGGTCGCGTTCATCAGCGTGGGTCTGAAACCCTCAGCCCCGTGTGCACAGTCAAACCATATGGCCTAGGTCTATCCTCTAGCTGAGAATTCCTCCACTAGCCCGAACTCGGCGGTACGCGGGGGCCCTATGGTAACCAGCCTACTCACCGTCTCTCTCGGGTACACCGCTCAGCCACTCCCAGGCATGCCAGCACACGCGCGCCGAGGGAAAGCTACAACTAGTGGATGTGTCAGAGAATGTGGACACTAAGAACCATGCATGCATCCATTGCGAGTAACGCGAGAGAACAGGTGGCTCACGGCCACTAGACTCTAGATAGTCCTCTAGACCTATTAAACTTAACGATCCTTGAGTTACGAGACTCGAGGTCAAGATCGTTGCATGTGACAGCACTAAGTCGTCAATCTGGCATAATCTCTTGGTCCGAAACCACGAAATGATGACTCACGAGGTAGTTCACAACCGCCGAGACTCTCCCCTCAATAAGGGAACTTGAGAAACTTCCAGTCCCAGGCTGGTCAACTGGACTCACAGTCAGAGGCCACACACGTGGCTCACCGACCTGGAAACCTCACGACGTATGGGAAGGACCCTCCGTACACACACCGGCTCGCGAGGACTCACTCGAGTACCTGACGGAACCCAAAGCACACCCAGGGTCACTCGGACCCTCTAAACACACGGGCGGGCTAAATGAGACAATGCGACACCTCCGGACACCCCCAAAACACAAACGCAGGTCTCACGGTGTCCGAAACATTCACGAGGCCGAAGGTCAACCATTGGGTCACAATCACGTCGACCGAGGACCAACACGATGCACAACAAACACAGTAACACGGAGAATTGCCTGGTGGTCCGACCTTGGGCCACCACAGTCTCTAGCGGCCCAACTCCGGTCCGTCACAAGGACTCTAGCGGCCCAACCTTGGCGCGCTAGAAGACAGGTCACATTGGCTCTGGCACTCCCATCTCAGACCGCCATAGCGCTCTAGTGGACCAACCTTGGCCTGCTAGAAGCCCTCTGGTGCCCATGTCGATGGCCGCTAGAGGCACGTGACCCCAACGGTCAGAAATTCGCGCCCCGAGGTGCAACAGTCAAAATCGAAAGTAGCGGCCGACGCTACAGCCACTACAGTAGTTGGCGGTTTATCGTGCTATTGCCAGCGGACGAAAATCCCTTCCGACAAAACAGTAACAAGTGGCACACCCACCTTAGGCCGCCAAGGCATCTGGCGCGCCTACTTTGGGCCGCCAGTGAGTGTGGCGGTTTCTGGAAGGGCCGCCACACCCACCCGAGAACGGGACGGCGGGAAGAATCCCAAAACTCGTTCTACACCCCGATCATCCACGGATGAGGGAGAAAACAAGGGAGAAGCTCCCCCAACACCCCTAGCATGCATCTATGCCCTCGAATCAGTCTGAAAAGTGACGAAACGACGGATCGACATACAAGCCCTAAAACATGAATTTTTTCCAAAATGCCCAAATAAGCCCGCTCGGCTCACCACGGCCTATGAAACTCGTGGGAAAGGAAGTGCACGAGTCAAGGTTCTGTCCCCCTACCTCCACCGAAGATTCGACACGCCGTGGATGCCGTTCTACGAAGAAACGCCCCATGAAACCTTGCCGGCACCCCACGCTCGCAAACCGGCTTCACCGCTCCCTCGTGCCTCGATCCTCGACCCATCCTCGCCTTCCTCGTCGCCCACACCACCCCGCCTCGCCCCCACCCTGGTCCGTTGACCGTCGAAGAGGTGAGAGTGAGAGGAGAGTGTGAGAGAAGAGAGAGAGAGTGAGAAATGAGGGAAGAGAGAGGAAGGGGTTAATATATAGAAAATCTAAACATTCAAGAAATACAGAAAATATGAAAAAATTACCTCCACGATCCTCGGAAGATGCACAATACAGCGGTACCGTCCCAAAGTCGAAGAACGTAATGGTTCACCCTGCACAGTGCTCCTAAGGATCATCAGAGAAAAATACACGTAAATCACAAAACATACTATGGGACCCACAAAAAGGATCCGCATAATACCTAAAAAATCCGAGGCATCCCTCCCACCTTAAAATAATTTTGCCCACAAAATTCAGGACAAGCACCAAGTGACAAGGGGAGAACGCCATAAACCACCTGACAACGCCGTCAGATCCCCAACCAAACCTCAATATTCGTAAAAACCACGATCCTAAGGGACGCGGCCAGACAATGATCACGGACAATGCCTCGCTCATAACCCAAGACACATTGATCATCAGAGTTGGCACATGCAAGAAATACAAGTCTGGTGTCACCTCAGCCAACATAAAAATCAACCACAGCACCGCTGACACC
The DNA here is from genome assembly GCA_024336825.1 of Amorphophallus titanum. Lineage (NCBI taxonomy): Eukaryota > Viridiplantae > Streptophyta > Magnoliopsida > Alismatales > Araceae > Amorphophallus > Amorphophallus titanum. The sequence goes on from JANBPO010008917.1 coordinate 2,806,427, forward strand.
ACCATGATCTCACTCACCGAGGACACGCGCTCCTCGTCACGGGAACCAACACCGGTCAACGGCCACGCCCGGCGGGCCAACCAGATGCCAGCTTCACAGCTCACTGACCAATCCCATGCCTTGCACCAAGGACGACCAACACTGAGCTTCCACCAGCTTACACCTGGCAAGCCAAATGCCCTCAGCAACGCAGCCAACTCTGCCAGAAGACAAAGTTCTCACAACCCCAAATCCAATCCAGGGAAAGGCACACATCATAATCAGTCACCCAAGGCCCCGCTGGCATACAGCTCACGCTATTCTCGAGCCCCAACAACCAGCATCTTCTGTCTATGAAAGACCATCCACGGGTCACCAGATACGCATCAACGGGAAACCTTGACTTGCTCAGCTTCTTCCTTCTTTCCTGGTCTTGCACCAGATCTGAAGGGCACATTCCAAATCTCGACAGGCCATCCGTGGACTCTCCCACAGACCATTACCACATCACAAGCCCAAATCTTGCTCGGACGCCGCATCCGATCCGATCCTCACGCCAACTCTACCCTATCAGGGGAGCACGGCGAAACCACATGACAGGATTCCACAATCTTTGATCCTCACGTCACTCGACTCAGGCTCACAGGGAAATCATCCCATGTTGGCCATAGACCAGGGATCACCATATCCAACGCCAACGTCTCATCAAAGACCACCACACACAAGTACCGTCCGATTGCTATCCAATCACAACTTATCTCAACCATTCCAAACGGACGCCCGTCAATCCCGATTCCGCTCTCACCACAGCGCCTCGAAGCACAACCTCTTACAATCCACGGCACATCTCTCCAAGACAACCAAGTGCCGCTTGCTATTACAACAACCTGGTCGACGACGCCGCGACCAATACACATGGATCCCCAGACAATACACTTCTTACCATGGTCGACCGCTCGGTCAACCTCACCAGCCGCTCACGGCCACCAACCGGGACCCATAATCTGCCAGAGATCACTTCTCCAGAACCACGATCTCATCCAAGGACACAACTTCCAACACGAGTCGAGTACACAGCTTACCGACTCTGACCATCACGTCCTCGACCTCCGTCAGGCTACATCTCGACGACCCTGTCTGGGTCTAACCCCAACACCTGACACGGCTTCCAACGCATGAACATGGTACTCATGTGGCACACTTACCCACATATTTTCCCAACTCTCCATCCAGCCAATGCCATAATCCACAATGCCTCCAGCAACGACACGTCGATGGACATGGCTCACGCAGCCAAGACAATCACATACCGAGGAACCAATCCTTTGATGCTCTACACATCCTCGGCAACTCCGCAAGCTCCAATTCACAACACCTCGGAAGACACAACACCAACCACGAATTCTCACAAACATCGCCTAACCGGCACTCATCCTTCTGGAGCAGCGCTAACACCCTTACACATCAGGGGATGGACAACGCTTCTCACAAACAGCCACACACTAGCTACATCGGTTAAGCTAGCCGCTGCCACATGCTCCTCTCTTACGCCCGCCTCTGACCTCAAAACCAATAATACACCAAACGCTTACCAAGGAGTGATGAGAATCCACCAAAACACCAGGCTCGACGGCCGCAATACCTGTAGCCACCGGACATCATTCTCTCGAATCTGTCCGTGCTAACACCAACCCATCCTCGAGCTGCCACCACGCGGACCACCACGCCAAGAGCTGCAACACGAACCATAATCGGCACCCGCCAACGCTCATCCTCGAGTTCCGAACCTGCCACTACCACACGATCTCGAACCAAATCCAGGGCAACCACAGTCCAATCCAAGAAGATCCTCCGCTCATCCGAGCACATCTCGACCAGAGCGCTCACTCTGCCACCTCGAACCACGATCTCAACACCTCAGGGGCTGGATAAATCCTCAGTTGGAGTGGCCAAAACCAGTAATAGCTCCCTCAGAACATACTCACGGCCACCTAACCACGGAAAATCCTCACCAGCCACCTGACCTCGCTGCAATTCCTCGAACGCAGCACCGCAGCAACGCACGTGCCGGCAACCTCTGCCCAACGCAGCACAACAGGGGCCACCACCGATGAGGGAGAAAGCTCTCAACCTCAATCCTTAGACCCCGCGCCGGCACTCCGACAAGAACAGCAACCACCTTCACAGCGCCAACGCCGCGCCCTCACGCGAGAAACCAAGCGAAAATCAAACACAAAACCCTATGCCAGCTGCCGACTGTACTGGACCTTACGGACTTTGATCACTGTAATATCTCGAATTCCCATGTACTTCTACAATCATAGCTCTGATACCAACTATAATGACCCGAGATCCAGATACTGAGAATACCCGATACCATTCGAATCCTAGCTCGCCGCCCACGTGCTGGAGGGCTCGAAAGGGCTAAAAGGATAGGTCTGGTGTACACAGAAATAGAAAATAAAGTAGGATAACAGATATAAATAACTAACTACAATAGAGGCCAGTCTAATAAAAGTATAGTCTAAAGTAGTAAAACGTAGCAAATGCCAAGTGAACACTCGACCTGACGAGCCGGTAGCTAAGAACCTCTACGCAACGGCCTCAAACCTCAAGGAAGAACTGTCGCACCTGAAAACCAAGGGTGAGTCTCCTATCACTGGCTTAGTACGGGTCCCGCAGAATCCCAACCAAAAATAACGGTGACATGGAAAGCATCAACAACATCAAAGACAACAGTAACAGCGGGAACAGTCAACACGGTGGCCGGTAAAACCTCGACTTTACAACTACTCCTACTATACCAGAAACACATCCCGATCTCTCATTGGGAGACCACCAGACTATGAATCACCCTAGTCACACTACTAGGAAAATGACCAAGCCATCGGGAACTCAACGCTATCTAGGGGAAAACCCTCAGTGACGCTCACTGGAACCCCTAGACCTCGGCATCGGGAAAAATGCCCAGAACTCCACACAAAACCACGTCTCACAGACGTGAAGCGGAACTCTACTCACAAGAAACTCACGTCACGTGAAGGGAGTACCTGCCCACCAGAAGCAAGGCCAGATGCGTCCACTGACGGCTTAGTCTACAGCCTCAGGTGTCTCACTGCGACGCCCCAGGCGGAGACAGAGACACCGTACAATAACCAGGAACATAAAATAAGGACTAGCTGGGGTCGCGCTCATCAACGTGGGTCTGACACTCCCAGCCACGTGTGCATACACTAACCATGCGCCCTAGGTCTGACCCTCTATGTCACGTCCCGACGTGGAATATCGAGGACGCGACGAGTCGTAATCAAGCGTATCGATCAAAGCATGTATAAGTCTAATTTGAAGACAAAGGTAGATGAGAAGAAAATCACACTTTTATTTTCTCAAAATGAAGTTTTACAACACTAATTCATAAGCCATAAAGACAAATTACAAACTTCCAACTTTCCAAATACATAATCCTTGTAAAAATGCTAATGATCTACATAAATCCTAGGGAAAAGAAAATCACTCTTCCACTCTTGTCCATTTCTCTGTTCATTGTCATTTCCTGCAACAATTAACCAAAACTTAGGGTGAGCAAAAAGCTCAGTAGGATTTTATATCTCTAAAACCAAGCAAGTTTAACATTTTGGTGTCTTGTTTCTTCGTCAAGGGAAAGTATGTCCCGGACAGAGAAGTGTGCTGGGATTCTCTTCAGCTACTTTAATATTCTACTGGTGCTTCTGACGTGATAGCCTCAACTCTTTAGACCTTTTATCCCTGCCCTTAGGGTGCTCTTAAGGAGCTGGCTCAGAAGGTAGTTCATCTTTTTCTTCAGGTGGCTTCTGAACTTGTTGCGCCGGTCTGACTGGTTCTTTCTCTTGCATAAATTTGATGAAGCTTGGAATGGTCGCGTAGTTTTTACTTGCTAGAGGAGAGGCTGCTGAGGGTAGGGTAGGAGCACCCTTGACCCTCCATTGTTTCTGCAGACATGGCCGCTTACCCTCTCGAGAGGATAGAAATTCAGTGAAGGAGGGAGCTTCCTTGCTACTTGCATGCTCAGGGTAGAGCCCTGGTGGAGGAGGAATCTTTGCCCCTCTGACATTAGGCTGGGGAACCTGGTATGGTGGTTCACCGCGTAACATGATGTTGTGGTTGGCTTTGAGAGGATGCCCCCATTTTCTTCCCGACCTGGTAGCATGTTGAGAGGTGGAATCTTTAGCTTGATTTGCCTCTGCCAGCGCAAGGCATATCTCTTCATCTTCTTCTTCAGAGATTCAGACTATTTCAAATAGGGTCGCAAGGGTGTTGCAAGATATGGCCAGGCCTCTTCCTCTGTTCTTGGATTTCTTCTTCTTTTTATTCACAGTCGGCGGCTGCTCCTGCGGAGGCTCGTCCCATATGCCAGGTTCTTTGGCTTTAGCTTCGGTCTCTTCTGTTAATTTTAGGGATTCAAGCTGCTCCCACGGGACATATTCTTTCAACTGGACAGGCTAAATTTCAGGCTGTTCATATTCATCTAGCCCATTGATGATTTCCTGAAGCCGTTCCACTGCCAGATTATCCTCTTTGTGCACCCGCATACGGATGTGTTTCTTCTTATTGTTGGTAAATCTTCTGACGACCAGCTAAGGATCCGTCTCATGCCAGACGGGGGTCACGGCCGGGTTTGCACAAATTTCAAAATTTTTATTAAAAATATATAAAAATATGTATCTTGTGTAAAAAAGTGATTTCCTACAACTTTATCTTCAGAAAGGAACCCAGAATAAAATTGGATTAGGCCCAATTTCACGTTTAAAGCTAAAAATCATAGCTTTTTATACGAATAACCTAAATCACCTAATTGGACCTTAATACTCGGCCTAATGGGCTCTAATCGAAGCCTAACCCTAGCCCAACTCTAGAGGATCAATTTCTCCCTGAAAACCCTAACCCTAGACCCTTCGATTTGGCGCGGCGGTGGTGGATTTGATCGGCCCCCAAAATTTTTACCGATTTCTCCTATTAGGACTCTTGGGCCGAATTCGATCTCTAGAAGCTTCAATAGGGTCTATAAATAGAGGGCTTCAAAGACTAGGGTTCTTTATTTGGTTCGTTGACCGATGGCGTGGGTGATCGTGGCCGGAGTTTGATAAATTTTGGGTGGGGAGGCGGCGCATTTAGGGTTCCGGCAACCCCTTCCTTCTCTTCCTCTTTTCATCGATTAAGGTAGGTTTCTCTCAGTCCTAATCTAATTAAGTAACATGAATGTATTGATCTCGTTCTTAGCCTTCTTTTGAGCCTATTTTGCCCAATTTTGGCCATCTATATTGTGCGTATTCTTGATTTTTTTGAGAGTATACGAGTAGGGTTCTTACTCTCATCAATTCCGTTTGATTTATGTAGGTTAACCATAATTAAATCCTAAAATTGACCATGGTAAAATGTGAGTTTTCAAGTTATCTATCTTTTGATGGTAAATAGCCTAATTTTTTATGCGGGACGGAGCGCGAACCTCAGACTCTAGCTCGCGAATGTCCCTAAATGAGGGAAACGTGGGACCTACACAATTGAGGAACCGGCAATGAGTCCGGTAGTCAACTCTCTCTTGTGCCTGGACTGGGTCACCGGATGGATCTCGCTCTCTCTCACAACGGTGAATAAAATATTTAACGAGCTAATTAATCCTAACACTCTAGCAAGCACAAATCACGGTGCCGAAGGCTGAATCAGGGCAAAACCTGAGAAAATTGATATGGTTCAACACATGCCAAAAATCACCAAAAACCCCGAAGCAGGGCTTCAAAATACATTATGGGGCCACTGAATCAACCCAAGGGCCACCCTGGACCACAAGCTCTCACTGGATCAGTTTCGGGGCCAAATGTTAAAATTACAAGAATGCCCCTAGGTGAGTCGACGACAGCCCCGCCTTGCTCCTTGAGTCGGTGCCCGCTCCTTCGATCGATGCCCCCTCCATTCCTGGTGATTCGGTGCTAGACTTCCGTGAATGGTAGAGCGGTGGTTCGGTGGAGACACGCCCATCCCCTCGCCCGGACGACGCCCCGTTTCGCTAAAAGAAGGCCCTGCCTTCGAGCGCAAGAGAAGGGATTGGAGAGAAAAAAAGAGAAGAGATACGGAGCAGAAAAAGGAGAAGAGATACGAAGAGAAAGGAGAGAAGCAAGAAAGAGCAAGCAGTAGAGAGAAAAGAAAGAGGAAGAAAGCGGAAGAAGGAAAAAAAGAGAGGAGAAGAGGGGAAGAGTGAAAGAGATCTCCTATGTAGGTCTCTACTATAGAGAAGTCCCGGGAGAGCCAATAGTTCCCTTCTTTTGTCTTCACTTCTGACCTTTCGTTCTATCCTTTTCTTTTAAGCTCATATACTCCCTCTCTTATTTGATCGAATGAAATAGGTGTGGTTGTGGTTGTGCATCCAACTGTTCCCATATTTGAGTTATTAAGGGTGTCTGCTATTTCTCTTATTTGCTACTTGCTTTCGATTGATTCTCGGTAGATCGTGTTTCTTCGCCAAAGTCATGGGGTGGTAATCTGAATGTGAGGAGGCCCATCGAGGGCTATATCTTCATTGACGATCCTTGGATCATTCGGTCTCCGCAGCCCCTCCGCTCTAGACCCGACGTCCCGAATGCCCTCTGGCCTTGCCCAGTGGGCAACAGTATGGTCCCCACCCTAGGATTATATGGCGTTCTTGAATGCTCCCCCCTCCTCAGCCACACTAGCCCAAGCACTCAGAAAAATAGAGCACTATTTCTTCCTCTTATCCCATGGATCGCAGAACACCCTCCCCTTGCTGCCAAGGCCATGTCCCTCCTCCTACACCCCCGCCTCTGCAGACATCGGTGCCACATCACCACCCCCTTACCTGTAATCCTCCCATGCTGCCTACTCCTCTCCATAAACCTGCCCCTCCACCTTGCATGCAGCATCGTCGTGACCATACCCTTGTCCCCGTCGTAGTCCACGCATGCGACATCACAGCCGTCACCGTTTAGTTCCTTAGCCATTGTCTTGCAGGGCCAGACCACCCATCACCGATGCCACCACTGGCAACACTAGCTATTCTTGCCACTGCCATCTCTGTGTTCCCATGCACGGGAGCTCACCATCGAACAGCCCAGCAGGACATCCACCATCTAGCTGCTCGAGTGGAAGATGGCCCCCCTACACACAGTCATCCAGTAGCTCCAAGGGCCCTGCTGTCGACTGCCATCGCTCGTGACGGCTAGTGCAGTCCCAATCGCGACCACCTAAGCTCTACCAACAAGAGCAACTCGAGCCCACTGTCACCGCTACCAATGCCCTGCCAGCTACCACCTACAGCTTTGTCGGCTACTGCGAAGCCCCCCCTCCGACCGATCACCATTCCGGGAACACAAGATCAGCACCAATCCCTCCGAGCAGGCTGAGCATGGTGCCGACAAATGCAGGGGTCCTGCCCTACTGGAGCTCCACTGCTGCCACCCCCCCATCCCCTCCGAGCGCGGTGAGCATAAGGCTCCGTCCTCCAAGCACGGCGAGCACGTCCCACCCCTCCCCCTTAGCGAGCACAGCACGAACGGTCACTCCCCTACCCCAGCACGTCGCGACCCCACCGCCGAGCACGGTGCTCGCGATGAAATATGATGCAAATCAGGCTGGGTTTGTTTGACATTTTCTTATTAGTTAGGAATCTTCTAGGTTGTATGGGACAAGTTGTGCCCTGGTGGATCCCATTTCTTTCATAGCACATGTGTAAGTGCTTAGATTAGCATATTATTATTATTTCTAGCTATTTCTGACTGTACGTCCCGATATTCTGTGTCGGCGCGTGGCAGCCACCGTGGCAAGGGCCCATGGGGTCGTCGGTTGGGAGAGGCACGGTGTGTGCCGTTGGAAGGGGGCCGCCATGCTCCCCTGCCGTCACCTTCCACTCTCCTCTTCTCTTCCCTTTCTCTTCTCATTCTTCTTCCCCCTTTTTTCTTTGCTTAGAGGGCAACGAAGCCCTAGGCTTCTCCTTTCCCTCTCCCCCTCTTTCTTCTTCTTTCCTCCTTTCTCCTTCTCCTTCTCTTGGTGCGGTGGGGCAGAGGTGAGCACCCCCGGTGCCGCCTTGTGAAGGGCCCCCCTAGGGGGTATGTCGATTAGGGAAGGCATAGGGTGTGCCATTGGAAGGGGAAGGGTCGCTCGGTGTGCCGGGCGAAGGAGTGGGGTAGTGGATCAGTGGAGGGGCCACGCGAGTGTGATGGCAAAGGGACACTAGAAGCGTGTCGGCCGAAGGCACTGGGTAGCGTACTGAGGAAGGGCACAAGACAACGTGCCGGGTGAGGGGCACTAGATGTGTGCTGGGTAAGGGCACAAGGTAGCGTGTCGGGTGAGGGGCACTAGGAGTGTGCCGGGTAAGGGCACAGAGCTACGTGCCAATGGAACAGAGGCCAGCTTGAATGGATTGAAGGAACATCTGGTGCTGCCTGCTGGGCACGCCGTGACTTTTGTTGGGGCCGTCACTCCTTGTGGACGAGCACCTGTTCTTCTCCTTACGGCCCCTGCCTAGGAGAGACTCTATCAAAATTTTGTCAGAATTTATCGGTATTTTTTTCATTTCATTTCAGTGTCACCTCTTCTGGTCTTTTCCTTTGCATGTGACCCATTCTGACCTTGAGGCTTTTGCATCTTGTAGACAAATGGCTGCCCCAAGTAGTAGTTCTGCCTCAGCTACTGCCAGTGCCAAGTCTGCTCTATCGCTGGCCGTTCCACCAACCCGGGGACGCTTCGACTCTAAGCCACGACACGTGGCACCCAGTAAAAAGGCCAGGGGCTCACCCCGAGACAGCTTCCTTCAACCCTCCAAGGTCAAAGGGAGACCTAATCAAGTCAACCACATGCTTTGGGGGCCCACAGCACTCATATGTAGCACACACACATGTGTTCGACATTTTTTCGAACACCTTGTGGGCGTGTATATTCCAGCCTTTCTACAGCAAACCACGGGCCAACCCGTGGTTCTAGCATACTAATCGAGTTCTACAATGACCCTCCAGTAATCTGGGCCCACCCCCGACCCTCAGACACATGGCAATGAGCCACTTTTCTTTAGCTCTCAGGCCAACCTGAGGCTACCCTACCAACCCGTCGTACAATATGGCACGTAGCACGAGGTGTAGCCCACGTGCCCCAAAATGTTTCTCCTTAGCTCCCACGAACTCTTACCCCCAGCCCAAGGCCCATCCCGGGGCCCCTCAACTAGTTAGCCAAGCCGTTCGACAACCCGGGGTGTGTCGGGCATTTACCTGAACACTTTGCGAGCGGCAACTACGACTCCAAGAACAACGGCCCCCACGGGCCAATCCCAGTGCCCCAGAACCCTGTGTCCCTCAAAGGACACTCCCAGATGATAAAAGAAGACCCCCGGGGGCCATCCCTTGGGGTGGCGACCTACCTGGGGACCATTCACCCCAGGGTGTGGCTGCGCCCCTAAGGGAGGGCGAACTCCCCGGGGGGCCGCGCCCTTTCCCCAGTCTGGAGTCCCGACGGCTCTCCCCAGTCCCAGTTCATGCAAATTCCCAGTCCTATGTATGGTGCAAGGTTCATGCAAGGTCTGTTCATCGTACTCGTGTGTGGAGAAAGCCGCAAAGCATGCCCATGACGAGGTCAGCACCCGCACAAAAGCTCCACGTATCCTTCACAAACAACTGTCCTTTTCTTTATGAAGGCGAATATGTTAATCCGTGATTACGAGCTATTTCGGATAAAGGATGAGGAAAATATCTGTCGCCCCTCTCCCCTCCCTACGGCTCTCACCCACACCACTGCGCCGGAGACCCTTCCTTTCTCCTCCCTCTTCTCTTCTCGGCACACCTCCCCATCTCTCCCTTTCCCTGCACTCACACCCCCCTTGTCACTGCTCTCTCTCTCTCTCTCTCTCTCACATGCACGTCCCATGCACCTCCCTCCCCCTTCGTCTCCGTTATCCCTCTCTCTCAACAAGCCTTCGCCATTCTCTCTCCCAGAGCCGGCCACCAGTCGCCTCCTCTTCGCTCTCTGCACCACCGCAGCTTCCGCCACTAGCTGCGTTCCCACTGTCTCCCCCTCTCCACTGCATGCACACACACCACTGCACCGCTCTCCCACTCGTCCTCGCCACCGCACCCACACACACCTCGCCGGTGTCGACTCCCTCTCCCTCTCTTCCCCTCCACCACACGCACACGCACCTCCGACCCTTCTCTAGCCTCTCTCTCTTTCTCTCTCTAACCTACACACACACTGCACTACCTCTTCATCCTCCCCCCTCTGTCTCCGTTCTCCCTCTCTCTTTCTCTCTCTTCTCACACCCTCTCTTTCTCACCCCACTCTGTGTCTCATTCTCTCTCACCATCTCTCCTCTCTCGATCTCGCTTCTCTCTATCTCTCACCTTCTTTCTCACACCGCACACACTCTTCCCATTTTTTATTATATTTTTCTTTTATTTTTTAACTCCTCTCCACTTCTATCACTCTTTCTCTCTCTACATCTCTCTCTATTTCTCTCTTTCTAGCCTCTCCTAAGACAGCGCAAGATGGGCATCACTGGCTTCGGGTTAGTGGAGATCAAAGGCTCAGGGAGACGATGTCGCCCCGACACTACGGCCGCAATCTCTCTGCCCCTCGTCCTCCTCAGTGTTACTTAGGATTTATTTTTATTTAGAATTATAATTTTTATTTTCACTCATCATATTGTAAACATTATCTTTTTAATTAGTGAAAATCATGTATTTTTATTCTCTCTCTTTCTAGATCTCTCTCTGCCACACATTTTTAAAGTGCTGGGAGGCAACACATTGATGGATGCTCCAATATCTACCAAACATTGTTTAATGGCCACTTTATTAATATCAACAGTGATGCACAATGCATACTTCCTGGCCGGCCTCGGAGCTAACTCATGCTCATGAAAGACAATAGCTAGTTGGTCGCCTCTCGGGGTTAAAACTAAAGTAATTTATTCAGCGGGGATGTCTTCATTGACCATCACCTTTTGTAGATACTGCTATAAAGTCTGTTGGTGAATGGTAGATCTCTTAATCAATTCCAAAATAGAAATCCTGGCTGGGGTTTTGTCCAGATGCTTTAATAGGTCATATTGGGTACCCGGTATGGATTCCTATTCTTGCTCCTGCTCCTCTTGCCCCTGTGCGGTCACTTGCTCTCGTTGCGGAAACACATAATGGAATATCCATCCATTGCAGAGCACCATAGTTTGTGACAATTGTGCCTTTGTCGGGTTTTGGGTAGGCGGAGGATCGGTGGATGTGGAAGAGATATCGGGGTTAACATGTGTGGTGGTGGGTAGTGCAGGTCCAATGGGAGAGGAGTTGGAAAGGAAAGGCGGAGCCTGGGTGGGTGGAGTAGTTGTAGGCCGAATGAGGAGGGGCCTAGGTGGATGTGGCATATTTGCGGCAGGCATGGTAGGTGGTAGTGACGGCCGAGGCAAAGGGGTAGTAGTAGTGTGAGGAGGAACGGGTGTCGGCGAGGGGCGAATAAGGAGAGGCCTGACTGGCGAGGGATTTGTAGAAGTAGGAGGGATTTGTGGTAAGGAAGAGTTTGCAGGGGTACGAATGAGGAGAGGCCTTTGTGACATGGGGGCAGTGGTGGTGGTGCATAAGAGGGGATTTAAAGGCTGAGGTAAAGGTGTAGGTTGGGAGATTGTTCTTAACAGACGTGGAGGTTGACTCGAGGTTTGGTTAATGGCCCCAACAGAGATGCTTTCTTCATGCCATCCTTGCCCTCTCTCCACTTCCTGGAAAGAGGTGACATGGTTGGCCCCCCCCCCCCCCCGGGCGAGCCGCTACCATGGGGGAGCGACCCCAGGGGTCTTCCGCTGTTGTTTAGTGTTGTCGTTTGAAGGACTTAGCTGTCTGGGGTGCTGGGATTGGCCCGTTGAGACCAATTACTTCGTGTCATGGTAGCCACTAGCAAGGTGTTTGAGAAAATTCCCTATACATTTTGAGTTGCCGAACAACTCAGATAGTTGACTGGTGGACCCTAGATTTGGCCCCGGGGCGAGGATGATTGCTCATAGGAGCTGAGAGAAGGCGTCTTAGGCGTGTGGGCCCAGCCTTGGTGAGGTATATCGCATTACATGGCGAGTTGACGGGCAGCCCTAGGTTGGCCCGGGGTTGAAAGTTAACAGCTCATCGCCGCGTATCTGAGGGTCGAGGGTGGCCCCAACTTGCTGGAGAGTTGTCGTATGATACGGCTAGTGCTTCCAAACCGTGGGTCAGCCCCCGACTTGTCATAGAATAGTTGGAATATACGTGCCCGCGAGGTGCCCGAGAAAATTCCCGATATGCGATCGCGTGCGGTATCGGCGTGTTAAGGGCTCTCGAAGCCCGTGGTCGATTGGGGAAGTGCTCCTTTGGCTTTAACATGCTGAAGGGAGGTGTTTTTAGAATTAACTCCGACCTCGTTGCTGGGTGCCACGTGTCGTGGCTTGTTGTCAAGGCACCCCCAGGTTGGCCCGAGTGACTTAGTTGAGGACGGGTGAAACCACATGCTGAGTGATCGGGGGTGGCCCCCATCACTTGTAGGGGTTGTCATAAGTCATGGCAAGCTAGCTAGGGTCCTCATTTGGGCACGACATGTCATAAAAGGGGCTGGGTATATGATGCCTCGAAGGTGTTCTGGGAAATTCTCAGACCCTTATTTCTTATTATTTTCTCTTGGACAATGTCTGGGTGTAACATCCTCAAAATATAATTTAGTACTTTTGAGATAACATGCATATATCATTAAGTTAAGATAGTATTAACACATGAAAATCAATATTATTTTTACTCCTCCCTCATTTCTCTCATCTCTTTCTCTCTCTCATTCTCTCTCGTCTCTGAGCCGTTCGACGCGGGGAGCGGGACCGTGGAGAGCTGGCCGAGGCGGGGACGCGATGGAGTGATCGGGACGTGTGATGGGGCGATGAATTGAGCGTGGTGTGGCGCGATCCCTCGGTGGATTCTGAGAAGGTACGGTTCGTGATTCAGCGGTTTCGACGTGGTTTAGTCACTTTGGCACATTATTTCTTCGGTGGAGGCAGTGAGACGGATCACCTACTTCTCCTGCATATTTTCCCTACAGTTTCGCATTGTTCAGTGCTAAAACGGGCGAGTTTGGGCTCGTTTAGGTGAAATCGTAGTTTCATGGAGTTCGTAGGGTTTGTGGAAAAATGGCGACGATTTTTAGATCAGTTGGTGTCAAACAACTCCCTGGAACGTCAGCGTTCCATAGTCACTAATTTCGTGTCGATTGGTGGTCATTCGTGATTGTTAGGAGCCCAGGAAGTCCGATGGTTCCGTTTGGGTTGATTTGAAGAAATTACCCGTTTCTCGCCGTTTCTCAGTCGATTTGACTCCCGTTGGTGTCTATGTGTTGTATATCATCATTTTGTTTGCATCCCCTTCGTTTCGGAATGAACGGGGTGTGGAAAGGCCATGATCGGGCCGATCACATGGTATGTTCACCGTGACACCTACACAGTTTAACAGTAACCGTGTAGGGCTTAGGGCGGCTAGTTTTGGACCGTTTAGTCTAGGTCATTGGGCGTCTGCGCGGTCACGCAACAGACTACCCAATGGATGGGGCAGCCAGGTGTGAGCCGTCCAGTCCACTTGAGTGGCTGGTTCTCAGTAGTGTCATTTTCCTGTTGTGTTGAGTGGCTAGGGCTTGACCGCTTAGCATGGTTGACCTTGCGTCAACAGTTTTCTAACGGATCGTGGGGCGATTTTCCCCCAATCGTCCAGTGTCCTTGAGTGGCCAGTGCTTGACCATTCTGACCCGGTTTGACTAGCTACTGTTGTAGGTCAGTTGGAGTGAACAGCCTGGAATGGACCGCTCTGTCTCCTTGGGCAGCTTCCTGTGGACCGTCCAGTTCACTGAGCGGCCCCTTGGTGACCGCACAGCGAGTTGGGTTCATTGTGTTGTTGGTTGGCCGTGATGGCTTGTCCCGTGTCCGTCTGTCTATGTGTGTGTCCCGTTTGACTAGCGTCAGAAGTTTAGGTTGATTAGGGTGGTGTCTCTAGCGGTTCTGGCTTGGACTGGTAGTGTCCGTGCGTCTGTCGGGTAGTCTGACTAGATAGGTCGATTCAAGATTGACTCAGTGCGGCCTACTTCTTGACTGCTACAGTTCCTTAACGACCCAATCTAGGACTGCCAGTGTCCTTGTTTCTGCATGCGTAGCAGCTGTTCCTTGACTGCTTGGTTTGCCTAGCGGCCTAGTGATGGATCGCTTATGCCCAGAGTGTCGTTTTCTAGTCGTTTCAGTTTTTGCTTGTTTCGGCTTGACCTTGTGGTTTGCCCGTGACCCGTGGATGTCTGTTGGCATCCTATGAGGGCTATGACCATCATGAGATGGCCAGGAGTGCTTGTGTATGGTGTCGTGTCTGTGTGTCATTGTCCGGCTCTGGTCAACTTGGTGCAACCCAGTGGTTGGCAGGTGACCTTGTGCGTGTCTCGGCAGTTCTGTATAGCCCGAGACAGTGGATCTAGATGCCTGGAGGTATTATCTTACCTCAGTTTACGTGTCTAGGTGTGCTGAGGGTTCTTGGTCTTCCCTCAGGTCTACGTGAGTCATTTCCTACGATTGTGTCGTTTCCTTTGGCTTAGGATTAGACCGATTGGCGGCTCGTTTCACTTTGTGCGATGATCTTGACTTCTAGTCATGAGACTCAGGGATTGTTGTAGTTTCAGGTCTAGTCGCTTTGTCCTTAGTCTGTCGACGGTTGGTGTACTGCCTTGGTGCTTCGTAGTACGTGTGACACTACTTTCTTGCCTGTCTGTACTTCAACACTCGTGTTTTGGAGTCTGTGTCTTGTGACCCTCCACTAGTCATAGCCTAACAGCACGCTACGGCATGTCGGCCCACCTGGGAGTGGTGGCGTGGCAGTTCCCGAGATACAATTTTTAAGCTAGTTCCGTGGGCCCCGGTCCAACCGTAGCGTCCTATGGAGGGGAATACTAGCTAGAAGCTTGGCTCTAGGTAACGAGCCAGTGTGTGCACACATGGTCAAGGGCATTAGGACTTGTGCCGACGGGCGTGACCCTGACTAGTCACTCGTTACTGTAGTTCCTATTCTAGTTCAGAGCATACCTTGGTCTCCATCGTTCCAAGCATCCGTAGAGAGGTACTTGAGGCACAATGTAAGATGTCAGTGGATGCAACTGGCTTTTCTTCTAGTGAAGAGGTGTTTCCATCACGTGATGCATAACTCTCGTGTTTCTTAGAGTCTGTGTCCCCTTTCGAGTTAGCCTGTTCTTGGTTCTGTCCAAGATTAGCTTCCCCTGTTGAGTTGGTCCGTGTCTGGCTTTGCCCAGGACCAGCTTGTTGTGGCGTGCACGACGGTCCAGTCGTGTATGCAGTTGTGCTTAGGGGAGTGTGCACGGTGATCTAATCGTGTGAGCTGTTACGTCTGTCCTGTCTGTCTAGGTCTTCTTCTAGGCTTGTTTTCTGGTCTTGTAGGCCTTTGTCTTAGGGCTCGTGCTTGTCGACAGATCTGTGGCTCCTGACTTTCTGAGTTTAGGGTTGGCCTTTCTGTTGTGTTTGGAGTAACTTGGGAGCCGAGGTTAGTTCGGCCGCCGTGCTTGTCAGCTTTTCCCGTTTCTTTTAGCTGTTCTACTCCATTCGTTTTGACTTTCTTTTACAACTTTGTAGTTTAGTTTGCCTACTTTACTACTACCTACTATTTTAGCGCGTTACTGTGTTATTTTTCAGCGGGGATTCGCGTGACCCCTATTAAGCCAGTGACACGAGGCTCACCCCTATTTTTTAGGTGGGTGGCATCATTCTGCTTTTGCAGTTCCTGGTGTGGCGTGTCCGTAGCTGCCAGCGGTACCTGCATTGGCCTTCGCCCAACCTCAGGGTGCGTCTGTCCTTTCTATCGAGTGTACTTGTCTTTCCTTTGGGATGGACTCTGGTATAATTGTTAAATTTTAAACTATTAATATGCACACCCAGCGTGTGCAGCACTCTTACACGTGTCGCAAGCCTCGCTCTGGGGGGGATTGTGAATTGTGATGGTGAGACACTTGGAAAGATCCGAAGTAGTAGTAGACGAGGGAAAAGCATATGGTGGGTATCGGGGTTGCCCGCTGGGCCCCCAATGGTCGGGCAGATCTCCCCCTTCTTTCTTTGGGACACTGCCGGCACCGCCGGCTGAGCAAATCAAGGCGGCTCATTGGATTTTAGCAAGAAACAACCGTCGATCCTTGGATATGTATATATATATATATATAAACCGGTTCATGAGCACTATTCTTCGACTCCAAATCTGGCTTCAGCGAAGCAAAGCATGCCGTATGACAGCAAACTATGAGTTGACACTTCAAATAAGAAAAAAGGGAGTTTGTGATACATGTTTATTGCATGGTGTATTAAATGTGGAGTCAAGGAGTGTCAATTGGTGCCATTAATGAGCCTTATTTTTTCTAGAAATATTGACGTCCAAGCATGGTGGGTTACATTCGATGACTGACTAACTTGTCAGACGGGTTCGAGAAAAACAGGGAAAAAAAAAAGAGACGCACCACAAAGCAAATGAATATGTGGGGCTTAGCGATCTATCGATACTGTTGTGACTTGTGAAATGTGAATAAACAAGTAAAACCACTGCCGTTTGAAAAGAGAACTTTGTGATGCTGAAGGGAAAAAAAATGTCCTCTTTTTCATTCATTCTGGTGACGTGTTTCCCAACTTTCTAAACTTTGTTGTCCATTATATACTAACAAAAATACTCCTAATCATAGCTGGCTACTAAATTTATTGCGTACTCAAGATGGAGAAGAGCGAGGGCACCACTTTTTCAACCATGTTATATGTTCTCCCGTAGTCGAGATGAAATTATCTTCACAAGTCTCGACATTGCATGTTAAAATATGACAGTGAACTCTAATACTCTAGTAAAATTAAGTTTTTCCTTTTTTACAAAAATAACATGTAACATAATGAAAGACGGTACCGGCCTATTCTCAGGAAACTCCACTTTCTATCCTGTCAATCCCCATCCAGTGGATCAGTAGATTCTAAAATCTATCACGGCCAGCATTGAAGATTTAGAATTATTTCTCCCACCTGAGGTCGAAGTATTCTAAAATAGCTTTCCAACGTCGCCAACCTCGCATCGATCCGACATCGGCACTGATCGTAGCAACATTTCTCGCCGGGTCGCGCGCTGCCACACAGCAGCCCTGGTTCGTGGACTACATTCGGCGATCATCCCCGGGGTGACCGCCTCGCCTTCCCCGAGACCGACCAGCACGCCGCCGCCCCTAGGACTGCCCATCCAAGGGCCATCGATACTGTAGCAACCTCCCGGCTTCCCCAGACTGCCAGCCAGGACGTGGGCCCCACGAGCACGCGTGCTTGCCTTGTCAAAGCGGCCCCGAGTGCTGTCCGTCAACCCGATCGCGTCACTCCCGGATCCCGTGTGTAGCCCTTTACCTCCCTGCACGGAGTGGGAAAAAATTATCCATTCTGTAATTATAATTAATTATTGTAGCGGGAGTACGAGTTCGGCCGGGATCGTCTTCCCCACGCCAGATGCGTGGAGGTACACCCGCACCCCACTTTAGTTGCTTACTTCCCTAGTATAGCTCTTGACGCCGCTGCTAGTGAGAGTGATAGGACACCTAGCTTGCAGTTTCAATCACCGCTGTGAGTTGTGAGTGTGAGACCTGTCCCGTGACTCGTTTCGAGCACGAGAGTGATCCGGCCACCCGAGACTCAGCGCCGGTTTCTCAACCGTGCAGATCGACTCGTTTCCCTCGCCGGGAATGACCGTGAGCGAGTACTTCTTATTTTTTGGGCATTCTTGTCCCTTCGGGAGCCACATTAGGTGATGACTTGGTCGTGTAATTACTGGTTGCATCGTATAGTGAGTCACGTCGTGTCATCTAGGTCATAGGATGTGTTCACATACCGAGTCTCATAGTCGTCCCGCATCAAATTGGTATCAGAGCCCAGTTTGAGTCTAGGGTTATTCAATGCACCGATCAGGAGAAGGTGTATT
This sequence comes from Amorphophallus titanum, assembly GCA_024336825.1. Taxonomy (NCBI): domain Eukaryota; kingdom Viridiplantae; phylum Streptophyta; class Magnoliopsida; order Alismatales; family Araceae; genus Amorphophallus; species Amorphophallus titanum. Next base: position 2,824,396 of record JANBPO010008917.1, read on the forward strand.
TGGATACCTTCCAATTGAATAAGGATGCTCGTACATGGTGGAAGTCAGTCCCGACACCTCCAGTCGATGCACCACACACATGGAAAGGTTTCCTTACATTATTCCGTGCCACGTATTTCTCGGAGCATGTCAAAGAGAGGAAAGCTATAGAGTTTGTGTCCCTTTGTCAAGGGATGATGTCGGTGGCAGAATACGAGTTGCAATTCTCCAGGTTAGCACCGTATGCACCACATCTTATTAGCACCAATTTATTGAAAGCAAATCAGTTCATGGACAGATTACGGCCCGATTACATCCAGCAACTGGGAACCCAGAACATCCGTACGTATGAGGAGATGGTCCAGTGGGCCTATTTTTGTGAAAGGACCTTAGAGAAGGTCAAGAAAATGAAAGGAAAGGGAGAAGAATCTAGCTGATGGTCTGATCGGTGATTCAGGAAGGAGAAGTTTAGTATCACGGAACCTTACAAGAGCCGTGATAATAAGAAACGATCTAGGAGTGGGAACGGTGGAAGTTCCTAGAAGTACAAGAAAGTTAAAGAAGAGGAGAAGTAGGTCATGGCGACCTGCATATTTTGTAAAAAAATTGGTCATTCAGCAGAACAATACTGGAAGTGCCTCGGCGCTTGTCTACGCTTTGGTAGCAGGGAGCATAGCATGCCAGATTGTCCCCTTATGAAAGAACAAGCAGTTGGAGGAGGACGCAGGAGGCAAGCTGGCCGCAATGTGGTTCTAGAAGAAGAAGAAGAAACGCCCAGGGACGATAGGCTCATGGAAGGTACACTTTAAATTTACTCTCATCCTGCATTTGCGCTATTTGATACTAGTGCTTCTCATTCCTTTATCTCTACTTCTTTAGCCAAAACTTTACCTATTGCATTAGTTTCATTACCCTCAGACCTTACTATAACTACACCCTTAGGTTCTGGAACTAAACTTACCAAATATTATCCAAATTGTGAAGTAATCATAGAAGGCCACAATAATATATTTGCTTAAGTGTGAAAGACAGGAACAGGAAGGGTGCAAACGTACAAGGATATCCAAAAGGAGCAATTCAGGTAACATCAAAATCTCGTATATATGCATAAATATCTGTGTACATAGGTGAGGAGGTGGTATATAATGATATCTCTAGCTCTCACCACCACTCTCCTCTGGTCGCTCACTACTCTCTGCCTCACCCCTATCCCTGGGAGGAACCCGTGGGGGCCTCATCGACCGCTGAGAAGCTACTGACCTCCCAGCCTGAGCTCATTCACCCACCTCATTCCTCTGCTGAGTAGAGGAACCCGCCAAGTAGCTCATACCAGAATAGGCGCTGGGTTGCCCCTCGGTCTGTGCTCGCTCCCGACCACTCCGGTAGCGCTCCTCCGCTGCTCTAGCATGCTCCTCGACTGCACCAAGTCAGAGTCTCAGCTCGGATAGCTCTCACTCTCGCTCTCGCTCGAGCCGCTCCTCTCGCTCTCTCAATCGATCCTCCCTCTCTCTAGCTAGCTCTCTCCTCTCTACCTCAAGGAGGATCCGTAGCTCTATCACCTCCCGGGGTAGCGCATCGGTCTCTCGACGCCTCCTCTCGGCCTCCTCCAACTCTGCAACCCGCTGGTCGCAGATCGCGAGCTCGGTGCCGACTAGCACAGCCCGAGTGAGAGCATCCTATAACTCTGTAGCCTGCATCATTCAGCATGTCTTATGAGAATCATAGTATAATATATCTTTAAAAGGAAAAGCATGCATGTTACTTACCTCTGTCTCTCGATGTCTCCCCTCCTCCTCTAACTCTGTGATCTGATGATCGCGGATCTCCAACTCGACCCGGCCCCAGTAGCCCAAGTGAGCGCCTCCTGCAGCTCTGCAACCTGCATTATTTAGCATATTATCAGCTTCATGTTCAAATTTCATCACTTTTTAAAATAAGCTTGAACATCGTTTGAATGCTTACCCGCTCAGCTAGGTCGTGCTCCGCCGCCTCGGCCCGTGCTACCGCTCCTGCGAGTCGAAATTTAAGATGAACTAGGATTGCATGAGCGTACTAAGATTCTTAGAGCCAAAAACCATATAAATAGACCCCCTTTGCATGCACAGCAAACCTTCATTACTACTGCCGCTATGAGCTCGTGAGGTTGACACATCTTCTTTTTTCTTCAAGTTCGTGGGTTGCCCCCTCTTTATTCATTATTGCTGAGGAAGCCCTGAGTAGATTCTTGCAGGAAGCTTACATTAATGGCAGGATTAACTGGTTCATGGGCCCCCGGGGCTATCCAAAAGTTTCACATTTGCTATTTGTTGATGATACACTAATCTTCACCAAGGCCACGGCTGCCTCTGCCAGAAATCTTTTTCAGGTGCTAAGTGTTTATGAATGGGCCTTTGGCCAGCTTATTAGTGTTGGCAAGAGTGGTTTTTTCAATCATCCAAAAACCAAAGACTATGTTTCTAAACGCATTCAGGATGTCCCTAGATTTTCAAGGAATTCTTTCCCGCACAAATATTTTGGATTCCCTCTGGTACTTGACAGGTGTAAGAAAGTGCATTTTGCAGGTATTATGTCATCTATTCAGAAGCACATTCAAGGTTGGTTGGTCAAATTCCTATCTCAGGGAGCTAAACTCTGCTTAATTAAGCATGTACTCACTACCATCCCCATTTATTTTCTGGCATCATCTCCTCTCCATGTGGGGACTCATCAGTCCCTGGAGAAATCTTTTGCTAATTTTTTCTGGGGCTCTTCCAATCAAGGAAACAAGTGACATTGGAGATCCTGGGATATTATCTGTAGACACGTCAAATTTGATGCTAGGTTGGCTAAATCTCATATTACTTTGTGACAATCAGATTGGACTTCAATATTTACTTAATATGGAGTTTTTGTGTATTTTTATAATTAACGCCTTCATCAAGGGCATCATTTGTTTTAAGTAACGGCACTCTCAGGGTCGTCATTTCATTAATTAATGCCTTTTAGAAGAGGCGTCATTTCCTGATATTCTTAATTTTATGAAAATTCGTTTGGACACCTAGCCCCATTTTCCCCCTCTCCTAGCCTGTCTAGACCCCCCATTGATCCCCCTAACAGTCAGGGGATGCCCTAGCCCCTTCCCACTCCATCTCCCCATCCTCATCTCCCCACTATCATCCCCTTCCACCACCATACCCTGTGCAGTTCACAGGCAGCAGACTAGGGCCTTGGAAGCAGCATCGTCTCCAGCCCTTTCCCAATCCTTTTGGTGGCAAATCCTATACCACTGGAAAGGTCATCCAGGGAGCTTTCCAGGCGAGGTGGTTTCATCTTCGTCCAAGCACCGAGCTGTCCGTGAGAGCGATTCTTCCCCAACTATGCAGCACCACTCAGGCAGAGAACCAGAGCCCTAGAAGATGCTCAACCACGGCCACTCCCTTGCAGCTCTGGGCATGAAACTTGGATGAGGGCTGCTCCATCAAGTCCTCTCCCATCCCTAAGAAGCGGTGCTAATTTTGGACCTCGACATCAAGAGTTCTGAATTTCTCTTCCCAAGTGTGCCAGGTCAGTCTCCCCGATCCTAAGTCGACCACCCTCCAGTGTTCTAGCCTTCGCGATCGGCTCCGACATCTGCCACTGGTGCCGTTGGTCCCTGCTCGAAGAAGGCCCGATCGCGCTTGCAACGGCACTAGTCTCGCCCTCAATAGAGTATGGGACTATTCGTGGCGCCCCAGTCTTCCAGAAGCATCACTCTGGGAGTAATTAGAACCAGAGCAGTCAAGCCCTGTTCTAGACGCTGCCTCGGCCAACAACGTCGACAAAAAATTCCATGAAAATTTTGACGTCCTCCTAGGTCAAGTCAGAGAATTTCAGCACCAGTTTCAACCATTTATGAGCTCGGCAGAGACTGTGGTGGTGTCATCTTCAACTACCTGTCCAGCTGTTCAAGAAACTGGCAAAACTGGCGGAGCTCGGCTCTTCGGTCCCTAGCCTCTTTTCCCCTCCCCTCGCTTGTCCGGCTAAAGACCCCTCCCTATGAGGTGGTAGTTTTGGCTGTAAATATTTTAACCGTGAAGGATGATTTCAAGGGTAAGAATAAATTGGAGGAAGAGCCCAGCAATTATTTGCCAAAAGTCCCATTCCCTGATGCTCTAAAACTCAAGCTCAATAAGAAACCGTTGGCCCAACAAGAGGAGTTAATGGAGCTATTTAAGTAGGTGAACATCACTATACCGCTCCTCGAAGCCATCAAGCATGTGCCAGCATATGCCAAGTTTTTAAAAGAGCTCTGCACTCCAAAAAGGGAACCTAGGATGGCTCCTCAAAAGATCAGGTTATCTAAAGATGTAAGTGTTGTTGTCATGAACTATCTCCCTAAAAAGCTGAAGGACCCCGGTGCTCCATTGATTTCATGTGATATAGGTGAGGTGACTTTTAATCGGACACTGTTAGATTTAGGAGCGAGTGTGAATCTTTTGCCCACCTACATTTATGAGCAGTTTAATCTTGGGGGATTAAAGCCAACATCTATTATCCTTCAATTGGCTGATTGATCTGTGAAAACTCCACTAGGACTCTTAGAGGATGTAATTGTTAAAGTGCATGAATGTTATTTTCCTGTGGACTTCTTGATTCTTGATATGGCCTCATCTCAAGAACTGAAGCACACATCAATTATTCTAGGATGCCCATTCTTAGCTACTGCAAAGGCCAACATTACTTGCACAATAGGGATGATGGACATTTCTTTTTGGGGGCAGAAAGTTTCACTAAATGTTTTTAAAGCATCCAAATATCCAGACCAGGAAGAGGAATATCATGTTGGTGATGTCATTGAGGATTTAATCGAGGAGAGTTGGATGACGATCACGAGTCCCTAGAAGAGGGCAGTATGTTACAAGATTCTCCAATTCTTCCAATGCCTTGGTCTAGGCTCAAGCCATTGCTTGCCTAGCAATCTGAGCCAACACTTCCTTCTCTTGAAAACCCCCTTCAGCTTAAGCTTAAGCCTCTTCCAGATTCCCTCAAGTATATTTTTCTTGGTCCCGACCAAACCTTGCTTATCATCATTGTTTTTACTCTTACCTTAAAGATGTAAATCTATCATTACAAAGAGACTTAATAAAAATATCTGTGATTTACTTTTGAGTTTCAATAAAATGCAATTCAAAGGCCTTTTTATTTATCTCATCCCTCAGGAAGTGATGTCTAATTTCTATGTGCTTAGTCCTAGAGTGTTGGATTGGATTTTTGGCTAAATTGATAGCACTGGTGTTATCGCACATAATCGGGACACATCCAAGATCTACGTGGTAGTCTTGGAATTGGTGTTTAATCCACAACAGCTGGGTGCCACAACTCTCTGCTGTGACATCTTCTGCCTCAGTAGTAGAGAGAGCAAGAGAGTGCTGCTTCTTGAATGCCCAAGAGACCAAACACCCTCCCAAAAATTGGCAATAGTCACTAGTGCTCTTTTTGTCCAATTTACATCCAGCATAGTCTACATCTATGTAGGAAATGAGATTTAATTCATAGAATGCAGGATACCATAGTCCCAAATCATGAGTGCCAGCCAGATATCTAAAAATGTATTTTTTTGCACTCATGTGGGACTCTCTAAGACTAGCTTGGAATTTAGCACAACGGCATACACTAGATCGAATATCAGGCCTAGATGCAGTAAGGTAGAGCAGGGATCCGATCATACCTCGATAAATTTTTGCATCTACCATTTTACCTTTCAGATCAACATCTAGACTTGCCGTTGTGCTCATTGGAGTTGTGATTGCTTTGATATCTTCCATGTTGTATTTTTTCAGCAACTCCTTGAGATACTTGGATTGATTAATGAAGCTCCCCTCAGAAGTCTGAGTGATCTAGATCTACATTTGGCCTTGTTTCTTCTTCTTCTTGTGGACCTTGCTCCTCTTTTTGTTCCATGAATTCCCCATCATTTTATTTCCTGCAGATATCATCATTTTCAGATGTCATTTGATTCATCAAATGTGATGTGAGAAGATTCTTCAACTACTTTATTTTTCACATTAAAGACCCTATAAGTCCTAGAGTGATCAGAATAACCAAGGAAAATATCTCACTCAAAGCAGCGAAGACTGCAAGTTCTGCGCTCAGAGCGGCCAGTTCGACACCGTGGGCCTGGCCGCCTATGGCGAGCATCGCTGGTGCGAGCTGTTCCTGGACGGCGCGGCCAGCCTGGCCTGGGACCACGGCGACGGCGTACGCCACATCGCCTTTTCCAGCATCCTGCGCCGCGCCGAGGGCCAGGGCGACGGCTACGCCGCCGGCGCCTGGGCCAGCCTGGGCGTGCGGGTGGTCAACGCCTATGGCCTGCGCCTGGAGCCCAGCTTCAGCCTGAGCTACAGCCATATCGGCCAGTCCGGCTTCACCGAGGGCGGCGCCGGCGGAGCGGACCTGGCCGTCGGGCGCGCCGCCCTGGATGCGGTGCAGGCCGAGATCGGGACCCGCATCTTCAAGACCCTCGACCAGGGCCGCCTGACCCTGGAGGCGCGGCTCGCCGGAACCGACGCCCTGAGGGATGTAGCGCCCCAGGCGCACGAGCGCTTCGCCGCCGCGCCCGGGACCGATTTCCAGCTGGCGGGCGTCGAGCCGGGCGGGGCCGCGGGCCGCGCCGGCGCCGGCTTCACCTATGCTGCGTCGAGCCGGCTGACCGTCTTCGGCCACTATGACGGGACCTTCGGCCCGCGCCTGACCGACCAGGTGTTCAGCCTCGGCGGCAGCCTGCGCTGGTGAACTGCGCGGTAGTCGGCCACCAATCGACGGTTGCGCCCATGGCCAAGCTTGCGGCCGCGCCCAAACAGGTTTTCAACCATAGCCCGTAGGGGAGCGTTTCCGGCGCGCATCGCGGTCTTCTGGCCCTTTTGCGGGAAACCAGTGTAGCGGCTCAGCGCCGCCGGGGAGGGCAAGTGACGGACATCAGCAGCGCCGGCGAGGCCGGCGCCAACGGCGCCGACGGATCGACGCCCGGCGCGGACGGCGGCGCTGGCGGCGCCGGCGGGTCCGCCCTGGCGGCCAACACCGCGTCGAACGACAACGGAAATGACACCCAGGCCTATGGCGGCGCCGGCGGGACCGGCGTTAAAAATTTATTTTAGCATGTTGTATTTATTAATTAACTAATATAAACCATGCAAATCACGGTGCAAAACATAAACCATGAGGATTTATCTATTTAACTAAGCATGCTGTTAACAGTTTTCATCTGGGGAGAGAAGACCTACATGCACTATCATCTAGCATGCTATTAGTGGTGATTTTGCTTGGGAGATTGCCAACAACTTGATGCGTTAACGGAAGAAGACGTGAGAGGGAAGCAAAGGTAGAGGATCTTTACGCTCCTTCATGATCACAGTTGTAAGAGGATCACGGCCGATTCTCCTTGGCAGCAAGAAGAAGAACAGTTTCTTCACGTTGTAGGAGGAAGATGGATGAAGAACTTTAACAAAGAGCAGCAGCAGCAATAGTTGTTGCCTGTTCGTGGGAGCGGTTATTTATAAGGGTTGAAACCCCCAAGGGCTTGAAGACTATCAAAGGCAAGGTTTTAGAATCATACCGTGCATTGCTCTATCTCGTTAATTACCTACCATATAACCTGCCGCCTACCATGCTTTGCAAGTGAAACCTTAAGCCTAACCCCATTCAACGTCAAACGTGGTAACATGGGTTGGGTCATTGACAAGGGTGGTTGTGATGGCTTTGAACAAGCCTTTGTCGTGGGTATTAGTAGTCTATTTATCATGTGGTTTTAAAAGGGCAATGGGTTTGGTTTGAGGGGCTTCTGTTAACATGGCCCATTCATTTTTGTAAACGTGAGGTTCATCTGGAGGGTTTCTTCATGGGTTAACAACGTTGGATTTTCATGGGCCATCCTCCTTTATCACGTTGGGTTGGTTTTCAACGTTCATACACATACTCCATTGGATGCCCCAACAATTGTATTGTCCTGTTCATGTTAAAGCCCAAGTATTTATTTATACACCTAAACCAAGCCCTTCAGGTTAGAGTTCACTAAGCCCATTATACGCATCTATATCTTTGTATCCTTAGCCCATTTAGCTACTTTACAATTTGGAGAGTTTAAAAGTTTATTACCTGTGGCTGCTAAGATATATCTGCACCTTGACGAAGATGATGGTAGCAGCCCTACCACGTCTGTGCCCCATTGAGCAAACGGCCATCTTTGTATGGTGGGATGTAGTGGCATTGGCAGTCTCCTTGACACATTGGCGTGCTCTTGACATTTTTGGCAAGCTTTGGCAAACTTGCAACAATCATCAAACATGGACGGCCAATAATAGCCCAACTTCTTTATTTCAATCTTCATCTTCGGGCCGGCCTGGTGCGTTCCAACTGACTCGGCATGTACTTCTTGCATTACTTGCCCAACTTCTGCTGAAGACAAGCAATGGAGCAGAACTTTCTTTTGGGCATTCGCCATTATCTGGAACAAGGTTTCGTTCCTCATCTCGTAGGAGTATTTGACTCTCAGGAGTTTCATTCTTTGTTCTTTTTCTTTCGGGAGCTATTAGTGCTGGAACCAACGTAAGAGATGCTCCCGCCAATCGGGCTGTTGAACCTCCTCTACAGCTGCTACTTCATTCTCTTGTTCATCTACTAGGACCTCTGTCATGCTGGGGACCTGTCGTCAGTTATTTACCGTTATATTCAGGCTTGTGTCTACCGGGATCGCCAAAGAGCTAGCCAGCTTTGCAAGGGCATCCGCCTGGGCATTCTGTCCCCGATTGATATGCTTCACTTTGATGAAGTAGAATCTTGCCATCAAGTGGAGTGCTAGCTGGTAGTAAGGGAGGAGCTCTTACTTCCACACATCGAACTCTCCTTCCAGCTGTTTTATGACTAGCATGGAATCCCCGAATACTTCCAACATCTGAATTCCCATGGACAGAGTGATTTGTAACCTGATTATTAGGGCTTCATATTCTGCTTCATTATTTGTGCATGACTTGTTCATTGAACACGACGTATGGATGACTTCTCCTTCTGGAGATTTCAGGACTATGCCTGCCCCCGCTCCAACTCTGGCTGATCCAGGAGTTGGGGTATCAATTTTTGATGCACCATCAAAATACAACTGCCGCAAAGAGGGATGCAGCTAACCGGTGCACTACAAGTGCTGGGTTGTCCGCTGGAGGAATGGTCACGATGAGTCCTCCTATTGTTGAAATACGTGAACCGTCGTGAATTCCTTGAGACTCGGACCCCCAATGAGCTTGTCACCATCAAGGCCCAAGAGGGTGAATATCTGCAAGTTTTGGGGGTGCGTCGAAGCAGCGAGGAGTAGCACGAGAAGGCCTTGGAAGGAGGTCACTGCGACGTCCACGCCCTTAAGAATAGAATCGAGAAACTAGAGGGCTATCTCACTGCAGCCAGGTCTGAGCTGGCCAAGGCCGAGGCGATCGTCGAGAGGGAGAGCGAGGCGCTCACCATTGCCAGAGCTGAGGCGGCATCCGTGGAGACGGAGCTGGCGCACCTCAAAGAGCAGAGGGGCCGATTGCACGACACGGCAGACTTTTCTTGCGTCGGGATTCTCCCCCTCAAGGATATCTTCCGGGGCATCGACTGAGCGCTGCTCTCCTCGACTCTCCTCTTATACTCTGCTTCTCTCTCTTTCTCTTCTCTTCTTTTCTTCTTCTTTTTTTTTTGACATGTAACCAGGGGTATGCCCAGAAACACGTGTATCCCCCTTTTGATTGAAAGGAATAGAACAACCTTATTGTGTATATCTCTTGTGTGCGGCCCCGGCAGTCCTTCTTCCCCCCTTTTTTTTTCTCTTTTTTTTTGCGCATCGCTTGAAATGCATTGATGGGGTGTAAGCCATTGCGGTAGCTCGCCCAGGGAGAACCGAGTAGGCATCCGCGTTAGCGCACAGGAGAGTGCTCGCCCTCCCAAGGGAAGGATGAGGGGACCACTCCACCATGCAAATCGGGCTACCAACTGGTCTCGCTCCAGGGCTCGAAGGGGGAGGAGGTGAAAGTTCGTTCATTCGATGATGTAGACGCGAGGTCCAAATCAAAGGAAGTATCTATCGTCCCAAGGGACAGTGAGAAGAGTTTGTTCGGTTCAAATGACCTGGACGAGAGGTCCAAGTCAAAAGGAGGTATCAACAGGTTGAACCTGAAGTGAGGAATCAACCTCTTGGGTGCTGTCTATAATGTAGACCTGGGAAGGAGGATATTGAGGATGAGAGGGAGCATAGTTTCCCTCATACTGGGGAGAGTTTTGGGAACCTCATAGGATTGGTCAATTTTTTTTATGTAGAAAAAGGTGAATTCAATGCTTTTTTTTCAATAAACACCAACTTATTTCATTATCAAAAGGCTAATTATAGAGTTCCCAAATACAAATAGTGTATCACACCCTAGCGACGTGACCTCTGTCTAGGGTTTGCATGGAGGTCTAGTTCATGGCGGCTCCCCCGCCCGGGGATGGGCCGTCCCATCCCCCAGCCCCCTTGTCTTCTCCGAAGCCTTCCTACCTTCAAAGCCTTGTGCGATCCTTAAGCCCTCCTACTGTCTCTCTTGGTGTTAAAGCTCCTTCATTCACGGATGGCGGTGATACTGTAGTTTTTTTCTCCCGACAGGAGGGCCAACAGTCCTATAAGCCTTTGGAGATTGCTATTATAGCCAAGTGTGCCTATGGCAGGCCTTCTATCCCGGAAGTAAAGACGTTCCTGTCTCAGCGGCTTTCACTCCGCCATGACTTCTTGATTAGTGTTCTCAATCCTCGCCACCTGTTATTACGATTCTCTGAAGAGGAAGACTTCCTGAAGATTTTTCTGCGCAAGAGCATTTATGTTAAAGGATTCTTGTTTAGATTTTTTCGGTGGTCACCGGATTTTGATTTTAATGCTGACCCGACGTCCTTGCTAATCTGGGTCAATTTCCCTACTCTTCCTGTAAACTTCTTCCGTGAGGATTTTTTACATTCTATTGCATCCAACTTGGGAAGAGTATTACGTATCCATGAGGCTACTATCTCTTGGACTCTCACCTCTGAAGCCTTGGTGTGTGTGGAAGTTGACATTGCTAAGCCACTTATAGATCGCATTTGGATCAATTGTGGAGGAAAAGGTTTCTGGCAATCAGTTAAGTATCATCGTCTCCCCAGTCTATGCAGGTCATTTACATCTCCCATACGAGGGAACACTCTTAATTAATCGCCAAGAAAAAGGGCCTCATCTCCAGAAAATTAATTATATGAAAAATCTATTAGGAAGCGCTGAAGTCCCCCGTACGAGGGTGTGAGGAAAGCATTTGAGATCATGTTGGTCACGTGTTGACCATTTAATGTTCGGACGAGCGTCCGGTTTGAAAACAGCCTAATCGTCACGAGAAAATCGGAGCATATGTATGTTAAGATGTGACAAATTTACTGTTTGGAGGAACGAGAAATATTCAATCAAATCCTGATTAAAGCGGTCAGAAATCAACGAGTTTGTCGGCCCGGTGTAAGATCAAGGCGCGGCCATACTGCAGTGGGCCCCCCGCGGTCGAAGCCAGGCTCACATGGGCATCGTTAATACTTCCGGTGTAAAGGGGCACTGGAAAAATGTCCCAGGAATAGATCCCAAGACCAATATGCGTTTGAAGGGAGCGGACTATAGGTCGAGGATGTGGGTCGGACAATGACCATGATCGAGACTAAGCCGAGGTCTAAGCATGGCCCACGAAGGCCTTATTGATATTCCCATGGGTAGGGTCCAGGGATGATGAGAGCCTTCTCATTCCGTTTAGGTTTCGTTGGTCACTCATGGACCACTTCATGTTCAGACAAAGGTCCGTATTAAAGGTACGATGCAGATGGAAATAAATTCCTACGAATGTATGCTAGGTTCATGGCAGTTTAAATGAAAGAGAGGGAACAAATCCCAATGGGAGCGAGTCCAGTTTGATGAGATATCGGCCCAGAGCAGGGTCGAGTCACGGCCATATTGGGACTGTTCCCGAGGTCTGAGCCCGACCTGGAGGGGCGACGTCAATATTCCCTTTGCAGTGGGTCTCGAGGAGAAGCGAGGCTGCATGATAGGGTTTTTATCACTTTATTATTGTTTGAATTTTTATTATCTTCTTTGTCGTTTTATATTTTTTTGGTGAGTTTGTTATTATTTATTTATTATTTTTTGTCAAGTTCGAACTCAAGCTAGGCAACGAGGACCTTAACCTGTATCACAAGGAATTTTCTGAAGCACAGTGCGTGCTCAAAGTGACCACCCCTCAGCCAGGGGCCCAATTCGTACGTCGAAGTCTCTCCCAAAGCCATACACAGGGTAGGGTCTAGTCTTTAGGGGCGAATTTGAAGAAGAATGGGGACAAGCCTTACATTAGGATGTGAGCTATCAGGACTTGACTTCCTCCCAGGGCAATACCCCTCAAAGAGTCGGTTTATTGTACTGGGGGGATCAAACTTTCGCTTGGCACGCATACGTCCGGGCTTGTGATGACCCGCAGGGACTTTGCCACTCTTATCGTGCTTCTAACTGATGAGTTTTCTTTTAGGTACAGCCATGATGCTGCACAACCTTCACCGTTTTACGTGAATCTCGACTCTTGCCTTAGGAGAAGCAGGCCCGGTTACTAGAATCATGGATATTTTTCATGGTATTTTTCTTTACTTTCTTTCAAAGATTGCCCCTATTTGAGATTGCTCCTGTATTGGGGATTGCCTAGGTTGATTATCTCATCCGTCCATCTCTTGCCCCCGCGTGCGGCCGAAAAGAAAAGCAAATGACCTTTACCTCCCTTGAGCATGGCCGAAGGAGAAATGGTGTTACACAAAAGGGAGGCCCTGACCAAGGGCGTCGTGTAGTGTGTGGATATTGTGCTAAAGAATTTTCTCTAACGACTAAGGGAAGGATGCCTTTCCACCCAGCCATCGTTAGCCAGACTATTTTAAGGATAAAAATGCTTAAGATATAGCTTGTTCCACACATGAGACAATTCTTCACCCTAGGCATTAACTAGGCGATAGGCATTCCCAGGATAAACCTCCTTAATTACAAATGGACCCTCCCAGTTGGGTTGCAGCTTAGACCTGGGACCTCCTGATCTAATAAATTTACATTTCAAAATCATGTTACCCACTTGAAATTTTTTTTCAATGACCTTCTTTTGAAAATGACGTGAGACACGCTTTTGATATACAGAAACGAGAGAGAGAGAGAGAGAGAGAGAGAGAGAGAGAGATGAGGACGATCGCGGATCGAGTGGAGCCACGTACGTGGGGAGGAGAAGAGCCAGAGGATGAGGGCGCAGGCGATGAGGACGAGGGGGATGAGGTGGATGGCGGTCTCGACGGACCTCCCCCGGGCCGCCGCCGCCTCCTTCTTGGAGAAGTCCGACTGGGGGTCGTACTTGGGCAGCAGCAAGTGGTGGCCGTGGTGGTGGTTCGGCTCCAGCAGACCTGATCCCCCATGGCCCGGCGACCCCCCTTTCCCACCGGCCGACGCCGGCGTCGACCCCACCGCTGCTGCCACCATGCCCAGGTGGAACTCGTCCGACGCCCGTGTGGTGCTCCCGGACCTGTGCATGATCTCTGTGAATCAATTAAGCTCCCACCCCCCAGCTAGGAGCGGCAGCGAGCACGCACAGAGAGAGCAACCAGCAACCCACAGAAGCACAGCAGTAGAGAGAGAGAGAGATGTTTGGGGGAGGGGCTTCGGGGGAGCAAGTGGCACGGCGAAAGATCCGCTGCCTCCCGCGAGCTTTTGTACCGGCGGGGGTGTTGGGTTTCGTTTACGCGGGGCTTCTCTCCTCTTCTCTCCTCTCCTGTTGTGGTGAGTTTGGTATGGAGGGCCCACGGATGCGATGAGATGGGACGCTGGCCATTCCCATTTGATGGCTGGACAGAATGGGGCCCCACCAGTCTGGTATATGTCCACACCTCCTCCACTCCGCCTAATTCGACTCTCAAATTTTGTGGATCATTGGAGCGGAGGAGAGGGCACGGAAAAAGCCAAAAGAGAGAACAAAAAAAGAGTTAGGCCAGAGACATTAAGACCGGCGTGTGGGTTGCGGCGTTTGTCGCGTCGCGCCGGCAGGCAGCCAGATTTTAGGTGGTGGCAGCACACCGGAGGCGGACCGGCGTGGGTGGGTTGGGCCTTCTTTGGGACCCCCCCCACCCCGTCATCATGACAAATTGTTCTCGATTGAGTGGGCAAAAGCCAGAGATATGGAGAATTATAATAAGAATATTAAATGCTACTAAAGATATATATAAGGAGAGAGAAGGAGAAAGATTATCCTCTTTTTTTATTTTTTTGGAAAATGACTTTTGGAAGAGAGATAATAAAAAGAGAAGGAAGATATAGAAAATAGAGAGAGAGAGAGAGCGAGAACTTTTTTATTCCTTTTTCTTTTTAATTTTTAGGGAGATCTTTTTAGAAGGAGATGTTATATGCGGAGATGGAAGAAGAGATATATAAAAAAAGGTACAAAATGTATGATGAATATAAAGGACCTGAAGCATAGAAATGCCCAGGTACAATAAGATGTACATAGTTAAGTATTCTTTTGCTTCCTGACATACTGACGGATAGAAGTGCTAGCAGAAGGGGTAGTCTGAGATGGTTCAAAAACTAGCACAGTAATGAAGGGAGGTTCATCAAGGGGTTCAGAAGAAGACGGTAACGGCAAAGCGCCTGCGTTTCGAAGCTCAAACTCATAGAAGATCTCCCGATCAAGAAAGGCATCAAAGGAGAGAAATGAGAGTCCGTGCTGCTCCCGCTCCTAACATATCTGAACATATACCTCTAGAAATTTAGGTGCCCGAGCAATAATATCAGCAAAGGGTCGAAAGGCAAACTGAAGACACCACTCAAGAAAGGGAATGAGCGATTGGTTCTGAGCAAGACAGGTGGCCATCTTCTGCTCGTAAAGCTGTGCATCTGGCCAATGTTGTCGCCATTCTGAAAGAGAATGTTGATAGCATTGGAAGCGAACAACAGAGATGTCATCAGTAGAGCTGTGCTTTTCACTTAGAAATTTGAGGAGAAAGGCATTAAAGTCTAGAGTGCTCTTGTTTTAGAGTAAGAGAGCAGTGTTAATGCGGAGCATGCAAATAAAGAGAGCTTTGTGGTGGTCAGCGCGCCAAAATTGTGTTTGATAGAGAGGGAGATGATCGACTACTTGGAAGGCTTAGCGTGGGTCGAACTCAGGATAGATGCAGGTAGAGTGCCAATTTGGTGAGATATGGCGGGATGCACGAAGCCAGTAGCGAGTAAAAGGATTAGACTGCTCAGAGGGAGGTGCCGAGACAGATGGTATGGATTGAGAGATGGACTCAGTTGGTGGAAAAGGAGGGACAGAAGATGGACCTTCAGAGGGTTGGGCATCTCTATATAAGGAGGAAACTTGACGAGTCTTTCTAGGTTGAGAAGAGGATACAGAAGGATGTGTAGGTGCGGGTGGAGTGTGATAGACAACCAAGGCTATAGAAGAATCTGGAGGTGGAGTAGATACAGGAAAAGTAGGGATAATGACCAACATAGAGGTGGAAGGGCCAGCTTGTTCCAAAGAAACAACTGGGGGTGAAATAGGTAGAGAATGGGAAGGACCAGCTTGGTCTAGAGGAGATATGGGGTCAGAGTAGACGTGGAAGGACTAGCTTGGTCCTGAGGAGCTACTGGTTGGGAAATAGGTAGAGAAACCGCAGGTGGAGCATAGGTGGATGGACCTGGAGTGTGGTGAGGAGAGGGCACTGGAGATGGAGAAAATGAAGGTGAGGGAATGTGATAAGGGGAACCAGTAGGTGGTACTCTGGTAAGGGTGGCAGTAATAGCTTGGACTTACGCTAGAAGGTTAATTAGAAGATTCTGATTTCTCTAGGTAGTGGTCTTGACTGCAGCAATATCTTGGCACTGATTGAGCAACTAATCATCAATACTTTGCCAGATTGCAACCAACTGCGCCTCAACAGAACTGGTGGTGTTTTTGAGCTGATTAATTGTAGACTGTTGAGAGCTTGAGAAGGACAGAAGCTACTTCTTCATCCACACGAAGTCTACATACTGGGTCTTCAGTGATTCACCAACATTACTAAGAGCAATAATCATTTGTTTTTCAAGCTCCCTAGATGCCCGGTGGTTGGCTTCATAGCTGGCGGACATGTCATATTGAGTTGTGACCAATTTTTGTTCAATCTCACAATGTGACTCAATAACTATCTTCTCAATGCCTTCGACCACTCTATCCATATGTTCACAAAAATGTTGAGGGGTACTCTTGATGTGAGCAATTTCACCACGGAGGGTTTGTATCTCTTTGGAGGTGGACGGTGCTATGAAGGAAGATGGGTAGACTTTAGCATGAATCCATGAGGGAGACAATGAAGCCCCTATTGTCTCCCAGACATTGTGCGTTTCTTTCTCAAAGGGTTGCTCCCCCTCAGTTGGAGCATCCTGTAAAGTAGAGGGCTCCCCCTCAATGTGTGCATTTGCAGCTTGTTCTCTTGAGGCAAGATCTTGGAGTACTGCATCAATCCGCACAAGGGCGATTGCCAATTCTTCCTAGAAAGGATGTTCTTCAGTATCTACATGTTCAAGGCTAGCCCTGACATGGAGTTCTTGTGGTTGAGCTAGTTCTGAAATAGGTTGTGCCTGAATGGGTGTTGATTCTCTTTGGACAGCTTCAGTTGAAGTAGCGGTTGTGGGTAAAGAGGAGGTACCAATAGGTTCCACAGTTAGAAGTGTGCTTGAGCTGGCTTCACTTTTTCTAGACCATCGATTGTTCAGATGGGTGAAACCACTTCTCTATAAGGAGGTGATGTGAAGAGGGGTGCAAGAACTGGACTTCTCGTTACTGGCATCTATGTGAAAGTGTTTAATGATCTCGGTTACCAATGGGCCATAAGGCAACCAAAAGAACTTCTTCTGGCTTCCCTCTTTAGCCATTTTTTCTGGCTTCGTTGGCTCCTTCAGCCATGAAGTTGAAGATGATTGAGACCAGATTTATTTCTCACTTCTCTAAGAGGAAGTACAAAATATTTGAATCTTCAACAGTGCAAAGAGAATGACTTCCATGCCTCCGGACTAGAATATAAGTGATGATAAGATGAATCATTCTAGCTTTCGCATCCATTTGCATGATATCTAGGTTCTTCTTGGATGCTTGTTTAAAGTTCCCACCATAAATCCGTTGTCCTTTAACAGTCATAGACTCACGGCTGAGCAGGTTTATTCCAGTTGAGGAACAATCCAATAATTCTGTCAAGAGCTCAGTTGTTACCTCAATCTGTGTATTCTTTACAGACGTGACCAGCTTCTCTTCTTCGACTTTCATATTGAAGTAAAATACCCTGTCTGCATCTTCCAGGGTTTCTTCGCCACTTAGATGGCCAGGCACGTCGGAGAGAACACCCAGCTCGTGGTTTCCCGACGGAGTGGAAGAGGATGTCATGCTTGATTTCTAGCTTAAGGGCTTCTCTTTCAGCTCCAAACCCTTGGTTTGACGGTGGAGAAGGAGCACCCTGACTAGGGTTTTGAAGACTAGAGTCCCATCTGGCTTGAACCTCCACTCAGTTCGGGATAAGAGCAAGTGGGCAGCCAAGTCCCTGGTCGTCCATCACTCCTTGAGCGGCCACATATTTGGCCGCCCAGCCCTCAAGGGAGGCCACATGTATGGCCGTCCAGATCATGTAGAAGGCCATCGACGTGTTCGCCCTCCTCTCCTGTTTATGAATGATGTGCCCTTTTGCCATGTTCATAGTTCATTAAATGCAATACTCACTATTCCTTGCTATTATCATTTATGAACTTGACTATTGTGTGTTAATGTAGCTGCAGGTCTCCACAGCTATGAGATTAGAGGGTGATACTGCCCCCGCAACTATTGCATTGTAGGTACACTGCCGGAGGCTAATAGCTTCGGGCGTATAAACTCTAAGCTCCTCTCTAACAAAAACCATGAAGAGTTTATACTCCTTAAGCTATTCGATGGCCACCTGCTGCCCAACTCGGGATGATGGACTTCCCGAATTCTCGACTATGCTTAGGTACAATGTGGAACGATGGATCCCCCATGAAGTTCCGGACCACGTCTATCATCAAGCATAGGATGACAGACTTCTTGAACTCTTGACCGATCAACTCGAAGGTAGGCAAATAAACCCTCTGGCCTTGCATTAGATAGGTTTTTTTCCCTTTAAACCCAGCATACATCACATAGGCCCCTTTTTAGTCCCACTATCTATTTAAAAAATCAAAAAAATATATATATGCATGCATCTCATCCTAGGAGCCACGATGCAAAGTAGGGAAAACCACGTTGCTTTGACCAGCCCATGGACCTCCAGCCCCCGCATTGATTTTTCGAGTTCCTTGATTGAGACTACGTGATTGCCAGAATATTTTGGAAGGTCGGAGTAGTATTGGAAATCAACAATTTGACCTTCTCTTCATTTGGAATATGACCGGGCACCCTGGCGGCCATCTGCCTCCATCTGTTAGCATAGGTTGCAAACTCCTCATCAGCTTTCATTTTCTCAGCCACTAAGTCCGTGAATGAATATTCTTGGCCAACTCTGTCTTGGAATCGTTGGATAAATTTGTCCTTGAGCACTTCAAAGCTCTCGGCATCTTCCAATGGTAAAGAATAGAACCATTCTAATGCCACTCCATCCAATGATCGGCAGAACAGATATGCCATGAGATGATCATCGTATTGAAATTGTGTCGATTCATATAGAAAGTCCCTTACATGAATAAAGGGATTACCATTTCCATCATACTTCCTATAATTGGGCAGCTCGGACTGTGGAGGAAAACAGATGTTCTGAAAGCTCAGGACAGGCACATCGGCCAAGGACTGTGGGCCAACCCACTTTTGGAGAAAGTCGAGTTGTTGTTGCATGGCGACCCACTTATCAAGGAGCTCCTGCTCTCTAGATGGAGCAGGGGTAGTAAAAGAAGGAGTTTTGATTTGTGGAGCAGAAGGCAGAGTAGCTGAAGGAGGTGGCCCGTAAGACGACGCTGAAGGATAAGCAGCCTAGGTGGGTGGAAGCCCATAAGAAGGATATTGTGCCGATGAATGACCCGAATTGGGGTGGACCTGGGCTGCCCCTTGCTGTGGGCGCCAGAAATCTGACGGACCCATAGACTTTTGCAGCACTGATGGGGTAGAAGTGTGGTGATCCAACTGGAAAGAAGAAGGGAGAGTGGCCTTTTCCTTATCGTAAGATGGCTGGGCCGATGCTGAGGACTGGCCCATTTCGAGATTGGAGAAGGTGATGGTCCTAGGCTGGACCGAAGTGAGATTGATTGGGGTGTGCTGAACTGGGGGTGTGGAGAGGCCCTGTGGGATCATGGAAGGTGGAGTGTTGGGCCCCTGCATAGCCTGATAGACAGTCTGTAATTGGTAGAAGTAACACTTCTAGGGAGAGCTTGGCGATGAATAAAGAATTCCTAAGTTGTAGAAACCACAACATCAGCAATGATATTCTAGGCTTTTTGATAAAATGCACCCGTGAAGCCATCTGGACTGGGGGCACTGTCAGCGGACATAGAGAAAGGCAAGACCGGTCGAAATTTCTTTAACTTGGACCTTTCATCCTTATTAATGAACAAACACATATTTGCTTTGGAATTTAACCAATGTCGACAAACAAAATGGTTTCAACCCTTGTCATCATCGGCAAGACCGGTCGGAATTCCTTAACTTGAACCTTCCGTCCTGATTAATGAACAAACACATCTTTGCTTCGACATTTAACCAATGTCAAAAAATAAAATGGTTTCGACCCTTGTCATCATCGGCTAGGTCGGTCGAAATTTCTTTAACTTGGACCTTTCGTCCTTGTTAATGAACCAACATGTCTTTGCTTTGACATTTAACCAATGTCGACGAACAAACGGTTTCGACCCTTGTCATCATCGGCAAGACCAGTCGGCATCCCTTAACTTGGATCTTTCGTCCCTGTTAATGAATAAACACATCTTTGCTTCAACATTTAACCAATGTCGACAAACAAAATAGTTTTGACCCTTCGTCCCTGTTAACGAATAAACTGACCCTTGCTTTGACACTTAGCCAGTGCCGACGAATAAATCTCTGCCCGTTCTGGCATCAATTTTGTGAATTATGTTTCAAAAAAAAAGAGAAGCTTAAAATAGAGGTGCCTCGCCGGCCTTACCCAGCCACACTGAGTAAGGGCAACAATGGCTATAACCCGGTTGTGGCGAATACCCAAAAGGGGCGCCACAGGCAAAATCGGGTACCCTGCCACATGAAAACCCACAAGGGTGCGTGGGCAAAAGCAAGAGGGGGCCGGCTTCGGTAAAAACCCAAAAGGGCGCTTAAGTCGATAATGTGATCAAAAAAATGTTGAATAAAAAGTGAATGAATGATGAAATGATGAGTGAATGAAATCATACTCTATGACCCTTATCATACGATTGACTAATGCTAAGTAGGTTGTACTCAAGACCTTCAACCAATAAGACATTTTCAATAGAGTTTTTGGGATTCTTACCAATGTTACTTGACTCGATGATTTTTCCTTTGTTCTTTCCTCCAAAGGTCACATGTCCTGCTTCTAGACAGAATTTACCTTTGTCACCTGTCATGCATCTTGAGCAGCCACTATCGAGATACCAACGATTGTGAATGGGTGCAAGACACTCCTGTACGATAGAGATTATTCCAATGTTTTGGGAACTCAAATAAAATTAGGTCCTCCCATCTCAGTCAAAAAGAATAAAACACTCTTGGGAAGCCACACCTGTTTACCTCGAGATGGCTTTGTGTTATTCATGCATTGTGACTTCTCATTCCTATGTTTTTCATGAGTATCATATGAGTGTCTGAAAGAAGCAAAATTCTTATTGTAATTGCAACACATGTGTGAGACCCTTGACCAATTGGATTGATGCCAATCAAACCCCTTTTGATTCTTCAAATTTCCATTTTTGTACCTTTGGTCATGAGGGTACATTCTGTTGCACCTGTAACTCGACCTAAATGTCTGCTTGACTCGACTTGGCTGTGACTGACTTCTTCCATAATTGTTTCTGGATGGAGTCCAAGTCGGCTTAGCCCAGTGCTTAGGTTGACTTGATTGAAAGCTCTGTTGTGTGTAATACCTACTGGAAGGTATCTAGGTTGACTTGGAACCCTACTTATGTCCGCTGGATTGATAAGCCTGGTCTCTAGAATGGTTGCTAGAAGCCCCAAAACTCGACTTGAATGGATTTTTAAGTCGAGTTGGCATCTCTGCATTTTTGAGCTGGTTTGGGAATTGATTTGGCCTTCCCATTTTCTTTCCTCTATGAAGTTTAATTATTTTCATTTTATTGTTCTGATTGGGTGAGCTCCTTTTTTGAGTGGTCTTACCCACATTTTCCATGTTAATCAAGGGAGTGAATTCTTTCTGACTTGATTCAGGGTAATTAAGAAAGTAAGTACGACTACAAGGGGGTGCCGAGTGTACCTCCATGCTCGGGGTGTGGGGAAGACGATCCCAGCCAAGTTGATAACTCCCGGTGAAGATTAATTACACAATATTACAGCAATGAACTATTTGCCCACTCCACGCAGGGAGGTAAAGGTCTACAGCGGGTCCCGGAGGACCGTTCTTGGGTTGACGGGCAGCACTTGGATTCGCTCTGTCAGTGCCGTCCGAAAGATGCTTGCTACTAGTTGTGGGGCCCGCGTGCTGCTCAGTGGGGCCGAGTGGGTCCGGAGTGACACCGCTGTGGCAGGGGCATCTGGAGGGATGCTCCCTCGGAAGGCGGCACATTGATTCACCTCGTGGGAGGCGAGGAGGCTCTGGTCTTCAAGCTTTGGGTTTACCGTCCACGAGCTATAACTTACTATTTTACAGTGCGTGACCCGACGAGAATGGTTGCTGCGATCAGCCCTGATGTCAGATCGACACGAGACTAGAGGTGTTAGAAAGCTCTCTCGAAGAGCTACGATCCTAGCTTGGAATAGAAATTTAAAACTCCCTGTGCTGGCCGTAGCTGATTTTAGAAGCTGCTGGTTCCCAGATCCGGATCTGACTGGACAGAAAAGGGGGTTTCCTGAGAATGTGGTTTGACCGAGGGTTTTATGATGGATCTGGATGATAAGGCCTTCACAAAAGTTGTAGATCGGGAGGTCAGGAGAACGGGGATACCTTTTATGTGGGATTTTGCGGAGGTATCGAGTTTTTGTGGATTTTCTAGTGGACAGGGGTTGGGCCTAGAAAACTGAGGATAGACAGGAAATGGGGGATTGTAGGAATTTTTAAGGAGGGATAGAAAATCCCTAAATTCGTGAAAAAATTTGAAGAGGTGTATCTTGGTGGAAAAAAGCTCCAGTTAAAATTTCATGTGGTTTGGATATGGCTAAGGTGGGCTAAGGGATCGTGAATAGGTTTGCTATAATCAGATCTGCACAGTGGATGGATCTAACATAGGGGACAAAACTTCCTCCAAGCCCATTGTAGAAAAGATCCCTGGGCAAAATCCAAATAGCTAAAGTGAATGAAACTGCTAATGCTCAACTTTGCTAATGAAAATCACCTTTAGATATGAGTGTTGACTAACATTCAAGGGCAACATGAAAAAAAGAAAACAAATGATTTCATGCCAAAAGGTGAATAAAGATACAAGTACTCAATTCCATGGAAGAACTATTCGCATTGTTCTCTTATGTGGAGGAAGTCATTGTGAAAGGTATTTGTCTTTCTTAGTACATGGTAAACATAGTCCATTAGTCCTAGAATAAGTTGTGTCCCGCATATATGCAAGTAATCTATGAGCATCCTTGTTACATGGACACTTGAGCAAGTGCACCCACATGCCTTAGTCAATTAAGTGAGTAACTAGACACAATTCAGAGCCCCAGTGACAACCACCAACCAAGAAATTGAGCTGTGCTGTTGGCCCAGTTAGGAAAGCAATCGAGAGGGGGGGTGAATAGATTGCACCCCCTTTTTTAAAAAAAACGTAGAGATGACAAAAGATATCAAGATAGCTGAGCAAAGAGATCTAAATAAGATGAAGAACAAGCAAGCTCTCACAACTCTCCAGCGCAGTTTGACAAATCACTCAGGATAAAACGTAAAGGGTGGATAGATATATGAACTCTCAGCTCACCACATCACACTCGCAAATCAGAACGTGTAGAGTAGAATGGCAATCTCACAAACAGTAAACCACAACACAAGTATTTTTAGGTGGTTCGGAAGCACCCGAGTGCAGTCCTACGTCCACCCCTCTCAACCTAAGAGGATTCCACTAAAAATCACTGTATGACGACAGCAAACCGATCACAAGGATCGCACACAGGCACAGAAGCCCAACAAACGCGTGTTTTCACACAACGATGAGAAGCCACGCACACGGAGACGATGCTCCAAAATCATCTATGAAGAAAAATATATGGAAATACAAGGCCCAGTTCAGATATAAAGGAAACTATGCTCAAATAGATTATTCAACTATACCAAGCTCGTATGGCTCGTGCTTTCAACACGCTAGTCAAAGGATGAGAATTCAAGAAAGGTGACATGGTAATAGTCAAAAGAAGAGAAGTGATGGCCTCCAATCCCAAAGGGAAGTTGGTTGAAAACTGGGTCAGAACATATATCGTCCGTCGAGTCTATGAAGGTGGTGCCTACATCCTTGTAGATCACAAAGGTGTAGTCCAGTCCTCCCCTCTTAATGGGAAACACTTGAAGCTATACCATATAGCCCCACCAGCATTCGCAGAATGGCCGAAATTAACCTTGGCCTAGTGGCACTCCACCTTGGCTGAGCTCTCCAAAATATCTAGTCAGCTCAAACTGATTCCAAGACCATTGGTCCACAATTTCAGAAACATCCTTGGTATACACTAATCGCGGGATCCCTTGGGGGCCCCGCATAGTCCCACTGGGTTGCCACTCTATACATTACCGCCAATATGGGCCTTACGTCTGAATCGGCATAAAAAAACTCTTCCTTTGTGTTATCATTACCTTCTTGCTAATGAATAAACCCTCTTCTCAGCACAAGACTTCATGTCCTAGTCGACTTTTACACAATATCACCATTACGGGCCTTACGTCCGAATCGGCAAAAATTCTTTCTTTACATTAGCATTACCTTCTTGCTAACGAGTAAACCCTCTTCTTGGTGCAAGACTTTGTGTCCTAGCCAAATTTTACACAATATCGTCATTACGGACCTTACGCTTGAATCGGTGAAAATTCTTCCTTTGCATTAGCATTACCTTCTTGCTAACGAATAAACCATCTTCTCGATGTAAGACTTTGTGTCCTAGCCGACTTTTACACACTATCGCCATTACGGGCCTTACGTCTGAATCAACACAAAAATTCCTCTTTTGTGTTAGCATTACCTTCTTGCTAACGAATAAACTATTTTCTCGGCACAAGAATTCGTGACCAAGTCAACTTTCATACAATATTGCCATTACGGACCCTATGTCTGAATCAGCAAAAATCACCACCTGCTAGACCACCTTCTGGCCCTCATTCTCCCCCGCCCACACCTTGGTTTGGCCCCTCTTAGACCCCCTAACAGCCAAGGGCTTCCTCCACACCCATCCACCCCCTTTCCTCTCCCATTTACCTCCTCTTCCCTCCTCTCATCTTCACCCTGCACCTTCAGATCGCAGACAGTAGAGAACCATTCATTTGAAGAGGCAACTGCAACTTCATCCCCACATTTTGGAAGCCTAAAGAGGTACCGGTGGAAGCGTCTCCGAGTCACCTTCGTAATGGTGACAGTCTCATCCTCATCCGAGCTCCCAGCTAGCCGTGAGAGTCATTCTTCCCCGACTGCATAGAAGAGGTCCGACCAGCAACCTGAGGCTGTTTGCAGAAGCTGCCACGACTGGTCACCTAAAGTTCTGGAGGCGGGGTTTGGCTGGGACCGTCTACAACGAGTCTTCTTCCCCTCCAAGAAGCGGGACTCCATTTGGCGACCGGATCAGCAACTTCTTAATTTTCACCCCAGGGTGCACTGTTCTGTCCCCTCTTGGACTGAACAAACACCCTGTCACTCTTTCAACTGCCCCAGCCTACCCCGACATCAGCTGGCATTCTCGTGGATCTCGTTTCGACGGTGACTCGTGAACGGTTCCAACGCCTTCTGTCGCACTCGATTTGGAGTTCAGGACTGCTCATACTGGCCTCGGCTTGCTACTACTGTGTTCCTGTAACTGTCAGAACCCAGGAGCAGAGGCTCTGTTCGAGGCTCTTCCTCGACTGGCACCAACGACCTAGAGTTTGCCCAAAATTCAGGCGACAACCCGGACCCAGTAAGGAGAGTTTTCTGCTGGTCTCATCGAAAGAGGAGTTCGGGAGTGGTCACAGCAGCGTCGACACCACCTTCCTGTCCCCCGCTCCAGAAAGAGGACAGAACCGACTCTGCCGACCGTTGAAGCTCCTCACTCTTTTCTTCCCCTCCCCGCTTGGCTGGCTGAAGGCCCCTCCCTGTGTGAAAATAGTTTTGGTTGGATCACACAGCAGGCAACTGTCATGAGTAGTTGAGTTCGGAAAGGATACATGTTCCCTATCTTTATAGTTGCAAACCGCATTTTCAAAACCCCAAAGGCTCGTTCAACTACATTCCTTAATTGGGCACGGCGATGATTAAATTTATCTCGTAAACTACGATATGCTGTATTCCCACAACCTTGGTATTGACCTATATGATATCGCTCATTTCGATACGGTGCAATGAAACTTCCAGTATTTGCGTAGCCTAGATCGACCAGATAGTACTTGCCTACACGGAAGGAACTCATTGGGGGTTGTAGAATGAATAGATAATGACAGAAATTTTACTTATAGTCCAAATTAAGAACTCACCTGGAGGGACCCTAAATCCACCATGCTCTATTGCGTGCCTCAATATCTTTTGGTCACCAGTCGATCCTTCCCACCCCACAGAGAGGTATTGGAATTGTAAATCAAATGAGACAGCTGCTGTGACATTTTGTGTGACTTGTTGTTTGCGATTCCGATAGCGTGGCTGCTTTGATCGCAGTACATTGGCGGGTATGCGGGTACCATCAATTGCCCCGAGTGCATCCTAAACATCCATTATGAGATCTGTATTTGTAAATCCACATTTTTGTATCGTGAATAATCATTGATCCCAATTGTAGTAAACTACCTTGAAGAACAGGTAGAATTTATTCTGGTGTCGTATGAACGGGTGGACCTCGTCACATGCTGTGGGGAGTTGAATGTAGGTGTGCCTAAGTCCGACAAGCACCCTCGCCACAGTATTAACATAAAAATTTATAGTTTGCGATGAATGTTGGAAGTGTTCACACAATGCTCCTATTGCGACACCATGGCCCATGGCATACAAGAACATACCTAGTTGCTCATTGGCAGTAACAGATCGGCTATCCTTGATCAACCCCCTTTCTAATAGAACATCACGTAACCGTGTAAACATTCCAGGGTTAAGTCTGAACATATTATAGCAACGTCTTTCGTGACCAACAAGAATTTCGTGAATCCAAACATGGCCACCGTACCGCGATATATGCATGGGCCTCCTTACCCTTTCTGGAACCTCTTCTTGTTCATCAGTTTCCTCAAATAATTCATTGCATATTATGTCACCAACTATGCGAAACACATCATTCTCCTCCGACATTATGTCCTCCTGCAGACTTGATTCATTTGTACAGTGTTGTCCTACGTTGACACAAACTCCAATATGATTATCAACATCACAGTTACACAAGCTTGAATTATATACATATAATGATAGTTCATAAAACAAAAGTAGTCAAATTTTGACCATGATAAGGATTGGATTGATTGACACCCATAAGTGAAGATACATATAGAGTAATATAGTCAATTACACGTTGATATAACCGACCAACTTAACGGCCTCGTAATGATATGACAATCATCCCCATCAATACAAACACAACACAGATGAGGATAAGCAACAAAAGTAATATAATGGTCAAGTTTTGGAAGGAAACAAGAGTAGGCGTTTGGTGCATTGTGCTTGGCACATTAACGTCTTCATGTCCCCCCCATCAATGGCCTCGCATGCAATAATTGCCTCCCATGAGACGCCACCTGCATAGGTAATTGGCCTCTCAGTGCCTCCTCACTCTCTTCAATGGACATGAATCCCTTATATTTAGCCCCTGGGTATCCGTTCATTTGCGCATAACACTCTCCCCAACTGTAATACAATCCTGGAGTGCGCCCAACCCACACGACGTAACACTTAAACTTTCCCATTATCAAACTTTTGACTTCCCTGCAATAGGACAGATGCAAGCAATACACACATATATGGAATGAGTTAACAATGAGTAGAATACATTCATTGGAATACGACAACGTTCATAGAGTAGCATAGTACGTACTTGTCAAAGTACAATTTAGCCATACAACAAGTACAACACAAATTAGGAACAATACAATATCATGCCGAAAGTAGTAGCTAAAATGAGTGGACAATAAACAGAACACCATCCATAGACATAATGGAGTAAAAGCAATCATAACACCATCCATAACATGTTCTTACTAGCACCACCTTAGGGTTCTTCATAGTAGATCCACCCCAACTTATCTTCGTCATCGAGGGCCATAAAGATTGCTCTGAAATCTGCATCTTTGAAGTGAATGGCTGCCTTGTACAACATGTCATGTGTGTAGCTAGGAAGACTCTTTAACTTCTGTAGACACACCTTGATTGAGCATGGATCTTCAGTCGTGCCTACCGAAGAAGATGACGGAACACTTACGCTCTTGTGCAATTGCAACCTTTCATCATTCAATGAACATAGCCTTTCCAAAGCATGAACTGTTCCCTCCATGTTTTTGTTGCGCTTCTGTCGCGTTCTTCTATAGGAAGGGGTCGTAGAATCCATTGCTTTATTTGGGGAGGTTGCCTCATCATCGGTGGGACGTTTAGCGGGTGGTGACGGGGTATACTCTCTAGTCCCACTCGAGAATTATTGAGAAGGTAAACGAGACTGGGTTGTATGCAGGCCTCCAAAGTGTGATCGAGATGTTTCCAAATATTGTGTACGCTCCTCTGGCGTTGGCATAACGAAAGGGTTGAAGTCTTGCTCAACATCCAGGGGAGAATCATTACCATCAAGGCCCATTGAAGTATGGTGGGCCCAATTTGAAACCCCCGGCCTTTATTGTGACAGGGGTGACTCATCATCACCAAATGACCTCCGATCATCCAAATCAACGATAGGAGCATTACTGTTGAATATAAGACTTCCTCTAGCCATTGTCTTCCCACACAATATGTCCATTTGATCTTTACACTCGAACGACTTCCCTAATAACGTCTTGTACTCAGTGTTAGACTGTTCCACAATGAGAGAAGAGTATAAAAAATGTCGATAAGAGCAGAATTTTTTTATATTACGATACTGTCAAATGAAATTTAACATACCACTATTGCCTCCGCCCAAGCACCCTCATCAGGAGGCACCAGGAGTTTTTTGTTCTCGTCCCAACCCCAGCCAGTACGACCAAGCAACTGTTGAAGTAAGTGATACCTCTTCCTCAAGTTCTTCCACCTATTCATTAAATTACACTTGTCTAGGTTTTGATTTGTCACCGCATTGAACGGATGGAGGATTTCATTCCACACGTGTGCTTGCTTTGCCACTCTTGCCATGCCTTTGATTCATAATTTTGCCTTTGATTTTTATTTTATTTTTCATTTATAGCCCTTATTGGCCAGATATTGCATTAACGCTCATTTTTGAGGGTCCAGCCTGCCCCTATTTGAGACTTCTCCCACATTGGGGAGCATCTAGGTTGGTCATCTCATCAATCCATCTCTTGCCCCTGCACTCGATCGAGCAGAGAAGAGAAAAGGCCTTTGTGCATACCCAGAGTATGGCCAAAGTAGCAATGGTGTGCTTCAAGAGGAGATTGTTGACACCCGTTTTTAGCCTGCAAGTTGAGTCATTTCTCTTATTCACTTCTGTGATGTCCCGAATTACCCATTATTTTGGAGCCTTCCTTGGATGGATTTCAAGCTCATTTCGTTGTTCCATTCCCTTTGGACTTTGGAGATCATGATTCCATTGAGCCCTGGAGCTTATTTTATCAACTTCTGACTTCCAAGTCGACTTTCGACCCATTTAGGTTGGCTTCCTTCAAGCATTCAGCTTTCATTCACTATGCAGTCCTGAACGTGGCCCTTTTTCATCCTCTTCCTTTTCTCTATTGAAAAAGTTCCCTTCACTAAAGTTATTCAATTTTTCAGGATCTACAACTTCTTCTTCTACGCCATTAGCCAGTTCTGCACTGATTTTGAGCTATTTATATTTTTCTAGTAGGGTGCGTTGTTCACCAGCAGACCCAACATTTTTCCTATCTTCTAGCCCCATTTTCACCCTCTTCTAATCATCTTTTCATCTTGCTCTCTTCATAAACATTCTTCATCTTTTAGTTATATATAATTTCTTCTTCTACCACTTTTGCTAGTTCCGCATCGTTTAGGAGATATGATCCGATTTCCAAAGTTGCGCGAAGTCTACCCAAAATTTTCCCCAGCAGCCCGGCGGTCATACGATAGACCGCTAGGCACATCCAAGAGTCCAATTCGTGCTGGACTCTACACCATTTCTATGCGCCATAGCCCCCTTGCAGGAGCCATATCTTCGCACAACTGCCTGTCGCCATGCACTCTACTTCGGCAGTTGACAATGCCACTATATTTTGTTTCCTAGAGGCCGATGAAACTATGCATCCTCCAAGAAATTGACAGTACTCGCTCGTGCTCTTATGATCCACTAAACACCAAGCATAATCGAAATTAGTGTAAGCTACCAAATCAAAATTGCAACTACGTGTAAATCGAAGACCAAGATCCATGGTGCCTAGCAAATATCTGAAAATCTTTTTCACTACTAACATGTGTGATTCTCTTGGATCGGATTGAAATCTAGCACACATGCAAACACTAAACATGATATCTGGCTTACTAGCAGTCAAGTACAATAAAGAATCAATCACTAGCAGTCAAGTACAATAAAGAATCAAGCATTCCTCTAAAGAGTTTCTGATCGACAGACATATCTTTATCATTCTTGTTCAATTTCACTGTTGTTGACATCGGCGTCTTATGTGGCTTCGCATTGTTGAATTTGAATTTCTTGATGAGCTCCTTTGTCTATTTCCTTGGATTTATGAAAATTCCATTCTTTTGCTGCTTCCCCAGCAAACCCAAGAAGAATGTTAACTCCCCCATCAAACTCATCTTAAACTCCCCCTATATTAATTTAACAAAATCATCATTTAATGAATCTGAAGTGGCTGCGAAGATAATATCATCAATGTATACTTGAACAATTAGCATATGTTAATTGTCGCTCTTAATGAAGAGGGTTTGATCGATATTACCTCTTTTGAAGTCATTTTTCGAAAGGAACATACTTAACCTTTCATACCATGCACGGGGGGCTTGCTTCAGACTATACAAAGCTTTATCAAGTTTGACACATGGTTCGGGTGTAGAGTCTATGGTATGCTCTGATACCAATTGTAGAGTCTATGGTATGCTCTGATACCAAGTGATAAACCGATGGGAGTCGGTGCAATGGTGCAGCAAGGATTCAGAGGGGGGGTGAATGAATCCCCTTCTAAAAACTTGATCAATTTAAAACTTAAACTAAAGAATTCAACCCTAGCCTAAAGAGGGACATATTAACTTCATTTGGGTTCTATTTTGAATTCATTTAATCATCGTTTACCCTCTTTTCTTCGCCCCTACTTTTGGCAAATCATCACTTTTTACTTGTTTTCTCCTACAACTTTGCAACGGGGGCATGTTCATCAAGCCGGGGAAGAGTCATGCTTCATCCTATTCGTCCTCCTTCCACTCCATCCTGAAGAGGGGAGTATTGGATTCATTTTGATTATATGTGTGTCTTATTTTTTATATCTTTTCCCCCTTTTTCAAGTCCCAACTTTTGAGGTTTCAACACTCTGTTCTGCACTTCTGAAACTCAGATTTCTTGCGATAGGGCAACGTTTGCATCGCCGGAGCAAGGCCATGGTGCACTTATGATCCAATCCTTTAACTCCAGGATCTTAAGGAAAGTATAATCTTTGGTTTAAACCATTCTGGGATCATTATGTTGTCATATTCATGCATATCTCCCTCCATTCTTTTTACACTTTCATTCTATTTTCACAGTCTGTTCTGTCAATGTTCTGCACCCATTTACTTTCTTGTGTTTTCTACCCCATTTTTCACTACTTTCTTCCCTGTTTTAAACCATTATTTTCACCCTAGTTTAACCACAATACTTCCACCTTTCCATATCATCATTTCATTTCCTTTTCGGTGTCTTATTCAGTGAGATATTCTTCATTCTTTGGGTCCATTTTGTGCTATGTTCTGCATTTTCTGCACTGTTTATGCATTTTTTCCCAAATCTCCAACGTCATAACTTTATTTCCCAACCTCCTTTTACAGTTCTTCTTGTTCCTACTTCTTCCCAGCACTCAAGTCTTTTGTTCCAACTTTCTCCCCATTTGGACGTCGTTTGCCCTACTGTTTGCATCTGTCTTTGCACCCTGTTTGCACTGTTTGCACAGTTTTCTGCATTGTTATTACATGACACACTTTTGCACCTTGTTTATCTATGTTAATCATGACATATTAAATCAATCTCTGCACTTTAATCCCGAAGGTGCTGCAGCCAGGGTACTGAGACTGGAGCTGGGCGGCTGGCCTTTGAAGGCGTTGTAGCCAAAATACTGGGAGCGAAACTAGAACTGGATCTAGAACTGGGCAGCTGGACTGTGAAGGCATTGTAGCTAGAATACTGGTGCTAAAACAGGGACTAGAACAAGGCGGCTAGCCTATGAAGACACCATAGCTAGAATGCTGGTGCTGGAAACTGAGCGGCTAGCCTTTGAAGGCATTGTAGCCAAAATGTTGGGAGCGGAACTAGAACTGGAACTAGGCGGCTGGCCTGTGAAGGCATTGTAGCAGGAATATTGGTGCTTGAACTGAGATTGGAACTAGGCAGCTAGCCTGTGAAGGCATAGTAGACGGAATGTTGGAGTTGGAAACTAAGCAACTGGCCTTTGAAGGTCTTGTAGCCGAAATGCTGGGACTGGAACTAGTTGGCTAGCTGGCCTGTGAAGGCATTGTAGCCGAAAGCTGGAAATGGAGACTGGAGCTAACTAGCTGGCCTATGAAGGTGTTGTAGCCAAAAGCTAGAACTGGAGACTGGAGCTAGTCGGCTGGCCTGCAAAGGCCTTGTAGCCAGAAGCTAGAACTGGAGACTGGAGTTGGCCAACTGGCCTGTAAGGGCATTATAGCCAGAATACTGGGACTGGTCGGTTGACTGTTGAGGTGTGTAGCCAAAATGCAGGGACTGGAGCTGGCTGGCTGACTACTAACGCGTAGTAGCCAGGAGGCTGGAGCTAGTTGGCTGGCCTACAAAGGCGTTGGAGTTGAACACTAGAGCTAGAATCGACGATGGCCGGCCCTCGGGGGTGTAGTGGCCATCGTTGTTGTGGAGTGATGCTGCGGTCACCATCGGCGGGATGTCACAGTTGACGGCTTTCGTCAGTGAGGAGTAGAGAGGGAGAGAGTTTTTTTTATTCTCTTTACCAGCTCTATCGCCCTTGCAGGTTTTCGCCAGAGTTGGCCCCCTTTTACTTTTTTCGGTGCATCCTTTCAGATTTTCACAAACCACCCCAAGTATCCCGCATTCCATTTATGTGTTTAGTTTTTCACTCTATTCATAGATATTGCAATTTGGGTTGCTTTTTCTTGTCATTTGTGTTGTTTTGCAGGTCAACAGAAGCTTTAGCACGAGGCCCATCCCTCCTGGCCGGCTGAAAGGGGTGGAGGATTATGTTCCACGACTTGGAATCTGAAGGCTCTATGCAGTTCACCGTAGACCGTTTACAGACACGTGCAGTCTTCCTAAGACAGTCCAACTTCTGTTCACGATTGATTGAGGACCGTTTAGGCCCCGACCAAGTCTTCTTCCCGTGTTTCTCTCCAGCACTGTACATGGTCTATCTTCCGACCATCTACTTCTTTCAACGGTCTCCAGAGGATCGTCTTCATCTTGTACCAGCACTGCATCTGTTGGTGAGTGGCTTCATCCGTCTCCCTTTCCAAGGTACGTAGTGCTCCTACCTTCGCACTCAGTACCCTAGTGGCGATCACAACTGGTCCATGCATGTGAGTGATTGATTGTTGCATCATTTGTCTTTTTTCATACTATTCACTCCCATACACACTCACACTCAGTCTCTTCCCGCCTAGCATTTCATTCATTCATTATTTTCTTTCTAAGGAAAAATAACCTATCTACACCCCTTTTTTGGTGATCACGGTGGGATGCCTCCTGCCCATCGTGCTTTTGATAGTGTTGGCCTACTCTTTTGTCTTTGTTTGGGTGAGATCTAAGTTGCCTCGGGTTGGCCAGTTTGTTTTCTGCCACTTTCTGTCCGAGGGTTAGTTGCTGTCCTTTTTGGGCCATTCATAGCATCTAGCGGTCGGTCGATAGACTACATTGCCTCTGTCTCTGGTACGTTAATCCTTTTATTTCTGTCATTCATATCTCTGTGAGCCTGTTAATTTCAGTGGTCCTCTGATGGCCGTGTCTAGCATCCAGCTGTCGAACGATAGACCGCGTACTTTGATTTTAGGTACGTTCCTATTACTTACATCTATGTAGATTTGTTACTTTACCTCAACATGTTGGATTGGTAGGTCTAGTGGACTGTCTAGGATTTGGTGGCACCGTGCCACCTTGTGTTCCGAGTTACTTGTGACGGGCTTGCGTGTAGCTTGTTAGGACTCCGACAGTTTCTTTTGAGAGTCTTACCTCGAGTGACCTTTCCCACTAGTAGTTGATTTTTTGCGCACGCGTGTGCAGACCCACTTGGGAGTGGTGGAGAGCTTGTCCCGATGAGATGGTTTTAGGCTGGTTACCAAAGGGCCCCTCATCTTTGCAGCCTGACTCTGAGCTGGGGGAAAAACCAGCTAGAGGACCCGACTTAGAGTGCATAGTCTGTGTGTGCACTCGTGGTTGGGGGGCTTTGGACTCGCGCTGACTAGTGCGACCCCAGCTAGTCCTTATTTTATGGTTACTTCTATACGGTGTCTTAGTTTCCACCTAGGGCGAGTAGGGTGACACCTGAGGCTACGGACTAAGTCGTCAGTGGACGCATTTGTCCTTGCTTCTAGTGGATAGTACTCCTGTCACGCGAGATGAGTTCTTTGGTGGTTCTTTGGGTGACTTCTATGCGTGCTTCCCCGACACTGAGGTCTGGGTTTTCTGGTAGGGTTACCGAGGTCTTACCCCCATAGATAATGTAGGGTTCACGACTGTGAGGTCATGACCGTATCCCTGAACTGTGTGATCTTGGGTTGGGCCTTCGTCTATGAGGATGGGCCTCCACGATAGAGATGTCATGGTGTTTCTTTCGGTAGTGTAGCCAAGATTTCCTATTGGTTTGACTATCCCCCGACTGAGAGATTGGGGTTTACTTTTCATGTCTTTAGGAGTAGCTTAGAGAGTCGTGGTTCCATCGGCTGCCATTTTGACCGTTCGTACTACTCTTGTTACTACTGTTGTTTTTATTTCTGTTGTTATTGCTGCTGTTTACCGCCATTATTTTATGGTGGGGATCTGTGAGACCCCTACTGAGCTAATGTCACGTCCCAAGCGCGGAAGGAACCTAAGAACACGTGATGAGTTTTGGTATCTACCAGACATGAGTCCACGGACACTTCATTGATCTTCACCATGATACACAACGCATATTTTCGAGCCTCCTTGGGGGAAAGCTCATGATCATGGA
Organism: Amorphophallus titanum; assembly: GCA_024336825.1. Lineage (NCBI taxonomy): Eukaryota > Viridiplantae > Streptophyta > Magnoliopsida > Alismatales > Araceae > Amorphophallus > Amorphophallus titanum. The sequence goes on from JANBPO010008917.1 coordinate 2,859,196, forward strand.
ACATAATGACCGGTTTTGTACTTGTGGGTGTTAGCGCGGCTTAGATCTTCTCTATTTGGAGGTCTTCATTTACCATAACCTTTTGAAGGTATTCCATTAATGCTTCTTGATGGGTTTTGGACCTCTTAATCAATTCAATGATGGAGATCCGGGCTAGTGTCTTATCCAAATGCTTCAGTAGATCTTATTATGTCTCAAGGCTGGACTCTTCTGGCTACTCTTCAGTTCCTCTCTCTGACTGAGACTGTTCTTGGGCCTGACTGTTTTGGGGGAGCACTTGGTGGAATATTCTTCCTCTCCGGAGCACCACCTGTGTGGGGGCTGGTATAGGTTTGAGAAGAGGTTTAAGTGGTAGTGGTAGAGGAATGGTTGGTAGAGCAGGTGAGATGATGAGGGGTTTGTTTGGTGGAGGCATGGTGGAAGTAGATGGGGTTGTGGGTGGATGGTGGATGATAAGGGGTTTTAAGGGTACGGGTGGAGGTGTGGTGGAGGTAGACGATGAAGCAGATGGACGAGAGATGATGAGGGGTTTTGAAGGCATGGGTGGAGGCATGGAGAATTTTTGCTGATGGATCGGCAGAAGATTAGCTATAGGTGTGCAGATGAGAGGGCGTGATGGTTGTGGGAATGGTGAAAGTTTGGTTGTGGGTTATGATATGGGTTGGGGAGAGGAGGTGTTGGCCGAACAATGCGAGGGGGTTGGCTGGAGGTATGGTTGGTGGTGAGTACAGAGGTGCCTCCTTCATACCAGCCATGTCCCCTTCTAGTTTCCTAGAAGGAGGAGATAGGGTTAACTGGTTGGTTGGGTTGTTGGTGCTCTGGGAGTGGGTTCTGAATAGGGGTGATCATTATTCGGGTTCAACCCAAAAACCAAACCGAACCGATGGATTTGGTTCGGTTTGAATTGGGTTGACCCAAGCTTCCCCCAGCCGTCGCTACCACCGCCTCCACCAACGTCCTCTGCTCGAGTCGAGATCCCCACCATCTTGTTCCTCTACCCCTGCTCAAGCAGCGACCGTCCCTAACTCCCCCGAGTCATCGTCGTCCCCCCCACCGCCACCGCCACCGCCGTCCCTGCCTCGAGCCGTCGACGTCGTCGTCCCCTGTTCGAGCTGGCATCCCCGCCATCTTCTTCTTCTTCCCCTGTTCGAGCTGCCACCGTCCCCAGCTCCCCCCAGCCATCACCGTCCCCATCACCACCTTTGCCGCCTCCGCCAGACCATTGTCAACAAAGTGTGCTGTACTGCGTGCGTGCACGTGCCGGTCACAACTTGACACGATCTAGCTTGGCCAGTACAAGCCATGCCGAGGCAACATGGCAAACCTTACCCATAAATTCAACAGCCACTTGCACAAGAGAGCAATGTTGAAGTATCTGATATTCTTGATGCCCACACCTCGCTTTTCCATGCTTCTGGCCACTCTATCCTGAGAGATATCATGCCGAACCCTGCACCTCCCCCCACTGCCATGCCAAAAGAATATCCTCTAGATAGATTCTACTTTATTCGACATTGTCTTTGGGATCCGAAACATAGATAGGAAATAAATAGGTAGGTTGTCCAACACTGACATACATAAAATCAATCTTCCCCCATAGGAAAGCAACCTTGACTCCCATCCTGTCAGTCTGGAATCATATCTCTGCACAATAGGCTACCAATCTACACAATGTAGAGCACCTGGGGATAATGGGAGGCCCAGATAGGAGATAGGCAAAGCTCCTATCTAACAACCCAAGATGCAAACTACCCTCTGAAGAGCCCTATCCTCCATATTCATCCCTACCAAAAAGCTTTTATCAAAGTTGACCTTGAGACCACTGACCTCTTTCAACAATTCCAACAATAGCCTGACCACATAAAGCTGATGCTCATCCTCTACAAAGAATAGAATAGTATCGTCTACATACTACAAATGTGTAAAAGATAAAATTTGGCAAAAAAAGTAAAGTTCAACAATCCATTGAGGTGATTAGTAAGCAAGGTAAGAAAGCACACGAACATTGAGAATTGAGAGGTCAAGAATGAATTAATAGAATATTATACTACGTGAGTAATCTAGCAGCATAATGGCGTATTTATCAATTTTCATAGTTCATTAATGACTTAATGAATAAGGTTTGAGTTCCAGACAATTAGAAGATCACCTGAGCACAGAACATACTCAACCCTTGGGTCAAACTTCGGGTTGGACAAAAGATTGACAGAACGCGGTTAACAATGGACCGCTATCTTGAGGTAGTAGTTGAATGAAGTCTACTATCAGATAGTGCATTAACTCAGGAAAAGAATGGGTCGACTCACCCAGAAATCTATTGACTGAAACATGCATGCATGTAGTCATTGGCCAGTCGCTATCTATAGGTAGCGGTCGCTTCCTGGCCGTGATCAGGACGGAGTGCAGAAAACGCAGAAAATGCAAGTGCTCATCTAGACTTTTAATTTTTTTGGTACAACCAACTCGGTGTCCTAGTGGGAATCCGAGGCTTGTGGAGACTTACAAAGGTCTTGAAACATGAATTCCTAGTCTGACAGAAAGAATATCTGATGAAGAGTCATTCAATGTTCAAGATGATTTCCTAGCATGTGCAAGTGAACTAATAGCAAACGTACCAGAATATTTGCTGATGCGGGACGGACTGAGGGGCTGACTCTAGGTGATGCGAACCTCGAACTCTAGATGGAGACGCGACCAGCAACACTTGGACACTAGAGATGCCTTAGCTCGACACTAAGAGTTCCTACGGACTATACGTCGCTAACAGAAACGCAAGCTCACTCGTCGTCCCAAGCGAGGGATAGTGTGGATCCGCGCAGTTGAGAAATCGGCAGAGTCAAGGGTGGTCGACTCGCTTTCGTGCTCGGATCGAGTCACAGGACGGGTCACTCTCTCGCTCACAGTGGTGACATGGACTCACGGGCTAGGATCCTATCGCACTCAGGTGACGATTTTACTGGAGTGTTGAAAGAATTACTTTATTGATAAAATATTCTGAGGTTTACAAAATTCTATGTCCTGGGTACCTCTCACCCTTCTAGCGTTGCCAGCCTGTATGCCCCTTTGCCGAGCGCTTCAGTTACCCGGTATGGGCCTTCCCAATTGGGCGCAAGTTTTCCCATGGTAGCCTTAGGGTTGGCCACGCTTGCTCGCCGTAGTACCAGATCTTTGAGGAGGAAATACCATTCTTTTATGTGAGCATTGTAGTACTGGGCCAGCTTCTATTGATAGGCTAAGAGTCTTACTTGGGTGCGTGCTCTGTCTACCTCGAGCAGGTCTAAGTTCTCTCGCATCGCATGGTTGTTTCTGGCCTCATCAAACTGTCCCACTCGCAGTGAGGGTTAGATATCTCTACTGGAATCGCTGCCTCTACTCCATACATAAGGTGGAAGGGTTTTTTGCCTGTGGCAGCTCTGGCGGTGGTCCGGTGTGCCCACAGAATACTCGAGATGGAGTCTATCCATGAGTCGCCTGCTTGTTCAGTCAGGTCTTTATGCCATGGAGGAGCGTCTTGTTAGTGTTCTCCACCAACCCATTGGCCTGGGGATGTCCCACCGATGTGTAGTGGTTCCAGATCCCTAGTTCCGAGCATTTTTCCTAGAAGGTGGCGCTTGCTAACTATCTGCTGTTGTCAGTAGTGAGGACTCGCGGAATCCAAAACTAGCAGATAATGCTCCGTAGCACAAACTTCCAGGTCACTTCGCTCGTGATCTTTCCTAATGGTTCTATCTCGACCCATTTGGTGAAGTAGTCAATGGTGACAATGAGAAACTTTTTCCTCCCTTGAGCCTCGGGAAAGGGACCCAGTATATCTACCCCCACTGAGCAAATGGACGAGGCTCCATTAGGGTATGTAGCTGCATAGCTAGCTGGTGGTGCAGGTTGGAGAACTTCTGGCATTGGGGGCACCTCTCAAGGCAATCTTATTGTAGAGTAGGCCACCAATATCCTTATCGGATTAGTGTCCGCACGAGTGCTCGCCCACCTACGTGACTTCCGCAAAGCCCTTCGTGTACTTCTTGTACAACATGCTTGGCTTCCGTAGGAAACAAGCAGTTCAACAACGGAGCTGAGAGGGATCGTCGATATAGACACCATCGACCACTGTGAAATGCACCGCTCGTGCTCACGTGCGGCGAGCCTCGGCGCGGTCGGCTGGGAGTTGTTGTCGCATAAGAAAATCCAAGAGGGGATCCATCCACAAGGGTTCATAGTCGATGGCATTCACCTGGGGTGTCGGTTCTTCTATGCTCGGTGCTGATAATTCCTCAATCAAGATGGATCTAGAGTTGGAGACTGTGGTTGCTGATGCCAGGAGAGATAGAGCATCCACTCGGATGTTCTCCTCCCTAGGAATGTAGACCATCTCGAAGTGGAAAAATTCCTTTGCTATTGCCTTGGCCTTCTCTAGATACTTGATCATGGCTGATTCGCGTGCTTCAAATTCTCCCTTGACTTGATTGGTGACGAGCATGGAATCACTATATGCTCGCACACTAGTCACCCCTAGGTGTTTTGCCATTCGTAATCCCGAGAGAAGCGCTTCATATTCGGCCACATTGTTCGTGGTTGGGAAGTTAAAGCGGAGGGCGTATTGAAGTTCTATCCCCTCTGGTGATAGTAGGACTAGTCCTGCTCTGCTGCCGACGGCACAGGATGATCTGTCGACATACAGCTCCCATGTTGGTCCCGAGGACTGCTCGGGTGAGTCTTCCACAGGTATTGTGCACTCGGTAATGAAGTCAAAGAGAGCCTGAGCCTTGATCGTAGTCCTCGGGCAAAATTTGATGTTGAACTCGCCCAGCTCGATAGCCCACTTGATGGACCTTCCTGATACATTGGGGTTCTGGAGGATTTGTCGTAGAGGTTGATCAGTGAGGATGGCGATTGGGTGAGTCAGGAAGTACAATCGCAGCTTGCGGGTGGCTGTGATTAGGGCCAAAGTGATCTTCTCAGTTTGTGAGTACCGAAACTTTGGCCCCTGTAACACCCGGCTTACATAGTAGACAGGCTTCATGATGTTAGCTTCCTCCCGAGCGAGCACGGCACTCATCGTGGTCAGAGTCACCGACAGGTACAGGAGCAGTTGTTCTCCCTTTTGTGGCTTGGAGAGCACGAGAGGGGTCACCAGGTAACGCTTCAATTCTTCGAATGCCTGCACACATTCCTGGTCCCATTCGATCAGCCTTTTCTTCTCAGGCACTTTGTTGGCTTGCTTGATGAGCCGAAAGAAGGGAAGGCATCTCTCAGCTACTCGGGACAAGAACCGGGTTAAGACGATGACACAGCCGGTGAGGCACTATACATCCCTTACCTGTGCCGGTCGCTTCATCTCCAGTACCGCTCAGATTTGATCAGGGTTTGCTTATATTCCTCTATGAGTGACAAGGAATCTGAGGAACTTCCATGACTTTACACCGAATGCACACTTAGTTTGAGCTTCATGTAGTATTTTCTGAGCGTCGTGAACGTCTCTGCCAAGTCTTCCAAGTGCTCGGCTGCTCAGAGGCTCTTGACGAGCATGTCATCAATGTAGACCTCCATATTAAGGTCTATCTGCATGTCGAACATGTGATTGACCAAACATTGATAGGTTTCTCCCACATTCTTTAGTCCGAACGGCATGCATGTGTAGCAGTACAACCCGTGGTCGGTGACAAACGCTGTCTTGTCTTGGTCGGGTTTATGCATGCTAATCTAATGAAACCCAGAGTAGGCATCTAGGAAGCTTAGCATTTCGTGCCCAACCGTAGCATCGACCAGTTGGTCAATCTGTGGCATGGGGAAACTATCCTTCGGCATAGCTTTGTTGAAATCGATGTAGTCTACACACATCCGCCACTTCCCATTGCTCTTAGGAATGAGGACTATGTTTGCCACCCAATCTGGGTACCAGGTGGATCTAAGTAGCCCTGAGCATAATTTCTTGCTTATTTGTTCCCTGATGATGGCCTGTTGCTCGGGGTTGTAGTGCCTTTGGCGCTGCTGGACTGGGCGGTAGCTCCGATCCAACTTGAGTTGGTGCGTGATGATTTCTAGTGCGATTCTGTGAAGTGGATCTAGAGGGGAGTGAATAGATCAATCACCTTTTCAAAAATGAAGTCTGTCGCTGCTGGAAAGATGGGGCTGACTGCTGGGTAGCACCAGACGAAGCCTGCCGATCAAATCGCTTCTTAAGCCTTTTCTTGTTCTTGAATCCTATAAACTGGGACTTTCTAGAAGAAGCAACACCACTTGCTGCTGGAGTGGCAGAAGGAAATCTTGGAATAGGGGGTAGATAACCCAAAGGAAGTTGAGCTGTCGACTGAATCGACAATGCCTGAGAAGGAACTAGGGACCTTACCAAATCCAATTCCAATGCTGCTGCTGCCACCTAATATACTTTAGTCATAGTGGTAACACGGGCAACAATCAGTGGCTGCCTCAACTCAGCACGGAGGCCACACAGAAATTACTCTGTCTTTAATGCCTCATTTGCAAGAATGTGGGGCGCATAACGGTCCAATTCCATGAATATGTTCCGATATTTGAGCACCGACATTCCTCCCTGGACAAGCTACAAAAACTAGTGCATTTTATCCATGCAAAGATAAGCCGGGCTGAAAGTGAGTTCGAAGGTGACGACAAACTCAGTCCATGAGATCTAGCGGAGTGGGCGAGATTGAAAAGAAACTTTCCACTCGGTATTCCACCAAGTCAACGCCGGGCCTTGGAGCTGAAAGGTACTGAGCATCACCTTTTCATCTTCCGTGCATTCCATAGAACGAAACACACGCTCGGTGGCATCCAACCAAATTCTAGTGGCATCCGGATCGGTCTGGCCTTCAAATGTCGGCGGATGAAATAACAAAATTTTCTTTAATGCACGTCCGCGACTGCCAGGCGCATCCTCTTGAGCTGGAATAATGGGAGCTGGAGCAGGAACATACTACGGAACACTGCTAACTTCCTAAGGAACCGGGACTCTCCGACGTCGAGACGACATCTCAAGTGACTAACAAACAGATAGTAAATAGAAAAATTTATTAATCACATGGAAAACATCCTAAGCCAGCAATGGATAGTGTAATTGGACTAATTCTGGACAATAGCTGTGCAATTTCGATTCCTTACTCATGTCGTCAATGTATATCTCCATGTTGCGACCAATCTAGGAGTCAAACATATGGTTGACGAGATGTTAGTACGTAGATCTCGTATTCTTTAACCCGAATGGAATGCATGTGTAGTAGTAGAGACCGTGGTCAGTTAGGAAGGCCATCTTATCTTAGTCGAGCCCATACATGCTGATCTGATGATACCCTAAGTAGGCATCTAGGAAGCTCAGCATCTTGTGCCCGACTGTCGAGTCGACAAGTTGGTCGATCCGCTGCATAGGAAAGCTGTCCTTGGGGGTGGCCTTATTGAGGTTGGTATAGTCCACACACATACACCACTTCCCGTCATTCTTGGGGACCAAGACCACGTTGGCGACCCAATCTGAATTTTGGGTTGGTCAAAGGACCCCTGAGCACAACTTTTCACTCACTTGCTCTTTGATGATGGCTTGTCGCTCGGAGTTATAGTGCCTCTTGCGTTGTTGAACCGGGTGACACTTTGGATCCAGCTTCAGTTGGTGGGTGATTATATCCGGTGGAATCCCAGGGAGCTCATCGTCGGAACAGGAAAACACATCTTAGTTCACCATAAGGAATAGTTGGTATGCTTCCTTCTCCTACTCGGGCAGTACGAGCCTATCTGCAAGGTGCAACTCGAACTTTCACCAACCTCGGTGAGGAAGATGTCCTTCGCTGGTGTGCCCTCGTTGGATTTGGGGACATCCGTCCGGGGCTTCTTCACTGGTGGAAATTCTTCCGCCTGCCTTTCCTTGGTGGAAATCAAGTAGCATCATTGAGATTCCCCTTGGTCACCTCCTACTTTCCCCACTCCATGGGGAGTGGAAAATTTTAGCTTCTGGTGGATGGAGGAGGAGATGCCCCTCAACATGTCTAGGATTCTCCAGCCAACAATGGGGTTGTAGCCAATCATGCCCTACACGACTGTGAAGTCAGCTACAAAGGTCACATCCCTTGGGGCGGTCCCAAATGTGATTGGGAGGGAGATGTGCCCTTCGAGGAAGACCATGGAGCTGTGTGTGCTAAAAAAATCAGGCCTGTAATAAGAAAGATATCACGTTATTTGAGAATGTAATAGAACTAATGGTTGACACATTGTTACAAAACAATAATAAAAAACTTACAGCAAGTGTAGCAGAACAGCCAAATATAAATGTATGGGCCTGGGATGCATTCCCGACTCTTCTCTTAGCACGGTCAATTGTGGACCGCTGACACCAATTCCTCAAACTTGTGCATCGTTACCTGTTGCACGACGGCTACCCAATTGTAATCAGAAACTCTCTCAATGTCATCTAAACATGATAGCATCTATTGTGGACAAGAATGTGCTGAGCGTGGGCAAAGGAAAGTGGACAGTAAGAGTACAATCCATAGCCGAACAGTGTCGTACACATCCTGCTCTTCATCGGACCCAACAATTTACTGGATGAGAGAGCACACTTTCTTCTGGTCAAATGTTGTTGCAAATCCAAATCGATGATGCAACTTCGACTTCTGTTTTGCGGATCCATAATGTTGAACCGGCTTACCGGAGCAAGGTAATCTTAAAATGATGCCCACATCTTCCACACTAAATGCGGCCTCCTTACTGCCCATACGGAAGTAATGTCCTCCACTATGGGTGCAAATAATCTCTACCAATAGTGTCATGGTGAAGGTGAGGGGAGAAGCATTGTCAACATATGGACCAAAGGGTGTGATCCTCATTAATGACTTGTGACATTCCCGAAATACCATATGATCCCTATCCTTCATGTAAATGTCCATAGAACACCAGGCCGAGATGACCTTTTTATTCACTAGATTCAAAAAAATGTGTAAACAAGATATTCAGTTAATTGACTAATCAAGAAATACAAAAGTAGTTAAGCTTAAGACAAGGGTGACAAATGGTTAGACAAGGGAGTTTAGGTGTGGCAAATAGGTGCTTAATTAAGGGTGATAATTGTATGAAATTTGGTGATAGGTGGATCTTTATGAGTGACAAATAGATAGATAAGCGTGACAAATAAATAGGTCGATAAGGCAGAGAGAGAGACAGCGAGAGAGAGAGAGAGAGATCTGAAGATCTATTTCCACTGTGACCTTTGGATCAGATCCAAGTCACATTGCTCCTGTGTGAGCATTTCGAGTTGCCTTTATTGTCAACTTTTCGATGCTAAACTTCTTGGTTTTCCTACTTACAATTTTCATACTTATTCTAAGCTGTGTATTAGCGGAGGCTAAGCTGTAAGGCCCAGTAGATCAAGCTATTAGGCAGCGGAGGCTAAGCTGTAAGGCCCAATGGATCAAGCTGTTAGGCAGTGGTGGCGAAGCTATATTGCCCAGCGGTCAAGCTGTTAGTCAGCGGTTAAGCAAGCTGTGAAGCTCATCTATTGTTGGCAAGCTGTGAGGCCTAGCCGTTCAAGCTGTTTGGCAGCAGAATCCACACTATGGTTGGAGTGTGGGGTGGATGTAATCCTGAGGACTGAACCACCTAAAAAGATCTTGTGCACTGTGGTTTGATCTCTAACATGTCAACCATTAGATGTATGCTAGGTGCGTTCCTATCTACGGTTCTGACTGAATGGATTTAGTACGCACGCAAGCTTGATGTGGTTCTTTCAATAGTATAGACTTGCTTAGGAGTCTGCACTTTTGCAGTTCATCTGTTCAATAAAGTGCATCATTGGTTTCATATTCTGCAGAGCTTAATTACTTTTAACTCTGATAGATCGGAAGCACGGTTTCAATTGGGCTTTAAGTTCTTAAATTGATCAAGTTTCTAGAAGGGGATTCATTCACCCCCCCCCCTCTGAATCCGGGTTGTACCATCTTATTCATCCTAACATCTATTTCCCTCTTCCATATTTCCTCACATATCCCAAGGCAGATCTTCTTTCTTTGGTCCTCTCGACGATGTCTACTTCCACGGCAGGGTGAAACTCAAAGACTCGGCACCGATTGGATGGCGTCATCCTTTCATCATCTTGGCTCCAATTCTTCTTCACTCTTCTTTTATTTTCAGTCAAAGATGTAATTTTAATTTCCATATACATTGTAGGGATAGGATAAGGACAGCGCCCACAATCCATGTACAGAGTGCGACTCACGAAGCACAACTAAGAGAGATGTGCATACATAAAGAGGACACCGCATAGACTATATGCATAGCATGAACCACAATCCGCACTCAAGACTATTCCTCTATAGTGTAAAAGTGTAATTATATGGGTAGTGAACCCTAGACATAGGGACGTGTAGACATTCTGAGTAACACTAGATGATTACTTTATCGCCTACATATACATTCGAGGTTCTCGACTTTTGATAGCTTCGCACAGCCCCCTTGTTTATTCCTGATTTTAGACTTCACTGTTCGGCGCAAGTTTCCTCATGTGTCTCAATGGAGATTTTTGGCTACTAGGATTCGTCCTTTACTATGGTATTATTGTTGATTTCACTTTTCGACATAAGTCTCCTCATATGTCTCAATGGATGTTCTCGGATACTAGGATTCATCCTTATTTTACTTGTGGGGTTTGCTATACCGTTTTCACGCGAGTCTCCTCATTTGTTTCAGTGGGGATTCCCAGCTACTTGAATTCACATTCCACTTATCATTGTCATCATTCTTTTTCTATTTTTCTTATGAAGGGGGTAGGCAACTTTTTTCTCACGATTACCCTTCACGTGAGTGTAGAGGTTTGAGCATCCATGAAGCATTAAGAAGAATTTATGACATCCCTATGGCTAAGGGCCATTGCTCATATTTGTGTGCGAAGTATGGGAGTTTCGTCTAGGGTGTGTCCTGTGAGCTATGCTACCATCATGGCTATGACTCTTCCCCTAGCTGTATGCACTCACCAAGAATTGACTTTTTATTCCTTAGTGTGTGCCGTGACGCACACAGACCTAGAATCTGGGCAGCATTATTTAGTAAGAAAGTACGTAGTCTTAGAAATTTGAAGAAAGTGTATTAATACTATATTACAAGCAGACATGCACGTGAGGCAAGTAAGCACATTAATTACGTCATGATTACCATCTTTTTTTCTTTTCTTTTCCTTTTATTTTGTATATATGGATAGGTAGAGAAAAATAGTAGGATTCTAGCAGTGTACTCATGCATTAATTTAGACATCACGATTCATGGTTATTAAATTTTAAACATGGTGAATTTACTAATTACTGAAGATTGTAATGACTGTGTGTAAAGTCGTTTGATTAATAGGGTGCCCTAGGCAGGGTCGCCCTTTCACTGAGGTTCTGAAAACGCAACAAAAATCCACTGAAACCAATACTAAGACCTATATGCATGCTCGTGATCTGAATTTATTAGATTGGGCTTGGTACTTGAGAACACCTACCTATTTGGATGAGTTTAGCTGATGAATAGAGAAGAAAATACGAAGATACACAATAGCAGCAACTGTAACCACAGGAAGGCGATGACCCGACTACTTCAATCGGCAGATACAAGGAGAAGGCAACTGTAGCTTCACAGCAACAGAAATAGGAGACTCTGTCGATGAAGAAGCAGCAACGGCAGCTTAAACAATAGAAAGGAGGATTCTTCTCTTCACGCACAGTCGTCAGGTGAAGAAAAGAACAGATCGCCAGAAGATGAATTAGTAGGTTCGCCGAATGAAGCAATAGTAGGGGGAACCAGTAGCAGAAAGAAAGTAGCTTCTTTTACGTCATGGTAGCAGTTGGTGAAGAAAAATAAAAATGGCAGCAACAAGCTTTGTTCTGCCAGAGGAAGAAGCCAGTAGTCGAGGATGAACAGCCGGGTAGAGAAGCAGTAGTCGGGACTTGGTCGATGGAGCAGGGTATTTATAGAGATGAAAATTTACTGGGGTTTAAGAGTTCTAATGGGATTAATATCTCCACGGAAGGAATCCCATTGGGTTTACATTTCCCATGATAGCACTCCTACTCGATCTAAACCTTCCCGAACGGCAGCCAGTGTCCTAATTAGAATGAAACACTGACGTCGACTTACTATTTTTAATCCAAAAGGATATAGCGCCCAAGCAGGGGGCGCTATTTAAAATGGCGCCTTCCACCAGGGTGCTCTTCATTGTTAACATTGAGGGAGAGAGAGAGAAGTAGAGAGTAAGTAGCATGTAATTAACGTAAGAATAATGACATCTAATTAAGCCGCAGTTCAGGGTAATCGTCCCTATTTAATTTCTTTTACGACGAGAAATTTAACATAATGATATTCAAATCTACGAGGAGTGTGATAGTCCTAAATTTGAGCACAATATAAATGGTGGGGATACCGGGCCCACTATCGGACATCGCACCGTGACACCGAGCTTGTGACTCAGAGATTCGACTTCCTAAAGACTCGACGTCACGTATTTATATATTGCGTATGTATTGTGCGTATATTTTCTTTTGTTTTATTTAGGTTAGGATATAAGTGTAATTTGAAAAGTTTGAGGATTTGAATGTTATGGTCTCCTCCTGTATAAAGGAGGCTAGGGTGTGTCATTTGGATATGATGAATGGAATGAAAGTTTGAGAATTCTCTCTTGTCTCTTCCCTTCCCTCATTCTCTTCGTGAGAATCGAGAGTCGCCCGGTGAGAGATCGTCCGGCGTGAGACCGAACTATGTGAGACAGTGAGTTATCTCGTCCTGTTCATGAGTTTCGAAGTGCCGTCAATTTCTTTCCACGTCGTCATCGCGTCAATAAACCTCAACTCAAAGTGCATCTTCTTTTTTTTTTCTCTTCTCATGATTAACAAACTTGGGTTCATATCCCTCGATAATCAATATAAATATCTCCAAACATTACCACCCAAATTATAAGGAAGACCCAAATGTTGACTAATTGACCCAAAGATACATTATTACTGATATTCCTTCCATCAATGTTGACATGGAACTAGATTTGGTCAAACTATTTCATTCACCTGGCCCCACTTCGAGAACGGGTGACGTTAAAGGGTGAGTAAGTCAACGGGGGGTGGACATGGTCACTTCATGTTTACGTTGCTCCAACGGCTCACCCATAGTTTGAACAGAATTTAGTTACCATTAGAATATTAGGCAACATATATACTCTTTGTTATCACCCACGGGGGTGGCTAAGGTATTCTTCATTTCGGTTGAATCAGGGATGCAAGTTCTTCCTCGGAACAATAGTCTGCCATCATCGGCCAGCAGAAAATCTGGTCGACTATTCAAACTTTCCTTGATCTCTACCAGAAAAGGGTCATTATCTTACAAGGTCTTAATCATAGCCAATAGCTCTGGACAAAGCTGAACCTGGGCGATCATAATCTGATCATTTTTCTCACAAATGTTGAGATCTAGGTTTGCTATCTACTCCAACATCCTCCACTCTTGTAACTTAAGACTCGATAACTTAGCCATCGGCCTCTGGCTCAAGGCATCTACCACTACATTGCCTTTCTCTGGGTGACATCTATGGAGAAGTCAAAATCGATCATTTAAATACTCAAACCATCTCCTCTGTCTCATATTAAGCTCTTTCTAGGAGAACAAATACTTCAAGCTCTTATGATCAGAAAATACAACAAAGGTTTCCCCATATAGGTAGTGCCTCCAAATCTTTAAGGCCAACACCACAGCAGTGAGTTCTAAGCCTTGAACAGGGTAGTTCTCGTCATGGTTCCTCAATTGTCTAGACGAATAGGCTATCACCCTACCATGCTGCATCAACACACAACCTAAGCCAATACCTGAGGCATCCATATACACTTGAAAAGTTCCTTCTTTAGAAGGTAAGGCCAGCATAGGGGCAGTAGTCAAACACTCCTTCACAGTCTAGAAACATTGTTCACAATCTTTAGACCACTCGAACCGATTCTCCTTACAGGTTAGTCTAGTTAGAGGTGCCGCAATCTTGGAGAAATCCTTAATGAATCTCCGATAGTAACATGCTAGACCTAGGAAACTTCTAACTTTAGTTACATTCGCAAGCCTATCCCAATTCCTCACTGCCTCCACTTTAGAGGGATCTACTACAATACCATCCTTAGTAATGATATGACCCAGAAAGGACACTCCTGTGTACAGCTGGCTGTCCACAACTTGCAGGTTGTGGTAGAATTCTTGTACATGCTGGGGCGAGTACTTCTTGTGTTAGAGACAGGTAGAGAGATGGGAAGAGAAGCCGTACCGAGCAAAACGCAGCTATCAAAGTAACCTTGGCTCCCAAGCTACTCTAGATGACAACAGAAGGGGAACTCTGAGCTAATGAAGTCAGGAGTCACCGATCCGTCGGCAAGACACCAAGCAAGCGAAAGCCTACAAGAAAGAGGTAAAAGCCTTAGAGAAGACCTAGACAGACAAGATAGACCCTAATGCATACATGACTCGATTATCGTGCACGGTGTTCTAAACACAACCACACACACACGACTAGAACATCGTGCACACGACACAACATTGACCTCGGGTAAGGCCACGAGAGGGCTAACCCGAAAAGGTCACGACGTGCGAGAAACGTGAGAGTCACATGTCACGTGACAGAAGCACATCCTCACTAGAAGAACAGCCAGCTGCATCCACTGACGTCACACACTACGCCTCAAGGACCTCTCTACGGATGCCTGGAACGACGGAGACCGAGGTACACGTTGAACCAGAAAAGGAACTATAGTAATGAGTGACTAGTCAGGGTCACACCTGTCGGCGCAAGTACTAATGCCCATGACCATGTATGCACACACTGGCTCGTTCCCTAGAGCCAGGCGTCTAGCTAGTATTCCCCTCTGTAGGACGCTACAGTTGGACCGAGGCCCACGGAACTAGCTTAAAAAGTGTATCTCGGGAACTGCCACGCCACCACTCCCAGGTTTGTCGACACGTCGAAATGCGTCGTCAGGCTACGACTAGTGGAGGCTCACTAGACACAAGGACTCAGAAACACAAGTGCTGTAGTACAGACAGTCAAGGAAGCACTATCATACACACTACGAAGCACCAGGGCAGTACAACAACTGTCGACAAACTCAAGACATGGAAACTAGACTTACTCATGTAACGATTCTTGAGTCTCACGACTTGGAGTCAAGATCATCACGCAATGGCGGAACACGCCACCAATCGGTCTAACCCTAAGCCAGAGGAAATGACTCACAGGGACCTGAGGGAACGAGACCCAATAGGCTAGCCTAAAGCACCGGTTAGAGAAGATTGAGATAGAGAAATGACAAACATCTGAGCTAGAGCCTTAGACACAAGTACGAAGGAATTAAGTAGAGTAAGAAAAGGAGGACAAGTCAGATTTGTAACTCATGTTATGGACTATAATGTAGAGAAACATATCATTAGCTAGCGCTACAGTGAAGCTATATCTATTATGCTGCTATCCACACACCCCACAGTGCAGTTATTTTCTGATTGGGTCAATGCAATAACTAAGCTCACCATGCTCTGGGATATGAAATGCATATCGGAGGTTATTTGGATGATAACAAGGTTCCTATTCCATCTGCCCAGACGTGCATCTAACTGTCATCACAAACATCGCCGGTATTTGAACCCACGGTCACTAGGTGTTACGGGGTCAAACAATTCCCTAGTCTTGGGTGTAGTGCATACCCCAAGGATCGTCATCCCACCTCCATATTTGAGGATTTTTACCTGCTGCCCTGTCAAACATTTCATAACCGTAAAGTTGATGGAGACGCTTCCATCAACCGCACTATACCACTCATCTGACAACAATGTTTGATTGGGCATCACAATGATATAAGGAAACAAGGAACAACATAGTTCACAATGTGTGCTTGGAGACCTACGCATGCATGCATTCCTTAATGCAATTGTAGATGAGCCCTATATGTGTCATATGAGAGAAATCGTTACAGGGAGGATTTCCATGTGCTTCCTATTCCTTTTGTGATACATGCCTGATCAGGGGATAGATGCGTAGAAGAAAGAATTGGATGACTGACCAGTTCATTGCAACCAGGTATTTGACACAGACAACAAGAAGAAACATAACTTCTCCAAAAGGTTGATGTTAAACAGAAAAACTTAACATGACTGTCCCCCTCCAGCCACCAATTTAAACTAACCTACCTTAAGTTCTTCAGTAAAAGCTGTTGCCTACTCAAGGTATCCTTCATGCAGGCCCCATCCTCAGCAGCTCAGTTAGGTCCACAGTCTTCGGGCGTCGGAGGATTATCGCAGCGCATGCTGACGTCCCTCCATCGCTTGATGAAGTCCAACGTTGTTTCACCCTTCTTCTGCCGGAGGGGACAGAGCTCCGCCAGGGAGACTTTGCGTTCAACCATTTGGAAACGGTCGACGAATTTCTTCTGCATATCAGCCCCAATCAGCAACAGAATTAGGCTTTAGTCTTGAGTACCACTGGAAGGCGGTGCCAGTCAATGACGTGGCAAAGTACCGCAGCAAATATGCTTCTTCCAATGCCAATTCACCCATGGCCGTCATGTAGTAGGCCAGGTGTTCATGTGGGGAGCCCTGCCCGTTGAACTTCTGAAGCTTCGGGGCTTTCGGGCAGTCAGGTGGAAGTTTCTTGAATTGATAGTGGAGGGGATAGGGCACGCTGTACAAATCAACGGTGGCCACACCCTCACCACGTTAAGCAAACTTCGCCTCTACGATGTGCTCGATCATCTGCCTCTGCGCCATGAGGCTCTCTGCAGCAGGAGTAGTAGACGACCGCGCATTGGCTTCATGCTGCGGAACTTCAAAGTCCACCACTAGTGACAATTTTGCAGCAGTGAAGGAGGCGTTAGCCGCAACTGGAATGGGGGAAGACTATTGTTCCACTCCAGCGGGCGCAACTTGGGGTTGAACTAGAACCTCTTTATCGCGCAAAAGCGTCTGCAAGAGATTCTTGAGTTCTTGATTCTCGCGTCGGAGCTCTTCCAACGTGGGAGTGTGTATCTCTTCCCCCAGATCTTCCCCGTGCCGGGGGTGGCTATCCCCATCGACACTATGAACGTCCTCTTGGCGCTCTTCTTGCAGCGCCAGCTCAAGCTGAGACGTCCCAGCAGCCGGTGCCTATTGTGTCTGCACCAGGATCTGGGACACGGGTCTTGACCTCCTCAAATATTAAAGAGACTAGTTGAGCTCCCCCGAGGTGTCATCGGGCTGCTTGTCGCCAGAGGTGGTGTAGCAGGAGAACACTTTGACAAAATCATCAGTCGCCTGAA
Source organism: Amorphophallus titanum (assembly GCA_024336825.1). NCBI lineage: Eukaryota > Viridiplantae > Streptophyta > Magnoliopsida > Alismatales > Araceae > Amorphophallus > Amorphophallus titanum. Next base: position 2,876,463 of record JANBPO010008917.1, read on the forward strand.
CCACCCACTTTTTCTTGGGCGGCTGTCTACTCGGCTTGGGCAGCATCCCAATTCTGTCAAAAACAGATACTCGGAACGTGGGAGCCTGGGTAGAGCAATCCTCGCCCGTGTGTAGAACTAGCCCACGGAGAGGTCGACCGCACTTTCTTGCCGACTCCTCGGCGCTTCTACCCACGTGGGGGCTGAGGTGTAGGCCGCGGGGATGCTGAGGTCTCAATGCTTGTCGGGCTCTGCATCTGTTGCAGCTCCGACATGCGGAAAGACGCTTGCGCCCTTGCTCGCCTTATAATTCGGGCCTCCTTTTTGGTGACCCAAATTTTCTTCAAGTGGAGCTAGCACTCCTCCACTTGGTTGCCCCCTGCCCTTGATCGGGCAGCTAGTGGCTTGGGACTTTGCAAGGGACCCTGAGTTGCCGCAGGTAAGGCGGGCTTCTTCATCTTCGCTCCATCCCTCCCGGACTTGCCGAAGAAGCTCGAAGCGGTTGGAGGTGGAAATGGTCGGGACATGTCGATCCCGAGGTAGAATCGGCTCGCCTCCATCGAGCCGAATGCGGAGGTCTCCGACAATTATAGTCTTGCCGGAGCGGGATGTAGTTGCCTCGGGCTTTGTGCCCTGGCGGCTACGATGTTGCCCCCGTTGAGCAGGAGCAACATTAATGACGCCTGCCATAGGCGCGACGTCATTGTGTTGGCAATGTTGCCCCTGTTGAACAGGAGCAGTACCTCTGAGGGTTGCCGCCATAGAACTGGTGCTATGGCGGCGACGGCGCTGCCCCCGTTGAGCAAGAGCGACGCTAGCAGTGACTTGATTGACCGAGAAAACCCGGCCGTTTCCTAGGGCAGAAGGCCTGACACCTTCGGCCATCGTCATGAGAGCCGAGCGAGCTCGACCAGTTGCTGGGACAGAGGGCCTAACACCCTTGGTCCCCGAAGCAACATACATAGGGATCTTATAAAACACACTAAGTTCATTTATGGCCCGAGTGGGTACGAGGGTTGTCGGCGAGTTGTCGATTGTACAAAAATCAGCGTTAAAACGGGAGATAGGGGTGTAGTCCCAATTACAAGAAGTTGCAGGGTATAACTGCAAATTACAGGACTTTTATCTCTTACGGTCCTGGGGAGGACATATTTTCATAATTCCGTCATTATAGGAACATAACCACATAACTTAGTCACCCCGAGACGTAGAGACTTACGAAGATGGCCCGTTGAGGGGCAAAATTATGAACATACCCCATAGGGGCATAATTACAAACATACCCCGTAAGGACATAAACAAAAGACTCGGGGACTTACCCCTCGCAGGTCAAGACAAACAAAACAAACTCCTTGCGCTGGCGTGTGTTCTTCTCGTCCTTATTCGTAGATGTTCATAGGTGTCTCCACTTGGACCCTTGGGAGTCTATTTATAGAAGGCAGGAGGACCCAGGTTGCCAGAAACGTGGAGTGATGCGCCGGTTCTGACAAAAATGTGGGGTTTAGCCCCGATTCTGACAAGGTCGGTTACAAAAACCCTTTTTTCTGTCAAGGTGGGGTGACAAAAATCATTTTTTGACCCCTCTGCTTCTTTTTTTCTTTTCTTTTTTTTGAAAATAGGTCTGGGGAGGAAGGGAGGTGGACCCGCAGCCCAGCGGGGTCACGCGACCCTGTTGGGGTCTAGCGGGGTCAACCGACCCCGGGCAGGGTCACGCGACCTCTGACTTCTAATCAGGCGATTGTGGGTTTGAGTCCCACCGGGCGTGCCAGTCTGTGAGACCACAGAATTTTTCACGTAGGAAAAATGGACAATAAAATAATGTTCTTTTTGAAAAGAAACATTCCTCTGTGAATAGAAGGTGATTCCGTGGGTGCGCATGATATCAGACGATTCGGGTTCGGGTGCTGGACCTCTCCCCACTGACCGAAGTCAGTGTTGATTTACATTGGCCTAACGTCCGAACACCTTTGTTTGACTGTCAAAGAAGTTCCAAAGTCTTCTATAAAGGTTCCGAGATTTGAGGGCACTCTCGCTCGGATGACGCTCAAGGATCACGCATTTACCACCAACATATTGATTAAGTTAGGGTTAAGTCTGAGCAAAACCCTAGGATTGAGGAGTAGGGATGCAAATATGCGAAAGCCGTAGGCATTTTTGCCTTCCACACCTTAGAACACCCCCTCACAGTCAGAAGTCTCCCCCACACATATCCTCCCCCATTCCCATCCCATTTACCTCATTCCCCACCTTCGCTCTTCAACCAGCAGTTCTGGGTCACAGGCAACAAACTAACAGCATCTTGAAGAATCGGCCCCGACTTCATCCCGACATCCCTAGAGGCCTAACTGGTACCGTCGAAAGCATCTTCCTATCTTCTTCGCAACGGCAATGGTCTCGACCCTTTCTGAGCTTGTGACTGTTAGAGAGAGCCATTCTTCTCCAACTGCATAGGATAGGTCTGGTCTGTAACCTGAAGCCAATTCCAGAAGCTCCCACGGACTCATTCCTATGTTTCTTGAGGCACCACATGGCTGAGAGCTCCTAAGACAAGTCCTCTTCCATTACGAAGAAGCGGCACCTCGTTCGGCATCCGGAGTAGTGATTTCTCATTTTTCTCCCCTAGTTGCACTGTTCTGTCCCCTCTTAGACTGAACAGACCACCTATCAATGTTTGGGCTGCTCCGGTCAACTCTGACATCTACTGCTATTCCCGTGGGACACGTTTTGAAGTACACGTGACAGCGATTCCATCGACTCCAGCCACACTCGATTCTGAGTCTAGGAGTGTTCGTGGCGGCCTCGACTTCCTGCTGTTGTGGCTCTATAGTAGTCAGAACCAGGAAGCAGAGACCCTGTTCGTGGCTCTTCCCCGATCGGCATCGACAACCTGGGAATTCTAGAAAAATCAGTAAAGACTCTGGTCCAATTACGAGGAGTTGGCCACTAGTTTCGTCAAAAATCGAGTTCAGGAGTGGTCACAGCGGTGCCGACATCATCTGCCTATCCCCTGTTCCAGAAAGAGGATAGAACCGACCCCGCCGTTCATTGAAGCTCCTCGCTCTGTTCTTTCCCTCCCCGCTTGGCCGGCTGAAGACCCCTCCCTACGTGGAGGTAGTTTTGGGTGTAAGTAATTTAACCCCCACCCCAAGATCCCTCTCCTGCGAGAGGTGTAGAGGGCCAGGGTGTGTGCCGTTGAAGGGGCCACACCCTGTACCGCTGAAGACCACCCCAGGGGGGGGTGTGCCGTTGGAGAGGGCCAGGGTGAGATCAGTTTTAGCTGGTTCGATCTCAAGCTTGAGATCTACGTCCACCCCTTACTCAACTGAGAAAGACTTTCGCTGCCAAACAGCTTGAGTCTACTGATCCATAGCTTTGGGGATAAAATCCCTACAAACAGCTGAGCCTCACAGCTTACTTTCCCTCTGAGCAACACAGCTTGCTGTCTGAGGATCACACCTCGCCGCTGAGCACCATAGCTTGCTTCGCTGATACACAGCTTACAGAGAATTCAAAATGAAAACTAAAGAGACAAAGAAAAATGATGACAGAAAGAGAAACTGTAGCTCTCACTAGAGCGATCTGACTCTAGATCTAATCTAGAAATCAAGACAACAACTCTACCTCTCAATCACACTTCTCACTCAGACAGACTTACGGCACTCTATTTTTCTTCTCACTCTCTGCAACTAGCTCTTTCTCTCTCGAACTCTTCTCAGACTATTCTCTCTCGAACTCTGGTGCTCTCTTGCTCTTCTGCTCTTTTCTCCTCTTCTGATCTGCTCCTCTTGTATATGCCAATGCTTGAATTTGACCACTCGATCCCCTTTTATACAGGCGAGCGCGAGTCTGTGGTCCCACGAGCTTTTCATATTTTGGGCGCGTGGAAGACACACTCCCGCCCAATAATTTTATCCAAAATGTGCACTTCGAAGGCCCACGTGTCAGGAGTAGAAGAGAAGACGATCCATGTGGCAGGATATTAGTTCAACTTCTGGCCTTGGATCACGTGCCCTTAATTCATTTCACTTTAAATTCCACGTGATAGTTAGGAGATCTATCGTTATGCAACCCAAGTGTTCGAGCATAGATCTGGGTTGTTTCTTGTTATCTGTCAAAATAGAAAGTAGAGAGTTATTCATCATGAGACTTTGGAGGCAAATGATAAGTATCAACACAAATGCAGTCTCTGATCGGCGGCCGGATTCCAGTTCTGACATTTCGGCGGGAGCTGTATGTCACTAGTGTATATTAGAGCCGAAAAGATGTCAGGAAGAGTTTCTGGAAGTGGAGGATAATTGGTTCTCTTCGGACCCGATCGAGCAAGTGCGTAGCCAGCAGGAGGTGGAACATTATGGTATTAAGGTGGCTACTGAGGCTGCTACGATGGTGATGGCGGTTGTTGTTGTAGTGGCTGGGGTGCTGGAAATGAAGGTCGTGGAGCTAGTGGAGTGGAAAATTGGGTATTACGTGGAGGCTGCTGGAAACGGGGTTGTGGGGACTAGTTGACAGCCTACACCTACTTGTTTGTTTGTACTACCTTGGTGACTGGGCCCTGGGTCTTTTTGGCAGACTTTGGCTTCTTGGCCTCAAACAATGAATGGATGGGGGAGTCTTTAAATTGGGTTTGAATAAACCGGGATCTGCTGTATAGCTGGTACATATTTGAAATGTCATTCATCGCCAAGATGTTCTGGAATGTCAAAGTAGCATTAAAAATCAGCAACTTCACTTTCTCTTCCTCGGGGGTCTTCCCGGGCACACGTGACGCCATCTGCCTCCATCGGTCTGCATATGTGGCAAAATCTTCATCTGCCTTCATCTTCTCTGCCACCAAGTCTTTAAATGAATATTCCAGACCTACCCAGTCCTGGAATCTCTGAATAAACTTTTCTTTTACAATCTTGAAACTTTCTGCCTCCTCCAAAGGCAAGGTGTAAAATCACTCAAGCGCCACCCCGTCCAATGATCGACAAAAAAGATATTCCATAAGGCGATCATCGTGCTGAAATTACGCCGATTCATACAAAAGCTCTCAGATGTGAATAAACGGGTTGCCATTCACGTCGGATTTCTAGTATACGGGGAGCTCAGATTCAGGGGGAAAGTGAATATCTCTAAAATTGGGAATGGGAACATCGGCAAGGGAATGTGGGCCAACCCTTTTATAAAGAAGGTCGATTTGTTGCTGCATGGCAGCCCACTTTGATGTTCATCTTACCAAAGTCAGGGACATGAGGATCACCAATTTCAACCAGAAATTTGAGGTCCCAAAGGGGGTGGCTGAATTCACACTCACAATGGATGACTTCACTACAAAAGTGTAATTTCACGTCATCAATTCCAGCACCTCATATAAGGTGCCGCTCAGCCGCCCATGGCTGCATGAGAACATAGTGATGCCATCCACACTGCATCAGTGGATAAAGTATAGTCAGAACGGGAAGGAGGAGAGGATATTTGCTGACCGCCACCCATTTGAAGTATTCAGTGCCATCTACTCGATGCCTCTCTTTATATGGAGCAACCATGAAAGCCCACCAAGCCAAAAGCTTCTGTTGCAGCATCAAAGAGAACCTCGGGTGATAGCTGGTTTCCACTGGTACCGCTTGGGTATACAATCCCTCGAGCTGTATCACATTCTACCAGCACAAGCGACATTAGTAGAGCCACACCCCCCATCATCTATCCGAAGATGAATGAAGCTAAAGTTCAAGAGGTCTACAGACACACCAAAGTCCCTGAGGGGCTCATCAAGCTGGTTGCGAGCCTCCACGGTTCAATAGTCGAGCCCCGCAAAATACTAGAGGTGACCCACTTGGTCAACCCCACCAATATATTTTATGAAGTGCGGGAGCACCTTGTGTAGCAGGACAGTGACTGCTATATTCTAGAGAATCTAGACAATCCCATGGTCTCGATCCAAGGTCTGCAATTTATAGCCGACAAGGTGAATAAGCTGTTCAAAGGAATGTACATCCCCTCCTCTCAATCCCATGAGGAAAAAGAATATTTCAAGAAGCTCTAGTATTCTGCTAATCTGGACAAGGAGCTGAAGAGCATCACTCAGAACCCCAGGCTGGGGTTCACTCTCGAAGAATATCATAATGGGGGGCACTACGAGGCGGATGTGATTTCTACATTTGTCCTTCCAACTGAAGACCTACTGGGGTCAACTTATGATGATTATCCGGTATAGTATTAGTGTGCTGAGTCACCCATTCAGTCAAAATTCAGTCATTGTAAACAAGAGTTTCCATTCATTTCACACAATGGTTTTTACAACAAAGACAATGTTTGCAAACAAGTTTCCATACATCACACCAAAGGAAATGCAACACTAATAGAAAAATGCACTATTGAAAACTGAATGACATAATGTGCTACATGCACAACTAACATGCAGACTGACTAACATGTAGCTTGACACTCTGTGTACAATAAGGAGAGTTGCTGTTTGTCCAAATCTTCAGAAACAACATTCTTCAATCATCAAATCACAAATAGAATAGTCAGTCTTCAATAACAAAGATCATCTCATCTTCAGATTTATCTTCTCTCCACTCATCTTCAGATTCATCTGCTACACATAACATAGACTCATCTTCTCTCTCCCCCTTTGTCATTATCAAAAACATATGAGAGGAAGTCTATCTTCTCCCCCTATGTCGAGTGGGTGTTCTGTTGGAGCTTCCAGGTGACCTCAAGAGTATAGCTTGTGGAATATTCTGTGAAATTCAGTCAACTTTAGTACCAAGTGCAGCAAATTTTATAGTGAATTTCTGATCAGTTTGGTGGACTTGAGCCTGGAGTTCTTTAATAGTTGAAGTCAAATCAACAAACCAGCTTTGTAGCATGTTGCACATGTTATCAAGCTGAGATGTTTGCTGGTGATGAACCTCATCCATAGAAGTTAAGGTATTTACAGACTGTGTAGTGATAACTTCTCTAAAATACTGAGCCAGGTTGAGGACATCTTCTTGAATTGAATCTATCTTGGCATACACATTTCCCAGCTGAACAAAGATGCCATGGGTTTCATCCAATAACTATTTAATTGTTGAGACAGTGTCTTCTGTTCTTCTCGGATGGTCCTCATTTCTTCCCTGAGATTCTACTGTTCTTTCCTAATGTCAAAGGCATGAACAAGCATCTGAGTTATTTTTAGGTTTGTTTCAGCTTGAGTCTATCTCATCCTATTTAGAATACTTCTAGCTTGTTCACAAACATGCAGCAGGAAGGGACCCACAAGAGCCTCACTATCTGCTACTGAGAGATGAGGAATCAAGTCATCTGCAACTACAGGTTTGTGAATCTACTCGTCTGAGAAAAGCCTGGCATAAAACCCCCTGACATGTTTTTTGATGTCATTGTCCTCAGTAATAGTCTCTGCTCCGATCCTGATTGCAGCAATATGATTTCCCCTCTGTCTTCCTGAAACAATCTTGTGAAAATACGTTGTGTTCCTATCACCTTCCTTGATCCATTTCTCCTTAGATCTCTGTTTCCAATATATTTCTTCCCTGATCAAGATGTCATCATACTCTACTCTCAAAGACTCCCTGCTCAGCCTGTCCTCATCATCCAATAAGCCAACCTCCTCCAAGCTATCCAACGTCTGTAGCTACTGTAGGATCATGTCTTTCGCTTGTCTGCTGAGAAGGCGCTCGCCAGCACCCCATCTTCTAAGCACCTAGGCCAAATGATGCAACTTACCAATTAGAGTAGCCATATATGAACTATGCCGATTGTATGCTACCCACACCCCTCTGACTATGTACAGGAAATCCTCCTCCCGGAGCCAGAATTTTTCAAATCTGAAAGCCTACCTCCTCTCTTGACCATGGCTGATCTTCAAGATGATAGGCTTGTGATCTGAGGACGGCCTGGCCAAATAAGACACCTGAACATGCGGGAAGTGATCCTCCCGCTCTACAAAAATCAGAAACCTATCCAACCTGGAGCACGAAAGAAATGTCCTCATATTGGACCAAGTGAATTGAACATTCACCAAGTCAAGGTCAATGAGGCCAGCCTGCTGAATGAAATCACAAAAGTGCTTTGTCTCCCCTGAAGGAGGGTGATCTCCCGTCCTCTCTGACACCAACGTCAATACGTTGAAGTCCCCACCCACACCAAAATCAAACGCACTCCTTGCAAGATCAAACAGACAAAACCATGAAAATTCTGTAAAAATCACAAAAAAATCATGTAAAAATTCAGAAAATCATGAAAGTTCATGTGGAGCTTACTATACAAGCCGCACCTCCTGGTTCTTTCGGCAACAATCTTTTTCATAGAATAACCTTGCAAATGCCCAGTTGAAATCGAGCATATCATCAACGGGCCCCTTTGGCAGCAATGGCGGGCTGGCAACTGTAAAGGCTATATCCTTTTCCTCAGGCTGACTTGGTGGTGCCTTCAATGTGCCTGGCTAGAGAGGGCCTTTGACGAAATGTTGGCAGTAATCCTAGGTGAGTGGTCCTGAATCACCCAACAGTGACAATGAGGACTCTCGATAATCGAGCCTACTTTCGCTCATCTTCCTACCTTTGGGGACCGATTTGGTCTGCCTTTGTAATTGTGCACCGAGGCCCCTTCTCGGTTGATAGCCCAACTTCAGTATGATAGACTAGCCCTTTGAATCTCGGATCTTTGGCTTCTCATTGATATTTACTGGTGCAGTGGCGGGCTTGCATGGCACGTAAGCCCATGGAAAGTCCAGATCTAGCACTGAAATGATTGGTTGACTACTAGGCCATAGTGTGGGCAAAATCTTCTCTGAGATGGCTTTGACAGACTAGACTATGGATATACTTTTTACTTTGACCACCCTCCCACGGAAAGGGAATTTGAGACACTGATGAGCAGTGGATAGTACGGCACTGAGATTGTCAATCCATGGGTGACCTAAGATAGCCTTAAACATAGGGTCAATGTCCAGCACATAAAATTCAATGGGCATCGTAAGAGGCTCAAGCTCAGCCTAAATGGTAACTATCCCGTGACATGCTCTTCTTGAATTGTCATATGCTGTAATAGTAGTCAGGGTTGGCCTCAGTAGTTCTTCTGAAAGATTGCAGGCTCTGAGAGTGCTGACAGGGCAGGCATTAATAGATGCTCCTGTGTCTACCAACGCCACGTCTATGCTTACTTTATTTAAAATAATGGAAATGCATAGCGGCATCTGCCGAGCTTCAGGAGGTGCTAGCTTGGTTTCTGAAAAAGTAATTGCGGGCCCTTTGGAGATAGCTGCCAGGGCTGTCAAGCGCCAGCCGTGGGAAATAAGAAAAGGCAAAAGAAGAAAAGAAAGGCTGGTAAGGTCAAGACGGAGACAATGCTCTCTTGCAACACCCTTTCTACTCTCTTGAATCTACCCGGTGAGGAAGATAAAGAAGAAATATGCTTTACACCTGCTACCAAGGGGAGCCGGGCTGAGGCTGCAACTGCTACTCATGCAACCCGGTCAGGCCAAAAATGGGGGCGACAGCCACTCATCAACCACAATATCATCTTCAGGGGAGAGAAGCCCTATAAGATACCTCCTCCAAAGGTCAGGGGAGTCCAGATTCCCCCTCCGTCAGGCCTATACAATTAGAATGGGGGTAGCACTGTCACTCCTTCCTTCCTGGAATTCCTGAAAATGTCAAAAGGGAAACAGCCGTGTTAGGATGTAGGCCCTACAATTGCGGATACCCACCCGTGGCTCCAGCATCCTTTCGGGGTCCCGGTTGAAGATGAAGTTCGCCTGATGACAGCCAATGAAGGACAACAAGAGGATGATACCAAGCAGAAAGGTGCAGACTCAGAGTCCAATGAAGCAGGCTCGTCAGGGGCCACAGTTCAAAACCCCTCCAAGCCTAAATGGGCAGAAGAAATGAAACTGTCCAATGTCTGGGCTGGAAGTAGAATAATGAAGCTACTCAAGAAACTCCCGGCAAGGTTCAGCATCTAGGAAATTCTTTCTTTGAGTGAAGAGACCCGACAGGCGATCATCACTACTTTACAGACGCCCGCTCAATATGAAGCATGTCTGGCTGAAGCACTGCCGGAGGCCAACGTGACCTTCACTCAGGAAGACATGTTGCTCCCCACTATCAGCCACAATAGGCCGCTATATATGAAAGGACATCTGAATGGTCGGGAGCTGAACAGAATCTTGGTAGACCCTGGGACAGCTGTCAACATCCTGCCTTACAGGATATATCAGAGGCATTACTTTAATGTGTGCCTCGATAAAGTAAGAGATATGCGTATCGCCGGCTTTAATCAAAAGTGTGGTGTATCTTGTATAACTTGCATTCTTGTCATAACATGCAATAATATAAAGCTTATACCCACATCATTAACATATTAACATGATTTAATCGGGACATATATTGTGTACAATTCAAACTTAAGCTGAGGGACTATCACCTTGCAAGAAGTGAGCTCTTGCACATACATGCTCTCACTCGTAAAGACGTACATCGAGTGAGCCCTGACCGTGTACACAAACCAGAGATCTTATACCTCATCCGAACTTGCTATGGGGATTTGTTTGCCTGTCGCCTAGGCTGTCGCATTCTCGAGCGTAGGCGATGCAACGCTTGCTTGACCTTGTCTACCCTAAGGTTCCCCAGCCGGCGTGGGTGCCATACTGTCCGTCCTACCCGCTCAAGGATAATCACAGAATTTGAAATTCCTCCTATCTAGATAGGTCATTTTTCATGAAATTAAGATGCAATTCATTAACCAATCATCATGACCTATATGTCTTATTTGTTTAACTTGAAAAACAAATACAAGCTTAACTTATTTTATTCATATACATGCATGTATTGCTTGATTCATATTCATATGTGCCTTGTCTTAGTCATGTGTATATACATAACTTGTGTTGCTCATTTACGTGCATGGTTACATAATTTTCATATGTGTATATGACTTATCTTATTGCATAACTTAAGAAGTTGGAAGAAAACCAAGAACATATATAAGATCATTTAGTAGATTAGGGAACATAGAATATAGATTCATCAAAATTAGATTTAAAGATGATGTGCATAGCTTGTATTAAGGAAATCTTATCTCTATAAAAGAGCTACTTCTTGCAACCCCTAGCTTCCACCTTCTGGATCCTATTCCTTGAGATGGATTATAGAGGAACACAAAATAGATCTCAGATGACTATAGGTGTTCTTGAAGGAACTTGAGAAAATTACGGGAATGAGAGTAAAAGAAGATATGCTTTCTCATCCTCCCAGACAACAGGTAGGGGAGTCTTGGCGTAGCTCGGTTCGACATGAGCTGGGCATAGTTTCCAGCAAGATATCTTTCAAATTTTAAGCTTTAACATTTAGTGGTAACCTAGCAGTTTACAGCTGTGGTTGTTACCACATATTCTACGGATAGGTTTTTCAACCAATCAGATCAATAAAAAAAAAGGAGAACGCTATGATACCCAGCTGATTTTTTTTAATGAAAACGGGGAAGCAATTGTGTAAGTGGATTAGTAGATGTATTTGATTGGAGATTTGCATGGACCTTTTGTAACAAACAAAATAATAGTTATGTGGCCCAATTGCCTGCCGATTTGAGCCTGTAATGAGAGTAGAGTTGCTTTAAAAAAATGGGAGTAGAGTTAAAGGTAATGAAAGAACTACTTCCTTTGCCCGTATATATAACATGGGATCATAGTCACCTTGGAGGGATGGGGGTCATCCAGGCACTTTAGTGTTTACTAAAATGTGCACTTTCTTGTTTTGATGACGAGAATTTAGTACAGTGATATTCGGGTCTACACAAAGTGTGAGAGATTTAGGTTTAAATCTAACAACGTCTAACTCAAGCGCATCTCTTTTTCTCTAGGTTAGTAAATTTCGGGTCCACATCTCTCGAGGATTAAATGTGAGTTAGATAAGACACCCCCTTCACTTCATCTCGGGAGTTGAAATTGAGACCTCTCTATCATGAGATAAGGTCTTTATCAGTCGATCCACTTGGAGTTCTCAAAATGTGGTATCTACACAATTGTGTAGATTGCCTTACTAGTGTGGGGACGAGTTATATCCATTTAATAGTGTTGATGTTAGTACACACTCAAAGTGCATTGGTGATTCGCTTCTGCATTTAGTTGTGTTGTACATGTTGTGACTGCCATCATGTTGATTTGTGTCTTTTTTTCTTCCCAATAATCTTTTGTAAAAGTCCCAACTTCACATTTTCAAAAGGAAGCTTTCAATTTTATACAGTGGTGTTATTGGTATTTTAGTTCTTAGCCAAGCTGTTAATGGGTCGGGCTTAAGTTGACCCGGCTCGAGCCCGACTCTCCTATTCAGAGTTGTATAATTATTGCTATATTTATTTTAAATTTCAATATACCTCCACACACACCTTTCTAACCCTTCCGAGCTTTCCCGCTCATGGGTGGCCTCTCAGGATCCAAGTGTTATCGAGTTCGCCCTGTATCTGGGTTCTGGGTCGTTACAGGGACCCTTGGGGGGCTTGCTCTTCGGCCTCACCGGAGGGGGGCTAGACTCTGTCGTGACCCTAGTAGACACACTCAGATCCTTGGAAGATTCACGCATATCGAAGAGACAGGGACTTGCTGAGACATGGCCACGAGGGAGCGAAGATAAACAAGAAGAAAGAGATAGTGAGTGCCTCGTCCGGGTCTCATGGGCCTACTACTTATAGAAGGAGATGCCCCTCCTCATAAAGTAGTGGCGAGTTACTCCCCTCCAACACTGTTCAGCCTTCCTCAGGGAACCCAAGCATCGCAGGGAAGTAAGGGCCCATTAATAGCAAGCAGATAAAGAAAAGTCAAGCAAGCATCAAAAAAGAAAAGAAATATAGTCCATTAAACATCTCATGAGCAAAGAAGAAGTAGCAGAAGATGATTTTTCATTAATTCAGGGGGGCGTACAAGGGTTCACTCATTCTCCTTGGGACAGTACAGGTCGGGGGTAAGCTCGAGCACCTCCTTTATATAGTAGAAGTGGTGAACCTTCACCAGGGCATCTTGATAGCCCTAGAGATACCCCCTCTAATAGTCTTTAGACTTGTCGCCAGAGCAGCCAACGCCAGTTGAAGATGAGCTCGACACAGGGAGGGCCACCTTCCGAAAGCAAGCCCGTTTAGGGGAAGGCTCCCCCAATGAAGACTCTGACTTCTCAGATGACATCTGTAGCACCCCTGATAATTAGAGGAATAAAAATTTCCAAATAAATTAAAAATTTTGCATAGAAGCAATTAGCTATACCCCAAACGGACCTCGACACGCGAATCATAAAAAATAGTCAAAAATAAATAACCCAACTGAATTAGCGTCCACAATAATGGACAGACCCTTTAGTTACTATGGTGGACAAAATCTTATTCAGAGTTTTACAATTCTGGGGCTCAAGTCAGGTCCATTTGTCAGTTTTATGACAGTTTTAAGATAAATAATGTATTGACTGTCCCATTTTGATGTTTAAATCTATGATCACAAACCTACCTGCTTACCCATGTACCCACCAAAGTTATAGGGTCCAGGATGGGTCTGGGTATATGCATTCCAGGTTAAGTGAACACAAGATTACACAGCTAGCAAAACCCCTGGGGAATATTAAATGGAATGATTAAGGAAATTTGAAGCTTACCTGCTTGTCCAAGTAACTGACAGTATGAGATAAGGGGGTGATCACCTTAAAAAAAAATGAGACGAGGGGGTGAAAATACCATAAATGGAAGAGAGTAGGCCTATATTTATTTAAACTTCCTCACTTTGAACCTGTCTCCTGCAAAACAACAGGGTATCCATTTCACGAGCAGCACAGATTCTGTCCTCATTTGCACCAACGTTAAGGATATGTCTTGACTTCCTGAAAAGCATAACGCCCATTTGTCTTGTCATGAATGCTAGTGGCAGAAAGTCACATATTTCATGTTAAGTGCAAATGCATGAGAGTGGAGCATTCTCCATGATTTACATGTGCAAAGATACTCAGTTAAAGGTACACCTGCGAAGGATACCACAGGGTTTAAGAAGTCTTGGGGAGGTAGTTGGACTGTATTTTGCAGGCACTCCATGAGGTTCAAATGTGTACCAGTACTTGACAATGTTTTACTATTGATTTTCATCTTTTTGCTTTTGGCATCTTTCCTTCTTTGAATGCTTTAATCATTACTTGTGTGGTGCCACATAATTTCTCTAAAACTTAAAAGAAAATTAAAATGATCAAACAACGTGTTTTTGAAAAATTCGGTCTATTCATCTATATATTGCCATGTTTGTGCCTGAAGTTAGGATGTCTAGTTTATCCTGTCCCTCTAAGCTCTTACCTGTTTCTGTTCTAACAGTTGGTTTTATCTTTCGCCCGGCTCGAGGCCGCGCTGCTCGCCGACGACAAGATCCGCCGCGAACAACGCGCGGTGACCGACGCGCTCGCGCGCCGGCTGCGCGCCGCGGGGCTCGAACCGGTCTTTTCCGAAACGCCGCGCATCCGGCGTCTGCCGCACGCGCGCCACCTGCTCACGCCGGTGGAGGCCGCGCTGCCGGAAGGTTTCGGGGCGATGCGCGCAGCCGGCGCGCTGCACCCGACGCCCGCCGTCGCCGGCACGCCGCGCGAAGCGTCGCTCGCGGCGTTGCGCGAACTCGAGGATTTCGACCGGGAACATTTCGCGGGCGTCGCCGGCTGGGTGGACGCGCGCGGCGATTCGCACCTCGCCGTGAACCTCCGGTGCGGCGTCGTGCGCGGCGGGGTCGCGACCCTGTTCGCCGGCGCGGGCGTCGTGACCGGCTCGGTTCCCGCCGACGAGGCCGCCGAGACCACGCTCAAACTCCGCACGCTCGCCGAGGCGCTGACCCGCGCGCCGGACGACGTCTGATCCGGCGCCGTTGTCACCGGTTTGCCCATCCATCATCCCGCCCCCATGAAACGATTCCAAGCGATTCTCCCGCTCGCCGCCCTGCTCGTCTGCGCCGTTCCGGCGCACGCGATCGACTTCATCACGCTCGATTTCGACGCGGGCATGTCGGACATCGAGCGGCAGACGTTCATCGACGCCGCCGCGTATTGGAATTCCGCCATCACCGGATTCAAGGCGCCGTATTTTTATGAAACCGACGGCACGACCGTGGATCCCGTCCAACCCACGCTCGTCATCACCGCCTCCATTCCGGCCATCGACGGCGTCGGCGGCACGCTCGGGCAGGCGTCGCCCGTCACGGCCCGCTATGCGGACAACGACAACCTCACGCCGAATCCGACCTACGCCCGTTATTACGCCGCCACCGGAACGATGTCGTTCGACGCCGCGGACGTCGCCGGGATGATCGCCAACAATACGTTTTACGGCGTCGTGCTGCACGAGATGGCGCACGTCCTCGGAAGATCAGATTTATTATTGGCCTCTAGATCAGATCCAAGCCAATCCACTCCTACGTGAGCTATATCTTTCCAGCTTTTGGTCCTTGTTTTCTTATTTTCAATATTCTAATTCTTTATTCTAGAAGCAAGCTGTGTTGCTCAGCGTTGTAGTGGATTGGTTCCTCTGGACAGCAAGCTGTGTTGCTCAGTGTTGCAGAGGATTGGTTCCTCTGGACAACAAGCTATGTTGCTCAGCGTTGCAAAGGATTGGTTCCTCTGGACAGCAAACTATGATTGCTTAGCGGAAGCAAGCTGTGTTGCTCAGCGGTTGTAGGCAAGCTGTAAGGCCCAATAGTTTAAGCTGTGTATCAGCAGGAAGTCTCACTCTGGTTTGAGTAGGGGATGGACGTAGGTCTGTGGGCAGCAGACTAAACCCTCAAAAATTTCTTGTGTCCAGTGATCTGGGAGTGTGTGCAATTCCCTATCTTCTACCTTATTCACAGGGTGATCGATTTTGCTGTTTAGCACTTTGTTCTTTTGATCAATCTGCTTCCATTCCGAAGGTGTTTCTGAATTGTGTAATTAATATAGAGGCAGCGGGTTTCATAGCAGTATATCTTAATACTAGTCATCTATTGCATTCAGAGTTCATATTGTGCTAGATGCATGTTAAGTGTTCGAGTGAGACTCACATAAGATTAACCGGTTAAGTGTTTGAGTGTGAATCCTATTAAAACACTAGAATTACTGAACCATTGTGTTTATCTCCGCAAGATTTTATAAGTTCAGTGTTAAGTGGGCTTTAAGATTTAAATTGGGCAAATATTTTATAAAGGGATTCATTCACCCCCCCTCTGAAACCGTGTCCAGCACCCCATCACTATGATCATCTTGAATGGGACTTCTTATTTGCTGTTCTGAGAAGGTTTGGATTTAGTCTCCCTTTCATTAGCCTTATTAAAACAATGATTAACTACTATTGGTTCTCTATTTTATTGAACGGGGATTCAGTTGGCTTCTTCAAATCCTCAAGGGCATATGCTCCAGCTTTTACTGATATGCTTGCAATGTTTCCAACACGGACATTTGTCCAAGCAAAGAAAGGGTCAACATGTGACCGATATGACTCCAAGTATCCCTTTACACTCCAATATGGGGGCTTTTGATGCTTTTAATGTATTATGCATTTCTTTCACAAAAATTGAATTTTAGGCCATGAGGCCCCATTTCTTGGCGATCAATCAGAGGTTTTCCCCTCTCCGAGGGGATGTAATTAACACTGTGACCTTTACAACACAGCAGGTCTCAGTCCCGACCCGATACTCACAACTGTCTGGTCAGTCAGATGGAGCACACCGCGGGCTTTGGACCACTCTAGTCTCGAAGCCCGAATACATTGTCACCTTGGTAACTTGTACGCCTTCGCACTTGATAAATTGATAAAATGATAAACTGATAAAAGATAAAATGATACTACGATGACCGAGTGCACCCAACAGAACTATGTTCCATTGTGTTGGGTGGCCAACCCTCTAGCTACCCAGGCCTGCTGGGCAGCCAGGGAGTTGGCAGGCCATGTCTCAGGATGGCAGCCACCACTGTGGCCGCCCCAGACTGGGGGCAACCAGTGGATTGGCCGCCTAGACCCTGTAAACCCATGGCTCGGTCTTTCTACGTTTCGCATGTCAGTGGTTACTTTCTATGCCGAATTCATTGGCAGTCCATAGAGTTGTCACCCAGTCAGAGGTTCTAGGGTTTGTGTTATGTCATGCATACAGTGAGATTATTTTGAATCGGTGGTACTCCTATAGTTTTCGATACTTTAGTGAGCTCTCTCCTCTAGTGGCCTTTTCCTCTAGTTATAGCTTTACTATGCACCCGTGTGCGGACCCACTTGGGAGTGGTGGAGAGCTTTCCCCATGTGATGGTTTCTAGGTTGGTTCCCGTTGAGCCCCTCATCTTTGCAGCCTATGTAGCACCCGTGTCTTAATTGATTCGTAGCGGTTTGGACCTGGATCCGATTCTGTCAGATCTGTCGATTTTTACAGATTATAAAATTATGTATCAATAATACGATCGCATCACGGTTCAAATCAGTTCAATTAAACAGTTTAATCGGTTCAAATTGAATCACCTCATTGATCGATTCAAACATCGATTCGATTCTGATAACATTAGATAGTACGACACTTTCTTTCCCATCACGACAAAATTCCCAATGATATGTGATGCCCAGCTCTTTCAATTTTTAGTCCAAAAGATGGTAGTTCTGGGTTTTCATTAGAAGTCAAAAAAATTAGTTAAGACTGTATTAATGACTTGAGATCGAGAGTTACCACTGGTCATCTGTAGTGGTGGCCTTCTCCTTAATTTGAAGCCATTGAGGAGCTTAAAAATCTGAACGCCCAAACGCAAGCAAACGAACGGCATGTACCTCAAGGACAAATTAGTTAATCAAGTCTGCCATATTCATGTGAGATGTTGGCAGCTCCATCCAGATCTTTTATTAATTTGTACGTACGTAGTGTCCAGGGAGGTCCACGTTGTTTTGTTCCCATCTCTACAAGTTTCGTTGTCTCCAACTTTCATTGCGCGTACGTTATCACTTTCACTTTAATTGGCGTGGTTGGACGCATTGATGGCAGCCGAATGTTATTATTGCAGATGTTATGAGGTTTGTAATGCTATCGTATGGTTATTAATGCTGGTCGATCGGGTTCGATTAGTGGATCCCCTGGCTGGTTAAGTTAACCACACATGTGGATCCCCTGGCTGGTTAAGTTAACCACACATGTACATGTACGACCGTGATGGTGCATCCGTCGGGGGAGGCTTTTGATGAGAACAATTTTTAGCTACATTCATGATCAGTGTTAAATCTAGTTAGTTAGCTAGCTATTGCTAGCTACCTAGTTCATTACTTAATGTACCACCTATTCTAAAATTGAGTAATACTTTACGTAACATCCCGATTAATTATATCTCGAGATATTACATAAATAATATTTTTTAAATTTTATAATAATTTTTATATCTAATTAAGTTAGTATATCAATCACATCACCTTCCTCATTTCAAATATCTTTTAGACAGAGTTAGTACCAAGTTAGTTGGTTGGCAGAGTAAACTATTATCCCAGGCCGAAAGATTAGTCCTTATTCGATCGGTTCTAGCTGCTATTCCTTTGTATACTGCTAGTGCTGCTTCTGTTCCCTACTCTATTTTCAAGCAAATTGAGAAAATCTGTGCTACTTTCTTCTGGCAGGGGTTTGAAACTGCCCATAGGAAACATTGGGTATCCTGGGATAATATTTGTAGTCCTGTTTCATAAGGAGGGCTGGGCATTCGTAGCTTAACAGATATTCAGCTGTGTTTTTATGTTAAACAATTATGGAATTCCATTCACAACAATTCTCTTTGGGCTCAGTTTGTAAGAAATAAATACTGTCATGGCCAGCATATATCTGCCTGCAAGATTCCTTTCCTAGCCGGAATAAAAAAGTTAGATTTTGAGAAAGCTAGATCTATTTTAGTGGCAGGATCCAGAATGATAGTGCTAAATGGTGCAAACACTAACTTTCTTAGAGACATTTGGTTCAAGGAAAAGGCTTTAATTGACTATTTCTCCAGTCAGAATCTTCCTCAGGTTGAAGACTGCTCTGTCTCTGCTGCCTTGGTAAATCACTCACATCCAGTTTGGCAGAGCCTGGAGGATCACCAACTGCGGGAGGACATTCAAAGTTTTAGACTGTAAAATGGGAATGATATACCCATATGGACTCCTACATCTTCAGGTAAATTCATTATCCAATTCACCTACAAGTTTGTTAAAGGACATGCTGGGGTTACTTATTCAGGTGTGATGATGAGCAAACTGTGGAATCAAAAACTCCCCCCGCAGGCTGCTTTATTCTGTCGAAAAATTATGAGAAACTCCATCCCAGTTGATTGTCGTATTCAAGGTAGTGGCATAAATCTGGCTTCATGTTGTGTCTGCTATTGCTCCTCCCATAACATCGAAGATGAAGACCATCTATTTGTTCATAGTGACCTGGCTAAATTCTTATGGAACAGATGTGCAGGACCCACGAAAATGCTCCGAAACCCGTAAATGTTAGAGTGGGAGAGAGCAGTGGCACCCGCCATGAGGAGCTAGGGCTCCTCGCGGGGGCATGTTGGATGCACTCAGAATAGTAATAAAATATAATTGTAACTTTTATCAATTTTATCGTGTGTGGGCGTGTCAGTCACGTGTGTAACAATGTGTTCGGATTCCAAGACTAGGATGATCTGGAACCCAAGGTGCGCTCTATCTGACTAACCAGATGATGGTGGGTATCAGGTCGGGACTGGAGACCCGTCGTGCCATAAAGGTGTTGGACGCACTCAAAATAATAATAAAATATCATGGTGTCTTTTTAATCGCCAAGAAATGGGGCCTCATGGCCTGGAAATCAAGATTCATGAAATGAATGGAAATTGGGTGAAGAGTATTGAGATCCCCTTCAGTAGGGTCTGAGCAATTATTCGAATTCATATCAATCATGTATTGACCGTTTTATATTCAGACGAGTGTTCGGGTTGAAAATCATCATAAATGTTTCAGTAAGATCAAAGCATTGAATAGTTATTCAAAGTCATATCGGTCACTTATTGACCGTTTTATATTCGGACGAGTGTCTGGGTTGAAAATCATCATAAATGTTTCGGTAAGATCGAAGCAATGAATAATTAATCGAAGTCATATCGGTCACTTATTGACCGTTTTATATTCGGACGAGTGTCCGGGTTGAAAATCATTATAAACGTTTCGGTAAGATCGGAGCAGATGTCTGCTGGGACACGACAAGTTCAATGGATGAGGGAGTGGCGGAAATCAATTAAATTCCATCCTAACGGGTCAAATTCCACAAGTTATTGCCCCGATGCGAGATTGTGCAACGGCCATAATGGGTGTCGACTCCAAACAGATCTGGAGTCAGCTCAGTGGTAGCTTGGCAAGGCAAGATGGAAGCCTCTACTAGCGGTGAAAGATAGAGCTTAAGGGTGACAAATGGCACATTACGATGACAAATGATACCTTAGGGGTGAAAATGACAGCTTCTTGGCGGCATGGTGCGCCAGGTAAGGTACTCGATACACATCGAATGACATATGGTCGCCCGCCCCTTTCTACCAATTTCATTTCTATCATCTATTCCAGCATTAGCTTACTCACCGCTACTGGGTCAGTCGGACTTGGGTAGAAGTGGGCCGATTGTGCAAGCGACGTTGTTAACACTGTCAGTTGTGGTGCGGCGGTAGACCCATGGAATGGGAGGATTGGTGTAGGAACTGGTGCTATTTGTTGTGGCTGCTGCAGAGGCATACCTCCGGTTTAGTTAGGCATTATTGGAGACACCGTCGTCTGTGGGGAAGCTTCGGAGGCTTGACCGTTGCCCCCAGGAGTTTCTGGCGGTGCTTCGGTCTGCCCGAATGTTGAAGGGTGAGAGTTTCTTTCATTCAACTGTTTTCTCAGCAATTCGATCTCATGCTGATACCGCTACATCATGAACAATATGGCAGGGTCATTCATGGAGAAATAGGGAGATCTCCCTCTTTCTTCAGTCGGGGCCTCCTCAGATGATGTGGATGGCATCCCGCTTGTGTCCCCAGCAGTGACAACATTAGCGATTCAGGCAATCAAGGCTTCTTCCGGGGCAGTCTCTTCAGCTCGAGCTTGAGCTACTTTGCTCGCTGCTCTCCTCCTTCTAGTAAGAGGGCCCTTCCCTTTGGCGAGCCTAGCTACTTCTTTGGGTTCGGTTGGTAAGGCTCCGTACTGATCGAATACCCCAGCCATGTTGCTTGTGTAAACAAACATATCCTATCCTCTCCTCGCCATCCTTCTTGACGACCTATTGGGGATGGTCAATCTATCGAAGACGGATCTTTGTGTGTGTACCACCTTCTGAGGCAGAGACTAGTAGTGATCTTCTAGAACATTCCTCAATTTCACACTCGACGGAGATCAGGCTTCTTTCTCTTCCGAGGCAGTGGCCACTGCCTACAGTAGCCTTTGGCGGCCCAAGGGAGTGCTTCCCTCCTGTGGCTGTGAGGAGGGGAAAATAGGTACTCACGGCGACATCAATAATTGATTGGGGCCACCCCTGATCACCCAGCTTGCGGTTTCACCTGCCTTCAACTAAGCCACTTGGGCCAACCCGAGGGTGTCCTGACCACAAGCCACAACATGTGGCACCCAGTAACGAGGTTAGGGTTACCCCCAAAACACCACCCTTCAGCATTCTAAAGCCAAAGGAAGACTTTTTCTGGTGCACCGTGGACTTTGGAAGCCCCTAACACACTTATGCAGCCCATGCCCATGTATCAGGAATTTTCTTGAGCACCTTATGGGTGCGTATATCCCAGCCATCCTACAGCGAGCTGGGGGCCGA
Source organism: Amorphophallus titanum (assembly GCA_024336825.1). Taxonomy (NCBI): domain Eukaryota; kingdom Viridiplantae; phylum Streptophyta; class Magnoliopsida; order Alismatales; family Araceae; genus Amorphophallus; species Amorphophallus titanum. Next base: position 2,898,208 of record JANBPO010008917.1, read on the forward strand.
CCCACACATTGAAAACACTAGTCGTATCCTATGGCAACTCTCCAGTAAGTTGGGGCCATCCCTGACCCTCAAACATACGGCGATAAGTCATTTAATTTTAGCACCCAGGCCAACCCAGGGCTGCCCTATCAACCTGCCATGCAACGTGGCACAACTCACCAAGGCTGGGACCACATGCCCAAGATGCCTTCCCTCAGTTCCTACGGGCCGCCATTTGTGTCCTGGAGCCAAATTTAGGCCCCACCGGCCAGCTACCCGAGCCGTTCGACAATTAGAAGTGTGTCGAGAATTTCCCCGAACACTTTGCAAGTGGTAGCAGCAATACCAAATGGTTGACCCCCACAGGTCAATCCCAGCATCCCGGAACCGAGAGTCCTTCAAAGGATAGTGCCAAAGAATGATAGAAGGCCCCTGGGACTACCCCCATGGCAATGGCTCACCTTGGGGGGGGGGGGGTTCGCCCGAGGCCCATTTGCACCCAATTAGGGGCGAACTCCCTCTGGGGGGCCCTCCACCCAACCCGATCAATCTCCGTGCAAGCTCATCCCAACCCCAGTCCCTGTGCAAAATTGATCGATGTACCAGCGTGAAGGAATTCGTGAAGACGAAGTCTCGGGATCTCATGGGTCAATCTCTTCAGTATACGCGCACGTAGCCAGCCAACCATCTCGGTCCTTGTATCCTTGTCCTCCCTGAGTCGGGGTGTATTCTCGTTTCACATGCCCCCAGGTTGGAGTGAAGTTTCTTGCTTCTTATGCCCCCATGGCGGGATAGATCCTTCCTCAAATGCCCTTAACCTGGGGTGTATCCTTTGTCTCATATGTCCCTCAAGTCGGGGTGTGTTTTACTTCTTGTGCACCCCGGGCGGAGTGTATTTCTTCTTTTGTATGCCCCCGGGCCGAGGTGTGTTTCTTCATTTGTGTGCCCCCAGAGCAGGGTGTGTTTCTTTCTTATTATGCCTCTAGAGCGAGGTGTATTTCCTCTTCATGTGCCCCCAGAGCGGAGTGGATTCTTCTATTTCTTCTACCCCCGGGCCGGGGTGAATCCTTCTGCTTCTTCTGCCCCTGGGTCGGGGTGAATTCTTCAACTTCCTATACCCCCAGAGGAGGGTGTAGCTTTATTTCATATGCCCCCATGGGGGTGTGTTTCGCTTCTTGTGCACCTAAGGCAGGATGTGTCTTTTCTTCACATGCCCCTAGATCAGGGTAGATTCTTCTGCTTCTTCTGCCCCAGAGTAGGGTATATTTCTCTTCGTATTCCCCTAAGCCGGGGTGTACTCTTTTTATTTCATATGCCCTCATACGGGATGTGTTTCTTTCTTTGCCCCCCCCGGTTGGGTATATAGCTCTTGGTTTTAGATACCCGGAAGGCGGGATGTCCTCTGCCTATTTTACCCCCAAGGCAGGGTGTATTCTTTTCTCCACATGCCCCCATGGTGGGGTATGTTCTTTTATGACTTCTATGTCCCAGTGACGAGGTGTATATTTCTTCTTCAAATGCCCCTAGAGCAGGGGTATGCCTCTTTGCTTCTATGCCCCTAGGCAGGGTGTAACTTTTCTTCATCTGCCCCCCCTAGGTCGGGGGTATGCCTCTTTACTTCTGTGCCCCCAGGCGGGGGTGTATTCTTTACAGCTTCTATGTCCCATGGTGGGATATGTTTCCTCCCCAAATGTCCCAAGCCGGAGTGTATTCTCTATGACTTTTATATTTATTCAAAGACCAAGGAAGAGCATGAGGAGCATTTGAGGATTGCATTATAGATATTGAGGACAAACCAGCTTTATGTAAAGCTTAGGAAATGTGAATTCTGGCTAGAAGATGTATCCTTCTTGGGTCATGTGATTTCCAAGGATGGACTATCCGTAGATCCATCAAAGGTTGAAGCTGTAAGGAATTGGGAAAGATCGACCAATGCTAGTAAGATCCAAAGTTTCTTGGGTCTTGCCGGCTATTACAGGCGATTTATCAAGAATTTCTCCAAGATCACCGTATCACTCACTAGGCTAACTCGCAAGGAGATCCACTATTAATGAAGCGAAAATTATAAACTAAGCTTCCAAGCTCTCAAGGATCACCTAACTACTGTCTCGGTCTTAGCCCTACCAATTGAAGGAGAGAAATTTGAAGTATACACCGATGCATCTGACATTGGCCTCAGGTGTGTTTTAATGCAACAAGGAAGAGTTATAGCTTACTCTTCTCGCCAGTTGAAGAAGTATGAAGAGAACTACCCAGTTCATGACTTAGAGTTGGCTGTAGTAGTATTTGCATTGAAAATCTGGAGACATTATCTATATGGAGTGCAGTTTATTATATACTCCAATCACATGAGTCTCAAATATCTCTTCTCTCAGAAGGAATTGAATATGAGACAAAGATGTTGGCTAGAATATCTCGAGGACTTCGACTTCACAATACAATATCATCCTAGAATGGGTAATTCTGTAGCTGATGCTCTCAATCAAAATCCAAGAGAAATAATAGCCAGCTGTATGATTCAGGAGTGGAAATTACTAGAACAATTCTCTAAACTTGATATAAGCATGGACAAGGAGAGCAGATATGTTACATTATCACACATGAGCATACAACTAGAACTACTCTCAGAAATACAAGGACATCAAGACAATGACCTGACATTAGTGGAAATCAGGGGCAAGATGGAAGAGCAAATTGATTTCAAACTAGCAACAGATGGAATGTTATTATTCTGAGACAGAATGTTACTCTGTTGCAATCATCAAAACAGAATGGAATATGTTGTTAGCATCAAATCTAAACAACATATGCACAACAAAGGGGGGGGGAGTTGTTCACATTGAGCTTGCTAGTGGATTTGTCTCCCATTTCCTCACCAGTCAACATATGATAGACATCTTCTTCTTCATACATGGCTTGATCAAATGTGTCTCCTACATCACGTGGCATGCCAAATGCCTTTCCAAGAAGTTCTACTAAAATACGATATACGCTGCCATTCAAAACTGTAAAAACTTTGTTTTCCTTTTCAACTAGATTTCCATAAAATTGATGAACAAGATTGTAGTAAACTCTCCTACGCTTTGACATGAAATAGTACAGATTCGGCTGAGATTTCACCATTTGAACCAGATCTGGGAGTGTTTTTTCTATGTCCTCAAAATCAACAGCCCTTGATCGTAACATTTTTCAGTCCATCAATCTCAGATTAGCAGGCATGGTAAATTTTTCTATCTCTTTCATCTCCTTGCTCTTTGCTCTTGACTCCTTTTTTCTTAGGGATTCCTCCCCCTCACGAAGATCTCTCTTCTTCAGAGCCCTAAGAACTACTCATGCAACAGAACACTTTGGAATCAAACGAATGGACTGGTTGGTTCAACAAAATGGAGTCCTCACCATGGATGTGCAGGTTCTCCACATGCCACGTTGTCTCCAGTCGGTACAAGCTTGAAGGAACTGCCTTGAGAGCTCGAAGAAGATGTAGATGCGCGAGTGCCGCAAGATGGAACCTCTGCTAGAGTTTGAAGGGGTTTGGGTGGCCAAGAGAGGTTTAAGGGCTGAAATGAGGGCGGAATAGGCAGTGTAGAGGGCGGAGAGAACATTTTAGAGACATAGGGGCCAAGATGGGTTCGATAGGAAAGCCCCTGGACCGATTCGCGTTTCGCGATTTGGGCGCGGATCCGGAAGGGGTCGACCCTCGCGGCAATGTTCTCTGCCTCAGAAAACATAAAAATAGGGGTCGACCCCCCGGGTCGACGCAGACCTACAATTATAAAAACAAGAATGGAATGCCTTGTTAGTAGCTACCTTCATTAAAACTGGAGCTCTTTGATTTTTACCACACATAGATCTATGAATGTCAATCCATTTGGACTTATCCTTTGGTAGGCTGTGTGGACCGTGTGTAATGAGCTTAAACAGATCAGGATCAACAGACTTGACAAACGTATGCAAGTTGTTATGCCACAAGTAAAAAACTGTACCATCAAAAACTGGTGGATGATCCATGGATATAATCATCAAACAGATTCAAGACAATGAGCGGCGGCCAGAGGTGCACCACAAAACTACAAGATCTACTGTGGATTGTTGAATCCGAAGAGCCAGTAGCCTGCTCTGATACCAATTGTTAGAACAGGTGGTACCCAGAAATAGATCCAGAGGGGGGGGTGAATAGATCTTTTTGGAAGTTTTGCCCAGTTAACATATGAACTCCACTTTAAGAAACAAATGAGAAACTGCTCCATGGAAGACACTTAGAAATGAAAGTTTCTACTAGACCAGTGGACAAACATTTATCATGCTAACACCTAATCAATGAGAGATAAGATATAAAACTTAGATTTCAAGGATGCTCAACCTGGAAAACTGCCTAAGAGAGTGTTTCTATTAGACACTCAGACAAACACTTAGCACATGAAGAACGTATCAATGAAGAGCTAGCTACAAACTGAAAGTGATGTAGTTCAGTCTGACCATACAGTGAACATAAACCAATAAGCCATGCAATCAGAAGATCCTGTAAAGGGGGAAGAAGATAAGGAACAATGACACGAAGCAAACCACTACACACTGGATTTTTTAGGTGGTTTGGCAAGACACCAGTCCGCCTACGTCCACCGCTCACTCTAACTCGAGTGAGGATTTCCTTGCAAAAGCAAGACACAGACTCAGTCTGTAACAGGATGCTGCCTAACAGCTTGATTGCCTGAGGGAGACAAATCCCTCAACCTGGTTCTGCAACCCACAAAACTAGACACCTAGCTCTGCTACCGACAGAGCTAGAATTGAAGGTCCAACCCCCCTTCCTCTGAATCCTCAGAGGGTACCCACGAGCAACTACTTGTCACTCGTAACCAGAAACTAAGTCTCCCTTCTTCTGACACCCAGAGGGAAGAGCCCGTGAGTGATGCCCAGTCACTCACAATCAGAGACACCAGTCTCCCTTCCTCTGAATCCGCAGAAGGCAACCGGAGATGAAACTCCCTTCTCCTGAATCCTCAGGAGGAACCTGTGAATGTCACCCAGTCACTCACAGTCGTAGACCAAGTCTCCTTTCTCCTAAACACACCGGAGGAACCCAACACCCTAAACAAGGAATTAGAAGAACAATGATGGAAAAACAAGAAACAAAAACACAAACAAAAAGGAAAACAAGAAAATGTAGCTCCAAGGAGTAGGATGGCTCTAGATTTGATCCACGAGACCAATCTTCAAACAGATCTTCAAGCAAAGGCTTGGCTGCTTCAATCTCGAACTCTATCCTCTTCTCGTAATCTGATTTTCTCTCCTCTTTTCTTTTGCTCACACATTTGCTCTCTCTCTTTCTTTGTTTTCTCCTGGCTCACTCCCTTGGCTCACTCCTTTTTCTTCTCTTCTCAAACTCTAGATCTCTCTTCGCAGCAGCTTCGGCTTCCTTCAACGAAGGACAAGGAGGCCTTTAAAAAGAACAGAGCCTCCATAAGGATGAGGCAAAAAAAACCTAGTGACATTCCATTGGTCCACGTGGCATCAGAACATTCCTCTGGAAACGTCTGAAAAAAAATGTACCACTTTATCTTGGATCACGTGCCACTTGATTTGCCATTATGGGAACACGTTCCCATCATTGAGTGACTTGGGATCACGTGCCTCAGCTTTAGTTCGAGCTCACATGCTTCACTTGAATTTTTGCTGCTCTCAGAGACATAGTATTTGCCTTAATCCTGTCAATTAGAAGAGAGACATTTCATCAAACACTTTATTCATTAGAGTGCATAATTAGGCAATGATCAGAGAATTCATATGCTCAGACCAATGACATGCATGTTTATACAATTGCCTTAGAGTATGAACTTTGATGCACAAACTTGTTGACTTGATTCTACATGTGCATCGACCTTGGTCTTAACATGTGCATCGACCTTGATGCATCATGTGCACAGACCCTAGACATGCATAGACCTATATGTGCACAGACTTATACATATGCGTAGACCTTGAATTCCAAATGTGCATAGACCCAAAACATGTGCACCGACCCTATATCTATGCATAGACCTTAGACTCTTCATTTGCACAGACTCTACATGTGCACAAACCTTGAAGAACATGCTACAAAACATTTATCGATGCATCGATCTGATAGATTAGTCAGCTTATATGCATCGACCTTAGTTGCTCATGCTAGCTAACTAGCATCGACCTTCTAGTGCAGGACTTCACATGTGCATCGACCTTAACGTTCTCCACATGTGCATCGACCTTATAGGATGTAATGCATATGTGCATCGACCTTTAGAATAGGAATAGAGATATGCACCGACCTTGATATGCAACAGTATGAATGTGCACCAACCTTGATATGTAGCAGTATGAATGTGCACTGACCTTTACTTGACTAAAAATTGATTCTGACAAAAGTAAAGGCATTAAAGACACAGTGTTGCCAAAAATAAAATAGAGTCAACGCACTGTTGCCAGCATCAAAACTCAACTTCTAATCATCAAAACTAGACACCAAATCCAGAGGAGGCACAATAGTTATGAGTGACAAATAGCCATTAGAAGTGACAAATGTGAGCTCGTCACTAGGAAAGTGGTGAAAGTATGGATTTAAAGCATGCTGTGTAACATGAGAATAAGAACTAATAAGGAAAGGGGCTCGCGGTGCTCAAGGGAGTGTGATCACCAGAGGAGAAGACTCCTCAAATAAGAAAAAGGGATCGCGTAGATTACCTGTGAAGGACGATGTGGAAGGCCCTGCTTCCTCTTTCAATTGGCCGGCCAATGAAGAGGGTCTCTTCTCTTTTGATTAACCTGAAAACACAACATAAACCAAAGAAATAGAGCACCGGATTAGTTCAAATGCAGTGTAGTATCCATCCAAATGAAAATAAAACAAACATGTAGAAGGAAACCGAACACACCTAGAATGACAGTAGGACAGAGTTACTGACTTTCCAAGGCGCCAAGGCCATTTGTGGAAGGTTTCACGGGCTACTAGGCTATTTTTAAGTCGCGGGAGTATTTTGATAATTTTACCAGACTCTTTGTGGACCTAAGTTTAGGACAACACCCAAGTGTTGGAGTAAGCTGACAAATGTCCCGGGCCGAAGGAATGATAATAGGCTTCATAAAAGACACATATCTGCCACTTTGACCAAGGAGGGATGTAAATGCAATTTTTTTTGAAAGATAGGGGTTTTCTTATAATTTCCCCTGATTGGTGTATAGAGACAATATGTAGAGTACACTGAGTATATTTATGGCCCAAGTGGGTACAAAGTTGTCGGCAAGTTGTCGATTGTAACAAAAAAGATCTGTGCTGACGCGAGGAGTGGAGACGTAGTCCCAATTACAAAAGATTGCAGGGTAAAACTACAAACAACTTGACTTTTGTCTCTTACAGTCCCAAGGAAGACATTTTTGTAATTCCATCATTATAGGAACGGAACCACATAACCTAGTCGCCCCAGGGCGTAGAGATTTACAACCATGGCCCACTGAGGGGCATAATTACAAACATGGCCCACTGAGAGGTGTAATCACAAAAAACACCCCTTAGTGGCATAAACACATAACTCGGGGACTTACCCCTCGCGGGTCAGAACAAACAAACAAGCTCCTTGCGCTGGCGTGTGTTCTCCTCTGTAGATGTCTGTCTCTTTTGAACTCAACCTTTGTGGGTCTATTTATAGAAAGTGGGAGAACCCAAGTTGACAAAAACGTGAGGATTTGTCTCGATTCTGACAAAAAAAAGAGCTTTGGCCTCAATTCTGTCATGGTGGGGTGCAAAAAGTGTTTTTGACCCCTCTCCCTCTTTTTTCTTATTTTTTTTGTTTTGGAACACGGACCGAGGAAGGGGGACCCAGCGGGGTCACTTGACCCCAGGTGGACCCAGCAGGGTCATTTGACCCCGCGGGTGGGCCCAGAGGGATCGCGCGACCTATTGGCTATAAAACTATAGTGGATGTCAAAATATTACATGACACATTGCCTGGCAATTATAGGGCCCGATTTGTTCCTGTGAGGAGCGTCTGAAAGTACTTGTGCCCATGGGAGTTGAATGATCATGATATGGCATTGCATCGAAGTGCATGACTGGCTTGATTCGACATTCCATAATCCATACTTGATATTACTTGACTTGCGTGGCCCGATGGGCAATACTTGTATACATGAATAGCCAATGACTCATGACTTGATGTATACATGCTTGTTATTCTTTATTGATACATCATGAATACGCTAGCTATCTCTTGAAAGTTCTTGATATATTCTTGCATTCTTGCATACATGAGCATGCCACATGAATAATTGATTAATTACTTTAAGCATTGTCTGGATTAGAGATATAATCCCTACTGAGCATTTGCTCATCAAGTGTTTTCCCCTATTATTTAGGTAACTCCGATGGCGAGAATCATTCGGATGGGGAAGGGAACGAGTGAAGAGCATAGAGCCATTTCGAGTGTCAAGAGTGCTATCTAGTCGTGTCTTTTCTTCTTTCTTGAGTCCATTATTGTAATTTTCTTTATTTTGGTCTTGTGGATTATGTATTTGTAAACTTTGGTTCATTAATGGAATAAAATAGACTTTGGTTATTTCTTGTATATTGTGCACTCTGTCTATTAGTCAAAGTACCACGTGCTCTGATTGACATGATTGATATAAACTCCTCGCGCACTCCCGGGTTCCTTTCCCACTCGGGACGTGACATGGACCCCTTCCTGAACGTGACGGTGACCCCCACCACATTCATGTGATCGCGACCAGTCGCTAGACCGCATTCTACCCATATTTTTGATAGTGCACATCTATGTTCATGACCACTTTCTATCCCAGTCTTGTTAATCCATGTTTGATTATTTAGACGAGTTTTCTATCTATGTTTTAGTGTGATTAATACCAAAATGTCGTTAGTATCATCTCTATCTCATGTTCCTTAATTAATTCCTAGCGTTGGATCACCACACTTCTACCCCATCAGTACCACAAGTCTCTATGGGCCCATCTGATTTCTGGTGCCCTCAGCAAGGGGCAGCCCAGGTCCACCCCAATCTGGGTCACCCCTCAGCCCAATATCCTTCTTATAGGCTTCCTCCCACTCAGGCTGCTTATCCTTCGGCGCCGTCTTACGGGCCACCTCCTTTGGCTGCTTTGCCTTCTGCTCCCCAGGTCCAAACTCCTTCTCCTTTTATTACCCATGCTCCGTCTAGGGAGCAGGAGCTCCTCGATAAGTGGGCCACCATGCAGCAACAACTCGACTTTCTCCAAAAGCGGGTTGGCCCACAGTCCTTGGCCGATGTGCTCATTCCTAGCTTCCAGAATATCCATTTTTCCCCGCAATCTGAGCTGCCCAATTACCAAAAATACGACGGGAATGGTAATCCCTTTATTCATGTAAAGGACTTCCTATATGAGTCGGCACAATTCTAATATGATGATCGCCTCATGGCATATTTGTTCCGCCGTTCATTGGATGGAGTTGCATTAGAATGGTTCTATTCTCTACCATTGGAAGAGGCTGAGAGCTTCAAAGTGGTCAAGGATAAATTTATTCAGTGGTTCTAAGACAGGGTCGGCTCGGAATATTCATTCACCGATTTAGTGGCCGAGAAAATGAGAGCTGATGAGGAGTTTGCAGCATATGCCAACAGATGGAGGCAGATGGCCGCCAGGGTGCCCGGCCACATTCCGGAGGAAGAGAAGGTCAAACTGTTAATTTCCAATGCTACTCCGACCTTCTGAAACATATTGGCTATGAATGACATATCCAACATGCATCAACTATATAGTCGGGCGCGGTTCATTCAAACGCAGTTTAAGGACTCTCCCATCCACTCCCTATTCGAGGCCCAAAAGCCCAAATACAATAGAAAACCTCAAGGGCCGGTCACTGAGGGAGTCCAAACAAATGAACAAGTTCAAGCCGTTACCTTTCCTCCCGCCAACAACAACCAAATTTGCTTTTCCAATGAAAAGCAGCTAAAACGATTACACCTTCACCTGTGGTGTAGCACTCCAATAAAATGTAGAAGGAAATTCATAAATAAAAATAGTAATGTGTGGTTTAAAGTCCTAAAAGCTAGTGGGCCTTAAAACCACTACAAATGAATTTTAAACAAAATCTTAACTTACGTCTAAACTAATAGGCCAAATCTTTACTGAGTTAAACCACTAAATAGGGGTTATTGGGCTGACCCAATAGGCCTGCGTCAAAGGGAGAGTTCCCTGTTTATTTAGGGTTTTGTTGACCGATGGGGAAGGTGGCTGTGATTGAGGAAAGTTAGGATCAAACATAGGATAGTTTGAATTTTAATGGCATTAGAATTTCTTAGTAGGATTCGGAGAGTAGAATCCTTATAAATAGAACCCCTCTTGCGATGGCAGAAGCCATCGTGCTGCTGTCGTTCGTTGGGTTTGTATTGCTACTGTACTCGTGTTGCAGAGTGGGGAGGAAAGTATCGTCGTCTTCCTCTGCGAGTGCGACCGTCTGCTTCCTCTGCTTCCTATTCGTCCGTCTTCTTCCTCCGATCATTGTCTGCTTCCTACTTCTTCGTTCTTCATCCTTCTTCGTTTGTCATCAAGGAAGGTTATCTCAATTACCTCAGGCAAAACACATTAATAGTAGTAACATGCATGCAACATGTTATCATCTCGATTAAATGTTCATGTTCCCTACTATTTCATTAAGTTTTAGTGAGATTTTTAGACGTTCTGTTTCATGTTAAATTCATGACCAGAGTAGTGGACGCGGATTAATTGGCGTCTCTTCAGGCAGGCGCTAATTCTTGAATTAGCGTCCGGTCCTGCAGACGTTAATTAATGGATGCCTGCGACCCTGACGCGAATTCTTTTGGTGATTTAAATAATTCACCCATGTTTAAAATTTAATAACTATTGAATCATGCCTAATAAAATTTATGTGTGCATACTGCTAGAATCCTTGTATTTTTCTCTTAATTGTCATATCTTTTGATCTCTAAAAGTAAAGACTTGTGGTTGGTGTTGTGCTTTTCGGTGTGTTATAGATCGGAGCCTGTAAAGTTGCAGGAGGAGTGCCAAACTAAGAGAGAGAGTCTGTGCTCTAGGTTCGAGGTAATCGTGCTTTCCTCACCCTATTGTCTGGAGTCAGCCAGTCAAATTGAGATTTGTTGGGATGGCAAATTCTGAGTCGTTGTGATGGTTGTACACGCGTAGATCAGAGTGCGTAGCAGAAGCCTGTTGAACCCATAACTCACAGGTCCAAGATCATAGCGTTGGTTGCTATGGGTGGATTTTTGAGGATGAGTAGAGCATCAAAGGATTGGTTCCTCGATGCGAGATTATCTCAGGCTATGTGAACTATGGAGTTGTCGTGTCATTGCTTGAGACGTTGTGGTTCATGGCACTGGCAAGATGGAGAGTTGGGTAAATATGATGGCAAGTTGCGCATGAGTACCCTATTTATGTGTTGGAAGCCATGTCAGGCGTTAGAGTTAGACCCGGATGGGGTTGCTAAGGAAGTCACCTAACGGAGGACAAGGACGTAATGGTTAGAGTCAGTAAGCTCGATGCTTGACTCATGTTGGAAGCTATGTCCTTGGATGAGATCGCGGCTCCCAAGATGGGATCTCCGAGAGATGATTATGGATCCTAGTTGGTAGCTGTGAGCGCCTGGTAAGGCTAGCCGAGTGACTCAGCTATGATAAGGATTTGTGGTATTTGGAGATCCATGTGTATTGGTCGCGGCATCATCGACCAGGTTGCTTTGGTGGCAGATGGCACGTTTTTGTCCTAGAGATATGTGTTGTGATCTGTTAAGGTTGTGTCATGTGGCTCTATGGCAAGAGCGAGCCAAGGATTGGTAGGCGTACTTTGGGATAATGGAGATGTAGTCGGGGATGAGACTGTGTCATGGATGATGCCTGTGTATGGAGGTCCCTGGAGGGACGTTGTTGTCGGATGGTGAGCCTTGGTCTTGTGACTAGCATGGGAGGATTTTCCTGTAAGTTTGAGTCTAGATATGTGGAAGATTCCCTCAACTCAATGCCTAGGTTTTGGATTCCATTTCAGGTCTTTAATACATTCTGAAAATGGTCATCCAAAATATAGCTTTAACCATTCATCAATGTCCACAACAAAGAAATCTTTTATATTGTTTAGGTATCGGTCTCTGTCTCACGTAGTTTCAGGTTACCAAACTAAGAAAGTGCTCAAATGCAGTTTAAATAAATATGAAAGAAAGAAATGGTTTGAGGCCAAGCAATAAGTTAGAGTCTCTCTGTCTTACAATGTTAAGATAAGCTTCAAGTAAAGACAGCTGGTTTGTGACAGTAGAACCTGGGATAAATATCACATAAATGAACTGTTTAGGAAACCAAAGAGAAGAGAGGAGCATGAAAGTAGTAGTGAAAAATATGCGAGAAGAAATATAAGATGAAACAAGGACCGACTGAATGTGGAAATAATGGAATGTTGTCGACCTTGAAGGGCAGGATGATGGTGAAGCTATTGCTAACCTTGTTTGGGGGAGGGGGGAATTCATGTGGATAAAGGGGTTGAGATGGAGGGATTGGTGAAATTGCCCTTAAGATGCCATAAATAAAAAAAACGATTTTTTGAAACAAGTGAATCTCTATTCATAATTTAGAGTTCTCAGCACGCTTTTGTTTCAGAGATGGGATTAAGTAAGCTCTCACACTAGAATAGGGAAAGAAACTGATATCATACTGAAATAAGGAGTAGGAAGAAAACAGTTGCAAGGTCTTTATACAGTGTTTAGTCTCATCTATTCTTCTTATCTCCCTGATATTTTGGTTTGATCTGATTATTCCAACTTCATATGACTTACGTTTGCACAAATATCGCATGACTCAATCAATTTAGTGATTCAGATTGGGAAAATTACCTGTATCCCCCTGAAATCTTTTAATATTAATTATATAACTCTGCCTTCATGGAATTTAACCCAATACCCATCAAATCTCTTAACCCGAGTTATCACGCCCCTAAGGTTACATCTTGTGGTGGCGGGAGCGTCAGAACCATCAAACAAAGAAGGACGGTTGACAGATTGACCTTTTGTCATATTAGTTATGTATGATTTTTTTCTCTTAGATCATTAGATCTTTAATGTATTGAGAGTCTGAGTTCTGATACCACTTGTTGCCCAGTAAATGGCAAACTCAGAGGGGGGTGAATGGGTAAATAGAATTAAATGGTGGTAAAATAGCGCTTAAAAATAGATGTGGACAAAAATATAAACACAGTAGCGATCACACAATAGGACGCATCGATTTTATTCTGGTTCTGCCCTGACCTTCCATCAGTCTTACGTCTAGTCCCCAGTAACCACTGGAATTTTCACTATCTCCCCAACTGGGAATAGTACATCAACTATTTTTGATCAGGTGTTTAGCTTACCACAGGCACTCTTATCCTCAAGAGTCCTAACTACTTTTTATCAGGTGTTTAGTCACACTACAGACATTCTGTCAACTAGAACCCCAACTGATTTCACAAGTATCAGCTAAATCACAGGACATCGACCTCCTGCAGGTCTTAAGTCACAGGATACAGACCTCTTACAGGTCATCTTTCCATCAAACAAGAGCTTCTCCCCTCAAGGAGAAGACAATCACTTTACAAGTAGAGTTTGCATAGTGTTTACCTCTTGGTAGGCAGATGGTTCACACTGATTATAAACTGTTCAACACAGGAAATAAGAATGAAAGCATAGAATGCTTGAATTACAATGAAGCCTCCTTTCGCAAGTAAAAGCATATAAATGAGCAGAAGGGTTTTAGAAGGAGAAAGAAGGAATGCAGCAAATGAACGCACAATTGCTTCTCCTTCAGTTGAGTACTCAGAAGTTGTTTGGTTGAGGGAGGATTCGACTTTGTTTCTCTCAATTCTTTACAATGTAGGCTTTGTGCTAGATTTCAAGAACACTCTTGTATTATTCTCTGCTTGGGTTAGTTCATTGGTTCATTTCATCGTTGTATTTTTTCTTAACCATTGCTCAACTTCCACACTTATATACATAGTCCTCGCTGTATTATATGGCAACCCTCCAGCGAGTTGGGGCTACTCCCAACCCTCAGACAAACGGCGATAAGCCGTTCACCTTCAGCCCCCATGCCAACCCGAGGGTGCCTGCCAACTCATCGTGTAACGTGCCATACCTCACCAAGGCTGGGCCCACACGCCCAAGACGCCTTCCCTCAGTTTCTACAGGTTGTCATCCGCGTCCGGGGGCCAAGTTTCGGACCCATCAGTCAACTACCCGAGCCGTTCGACAACCCGAAGTGCATCGGGAATTTTCTCGAACACTTTGCTAGCGGCAACAACGACATCAAACGATTGACCTCCACTCCCAGCATCTCAGAGGCTCGAGTCCTTCAAAGGACAACGCCAAATAACAACAAAAGGCTCCCGGGCCGCCCCCAATAACAACGGCTCGCAGGGGGGGTTCGCCCCAAGTGCGATCGAGCCCAAGCAAGGGCGAACTCCCCCTGGGGGCCCCTCCACCTAGCCCTGCTAGTCCCAGTGAAAGCCCATCTCGGCCCCAGTCCTACTCAGGATCGATCCACGTATCAACTTGGAGCTGTTCGCAAAGACAGTCCAGGAGTCGCACAAGAAGCAGATCCTCCTCGTTCTACATGCACATAGTCAGCCACCCGGTCCATGTCTTCCGTATCCCTCATCTTGTGTTCACACTTAGTCAAAAGTGGGCCCAAGAGTTAAATTAGATGGCTAAGAGGAACAATAGGCATTTGTTGGAGATGGGGAGAACTCTTCTCTTTCAATATAACCTTCCCAAAAGGTTTTGGAGTGAGGCAGCTATTGTTGCATCGCATGTCATCAGTCACATGCCATCCGTAGCGATTGGATTCAAGACTCCTATTTCACTTCTATATCTCGGTCGTTCTTTGTTCTCCCTATCTCTCAAAGTTTCTGATTATTTATGTTTCATTAATTCTCATCCATCAGGATCTAATAAGCTTGAACCTCGTGCTCTAAAGGGTGCATGTCTAGACTACTATTCAACTCAAAAGAGGTACAAGACTTGAGAACTCAAGCTTGCTTGGGTCTCCTTACAAGCCCGACTCAAGTTGGAACATGGAACCCTATTAAGCTCAGAGTCCACCTAAGCTTGAGCTTGTTGATAGAGCTCGAACTTGACCCACAAACTTTTACACTGAGCTGAGCTTAAGCATGCAAAAGCTTAGCTCAGTTTGGCTCATTTCCACCCCTGGGGATTCCATACTAATGGGCACTTGATGTGCAAAACCTATGGTACTTCTTGTGCGAAACAACTTGAACAGCAATAAACCACCACCAACAGCGCTAAGCTAACACTGTAATACTGACGGATGACCTGCTAGAATATATGCAGAAATGCTGCTGGGTAAGAGCTGAGATGGTCATGTTTTTGCTTGACCAGAAACTGTAGAGGGTGGAGGAAGAAATAGGGTATCCTGGATATGCGAGAGAGAGAGAGAGAGAAAGAAAGGGTGGAGAGAGAGAGAACTATATTGTAGGAATTTGGCCCTATTTGGTGCTGGGTAACAAGGTAAGCCCAAGTTATCCTTTAACTGTTGTTTCCTATGCTTAAAAAATGAGGTCCTCCCGACTTAAAGTCATCTATGTTTGGACTTCAATTTGCTGATAATGAAATCTGTCTGGTGTCGGGATATATTTGGATTAGCAGGGATGTCCTTACTTTTGTCAAAATTGTGCAAAAATGTCATCATGTTAACTTCTATCGACGGAAAGATGATTATTCTAAAAAGATCCGAATATTCCTTTTATTTTGTAATTAAATGGCTAAAATATCCCTTTCAAATTTCAAATTCCCCACCCTTATCAAAAGAGAGAGAGAGAGAGAGAGAGAGAGGGAGGGAGGCACTAGAGGTGACTCCCCCCTCTGGCGCTTGGAACCCAACCAATGGGGGATGAGTAGCATGTCTTTGTCTTACTCATATTTGGTCTTGACTAGTATTGTCAGTTGCATAGTGAGTCTGTAGAGTCGTTTGCTAGGCATGTTAGGAGTCTGCATGACGACATCCGTCGTCACATGAATCCGGATTTTATGGTATTGAATTCGGATCCAAATTTTCGGATCTACATTCTAAATATCATGTTGCACCTAAGCTCATATGCTAACTGTAGAGGTTGAAAATGATTCCTAAGTCACGTACCATCTTCTCTATTTATTTGTTGAGGGAAGTCGTCTCGTGTCCGTGAAGGCTTGCAAACACCAATAAGCAAGAGTGTCAGAAGGAGTCCCGGATGTTACCCTAGGGGACAATCCTCCGATGCTTAAGTCAGCAACAGGAAAACAGAGTATGGAGAGGAGCAAGAATGAGAGAGAGAGATATCGCTGTGAGAGGCTGAAGAGCCGTGGAGATCTTCCTGACGAGTGCTCGCCGGCCCCAGTGCTCACTCGGGAAGTGCTCGCTAGGTGGTAAGGTCACCGGAAGGGACCCCTCTCAATGTGTAGACAGTCGCTCTCTTCTTCTCGCAGTAGTAGAGTAATGTTTCTCTGCTATACTGACGGAAATTTTTCATTGGATGGTGATTACCCCAGCGTTGGCTGGTCCCGGGGCGAGTCTTACGATGCTCATAGCGTGTGCTTGCCCGTTATGGGGTCAAGGCCGACGTCGTGAGGACAACGGTCGGTCGCCGGAGAGTCCTCTGGCGATAACAGCGCTTGGGCCATAGCCGTTACATTTTATAGAATCTGATGCTCTTCTGGGCCGGGCCTCCTCTTATTAGGCCGAGCACGTGTGCCCTTCCCTTGGGAGGGCTTATCTCACATGATCCTTAGTGAGCCTGCCATTATTGGGGCATTCCTGGGCCAAACCGGATTTACCCTTCTCACTTCCCCCCTACTCTCAGTCGCCGGGGGGGGCTGAGAGTCGAACAGGAGTGGGTTTCCTTGAAGCGCGAGGCCCAAGGGAGGTCGGACTCCTTGTATCATGGGTGTTGAAAGTTTCGGGCCGGCTTAGTGCGCAAGGCGCTTTTGGCGGTGGCATTGGTCATGCGGGTAATGATGACCCATGTCTTGTCTTGTTCTGGGAGTGCGGGTTCCGAACGGTCGTCTGACACTGTGACAGGTGACTTTTCACCTGCCTCACGAAGAGTAGCTCCGGTCTATCGTGGGTGGTTATAAGGGTGACTGCGTGGTCTCCCTGCAGCCCCCATCCACGTTTCTTCGGCTGTTGTGCCCGTCGTAGCCATCTTCCTCTCTTGCCTGGTGAGGATTCTCCTTCTCTTGCGTCTCCCATCTGCTTGTAGTCATGTCTCCACGTTGGGGAGTCTCTCGAGTCAGTTCTTCTTCTCTGGCATAGGCAACTTCCTCTGTTGGTCTGCTGCCTAGGAACATGCATGCTGATGAGAGGTCGTCTATTACTGCCACGTGAAGCTGGGAGTAGAATCGTCTCCCCCCTACTTTACCTTCCGGCATGTCTGTAAGATGGCTTTACGAGGGCCATTCCGATACTTTGACAATTTTGTATCTTGACTAGAGAATAAGGTCTCTCGTATTCTTTATACCTTGACTAAGGAATAAAGTCTCTTTGAACTTATTTCAAATGTGTACCTTTTTGATGAGAGACGTTTGCATAATGTGCTTCTTGTTGCTTTCCTATATGTTGTCCTCGCTGTACTTGTATCTTCCTTAGGTGGACCAGTTCGTGGTCATTATTTGTGAGGGGACGTTTGGCCGCCTTTAAGGGACCTTTGACTTGCCTTTTAATTTTTGAGAGAAGCGGTGCTCGCCTCTAGGGAATCCTCGGGTTACCCTCTCGTTTTCAAGGAGAGCGATGCTCACCTTTAGGAAACCCGTAGGTTACCTTCTCATTTTCAAGGGGAGCAATGCTCACCTTTAGGGAACCCATGGATTACATTCTCATTTTCAAGGGGAGGGGTGCTCGTCTTTAGGGAACCCGTGGGTTGCCTTCTCGTTTTCGAGGGGAGCGATGCTTGCCTCTAGGGAACCCGCACGTTACCTTCATGTTTTCAAGGGGAGCAGTGCTCGCCTTTAGGGAACCCGTGGGTTACCTTCTCATTTTCAAGGGGAGTAGTGCTCGCCTTTAGGGAACCCGTGGGTTACCTTCTCATTTTCAAGGGGAGTAGTACTCGCCTTTAGGGAACCCGTGGGTTACCTTCTCATTTTCAAGGGGAGCAGTGCTCGCCTTTAGGGAACCCGTGGGTTACCTTCTCGTTTTCAAGGGGAGGGGTGCTCGCCTTTAGGGAACACATGGGTTGCCTTCTCATTTTCGAGGGGAGCGATGCTCGCCTCTAGGGAGCCCGTAGGTTACCTTCATATTTTCAAGGGGAGCGGTGCTCGCCTCTAGGGAACCCGTAGGTTACCTTCATGTTTTCAAGGGGAGCAATGCTCGCCTCTAGGGAACCCGTAGGTTACCTTCATATTTTCAAGGGGAGCAGTGCTCGCCTTTATAGAACCCATGGATTACCTTCATTTTTTTCAAGGAGAGTAGTGCTCGCCTTTAGGGAACCCGTAGGTTACCTTCATATTATCAAGGGGAGCAGTGCTCGCCTTTAGGGAACCCGTGGGTTACCTTCTCGTTTTCAAGGGGAGCAGTGCTCACCTTTAGGGAACCCGTGGGTTACCTTCTTACCTTAGTGGAGTACGATTGGTGATGATTTACTAAAAAAATTTACTGAGGTTGACGGAGTTCCACATCCTGGGTATCTCTTCCCCCCCCCAGCGTCACTAGCCCATACGCTCCTTTGCCGAGTGCTTCCTTTACCCTGTATGGGCCTTCCTAATTTGGCGCGAGCTTCTCGACGGCCCCCTTGGGTCAGCCACACTTGCTCGCCGTAGTATCAAATCTCATGGGAAGAAAAGTCGTTCTTTAACTCGGGAGTTATAGTATTGGGCTAGCTTCTGTTGGTACGTCACGAGCTTTACTTGGGCATTTGCTCTATCTTCTTCGAGCAGGTCCAGGTTTTCCCGCATTGCTTGGTTGTTCCTGGCCTCGTCGAAATATCCCACTCATAGAGATGGATTGGATATTTCTACCAGGACTATCGCCTCTGCGTCGTAGGCTAGATGGAATGGTGTCTCCCCTGTGGCGACTCTCGCGGTCGTTTGGTGGGCCCACAGAATGCTCGGGATTGAGTCTATCCAGGAATCGCCTGCTTGCTCCAGCCAAGTCTTGATGTCGTGGAGGAGCGTTCGGTTGGCGTTCTCTAACAGCTCGTTAGCCTGGGGATGCCCCATCGAAGTATAGTGGTTTCAAATCCCCAGCTCCGAGCACTTCCCCTTGAAAGCGGTGCTCGTGAACTGTCTGTCGTTGTTGGTTGTGAGAACCCTTGGGATCCCAAAGCGGCAGATGATGCTTCGCAGTATGAACTTCCAAGCCGCCTCGCTCGTGATCTTCCCCAATGGTTCAGCTTCGATCCATTTGGTGAAGTAGTCTATGGCAACTATGAGGAATTTCTTCTTCCCTTGTGCTTCGGGGAAGGGAACCAGTAGCCTTGCCAGATTAGTGTTCACATGAGTGCTCGTCCTCCCACGTGGCTCCCGCAGAGTCCTTCGTGGATTTCCCGGATGGCCTAGTCGACTTCCGTTGGGAATAGACACTTCAATAGTGGAGCTGAGAGAGAGCGACGATATAGTCTGCCGTCCACTACTGTGAAGTGGGTGGCTCTTGCTCGCGTGCGCCGAGCCTCGGTGCAATCGCTCGAGAGTTGTTGCCGAAGGAGGAAATCCAAGAGGGGTTCCATCCAGGAGGGCTCGTAGTCGATGGCATATACCTCGGGTGTTGGCTCATCTACGCTCAACGTCGATAATTCTTCTATCAGGACCGACCTTGAGCTGGAGACCTTGGTGACCGACACCAGATGAGACAGGGCGTCTGCTCGGACATTCTCCTCTCGTGGGATGTGGACCACCTCAAAGTGGGAGAATTCCTTTGTCGCAGCCTTGGCTTGCTCCAAGTATTTAACCATGGAAGGTTCGTGTGCTTTTTTTTTAATCCGGTAAATAGTTGCAAGGTGAGATGAGGATTCCATACACCCCTTCATTGCGGAAGGAGATGAATGTTCCAACCTGGGCCACCAGGCAACCGATTTCATTAAGGAAAGCAGGAAATTACAGAAAAGGGGAAAGGGATAGGGGAGAGGAAAAGGCACCCAAACTTATAGGGACGAATGGGGCCACCTACAACGGGATGCAGAAAACCCAAAGATAACATAGTAGTAGGAAGCAACAATCAGAAATCACGACCCCTAGGAGAGGAGGGAGAAAAGGAGCGCCGGAGGTAGTTCCAAGGGGCACCGCCATCCGTCCTAATCGGGCCTCCGGTGATGCCTTCTGTTCCTCGAGCGAACGGGCTTGAAGTCCTGATCAGATAACTCGGTGGCAAGAGCCTCAAAAGAACCAACAGCCTAGACAAGGGAAGAATAAGCACCAGCATAACCAGGCCAAGTGCCCTCACGGATAATAGGGCGGTCATCCAGTGAGCAGGCAAGTCCCGAGGTGGCAGGAGGCTGATTTTCAGGGGCAATGGGGTCCGGGGCCAAGGCACTCGTGGCCGCAGGGGGAGCCCCATCGGCAGAGACGACGAGATCGGCAGCCAGGGCCAAGACTACCGCATGGGGCACTAAGGAGGGCCTCGATAGTGACGGAGATGCGCCTACTTCAGATGGTAGCGCAGGGGTAGCCAGATCAGCAGCCAAAGCAGGCCCCTTGCCATGATAAAGCCCAGGCAGAGAAGCAACAAGAATAGGAGCTGGAGCCTCATTGGGGGGAGTAGAGGCATCAGCGTTTTCATGAGAAGGAATGTGATCAGCATCAGGAGGAGAACATGCAGAACACAGGCCCTCCGAGGTAGGCAAAGGGTGTGCCATGGAGGTAGCAGGAATGCACTCTACGCTCGTGGGTAGTCTAGTAAGGCCGAAAGCTGCTACACTGGTAGGACCTGTAGGTTCACTGACGTGGGGGGAGGCAGGAGTACCGGAGGTGGCACCGTCGGCGGTAGCAAGCGGCATAGAAGCGGCTGCAGGAAGGGCAGTAGGGGTGCCAGGCTCCAAGGCTGGGGGGTCAGCAGGAAGTGTCGAAGGGGCACCAACAGAGACCATTGAAGTAGCCGACAAAGGAGTGGGCCCAGCACCCACCAGCGGCGTGGGAGGGGAAGTAATACGCAAAGCACCGTCATGCTCCACAAGGAGGAAGCCTACAGAAAGGGCTGGGGTAGCTGGGTTGACCGGTCCCACAGTGGAGAGCTCTTGGGAAACATGAAGTGGTGGGGAAGAGGCAAGGCTGGCAGCTGAGATGGTAGGGGGAGAAGACCCCTGTTCCCCGACGACTGCAATTGGGAGCACAGTTGCCATTGCGGGTGGGCCCAAAGGTAGCACAGGATTGGCGAGGTTCACGCATGCAGCATCGGACGCAAGAGAGGTCTCCACGTGGAGGTGCTCGGGTGCTGCAAGCGCCTGTTTAGGCACGGCTGGAACCGACACGACAGGCTGAAGTGGAAGTTCTGCTGGCAGGGGGGAAGAAGCAAAGGGGCCAGCAGTAGCAACTACACCCAGAGGTGGCGATGGAATGGCAGGGGCAGGCAGGATCACAGAGCCAGGCATTGGCCTCCAGCTCGGGCTAGGTGGGACAGAGGGGGCAGTGGCAGTGGGGCACACTCGTCCTCCAGGAGCAGCGGTAGACGCCACCCTAGCCGACAGAGGGGGCGGTGCCTTCTTCTTACAGTCACCAACAAGATGACTCAAGCGGCAGCAGTTGGAGCAGAAAAGGGGGGGTCAGGGAAGACCATCGGTTGCCAGAACCCGCCAGCACTGATGCCAACCCACACACGGTGGGGAAGCTTCTTGGAAATGTCCAGCAAGACACACACCCTCGCAGTATGCACTCAGTTGAGGCAAAGAGTGTTTCGGTCGATCTTCAGGGCCGGCCCAACGCTGCCAGCGATGGAGAGGATGGAAGCTTCGTGGTAGAAGTTAACTGGAAGGCTTGGAAGCTCCATCCAGACAGGAACAAGCGGTGAGTCCTGCTCCGGCGAGAAGTCGAGCGCCCATTGGAAGAACCAAAATGGGCGACCCTAGACAAGCAGTGATTCTTTGAGGAGGACTTTCAAGTAGTCTTCCCAATTGGAGAAGCGGAGGAGAAGGTGCCGACGGTCCATGGCGCTGAGTAGGAAATCCTGCTTAAACTGAAAACGCTGGGCTAGGTGTGCCCGGATCATAGAGAAGGGGGGTCTTCCCTTGGGGGTCCTGGCGATGATAGAAAAAGCAAGGGGTTTGCAGGTTAGCTGGACCTCTTCCAGGGAGAAGAAGGCTACCGGTTCACCGGAGTCAGTGGTTGCTGGGGCATGGATGGAGAGAGGCAGCACCGGCGGGGTGAAGGAGCTCAGCACGACTTGGGAGAAAGAAGGGGCAGTGGCTGGATGGTGGGAACCATGGAGAAGCCCTCCCAAACCGGCAGCGGTGGCTGCTCCCTTCGTCGGCCAGGCTGAGCCCTCGTCCGCACGAGCCCGGCCACCACCAGATGGCAGTGGAGCGACAGTAGGAAGGCCCACAGGAGGCCGACCAGTAGCATCAGCCAGATGGGGAACGGCCGTAGGTGGTGCTCGATGCCCCTGCCTCGGGGAGGAGTCTTGGGCATGCGGTCCACCAGCAGGAGGAGCTCCCTTCGACAGGGGGGGGGGGGGGTTGGAGGGCACCAGGCTGCTGTGGTGTACAATAGGAGATTTTGAAATGGTTTGTTGTCCCGAGGAAAGGAACTATAAGGGATCAGAATCAGAACTTGCATAAAGTGGCACAACAAATAGATAGAGGAAAGAGGACCGTTGTTATCTTTATACTCAGAACCAAACGTTCACCCCCTTCATGGATGGATATTCTTATGGCAGACAAAGTGGATCGAGAAAGAAGTGAAACTGTGAGGGCAAGGATCTGAAATGGGGATTCAACAATTTTTTCTAGAAAGATATTTGGTGGGCATTGCGTCCATTTAGTTTCTCGAGGCAATCTAGGGACAAAGAACGGGAATCACTCCCGAACACTTTACGAGCGGCACAACGTTGACGGCTCTCCAACGGCCGAGTTGAACTCAGGGTTCGGGGCATCTCGCCATATCACACGGCACAATACAAGGAACGGGAACCACTCCCTAACACCTTAGAGCGGCACAATGCAGACAACATTCCGACGGCTGAGTCGAACTCGGGGTCCAAGGCATCTCGCCGTATCACGGCATAATACGAGGAGCAGGAATCACTCCCGAGGCAATCCCCAAAATGGCACAAAGCCAGGGGCGCTCCAAACGTCAGGCCACACTCGGGTCTCATAGCATCTCGCCGTAGTGAACGGGATGACCTAAGGGAGCCTAGACAGAGGGCGCTCTAAGGTACTTACAAGAAGACCACGTGGCAGAGCAAGGGTGATCTAGTCGAAGCGATGCGAGGAACGGAACACTACGTGACCTCGGAAGCCCAAAGAACTGTCCTCCTCTCCACGTGATAGAAAACCCCAAAAATCTGCCAAAACATCAAAAATGACTGACCCTCCATAATCTCAAATAATCTCCAGAGGTGGCGAGTAGATCCGGATAAGTCCCCTTTGAGTCGGGGATCCATAGAAGTTTCGTGGCCGGATATGGATGATCAAAAGTCGATTTTAACAGTAATTCCGAACAACTTTCATCTAATTGTACAATCGACACCTAGAAATATAGAAAGCGCCCGCTATCTCTCTCCTCTAGGTGTTGGTCGGCGTTCGCCGCTCTCCGGCGAGTCAGAGGTCTTCAATCGTTAGCCTAAATTTGCATTCCGAGCGTTTGAGCGGTTTTGATTTTCCGTTTTTCTTCGTCGGTGACGCTGACCAGGGATGTGTTGGACAGAGAGAGCTAGCTCTAAATGCGAAGTTGCTCGAATCTGTTGATGTCTTTCCGCTTCATTTCTAATGGCATGAAGAAGAGTGGAGCTTTGTTCTCCCCCCAACCGGGTTTCCTTCCTGTCTTGATTTGAGTATAATTCCACGGGTTCCATCTGAGCTTTCAACGGAATGATACAGAGAACGTGGAAATTCGTTGGTTTCTTCGATGATTGGCCCATGAAACTCTCTCAATTTTGAGCCTGATTTTTTTTCACTTTCCATGTTGATGTGGTGAAGCAGGGAAGATGTTCGGACTGGTGAGACAGGTGGCCGGATCAGGCAGCTTCCATGCGTCGGTAAGGAGAAGATTCTTGGGAAAAATTATTGGTCATATTGTTGGCAGATGTAGTCTTTGGTTTACTCTGTTTATCTTTTCATTTATGTTTTGAGTGCGAATGACTCGTTTTTCTTCGTCCGAGACGTTGGGGCAGTCCCTGCGCAGAGTTCTGCCGGGAGTCGCTGGTCTACAGAGGGGCTACTCAACAGTGGGGAAGGAGGTAGGTCTCGCAGACGATTGTTGCTTACTCGGAGTTCTGATTATGTCATGCTGTTTCTTGTGAATTCTTTTGTTTTTTTGGGAAGTTGCTGAAGAGGTGTTACGGGATGGGAAGTTTCAGCTATGATAGTTCGATTTTAAGAGAACTAGGCTGTTATTTTCAGCATTTTGAATTTCAAAATTCCTTCACCTTATTGATACACATAAGTATACGTGTCCTGTTACGGGTGGGTGGTGTGAGCACCTAGAGAGAGTGTGAGTCTCTCAGTCAACTAGAGTTGCTAGTGACTTTAGTCCCACATTGGATTCCACAAAGAGTTGGACCATTTTCGAATCTCAAGTAGTCTATCGTTGGACCATTTGGAGTTGTCTAGCAGTCGTATAGAAGGTCATTTTTCGTCTGTAGTGCTTGGTTCTCTCTCCTGCGGGTGGGTGGTTTCATCTGACTCTTTCCAAGGTATTTATTGTAGTTTTGCTACTTTATTTACCTTGGTGGTGATCACACTTCTTTGTTTGGGCATTAGTCTCCATCTTTCATCATCTTTCCTCTCTATTGCTTTACTTTAGTTTCTCCACACCCACGGTGTGTGTTTTTATTTTTATTCCTTTGTTCCACGCCCCGGCGTGTGCTTTTCTTCAGTTTTTTGGTAAGTAATGGTATGATGCTTTGTATTAAATGAAGAAGAAATTGTACATCAAATTCTTACTTTATTTCTACCATGATGACATGCCCACATGTTCTATGTTGCTGATTGCTTGAGTTAGTGCACTACTTGCTCTACATATCTTACCTTCATATCTCACTTATATTCACTTCACCACACACCATATTTTCACAACACACAACATAAAAATATCTGCACCTGTGTCTTCTCTTTGGGAAACGAGTATGATTTCTTCATTTTGTTTCTCAGAGAGACAACTTCTTTCTTTTCTATCGCCTCTGTTGGCAGAGGGGTAGCCGCTACTTTGGCTTTTTCTTTTTGATGATCAAAGGCTTTGAAATCAACAGTATTTGCTTCAGTTGGTGTTGGTCGCCGCTCAATAGCTTTTCTCTTCTGAACAGCAGGAATGTTGGCTGCAGGACGTTTGGATAGGAAGGTCTCGACCTCTGCCACCACATTGTCTAGGCGGTCGAACGTCCTGATGTCCACTTTAATCATCTTTTCAAGCACTTCCCTTCTCAGGTTTTGCTTGCATATTTGAACAGCATCCTCTTGGTGCGGGGGTCGCCAACATCTCATGGTAAGATTCCTCCATCTTTTGATATAGTCCAGGGCTATCTCATCTTGCCTCTGCCTGGTGGAATACAATTCTGCCATCGTAATTTCTCTTTCTAAAACCCACATATTCTGATCTGAAAAATCCTAAGTGTTACAGTCCTCCCCTCCTTACAAAAATTTCATCCTCGAAATTGGAGGCAACCACCACGCCACAGGGGAAGAATGACTTATCTAGCTGGAAACACTCCCAGAGCTCCAGCTAAACCTCAATTCTCGCGAAACCACTTCTCCCGAGGGACACAACCAGACTATGATCATGAGCAAAATCATCCCGCTCCATATCCCAATACATATCGATTCTCAAAGTGAGCATAGCACACAAAAGAATATAAGTCTGGCACCACCTCAGCTACGACGGAACTCCAACCATGGCATCGCTACCACCATCTCGCATACCGAGGAGACGTGACCCGCGTCACAAAAACCTTCCACTGATAAAATTCATGCTCGGCGGACCAACCAAACATCAACTTCTCATCCTGTAAATTGATCTTACACCCTCCACAAGGGACATCCATCCCTGAGCCTCAATCAGCTCACACAGTCATCTCAATTGATTGCTACAATTCTGTCGGCTCCGCGCCACGAACGCTTTCATATCTGGCAAGTCGAACACCAATAACACCACTGGACCAACTTCGGTCCCAATATAAACCTAGATCCACTCAAGAAAAGGGTATATCATAATCGGCCACCCAAGGTCTCGCCTGCACACGGCTCTCGCCATTCTCAACGCACCACAATTGGCATCTTATGGCTGCAAAAATCCATCCGTCAACCACCAATTACTCGTCAATGAAAAATTCTTACTTGCTCCACTTTCCTCTTGCATGATCCTTCACCAGGTCCAATAAACTCACTCTAAAATCGACGACTCATCCGTTGACTTTTACATTGGCCACTATTACTTCTCGAGTCGGTCCTCACTCAAACACCGCATCTGATTCTGATCCTCACGGCAACTCTACCCTCTCGGGGGAGTACGATGAAACTAAACGACAAGACTCTACAATCCTCGATCCACACCAACTCTAGACTCGGACTTACAAGGAATTCCTCCCACGCTAGCCGTTATATTTTGTTGAGTTTTGTTATTATTATTTATTTGGTCGATTATCATTTATTTATTTATTTTTTGTTGAGTTTGTTGTTATTATTATTATTGTTTCCTTATTATTACCACTTGCTTATTTATCTCTTTTTTTGAATTTATTATTGTTATTATCTACTATTTTTATTATTATCATTATTATTTATTCCCCCTTTTTTGAGTTTGTTGTTATTATTATTCTTTTGTTACATTTAGGGCATGTGCGGGTTTTGGGGGCGATGAATGTTTTGGGTCATGAGACGGTGGAAGAGGGAGCGTGAGACACTGGGAGTGAGATGCAGAGAGGGAGAGAAATGAGACAGTGAGAGGGAGATGGTGAGACGGAGGAAGAGAGATGGCGAGACGGTGGGAGAGAGGGAGAGTGAGACGCTGGGGGAGAGATGGTGAGAGAGAGACGGTGAGGGAGAGACGGTGGGAGAGAGAGAGAGGGAGAGACGGAGGGGGAGGTGAGACGGTGAGAGAGAGAGAGTGGGACGCTGAGGGAGAGACGGTGGGAGAGAGACGCTGAGGGAGAGAGTGGGACGCTGAGGGAGAGAGTGAGACGCTGAGGGAGAGACGGTGGGAGAGAGACGGAGGGAGAAAGAGAGATGGAGGGAGAAAGAGAGAGACGGTGAGGGAGAGACAGTGAGGGGGAGACAGAGAGGGAAAGAGAGAGACGGTGAGGGAGAAAGAGAGAGATGGAGGGAGAGATAGAGGGAGAGGTGATGAGAGAGAGAGACGGAGGGAGAGGTGAGACGGTGAGAGAGAGAGTGAGACGCTAGGAGAGAGAGAGACGGTGAGGGAGAGATAGAGGGTGAGATGCTAGGAGTGAGGGAGAGTGAGACGTTGGGAGAGAGAGGGAGACGGTGAGGGAGAGATGGAGGGAGAAAGAGAGAGGGAGGGAGAAAGAGAGAGACAGTGAGGGAGAGACAGTGAGGGGGAGAAGGAGAGGGAAACAGAGAGACGGTGAGGTAGAAAGAGAGAGACAGAGGGAGGTAAAGCTGGTTTCTTTTTCTAACTATGGCTCCCAAAGCTCACTGGCTTAATCTTGGCCCTCGCGGCTTGCTTTCCCAATCTCGGCTGCTAAAGCCTACTCTCAGCTTTGGCTCTTACAGCTTGCTCTCGATCTCGGCTCTGAAATCTCACTCTCTCAACTTTGGCTTTTATGGCCTGCTCTCACAACTTCGGCTTTTGTTGCCCGCTCTCTCAATCGTGGCTTTTATAACCTGCTCTCCCCATGTTGGCTCGTACAGCCCACTTACAAGAACTTTGGCCTTCATCTCCAGATTTCTCAATTTTGGCTTTTATAGCCTGCACTCTCAACCTTGGCTCTTGAAGCCTATTCTCTCGATTTCGACTTACCCAACCCGCTTCCTAATGTCTTTTGGATCCATCGCCTACTTTCCAATGTCCTTGGCTTTTACCACCTGCTTTCTTAATACCCTTGACTTTTAAAACCTACTTTCCAATATCCTTCGGCTCATGGAGCCTGATCTCTCGATTTAGGCTTTACAAAGTCTGCTTCCCGAATTTCGGCTCTTAAAGCCCACTCTAGCACTTGTGACTCTCATGGCTTGCTTCCGATTTTGGCTCCTAAAGCCAACTTCCCTAATTTTGGCTCCATAGCCTGCCTTCCAATATCCCTGGCTTTTGCAACCTACTTCCTTAATGTCTTTGGCTTTTATAACCTACTTTCCAGCATCCTTCGGCTCTCAAAGCCCGTTGTACCAATTGTGGCTCTCGTGGCCAACTCCAATCTCAACTCCTAAAGCCTACTTCCGCGCTTTTGGCTCTTGCCACCTGCTCGCTTAATGTCGACTTCGAACACCTAATCCCCCTCAGGTTTGGCTTTTACAGCCCGCTCTCATGATACCCTTTGGCTTACTTAAATCTCTCTCAACTTCGGGTAATGGACCCACTCTCCTCATCATGATAACAAATCTCTCAAACGGGCTACACCTGCAGGCCCCGCTCTCTCGTCCCTCCCTCGCGCCACCTATGGGTGGGGGGGTGAAGACCTCTGCCCATCTTTAATTTTTTGCATATGTTGTTCTGATTTATGCTATTTTGTTACTTAATTTGGACCATTTTATATGAGAACAGGAATATGGCTGCTCATGGGGTCCTTTCTAGCTCTAGTAGCAGTGGTTCTCTTTGTCTTCTGGAGTTTGGTGAAGAAAAAACCTCAATTGGATAAACCAGATCCCCCACAAGAAAGAGAAGGTATCAGTTCACAGCTTTAAAGAACTCTAGCTGCATGTAAAAAGATTGTAATTGATTTTTCATGTTGTTCCTTTAAAGCTTCTAAGGAGTCATTACTTGAGGGCACTGGTTGTCAAAAAGTTCCAGTTAAGGAGATCTATGCTGCTACAAATGATCTGAGTGCCCTTAATTTCATTGGCCAAGGGATAGCTGGTAAATGCTCAACTTAAAAGCTGTGCCTCTCTTTTGCAAATGGTAGCGGATGCATGGCCTACTTATTACTTTCTGTGCACTTCCTGTTATATGTTCGAACAATGGAAGGCATTGATGCTGTTGTGTCATAATGGCTAGATTCTGATAATATAGAAGCAGTTGATGTAAAGTTTATGGAGGTCCAATTGTTTGGTGTTATGTGCACATTTCAATCAGTAATTACTTTGCAATATGTAGGAATTGTCATCTTATCTACATGTGAGCTTTAGCCTTTTACTTCACTAACAGGCTTAGTTCACCTGTTGTTCATCAGGAAAAGTGTATAAAGGCATACTTCCAAATGGTCGTGATGTTGCAGTCAAACATATTGTTAAGGACGTATATGTGGAGACATTTTTGAGGGAGGTCACTAGCCTTTCACATGTGAGACATCCAAATCTCGTGTCTTTGATAGGCTACTGTCAAGAACAAGATGAATACTTCCTTGTATATGAGCTGTGCTCCAATGGCAATCTCTCAGAGTGGTTATTTGGTATTCTTATCTTTACCTAGTCTTTTTCCTTTGCTGTTTTAAATTTTATGCAGCTACCCTGGAATGTTTGTTTTTGTTGTGAGAAAAATTCTTTGTTCGCTAACGCCGGCATGGCATACCAAGGCTACAGTGGTTGAAGATTCTAGAGATCTTTCAACCACCAAGGTAGAAGAACTCATAGGGTCACTCATGACCTATGAGATCAACTTAAGGAACAAGGAGGTTGAGGTAATCAAGAAGAAGTCTCTTGCTCTAAAGGCTGGACCCAACGGTCAAGCATCCTCTGATGAAGGTGAGACTTATACCAGTGAGCAAGATGAAGATCAAGTGGCCATGCTCACACGTAAGTTTAGGAGCTTTTTGAGAAAAGAAGGTAAAGGCTTCATAAAAAGGAAGCCATAGGTAAAGAAAGGTTATAGATCGAGTTCTGAAAACTTTAAGAAAGCTGACAATATTATGTGTTATTCTTGCAACAAACCAGGACATGTCAAGACTGAGTGTCCTGAAAGGATGAAGAAAGCTGGCAAATGGAAAGGCAAGAAGAAGAACAAGGCTATGGTGTCCACTTGGAGTGATGAAGAAGAAGATAGTGATGAAACGAGATCCTCTGAGAAAGAAAAGGAAGATTTCTGTCTCATGGCCAAGGGAGATGAAGATTCTGAGGTACATTCTCCCTTCGAGCACTTCACTATGAGTGACTGGGAAGAAGCCTACATAGAACTCATGGACAAGTATGAAATGTATAAAAAGAAAAATAGAGCCCTAAAAAAGAAAGTTAACTCAATAGTCCATGATCAAAGCATGAGTGAAAAAACTATCTCCGTGGAATTTGAAATTGAAGACTTAAAGAAACTGATTGAAAAATTGGAAGATGGTAGAAAAGAAATGGCAGACTTAGAAGTTGAAAATGAAGACCTAAGAAATAAAATTGATGAAACAAAGATGAAGATGCAACGTTGTGAAAATGACATCAAACTGTGCAATGAAAATTATGATGCTGTCAAGCAAGTCAATTCTCAACTTCTTGAAAACATTGAAAAACTACAAAAAGAATTGAGAGACAAACAACAATCCCTGGAAAAAATTATAGATGGTAGCGAAAACTTAGATGCATTGCTAGGTACAAAAATGAACTTCAATAAGGAAGGGTTGGGTTTTAATATCTCAAATAAAAAATAAGTTGGAGTAAAAACTACCACCTTTGTATCCTCCACTGAAGCTTCAACTTCAAGCACAAAGCCCAGTCAAATCCAACCAAAACAAAGTTACAAAAGAAAGAAAAAGGTTAAGGAGAACACTTCTAAAAATCCCAAGAAAATTGTTCAAGAAACTCAGGTAGGTAGACCTTACCCATAGCTTACGTCGGTGCAGCCAAGAGCTATAGCCAGGCATTATGAAAAAAGGCAACCCATGCATCGACGCACCAATTACAGGGAGATGGCCTTTCAGCCAAATAGTACTCACTATAACCCCAGATTTCAGGGTATGACTAGATGCAATCAATGTGTCAGATCAAGGTAGAGGCTTCATGGAAGAGAGCTCAGCTGGGAAAATCAAGGGGTATGTCAATACAAGATTTCCTACAGGTCAAGGTAGTCGGTTGGTTGGCAAACATTCAACACTCATCCTTATAAAAGTTGTCATACTTATTAACCCATGAATCATCACACCCTCTATCATTCAAATCAAAAATAATGCAGCCAAAATCAACCCTCTTCAAACATCCATCAAAAATCAAAAGCTGAAAAATAAAAGAAAAATGTGAGAACAAAAATTGATTATAGGAATTCAGCAACAAGCAAGAAAATCAGAAATGAAAAGAAAATGTGGATCCCAAAGAGTGTGGTATCATGTTTTGAGGAATTGAAGAGTTTGGCGGGACCCAAATCTTGTTGGGTTCCAAACATTGTTGCTTGATTCCTTGTGCAAGAATGTCTTACAGCCATGCATAACTGGTGATACCTTGATGGTGACTGTTCAAGACACATGACTGGGGACAGAACCAAATACTGTCTCTTGGTGAAGAAAGAAGCAGGACATGTGACGTTTGGAGGCAACAACAAGGGAAAATTCATCGGTACAGATAATGTAGGTAAGAATCTCTCAAACTCCATTGAAAATGTCATGTTAGTTGAAAATCCGGAATACAACTTACTGAGCATAAGTCAATTGTGTGATAAAGGCCATAAAGTGATCTTTGACTCTCTCGAATGCAAAATTTTGGAATCAAAATCTGACATTATAAAATTTTCTGGTAAGAGAGTCAATAATGTATATATGATTGACCTAGATGATCCTGCATATTTGAATCTATGTCTTGTTATATTAAAATGTGAACTTGCATGGTTATGGCATCGTAAACTAGGACATGCTAGCTATAATGTCCTGCATAAACTCATGAAGCATTCAATGGTGAAAGGGTTGCCTAAACTCTCTTTTAAACAAGAAAATAAACTATGTGATGCATGTGCCCTAGGGAAACAAACAAGAAAATCCTACAAGATAAGATCTGAGAATCTTTCATCTAAACCACTTGAGCTGATTCATATGGACCTGTTTGGACCAACAAAAACTGGTAGTTTAAGTGGCAGAAAATATGGATGTCTTAGTGGATGACTTCTCCAGGTTCACATGGGTTTTCTTTCTCACACATAAGAATGATACATTTGATGAGTTTCAGGCACTCTACATGAAGATAAAGCAAGACGGTGAGTTTAAGATTTCCAACATTCAATCTAACCATGGTGGTGAATTTGATAATGCTGAATTCTTTGATTTGTATAGGGCTGAAGGTATTTCACATCGATTCTCATCACCAAGGACCCTGAGCAAAATGGGGTAGTTGAAAGAGGAAATCGAACACTCATAGAGATGGTCCGGACAATGCTTACAGAACGACAGCTCCCAAGAAAATTTTGAGCTGAAGCAGTAAACACAACATGTTATATCATCAACCACTCTATGGTAAGGCCACATACCAAAAAGACTCCTTATGAGTTGATCAAAGGTAAAAAGCCCCCTCTCTCTCACATGAAAGTGTAAGAGTCTAAATGCTTCATCCATAACAATGATAAAGGAGAATTAGATAAGTTTGAGCCCAAGAGTGATGAAGGTATATTTCTTGGCTATTCTGATAGATCTAGGGCTTACAGAATGTATAACATTAAAACTCTAGTTGTGGAAGAATCACCTCATGTCACTTTTGATGAACTTGATGATGATACTAAAAGTGAGTAATAGCCCAAATTGTGCAGATATATACCGATAAAGAGTACCGGTCTCTTGTGCAAAAGAGGTAAAGGCTCGAGAAGTCTGAGGGTCAGCTGCTGCTACTTGTACCTTAGGAGGAATGTTCTACTCTTTGTGTTTTGGAGATGCTTGAGGTGAAACATTAGGAGTTCTCGCTCTGATTTCTGGTGCATCCTAAACATCTTCTTATTGAATCTCAACTCTTTCCTATACTGCAAGAGCTTCAGGAGGTGGTACATCTTATTGCCGCTCGACTTCCTGCTCAGACTGCTCAGCTTGCTCTTCAAGAGATGGTTAAACTTGGTGCTATTCTGAGTGCTGTTCCATCTGCTGAGCATGTACTATAGGTTCATACACTTGTAGTGGAGGATTCCCAGGTAGTTGTCTTTGAATTTTTCCTCTAACATTTTTGAATTTCATAAATTTCTCCACAAAATCCATTGTGTAGACATTTGACATGGGGATTTTCTTATACTTTTCATTGTCCAAGGGAATCTTCATCCTTTTAAATACTGTAGTTAGTTGAGCTGCATATGGTAAGCGTCTGCCAGTATTTTTGTGAAACCCAATTATCTAAATCATCAGGTCAGGCAAGCAGACCCTGATGTTCTTGAACATATAGTAAAACATGAATATCTGGGTTTCTGTCAGTTTACCCCATCCACCACCCTATGGAGTGATAATGGTGGTAAAGATGTGGTGAAGAAGCCTCTGAAGGGGTGGAAATCTATTGGTGTTGAAGCTAGTCAGATATGTCTATTTTATATCCTGAGGATTGCTGGGCAATTCTGTCATAATGGAATAAGCTTCAAATTCATCATAATCAAACTTAGACTCCTCAACTCCACGCTCTAGAATTCTAAGCGATTTGTGCAGCAGACGTTTGTTGATATCAATCTCAACTCCCTTGACATACGTCCATAACTTGGGAAGGCTAGCATCATATTTCAGATTTTCATAGAATTAGGTCACCAGCCTAGGATAATAAGTTCTATGCTTATCTGGATGAGTGCGTTAAGTGCAACAGAACCAAAAATCAATTTTTTTTTGAGTTTTCTATTTTCTACTTTTTTTATTATTTTGGTTATTGTAAATGTAATGCAATTAATCCGTAGGACCCAATGACTGACCCTATGTCCTAAACGTGCAGGGGAAAAGAAGAACACAGATTACGTGGTTACAAGTCCGGGCAGTCTACCTTGCGCTACCGGAGTACCAACGAGAGAGATTGGCTGCCATGGGCTTCGGGGAAGTCCTCAGCATCGAAGTTGCCAGAGTGGATACAACACTCCTACTTGCTTTGCATGAAAGATGGGACCCGGTCAGTCAAGCATTTATATTCCCATGGGGGCATAGGATACCAACTCTAGAAGACATGGCCAGGATTAGCGGCTTGCGAGTGCATGGCAAGGCGGTGACTGGGTGGGCATATGTGGACTACCGGGAGCTTGCTCAGGAGCTGCTTAGTTTAGATCTGATGAGGCCGGGGCGTCCATCATCCCAATTGTTGCGGTTAGTGCTACAAGAAAGATTGGGACTTTGGAGAGCAGCCGTAGCAGTGGGAGAGCTACCGGAGCAGCACATCGACCGGGTGGTTGAGCAGGTGCGTCCGAGCATGGCGGCGGAGTCGGGACCGGAGGGAGATAGGGTCCTAAGACGCTTCTTGATGTTGTTGTTTGGGAAGCTCCTCTTCGCGACACGGGCAGACGTGATCAGCTACCAGCTCTTACCTCTGCTAGTAGATCTGAGCAGAGTAAGGAAATATGCGTGGGGAGCAGCAGTGCTAGCTTTCTTGTTCCACTCGCTCAGTGTGACTGACCGGGTGACAATGCTAGGTGGCTTCTCACCTTTCCTGTAGGTAAAATGCCTAAATGCCTCTATTATGCCTTCTATTATGCTTTTAATTACTATATGCTGACATCTCTTTAAAAAATACAGTTCTGGGCTTTAATATACCTACCTGGGATTGGCCGAGGAGTCGAGCTATATCCGGGGCGATTTCCCATCGTGAGGCTTCTGTTATATCTGTTGCCCTGCTTTATTTCCTATTTCTGTGTACACCACACCTATCCTTTAACCCTTCCGAGTCTTCGGGCTCATGGGTGGTGGGTCGAGGTTCGAGTCGCGCTGGTTCCTTTCCGGTACTCAGATCTCGGGTCATTACACTAGTTACAATTTTGGTCACTACCGTGCCAACTAAGATCTCTCGTCTCACCATGAATAGGTCAACTAGCTCCAGGGAATTTCAGTTGTACAACTAGCCTAATGAACGAAGAGAGAATCCTTCACTGTCGGGGACTTACGAAGGTCCCGGTGAAGGAGATCCTAGTTCGTCGAGAGGAATATCCGAACGAAGAGTTCTTCCTTCACCGAGAGAGGGTAACTTCCTAGAAATGCAATGGGAGAGATGCCCTAATGCCCGTAGAAGATGCAATACTACTGCATAACAGAAATATGCAGAACAAGCAAGCAAAACAGGCAGAATAGAAAATATGCAAAATAAAATGGGACAAAATAAAATATCCCAGAAATAAGAAAACACGTCCACTCATAAGGACGCCTTTATAAGAGCGCATCCACTAATCAAGACAATTGGTAATGGGCGGTGAAACTAAAGACGTGCCCAGATATAGGGACGTGTATATGCAGACGCGTCTTGAACCACCGACGTGTTCTCAAACTGGAACCCACTTATCACAGAACCAACTAAAGGAAGAACATGAAAGAACTTTCACAAATCAAACACATCCAAATATGACAATCAACTAAATAATGAAATGCTCTTTTAAAACCCATTTTTCCTTCCCGAAATATGCAAACTTCTCAAGGAATCACAAGGGACAATGGGGGAGTGCATGTGGTGCATGAGGGATAAAAATAAAAGTGCTGCTAGGAGCACAACTGAGTGCACAAAGGCGCAATAAGGAGGGGCACGCGCAGGTGCCAAGAGAAGGGGCAGATGTGGGTGCCGAAAACACATAGGTAATCCAAAAATAAAAAAAAATAAAAGACGTCCCATCGTGAGCGCCGTCACTATACATGAACCTATGCATATTTTTGGCCTAAACACATTCTATCACGGTATAGAGTTTATGTATGTTGATTTACAGGCATGATGTGCCTTGGTTTAGTAATTCATTCACAAATATTTAGCTTTCGGCTAACACAGACAAAAACAGCCTATCTTTAGACCGCCTGAGACACTACAAGGCCCAATGATAGCCCGTTAGGCTCTGTATAAACAGTTCCTTAATGGACCGATTGCCTTCCACAAGCGGCCTAACGATAGACCGCTTACGCTTTCTGAGTTCTGTATCTTGGTTAACCTGAAGCCTAGTGTAGAACCACCCTAATTCTTATATGATAAACCTAGCTAACTAAGTTTTATGCCTATTACTAGTGATGTTTCATGTATTTGGTTATATTCATGATCATTTTGTTAGCTTTCATGTTCCTTAAAACTTATTTTAAAGCTAAGTTAATTTCATGACAAAAATTATATACTTTTGTATTAAATGTATCTCTCAAATATTAAGATGGACATGATTCACTGTTGATTTATCACTGTTTACAAGTTCTCTTCTCATCTCAGAGTCATTCTCTTAAGTACATGGCATATACTCTGGTATGTGACCATTAGTTACACTGATTTGCACATTAGGCACAAAATCTTGGACTTGAAAGCCTCTCCGTTGGATAATCCTTTTACCAGACTAGGTGATCTTATTTTAAGGCCTCTATAAGTCTCCATGAGCCTGGGATTCACTCTAGGACGCCGACCTGGTTGTACCATCAAAGCCTAATTGTCTAGAAACCACTACCATCAGTTTCTAAATTCTGGACATAAACGGTCTAGAATTTGACCGCTAAGACCAATTAACGGTCCAATACTCGACCGCTTGTCTCCAAGAGTTCAGTCCATATTAGGGATTTCGTTCCAATCTAAACGGCCCATTACTAGACCGTTTGACTTGATAAACAGTCTAGGAATAGACCGCATGAGTCCATAAAACGGCCATGTAAATGACCACTTGATTTCTGATAATAATATTAAAATAATGGGCCGACCCGGTGACGACCCACGGCCCGGCCGACCCGGTCCCGGCCTGGGTCGGGTCGAGTCGTGCGGGTCGCTGCGGGTCGGGGCGGGACGGCAAACCTTGGATGGCGGGGAAAAAGAGAGAGGGGGGGTTTCATAAAAGGGGTGGAGAGATATATGGGACATTTAATTTTATCACTCTACAATTATGGTTAAAGGGCAGATATTAATAGTAATTTACGATGATAGCAATTTTGTACCATTTTAATAAAAATGATGATGCGTGTGCAAACATATTTTTGATAATAATATATTGACAATTTTAGTTGTAGGATTGGTTTACATGCAAAAAAAGCCTTACCTTTGCCACAACAGACAGACACATGACAATTATCCACTCGAAGATTTTATTATGTCCAAAGTTGCAATAACCTGGGAAGCGACAGTTAATTTGCGGGGTTTTCCTGTTTTTTTTTTTTGGACAACTCTTGGATCAACAAAATAACTCACAAATGATCATCGTGAGTTCAAATTCCAGGGTTGTTGCAAGTAGATAGTTATCTTTTATGGTCACATGGCATATAATGTTTGTTGGTTAGATATATGGCAACCTCAAGACGTGGGGGGGAGGGAATTACGTTTAAGAAGAAATTAACAACTTTTGAATGTTTCTTACAATCCAAGTGATTTAAAGTCTAACTAATCTAGATAAAGAGGTACATGGGGAGGGGAAACGGAAGACACGTATGAAGAGATAACGATTTCTATAGTGGTTCGGATCCTTCTTATAGACTTCCGTAAGTCCACTCTCACAAGGTGTTCTCGTACGAAAAACAAGTTGTAATATAGTGCACATAACACATGGCGAGAAATATTCCCACCAATTAAGATGCAAAGAGCACAAGAGCTAGGAGAGAGAGAGAGGTGGCCAGTGTATATGTAAAGACATACATTCAAATGTAAGGCCATATATGAGAAGTATATAAAAAAGACAAGTGGTGCTAACATAATCATGTAATTCTAACCCCCACACCAGCCCTCTCCCTCTGCTCCCCACGCACCCCCCTCTCCTAGAGTCATTCACGGTGACTCCTAGGGCCTACGGCATTGCCCCATCTTCAGCTTTGGGAGTTCCCTCCATTTTACTGCGTGCAGACCCCAGGCAGAACCCGAGGCTCAATTGGCAGACATTCTCTCGGTGTCCACGGTGAGAACCGGCTCGAGGGGTCTTCTGCAAAGTCATCCTCCTTCGAGTCCGCAACGCTCCTGAAGTGGAACCGCTTCGTTTCGTCATTGGCATCAACCGCGTCAGGCAATTCCGTGCAATCATGCAAGAACTGCACTAGTTTCTGAGTACCATTTGGCAACAGCAGTATCATCTTCCCCTGTACGAATCGGCCAGAACTCCCTTCATAAAAGTTCTTTGTCTTTAAGTCGCCAACTATCCAGAGGTAGTACCACCATCTTTAGACAACACCTCTGCCAGGGGCGTCCGATTTTCTGCTACTGCACCAGTGCCAAAAGTTTCTATCCCTCTAGGGCAGACTACAACTTCATCGACCCCGACATGTCCCCTTCCTCTCTGTTTCGAATCAAGCTATCTTCTCATAAGTCGTGCCCCTCGACGATACAAACCCAACTCAGGTGATTTCATCTCGTTCCGACATCGACACCGGAAGTTCCACCTCGGCCATCGCCTCCCTATCCGGCTGTTCATCCAGGAACCAAAAGCCAACCATTCCGGCATCCATGACCGGCATGGTGATCCAACGGCATCCAGCTCTTGAGGGGTAATAGTGCTCTCTGTCTGATATGCCCCTGAGTTGCTCCCGTCATATTTGGAGTTCTACAGCTAGCGTACCAGTCAACACACTTCGACCATGCCAACCTGTCTGGTGAGACAGAACTGTATAGGCCATCGGCTGTGACCCTCTCCACCTTCCGATGACATCGGCTCAATGTCAGACTTTCAGGAGTTCTTCGGCATCCACCAGGCTTCGTCCAGGTGTTGACGGCACTTCGATCAGACGACGGAGTCGACCCATGGGGTCGACCCTCGTGCTACCAGAAGGCAGACAGAACCAGAAAAGAATTCTGGCTCTCAGGGGTCGACCCCTAGGGTCAACCCCTCTACCCCAGGGGTCGACCCCTGGGGACTGGCAGTAGCTTTCAGCTTCTGTCCAGCCCAGATCTTCTAAGGGTCGACCCCTGCTAGTAGGGGTTAGAAAACACTGTTAAACTATCATTAAATCATGGGGAAATAAATGTTTAAATGTTACCATAATCCCATGATGATCAACCATGATTTTTTATCCTGAAAAACATGATGAAACAAGAGGTTAGATCATAATCAAAATACTTAGATCAAGCATCAACATATTGAACTAGTTTTGACTCCAAGACCCAGAAATGACTCATTCACTCATGATTTGTGTTCCAAGAGTCCACCAAAGGTGTTTTTCATGCAAGATCAAATGATCACAATATTAGCAACTTGGTTATCAATAATTTTTTCAATAGACCACATAAAGGCACAAACACATACGATTTGTCATCATTAAAACATAATAACACAAAATCAACTAGGGGATCGAACAACATCATTTTGATTAGAGAGGAAGAAAATCCAAGTGAATCGAGAGAAATCATCAACTATCACATATCCAAACCTTTTCCCATTAAGGATAGCTGTTCTAGTTGGACCGAACAAATCCATATGTAGAAATTCAAAGGGCATAGTTGACAAGGGCTCACTTCTAGATTTAAAAGTTTTTCGAGTTTGCTTACCTTGGGAGCATGCTTCACAAACCTAGTCAACCTTGATATAGGTCAATTTTGGCAAACCCCAAACCATTCCATGTTTGGATAGTTTATGTAGTGTACCATAGATGACATGTCCCAATCGTCTATGCCACAACCATGCATCACCGGGCTATCTGGCAGACAGACACTGATTTTCTGAAAGTGAGGTGCCAAGGTCTACCATGTAGACATTATTTACTCTATGACCTACAAACATCACAGAGTCAGAATTCTTCTCAAATATCTTAGTTTTGCAAAACCCGGAGGAAGCCCCCCCGGCCTGCAGTCCATGCGCCAAGAGAGGAAAGAGGGAGAGGGGGGGGTCCCCCCTGGTCTCCCAATTAAAAACTATAAGAACACACCTTTGGTTGTCCTTTTCCACCACTTTTTGAAGACTTCTGCCCCTCTCAGCAGATCAGGACATGTTGGCGGATTTCTTTCTCTTGGTTTTGTTGACTCTTTTGGACACCGTACTGTTGTCCTTGCTGTTGGAGTGGAGGGGTAACGCCGTGGCACTTTGAGGAAGCTCCTTGGACGCCGGGAATCTTGGATATTTAACTTCTTTTGCGTGGGTAAAGGATTTGAACACCACCCACTAGGTGTTTGATAAAACAATTGTGTTAAAAGACACAAGTTCTTGTGTAAAACTTCGCCCGACAGAATACCGAGATTGTTTAGGTTTGATCCACGTGTGACGGTCACGGTCTAGATTACTTCAAGCCGTCATGTAGATTCAATTTATTTAATTATTCTTGATTCGGAAATTAATCAGAAAAATATATGTTGAACATTATGTGGTGCAACATACATACACATCGTCACCCTAGCTTATTGTTAGTTAAAAGATGTGACCAAATCTTAGTGGATGCTAGTAAAAGAACTCGTGGAAGGGCTAACATGAGATGGTGCGATGTTATTACAAGGGACATTGATTTCTTGGGATTAACTACGAATTTGGCATTTAATAGAATTCTTTGGCAGAACAGGACTCATGTGGCCAACCCCAAGTAATGGGATAAGACTCTGATAATGATGATGATGATGATGATTGGACTGCACGATCTTGTGAGATCCAATGGTGCCAGATGCCCCTAGTGGGTGGGATCACGCAGCACGTCATGGAGCACCCTTTTGTTTTTTTAACCATAGAGAGAGCTAGTTCTTATCTTATATATAAGCCAATGTAAAAGATTTTCACATACGTAATGCCACATTTGATGAAGCAAATGATCATAACAGCCACCCATAGCAAGCAAGGTTCGCGGATTATTCCCCGGACAAAGCAAGCGCCAAAAGCAACTAAGGAATGGTCCACATGTTGCAACCCGGTTTTTTCAGCAATAAAAAAATGTGTGGAAAGGGATTGGGAGGCTTTTTATAGCCTAATGGAGCCACCAAAGCCAAGAAGGGGCCAGGACCCCCCCTCCCCTCTCTTTCTCTCTCGCAATGAACAGGAGACCGGAGGGGGACCCCCCTCCGGCCAGATGGTGGCGGAGGGGACTCCCTCTGGTGGTTGGCAACTGGAGGGGACCCCCTCCGGTACCGCAGAATCGGAGGGAGACCCCCTCCAGTGGCATACACACCGGAGGGGGGCCCTTCGGTCACTGGGCCACCAGAGGGGGGTCCTCCGATCATTGGCAGACCGGAGGGACCCCCTCCGGTCCCAGTCAAACCAGAGGGACCCCCTTTGGTCCCGGTCAAACTGGAGGGGGACCCCCTCTGGTAGCTTGCGACTGGAGGGACCCCCCTTTGGTCCTCCTTTGGCCCCTGAGCATTAAACATAGAAAAAAGGGAAGAAAAGAAGGGGAGAGGAGGGGGTGCCATATCTTGTCTCTTGGACTTCCACCATAGGGGGTGCATCCACCGGAGCCACTTGTCTCTCGCTCTACCTTCCACCACTTATAAAAGGATAGGGTGGCCAAGCTTCAAGAAAGAGGGGGAACCCGAGCTTGAAGAGAAAAGGAGAACGGGAAGAGGAAGAAGACTTTGAAGAAAGAAGAGAAGAAGGAGGAGGTGCACCCCCCTTTTCTGGCTGAGTTTTGTTCAAACACAAACCCTACGCAATTTTGTAGAAAAACCCCTATTCTAGGGTGTGTTTGTCCAAAATGCCCCCGACATCAAGAAATCTCATATTTCTGCTGCAAATGTGTTTGAAAAATATAAGAAAAATTCAGAGTAGACCAGAAAACTTGGTCTGCTACAGGAAATTATGTGAAAACCTTTGAAGGCTTCAGAAATTGTAGTTTTACCTCCAGTCTTTGTAAAATTGTACAAAAATGCATAAGCTAAAGATAAGTTTAAAACACATAAAGAACATGAATCTATCAAGATGGAGAGCTAACATAATCAAATTTATGAATACCATATCCTAATCAGAAATAAAACTTAATTATCTAGGCTTAGCATATAATTAGTAGGGCTATTTTGCACTCTATTTTGGGTTGACAATATGCAGAACGTAGAAAAATTAAAGCAGTCACATGAGGACCGTTTCTAGTAGTAGCCGTCTGTCGCATGGTCGCTATCTAATTATGGTGGTCTTACTGAGACCGTTTCTTATTTGCTGTAAGTAGAAAAGAAACCGAGGTGTAGGGCTAATTCTGAGGACATTTATGCATGAAACTTATGGATACTAGAAGGGTAAAGCATGCTAACATGGCTATATTAACTAGGATGCATGACGGGGCATGAATTAAACAAGAATTTTTATTTTTGATTAAGGGTATAAGGATAGCATGCTGTAATGATCATGTATGTGTAGTCGTAGAAAATCATGAAATACTCTATATATAAAGCATGAAATCATATGAAACAAGAGGGCTTTTACTCCTAACATGATGTTCAAGCCATTCATGAGATAACCTACCTCTGGGTGGGACTCTAGACTTCGAATTTCTGACTGGAAGTTGCTGCTGGTTCTGGCGCATCCTGCGTCAAATCGCCAATTTTTTGACCATTTAACTTCTTATCCTCTTGACCTAAAGTCGTGAAAATTGGAGGGTAGGTTGAAGATATAAAGGGGAATAAAAAGTTCTAAAGACACAACTCAAACTAACCTCGTTTTGGGCTTCTAATCTCTTGATCTTTCTTGGACAGATGCATTATTTCCTATGCAGTCTGTAGCGAACCAGCAACTTCTGGGGCTTCTAACTCCTTGGATACTTGATCTCCTACCGTAAAATTTAGAGGGATGTCAGTTAATACTAAAAGAAACATAAAGTTATAAAGAACCAACTTGAAATAATGTCTCTTTACCGTCGAACTTTGCGAGCCAAAAGTAAGGTTCACACAGGTCTCCGTGACGATTGGTGACAAAGGGCTGAGAACCTTGGGTTTTGGTGCGAATTTGGTTTCCATCTGAACAGAAGAATTTGGGTTAAGGGCCCAAGCTTTCTAATGGACCTAGTTTCATCCCATTTGGTTAACTATGGGTCATGATATCCTTATTTCAACAGGTGACAGTATTTTCTATAACTGTCTCGACCTATTATCATAAACTCCCTCTTATCCCCTATTAGGCCTATTTTCCAGAAGTTGTACTCTTCATCCAAGTTGTTCTTTACCCAATGGCCATTGCATGGACTTTAGTTTCACCTAATTCTGACATTCCTAGGTTACGTTATGAATTCCCTACAGATCCTTCAATAGTCTGTTTAGATTTCTAGTTTATTGTGTTAAAGGGCCAGAATTGTACCTAATTGGGCTAGTGCCCAATTAGTGGTCCTAACATGACGCGCCGTTTATCTTCAGCTTTCGGGCCAACCCGGGGCTGCCCGCTAACCCACCATACAACGCGGCATACGCTACCGAGGTCAAATCTAAGGCCCGCCAGTCAGCTACCCGAGCCATTTGATGACCCAAGTGTGTCGAAAATTTTTCCGAACACCTTGCAAGCGGCAACTACAACATGACAACAACAATCCCCCATGGGCTGATCCCAACACCCTAGAGCACCTGATCCTTCAATGGACAACCCCAAACAACAATCAA
Organism: Amorphophallus titanum; assembly: GCA_024336825.1. NCBI lineage: Eukaryota > Viridiplantae > Streptophyta > Magnoliopsida > Alismatales > Araceae > Amorphophallus > Amorphophallus titanum. Next base: position 2,941,969 of record JANBPO010008917.1, read on the forward strand.
GACCACCCCTCGCGGCCACGGCCTGCTCGGGGGGAGTTCGCCCAAGGCGTGGCCGCGCCCAAGTGGGGGGGTGAACTCCCTCGGGGCGGGGCCCCTTCACTCTGCCCGGCCAATCCCCAGCTCGAGTTTATCTCCGTCCTAGCCCCATTCGAGATAGGTCGGTGTACCAGCATGACGAAATCCATGAAGACGGAGTCTCAAAGCCGCACGGGTCGATCTTCCCAATCCGCGCACAAGTGACCAGCCAACCAGTCCAAGCCCGTATCCTTCATCCTCTTGCAGTCACACGGAGTCAATGTGGGCCCAAAGAAGTCAAACCATTCATGTTACCAGCAGAATTCCAATGATGCACTCATGTAGCCAAGGAGATCAAATGTTGGAACGGAATATTCATAGAAGCTTTCAACAATCAAGATATTGCGCTATTAGAGAATGACCCTTGCAATGGGAAATCAGGATGCCTAAGCTCATTATTAAACATTGTACCAGAACACAACCCTGAGAAGGGTCGAAGGTGTCAAGGAAAGTAGCCTTGAAAGGTCAAGATTAAAGTGAGGACCTTGGCTTTCACGTCACAACCGCAGAAAATAGAATTTCGAGAAACAGGGTTGAACGCGGCCAATATACGCACCGCGATAAGAAGAACGCGGTCAGGGGTATGGCCGCGTTCAGGATCGAGACGATAGGCTGTCGATAGCGACAGTCGACAGGCCCAAAATGAGGCGAAACTGGGAAGAACGTTGTCTATGGACCCACTGCGATCATCATAGACGCGGTCAAGCCAATGGCCGCAATCCAATCAGGGTTGGGAAGAACGCGGTCCTTCATCAGGCGCGTTCTCAAACAGAACCTGAACCCGGTTGGAAGGTAGGCCGCGTTTAGTACAGAGGCGATAGGTCGTTGACAGAATTTTGTTCGGTCGCACCAAAGGTTGGTGGAACCCCGTCCCATCCAGTAGGACGAGATTCAGAGGGTTTTCTGGATTTTTGTGGTACAACCTGCTCGGCGTCCTAATGGGAATCTCAGGCTCGCGGAGACTTGCGGAGATCTTGATGTAGTGGTTCCAATTTGATAGAAGGAATATTCGGCGGAGGGTTCCAGCTACACCAAGAATTGAGTTGGGGTAGAAATCGGAAACCAGTAGTGATGGTAGGTCTAGGCCACAGGAGTGACCCGACCCTCAAGCAAAAACAATAGTAGATTCCATTTGCTAAAAGAGAAAACACCGGTCATAAATATGTGACTAGCATGGTGAGCCGGGATGTTCGGCGCGTCGGGACGTCACCAAAATGCTGCCCGTCAACCCAATTAGCGTGATTCCCGGACCGCGCATTGATCACTGTCTTCCTCTTCTTTTGGAGCTCAGTATGCATCGATTCATATTGATTGAATTTTCTATTCAATGGTTTGCTCATGATGGATTTTAGCTCAAGTTCTATATTGGATTTCTGTTCTGAACTAAATATGAACAGTGCATGGGATTTTTCACATATACGCCATATTTTAAGGGGTTGCTTGGAAAAACTCTTGAATGATTAGGGGGGTTTTCACATATACGTATAGTGATGGGGTTGTATACAAGAGCATGGTAGCCCTATCCAAATATATACAAGTCCGAAAACTACAGTTAAAAAAAAAGTAAAGCACAAAGTCTTGGGGCATACCCCGACTAGCAGAAGCTAGACAAAATTGAAGCCGTATCTTCTATACAAGACCGCCTCTGCCAGGGCAAAATTACAGTCACCCACCTGATCCATGACGTGGTCGCCTCGTGGCTGGCTTCTGTACAGACTCCTCCGAGGCCTCCCTTAACATGCTCTCCTATCACTGATGCCTACGCCTTACACCATGCTGATTCGCTTGTCGACGCCTCCTCCTGTTCCGTCGGCGAGGACCACGGACAGGGGAAGAGGATGCGGCTGGCTCCTCCTGAACCATCTGAGGGAGACCCTGTAGGAATTGCAACGCCCGACCATGCTCCTAGGCACGCAGTAGCTCTACCTCCAAAATCGCCACCGTCCGGAACGCTACCTCCAGGTCAGTGACCCCGGACGCCATGAGGGTTCGACGAACCTTTGGCCTCAGTCCAACAATGAACTGTTGAGTGAAAAATCGTGGATCCGCCATGGCCGGCGGTGCATAATGGTTCAAATCCCTGAACCTTGCCCAATACAGGGAAACTGATAGCAGTGCTCCCTGAGTCAATGTCAGAAATTAGGTGGACAAATCAAAAATATCCGCTGCTCTCAGTGCACTGAGGACCGCATCTGTCGGAGGGGGCAATGCTCCACACTGCACGTCCAGGGCCCCTGTGGCTAGCTCTACCTGGGATAGTGCCTCCCCCCTTTGCTTGCGGTGTCTAGCATTGCACCGAACCTACATGCAAAATTCAGACATTCCACTACTCTTTTACTTGACTTGCGTGCCTCTTTTGTTTCCTCTTCCTTCCTCATCTTCCCTTTTTCTTAGAGAAGAAATTTTATTGAACAACGCAGAAAGTTGTGGGAAGGATGATGAGGACCAAAAAAGTTTGTCAAGAAGGTTGAAAATGGTTGTGCAGTAGTTTTAAAGATTGCATTTAAAAAGTTTGTAAGTGGTATATTATTTTAGTGTGCAATTATCTCAAAAGAGGCACCCTGTTAGGAGCCGTCGCACATTGGGTGATGCCAATGATTCGGTGGAAGATCCGTCTCCTCCCGAGGGATCGTTCTCTTCCATCTCCGCTGCCGGTTTTGGTTGGTCAACAATGGCAGATCGCCTAAATAGTTTATATGCTGGTCAATGATGGCCCATCTGTACAATGATTCTATGGCAGATCGGTTCACACACAGCCCAGTCATTCATTGTAACATAAAACGCTTGAATTCTCTGGATATAATATTTCAACATTTGTCACCGTTAACACCTTAGAATGGTATCTATCTCTAAAGAACACTAGCAATGAGGAGGTTCCATTGCTACTGATGGCAAAAAATTAATCAGACCTGTACGACCTATTCTAACTTCAAATGAGTGCGCCTCCAATTTTATTTCATCCAACCTTTTACTGTAAATAAGAATACTTATTGACTGAAAGCTCATATGTTCTTCATTTTTTGTTTCTTAGGCATGTCGTTAGTACAAGATGAATGACTTTAGATAACATGACTTGTGATATTGCGTTTTATGACTTTTTTGACATCAATTTTGTTTTTCTGTGCGGCCTTATCAAGCTCCTGCATGAGAATACGGTTTTTCTCTTCGAGAATCAGACGTTTTTCATCAAACAGTTTAATTCTGTCTTTAAGCTCATTAATCTCTTCGTTGAGCTTTTTACGAATAATCGTAAGTTCGATTTTTCTTTCATCGAGTTCGGCACGCATTCACAAGATTACTATTTATTCTCCCCGGTTCCAGTCGCGACCCTTCGTCTACCTGATAATAAATCTGAGTGAGTGCATTTTTCTGCTGGATTTGGGTTGGTGTATCTTCAGATGAAATCAATAGGACTTCTTGATATAAATTTTGGTCATGGTTTCATCGAATTTCATTATCCCTATTAGGAATTATGATTTTTGCACTATTAATGTTATTTCTCCTCTGTTCCAGTCATAACCCTTCGGTAGCTCAAGGTAAGATGGGTATAACTCTAGTAGCCAGGCCTAATTTGGCCTTGACCCAAACAGAAAAGTTGTATCTAACACCCCATTCGAAATTATGGCCTTAGTTTTATGTCATTTTGTCAACAAAAGATGAAGTTATGATTTTTACATTAATTACGGGTAAATTTGCCCAATAGTCACACCTCCCAGTGACAGATGGCAGCAAAAGGCTCAGCACCTTGGGTTCTGTTGTGAATTGGGTTTCCACCCACACAGAATAGTTTGGTTAAAGGGGCCAAGCTTTCTAATGAGCCTAGTTTCATCCCATTTAGTTGACTGTGGACCAAGATATCCTTATTTTAACGGGTGACTGTGTTTACTGTAATTATTTCGACCCATTATCACCAACTCCCTCTTATCCCCTACTAGGCCTATTTTAAGAAGTTATACTCTTTACCAAAGTTATTCCTTACCCAATGTCCATCACATGGCTTTGGTTTCACTCAATTCTGATCTTCCTACGTTAATTTACGAATTTTCTAAGGGTTCTTTAATAATCTGTCTAGATTTCTAGCTTATTGAGTTCATGGGCCCGAATTTTACACAATTCGGTCAGTGCCCAATTGCTGGTCATGACAGTCTACTAGAGTCTCCTACAAAATTCTACACGTCAAAGTCCTAAGACTGTAGGTGGTAGCCCAAAGGAAAGAGAAGAGAGAAGGAGAGAGAGAGAGAGCAGAGTCTAACCAAACCCTAACGCACCCTAAACTTCATATTAATTTATAGGGCCACTTTGGTCTTCAAGTAAGCACACATTGTTTGTTATTATTAAAACTTAATACCATATTCAACTAGGGGAGCCAACAATCTCCTCCTTTTTGATGATGACAAAACGATGTGTGCGTGAATTTCAAACGATTAAATAGAAGCAATTCATTCAGTTTCAAAAACATCAGTGAGCCTTTCAAGAACATCTGTGGACGCACTAAAAATTAATTTGATTTTCAGTTCGTTCGTTCGGGTGTTTATTTGTCTATTTAGTGCGAGGGCGTGCCAGTCACAAAGGTGACGATTTATTCGGACTTCATAGAAGCCCGGGTTGCACTCGATCTGACTTCGTCAAGTGATTGTGTGGTTCGGGTCGGGACCGAATCCCGCCGTGCCATAAAGGTCACGACGTCATTTACATTCCTCATACGGGGGAACACCCTTGATTAATCGTCGAAATTAGGGGCCCTGCAGCTGAAAGAATTAATACTAATTGCGTGAGAAAGAGGCAGGAATAAATCACACTAAGGTTCGCATCGGGATACGAGCCGCGGGCCGTGTCGATCACTCATGGACCTTTTCATGTTTCGATGGAAGTCCATGACGGGGGTGCGGTGAGGACCGAGATAAATCCATTCAAATGTCTGCCGAGTGCACGACAATTTTAATGATGATCCAGAAAGAATCCGGCCTGAAAAATGGGTTCGATTTCATTAGAATGTCGGCCTGAGGCAAGGTCGAGTCATAGCCATTTCGGGATGGCTCCTAGGACTCAAACCCAACTCGCAAGGGCGGCATTGTTGTTCCTTCAGCACTAGGTCACGGGAAGAGACGAGGCTTCAATGTGTGTAATTTTTATTACTATTTCTTATCTGGGGTTTTAATTGAATAATGTTGTTGTTCATTTCCTTTCGTACATTTTTTGATGATTTTTTGTTTATTATTATTATCATCATTGTTGTCTTTGATTACGCATCTTTTTTCATTTTTTGTTTATTTATTATGTATATAGATTTATTTATTTATTACAGCCCCCCTTTTGTCATATTATCTATGCTATTATAGCATGTCAAAGACCTTGTGGTCTAGATGAACCTGGAATTTGAGTTTCCCTTCATAAAAAAAATAGTGATAATTTCAAGGGAGTCTTAACCACGCGGATAGGCCATTGAGTCATCTAAGACTTGGGACGATGGTTCCAATTTCTAAGTTGATGCGTGGATAAACGAGCTTTGACTTAGTGTCAACTTAGAGATTTGGGTTCTTGACCAGGTCTAGAGGGCTTAACAATATTATCCTTGACTATTTTCTATTTTAGTTTATTTTAATTTTTCTTTCAACCCAGCATGCATCATGTAGGACTTGGAGCTTTAATGTTAAAAAATCCTCATATTAAGTCGGTAATGAAGGCTACTCGTTCTCGATTTGAGTTGACATGAGATATTCCATTCCAAATCAAGTACTATGTTCTCTTTGAAGCCATTGAGGTTGATTCCTTGAAAGCACCTTGATCGGATTCTTATCTTAATTTCTTTCACCTTGATTGTAGCACGTCCACATTGGCTGGTAATCGCTCTCCAATGGTGTTTCTCTTTTCGTACCCGCGTGCACATTTGTTATCTTAGTTTTTATCTAGACAATTGTTGCTTTTTTGAAATCATCTGAGGTTGTTTCATCCAGAACCGTGAAAAGATTTTCAACACTTAGTGTCGGAGATGTGTCACATTACACCTTGGCATCTACTTTTCAGTCTATTTCTTCATTCAGTTTCATCTCCACTATGCTTCATCCCGTCTCTCTCCCTTGCAAAACAGACGCCAAGGCGGGGCAACTGTAGACATGCCAAAATTGATACTATGTTGAGTAAAAATCATGTCACAATGTAATGCCCCAAAGTGGACTTCATTATTGGCTTAATATGAAGATTTTTCTATTTTTCAAGATTTATTTGGAATGGGCGACTGTCATCTGGGCACCATTTAAATGAACAACCTTTTGGAGTGTCGCTATTTCCAGGAATGAACGACCGTTCATGCGGGCGTCGATTCCTGATTTTTTGGAGAGAGAGAAAGAGGGGGGTTTAGAAGAGTGTGTGGGGCCTGATCTACCTATGACCCGATCTCGCATCGCGAATCAACCTATGTAGTGAGGTCCCAAGGGGTAAAAAATCAAGGGGGGTGCAACGCCCACCCTTACCAAGAGATTGCTAGGGGGGGTGAAGACCCCTGGCCCGAAAAATTTTAGGAGAGTATTACAACTTATGCCCAGGCTAGGCATCCAAGGCCCCCTGCCTAGGCGCCTTGGCCCGCCTAACTTGCCTAGGCAGGTACCCTTTTGGGCCCAAAAAGGGCGCCCTAGCGCTTTGGGCCTGGATCAACACCTAGTTGCCTAAGCGCCGCCTAGACGACTGCCTTGACAACTATTGTCTGATCTCAAATGGCAATTGACTATCCAAAAATATGATACTAAAAAATACTAACCTCCTCAACACACTTCACCATAATGCAATTGACTTCAACTGTGCACTTTTTTTACGTTGTGGAAATAATCCAACACGTAGACTGAAATCTACTTTTTGATGTCACTTAGTGTCGGATTTTAAAACATATTATGCACATAAAGCAAATTTAAAAAAAAAGTTGTTCTATGACAATTCCTAACCAATTGAATTGATGTCATGCCTTCAATAAATTCTCCAAAATAGTGATAAGTCACAAATGTAAAAAGCAAATAGGGAAAGAAGAAATGATATGTACCAAGAAGATGTGCATATTCTTCAACAAGAAAGTCTTTCCCTACTTAGTTAATTTAGTTAAACAAATATCACCTTAGCATTCTTCTCTATCAGGTGCATATACTCAATTGGACAAAGAGCCCCCACACCTTTCCTCATTGTACCCTCCCTCTCATCTTCATCATGTTTTTATCCACTTTTTGCATAGAGGTTTTAAGGTTAAATACCAACAAGTTGTGTCTTTTTCTATGTTTTCATATTTTTTTCATGTTAAGAATTTGATGCTACACACCTTCATAAATCTAATCTATATCTTCTTTTATTGGTTATTATTTATTTTGAAAGATGTTCCTTCTCATCAAAAAAATATTTCGTAATAAGTTATTTAACTTTTTATAATAAATTAATAAAATTTTAATATTTTATTTATTAACTCTCAAATTTTAATTTTATAAAATCTTACACCCATCGCATCGTTCTCGCCCTCCCTCCATCGGGCGGTGGCGGCTCGTCGTAGCAGGCTTGTCGTGGTATGGCGTGGGAGTTTGGAACCGGCTATGGCATGGTTCGGGAAGCCTTGTGGGGGCGTGCTCTTCCGTCCACAACCCGTTCGGGATAATGCCGTTGCGGGGCTGGCGCCGTCCCTTCGCCTTGGCTGTTCTCCCCAGCGAACGCAGGCGTGGGGCCTTCCGTTGGGCTCGCACAGTTGACCCGATCAACCAGAGAAAAAAGCCCCGCGGAGCCATCCTTATTGGCGCGCGAGACGTAGAGACCCGGCTTTTCGTTGATCTCTCTCTCTCTCGACCCCCCCACCCCACTGCCCACACAACAGGACGAGGAGAGAGAGCTTGCCTTCGCACAGTTCGTCCCAAGTTTTCTCTTCCACCATTATTTTTGTATTACAGAGAAACTTTTGTTAGAAATTTTCATTCTTTGGTTCGCAACATCGCCATTTCTCCTCTTAATCCAGTGCCTTGTTGGTCTCCACGCGTAAGACCTTCGTTTTGCCTTTTCCATTCCTTTCTTTCTAGTTGATTCATGGAGGAAATTGGATTCCTCTGTGGAACTACCTGCTCTGATTATCTCTGGCTGATGTTGATCGTGGAGATAAACTTTTCTAGTATTTTAGCTGATCTTTGGATATCGACTGGCTCAGTCGGAATTGGTTGTTGTCTTGTACAGCTTGTGCAGTCTCCATGGATTCCATGAGGGGGCAAAGTGGCATTCAGATGCTGATAACTGCAGAGCAGGAATCCCAACAAATCATCTCTCGCGCCAGAAACAGTAATAATTCAGCATGACACTGATTTCTGGTCTTGAGAGTCCCTTTTTTATCAATGAATTAATATATCCATACTCGTTGCCGGTTTCTCAACCGCGCACGTCCGATCGCTTCCCTCGCGTGGGATGTACCCAAGCTTGCTTAGAGTCCTAGTCGGTCTCGAGTCCGTGGGTCCGTCCCGCATCAGACACTACATAGCCTATGTTCATAGTCAAAACTACAATTCACCCGAGATAATTCTTTGTGTGGTGGGGGTGCAGGCGTGTGAGCAATAAACCCTAAATATAGGAATATGTAGGCTTTCTAAGGAATACTCAATGACTACTCTATCGCCCGCACGTTCATTTCTGGCTTTCAACTTTCGGTAGCTTCGTACAGCCCCCTTATTTATCCTATATTTTGGTTGCAGACTTCACCGTTCGATGCGAGTTTCCTCATTTGTTTCAGTTGGGATTCCCGGCTACTGGGATTCATCTTTATTAAAATTACTTCACCATTTCGCACGAGTCTCCTCATTTGTTTCAATGGAGATTCCTGACTACTTGGATTCACATTAACAGAATTTGCTTCACCATTTCGCGCGAGTCTCCTCATTTGTTTCAGTGGGGATTCCCGACTACTCGGATCTGCACTCAGTTCATGCATTATTCTTTTCCTTTCTTTTTCTTCCCTTTTTTTTAGTGGGGGAAGGCAGCTTTTTCCTCATGGTTACCTTTCACGCGAGTACAGGAATTCGAGCACTTGTAGAGTGCTAAGAAGAAAGGTCCGCTATCCCCATGGCTGTAGACCATAGAACACATTGTGTAAAGTGTGGGAGCTTTGCCTCAGGTATATTTTATGAGTTGAACTTAACAATTTAGCCATGACTCTTTCTCTTGACGTGTGCACATACTGTTACCAGGTCTTCCCCCTTTTGCGTATACGATGGGACGCATGCATCCGGAGATCGGGCGGCGTTATTTATCAAGGAGTTGTGGCCTTAGAAAGTTCAAGGAGGGTGTTTTAAACTAAGTAGCAAGCAGGCATGCAAGCAGGGTAATCAAGCGCTCAAAGCCAGAGGCATGCAAGAGAAGATTTTTGTTTGTTTTTCGTCTCTACATAATTTATCTTTGAACTTTGGTTAAATCGCATGATTTTATCGTATCTTCATTTCGTCTTCTTCTAGGGCAAAAATGTTAACTACTTAAATATTACCTTCATGTTGATACGAAGATACTTACTGGGCAAGTGTGCTCATTACCTTACTTTTTCAATCTTTTCAGAAAATATTGGTGAATCAGATTCGGATTATGCAAGTAGCGGGTCGGAGAGCGATTGATGGATGATGGAATGAGAGACGCCTTAGTCATGTTATGTCTATTCTAGTCGAGTTGTAATTTTCTATTTCTTGAGTCTACAGTGTAAAGATGTTCAAGGTGAAAAGTCTTATGTATATTTGACATTATTATTATGAAATAAATTTGAAATTTTTGAGCCAATTATTTGTAAAATCTCAATATGTGTGATTGTCTTGCGCTCTGAGTATCTTGCTTGCAAGAGGCTTACTATACCGACTGTTTACGTTTCCTGAGATTACTTCTATCATATAAAAAGCTCGGGGCGTGACAGGTTCCTTCCATTGTTCCGAGATTGGGAGAGTCTCCCAGGGGTCCTTCAATTGTTCTTGGATTGAGAGAGCCGACCTTGGGGTCGAGGTTGTGTAGAGTGTCAGTGTGTGTGTTATCCCTAGTTGACCATCGTGTAGTTCTGGTCACCATTGTTGGGTCGTACCAGCTTGGTCGAAGTGTGGCTTCAACTGTTGCTCTTTACTTGTTGCTCCTACGTCGTGCCTGCTTACAACTTCCTTTACTGTTGTTACTTTAGTTACCACTTTCGTTGTAGTGGGGTTTCATGGGACCCCTACTGAGCCTTTGAGGCGAGCCTCACCCCTTGCTTTTCAGGTGTGGTGTCCTTCTTGGAGTGGAGCGGTTCGGTTGGAGGTTTCATAGTTGCCAGCTCGCCAGGTTTCCAGGGTGTGCCCGGGGTAGTGTACGTTCTCTTGCCTTGACTGTACTTGTGGACTGGGCTCTGTTGTTATTTAATTATTATAAAATAAAATTTATTAGAGGATGGAAGCAAAAATAGCTATGCTAAACTCTGTCCTCAATTTTGTTCATTGGCTTAGATGGATGGTCCAGGCCGAAGGTAAGATAGTTATCGGCTTAGATGAAATATCGTGACATTGAGATAAAGGGGTAATTTTGTTCCTTGTCTTGGACGGATGGTTAGAGCCAAAGGTAGGATGGTTGCCAGCTTAGATGAAATGTCGTGACATCAATGGTAGAATAGTTGTTGGCTTCAACAGGATGTCGTGACGCTAAACTACTTAGCTCAAATGGAGGTCTTGACGCCAGGGGTAGAATGCCTATCAACTTCGACGAAATGTCATGACACTGAAGGTAGAATAGTTGCCAGCTTCAATGGGATGTCGTGAGGCCGAACTACATGGCTTAGACGAAGGGTCTTGACGCCAATGGCAGAATGCCTGTGGATTTCGATAAAATGTCGTGATGTCGAAGGTAGAATAGTTGCTGGATTTGATGGGATGTCATGATGCCAAACTACTTGGTTTCAACAGAGGGTCTTAACGGTGAGGGTAGAATGCCTGTTGGCTTCGATGAAATGTCATGATGCTAAAGGTAGAATAGTTGCTGGCTTTGATAGGATGTCGTGATGCCGAACTACTTGGCTTAAATGGAGGGTGTTGACGCTAAGGGTAGAATGCCTATTGGCTTGGACGAAATGTCATGACACCGAAGGTAGAATAGTTATCGGCTTCGATGGGATGTCATGACGCTAAACTACTTGGCTTAGATAGAGGGTCTTGACGCCATGGGTAGAATGCCTGTCGGCTTCGATGAAATGTCGTGACGCCAAAGGTAGAATAGTTGCCCACTTCGACGGGATGTCGTGACAACAAACATGTTAGCTTAGATGGAGGGTCTTGACACCAAAGCTAGAATGCCTGTCGGCTTCGACGAAATGTCATGACGTCGAAGGTAGAATAGTTGCCATCTTCGATGAGATGTCGTGATGTCGAACTACTTGGCTTAGATGGAGGGTCTTAAAGCCAAGGGTAATCAATACGTTTCGACCGATTCTGCCATTCTTGACGACAATAGTTTACTTAACAAGGTGCACGATGAGCACCCAATTTCTTGTTTCTGACAATTGAATTGATTCCAGCTGTCTTCCGTAACATTTGGGACAGATGTTAGAAAGAGATTTTAAAGATTTCAATCATTAAAATGTCCCGTCTCTTAAAATCATTTTCAAATGCCTCAATATCTCATCAATTTTTATTTTATGTTAATTTTGAAATTAGAGAGAGAGATAAGGAGAAAAAAAAGAGAGCTCAAAATCTCCAAAAAGTTCCTTAAAGACAACAGGTGCTGTCTATGAAAAAGAAACGCCAGTCATCCGTCAGAGCATGGAGGAACCACTTGCTAGATTGAGAGGAAATTAGATTCGGCCTAGGGAAATACGAGTGCCATGTATGCTTGAGCAAGCACGAGAACAATAAAATAGTAAACTGGACTTTGATTTCCCTTGTGGGGAACGAAGTTCCTTGTAAATGTCAGGAAGTGTCCCAGGGAATCATGAACGGGGGAACGGCGCTGTGAAGAAACGTATCCAGAGATCATGATGACTCGGTGCTCCGAGAAAGTAGCGACAGTAAAAGCATGTGTTCAAGTTGTTCCAACTCAAGGGTAGAGTTAGCCATCAACAATTTGATACACAGGCCCAGAGTCATAAGCACATGAACCACAATATAATCAAGAAAGATCGTGAAGATTAATTGGGTGGAAGTGATAAGATAAAAAATATATAGAGTTAGATCGAGACCATACTCTGATACCATGTTGAATCCACAAAATCGCGATGTTGAGACACAAGTCTAAAGTCATAAGCACGTGAACCACAACTGAATTAACCAATACGCGATTATTACGGCAAGTAACTAACTACGGGTGCGGGTGTACCTCCACGCGCCAGGCGTGGGGAAGACGATCCCGACCGAACTCGTGCTCCCGGTACATCAAATAATTAATATTACAGTAATGTGGATTTCTGCCCACTCCACACAGGGAGGTAGTGCTCGATTAGATTCTGTGTTTGAGAAATTGCTCAAGCGAGCTAGGATTTTCCCTTCATGGTGAGCTTTTATTGCCGAGCTTATTGCTTCTTGTCCCTTCTGGTGGAATCTTTTCGAGACTTGCCTTGGAATTGCTATCTTAGCGACGCTTCTGTCCTGTGTCTGCTTAAGCGTGGACAGCTTTATTTTGAGTCTGATCTACTCCTCCCTCATTAGTTGCTTAGCTTTGGACTCCGTTATGGTGTTGAGAGCTGTAGCGTACCATGTTCGTCGTGCCATGTCCAGCGGCCGATGTGCTGAGAAGGCTCATTTATTATTTCAGGACGTAAAGGTAAGCTGAGATTAGCATTTTTCTTGTGCTTTGTGCTGAAACTGGTACTCTCTTCTACTGCACTTAAGTTCCTTGTGATCGATTGTTCGCTGGATCAGTATTCATGACGTGTTAATTGCGATTCTGATGAGTTGCAGTGTCGTCGTATGTGTGCTGACATGCGATTGCCAAGGCCTTTCTTGATGCCTATGTGCGTTGTAAAGAATGCGCAACGGAAGCGTGTGGGTTGGCTACCCACTGGTCAAGGACTATTATGGTGAGATTCTCGCTGGTCGAGAGATTTTACTTTTTCTCGATGTGACTTCATCTTGGCTTCCCGTGCCATGATGTCGTCTGTTGCCATGCTATCACTGGTAATTTTTTGATGTTGGCATTGGCATTTGCGAGTGTTGGGGAATTTGTCGTCTTGTCTGCTGATTGAGTACCCTCTACTCTGCGTCTCTTCTCGTGGGTGTTGTGCTCTCTAGGCATTGTTGTGGTCCTTGAGAAGCATTCCCTGGAGATTGTCATTCGTGTCACTTTTTCGTGTCGTGGGTCTTCCTTGGTGAGTAGTCTGACGCATGACTCATTCCTCGTAGTCGGGTAATCAGCTACTGTTGTGCCTTGTTGTGACCCAGCTTGCAGGTGTGTCCCGTGATTCTGTGTGTTGTTTAGAGCCGGGAGCCTGCAGGTGCTGCCGTGCTATTTATCCAGGGTGCCACACTCAGCTAACCAGACCAAGCAAGTAGACCGAAGGATACCTTCCAACTCAGAGTCTAATGACTCTCCTTATTCGAGACCATGGATACTTAACTATCCACCATTACTGAGATATTTTGATAGACAGATGAGGGCACATGAATGCTCAAAGATGCGTATGATGCATGCTGGGCTAAAAGGAAAATAAATCATTAAAACGAATGTAAAGAAAGGATAAAATAACAAAATATTCAAGTATAGTATTGCTAGACCGAAAAAATCAGGGTCAGGACACTATCTGCAACCACGGCGTGTAAGATAGAACCATCGTCCCCCAACTTTCCAACCTAGCAGCCTATCCATCGATTAAACATGTGCACCTAGATCATCATCATTTTTGGTAAAGGGAAACATCAGATCCCAGAACACATGAATGACCAATCGGTTCTCGAGATAATATATCATGCATACCCTATAATAATGCATAAAGGGACTAGGAAATCGAGATACTTACCTGCCTTACCTGCCTGGCAAGATGTGGTAGAAATGTGATGACTTTCATGATTTTGACAAGAGAGGGGGTTAGCCATCAATAATTATATTCATAAAATAATCATGAAGCATAAAACGAGACATGAAATATATCAATGAAGCATGTAATGAATAAACAAAGCTTTGCAAATTCATTAAATAGTTCAAGCCATAAATGGTCTATTATACAACCGCTAAAAGATCCTTAACAGCCTAGAAATGGACCGCTAATGTACGTCGGTTCACATCCTTTGAGGAAGAATACCCTGATGACAAACGGTCTAATGTAAGACTGCCAAAAGGAACCTAACGGTCTAACAATAGACTGCCAAATTTCCTGGGCATTCAAAAAAACAAATCAATTGTTCGTTCCCCCATTCACTTAAACCATTCAAACACAAACCCAAACTGAGCACCCCCATCCTCCGGCGACTTTGGCGCTCACACCTCTGGCGACGACCACTGGCGACCAACCCCCACTCCTCCTCCAGTACGCATTTACTATACGTTGTATTGCTTTACTTTCACAATCGTATCACAAATATTTTCACAAATGGCGATTGTAAAAGTAAAGTTAATGACGCAGTACCTCGGCAAAGATGGCACTCATGCTGTGGTAATATACGTAAATGAGGTCAAGCCCCAGTACGTAAAGACCGGGTACCGCCTCCGGCCGGACCAATTTAAAGAAATACAGGACAGGTGGGTGTGCAGGCACCCGGACGCGGTTATCATCAACTCCAAATTGGAGGAACTGCGTCAGCAGGTTATCGCATGCGTGGTGCCCGGGGTGGGCTACGTAAAAGGGTATAATGCTGGCAAAACCAGCGGTAATTTCTGCGATTACCTGCGTCACCGGGCCGAGCAGTACCGTAAAGGGCAGCAAGAGGATATGCACCTGAAATGTAACCGCATGGCCTTTGAACTTGCGCAGGTAAAGGGTCGGGATATATATGCCCACGAGGTGGATGCCAACTTTATCCGGGAGTTCAAAATATGGTGCGAATCGCCTAAGCCAGACAAAAACGGCGTTATGCAGCCTGGGAACGTGAATAACACGGTAATGCGAAAAATTAAGAACCTCCGCTATATCTATGACGCCGCCATTGAGGACGGCAAAGCCCCGGCACCGAATCCCTTCAAAAAAACTAAATTAAAGTTTGACAAAGTTTTGCCGCGAAAACTCACCCGCGAACAAATACGAGATATTGAGAACCTTCAACTAACGCCCGGCACGATGATCAGCCATGTGCGCAACGCGTTCCTGTTCTCCTTCTTCTGCCAGGGGATGCGCTTCGAAAAAGTGGTTACGCTGAGTTGGGGAAACGTACAGGGAACGCAAATCATATACGAGAACAACAAGGGCAGCGCTGCGAGCATCTATCCCGACGACGTGGCGCGGTTGCGTAAGGTTGTCGGGGACCAAGTGAGATTGGCATCTCTTCTACTTCTGCTCCAATCCTTTGGTGCGACAACCTCGGAGTAACATATTTATCAGCCAATTCTTATGGCGCCTAGAGGAGGGCATACGATAGAGCTGAAGCTACATCTATCTTTGTTAAGAAGGCTATTCGATTTGTGATCTTGACATCCTTTCCATTTCCCCAAACTCATTGTCATGTGATCTCGGATGATGGTTTGATTCAATAAATTTTAGTTGAAGCACTTGAATGACTTGTGATTGATGCATTTTTGATGTATTGATTATGAAGTTTTGTTGTCTAATTGGTAGAATGTTTTGCTGTCTTGACTCTATCTAGTATTTATTCTTATTTGAAGTACCTGCAGGGATGATTGCCACCTATTATTATCATGTCTAGCTGAATCATTTTAGTTGCAATCTGCCTTGTCAGGATACCCTTTCTTTGGTGGGATCTTCTTTCTCTCTCTCTCTCTCTCTCTCTCTTTTTTTAAATTTGTGCTTGTTTCTTTCTTTTGTCTTTGTGTGTTCTTGTCTTGTTCTGACTGTTGGCGGCACCACCCGGTGAGCAATGCCAAAAGGGGTGTAGTCTCCACAGACGGCCCACACATGTAAGGCCATACTAACCAGGAATAACGGTAGATTTGAAGGACATAACAAAGATGGTCGACCTCAACAGTCGTGGTGGTCGACAAATTTCAGTAAGTTCTGAGAGAAATTGATCAGGAAAAGTGGTCGACCTCTTCATCAAAAACGGTCACCCTCTTTTTCCAGAATAAATAGAAACTTCTTCTGAGTAGAAAGTAGTCGACCACTATGTCGAAATGGCCGACCGTGTTCGAGGTTTTAGCACTCTGTGTTTTGGTCGTTCGTCCCCTATGCAGTGGAGTCAATCTCCGTGTGAAATTATCAAACCCAAAACACAAATAGATAGTAAGTACACGAGAATCTAGACATTGGATTTACGTAGTTTGGAGGCACAAGGTCATCTACATCCATGCAAGGTTTGTCGACTCGCCGACCCGATCTCGGCCTGGGTCGGGTCGGGTCGGTCCCATCTCGGTCTGATCCGGTTCGTTCCGTTCTAAAAAATTAATTAAGTAAGCTATTTTCTCTCTCCCAGGGCTTCGGGGGGGACTCATTTTCTTTCCCACGTATCCTCTCTCTCTCCCTTCCCTCCCCACTCACGGCTAGGTTTCTCTCTCTCTCCCCTCCACGGAGTGCCCTCTCCCTCACACCACGCACCATCGCTCCCCTCCGGCAGCCATCCCGTCGACCACCGAGCATCCACCACCACAACACCCCCCCTCCATCGAACCCACTCACGTCTCTCTCCCTCTCCATCTTCTGGCCGCTCTCTCTCCCCTCCCACGCACACTCTCTTTCTCTCATCCTCTCTCTCTCCCTCTCTTTCTTGCCAACGCGGAAGCCACCCCGCGAACACCCCGCCTTCCCCTCCGGCCGCCCAGCTACTCCCCACAGCCACCTCCGGCGAGCCTCCCCTCCGACCACCACGGCAACTCCCCGGCAAGCCACCCAGCCAAGACCGGCTGCCTCGAGCCCCTCGTCTCACCCCCCTCTCCTCTGTGCTCACCCAGACACCACCGCGGACACCCTGCGACCACACCTTCCTCCCCATGCACTCCCCCTCTACTAACAGCTCCACCTCCTCGTCTCTTCCTGCCAAAACTCTAGCCACACCCCTCCGCCGGCGTCGATCTCCCCCTCCCACTTCACACACCTAGCAGCTGCGGCTGCCCTCTCCTCTCACCCCGGCCGCCTCCCTGCTCTTCCTGCTAACACCCTGCCAGCCACCCTCTCTCCCTCTCTCTAAACCTCCCCCACAACCTCCCTCTCTCTCTCTAACCTTCCCATGCATACACGCCGGCAACCCACTCTCCCCAACCGCAACCCCCAGACAGCCCATTTCTGATCCCATCTCAACTCTCTCCCCGTCTCTCCCTCACGCAAGCCCGCAGCCCCTTGCACCTCCGCCTCCTCCACTGCGGCAACCACTCATCCCTTCGCCACCCCTGCGTACCCAACTGGACCTCCACAGCCCACCCTTCTCTCTCTCAGTCGCCGCACCCCCCGCCGGCCGACCTCCCCACGCCTGCCGTGAACCACCTCCCCCTCCCTCTCTCACGCAGCTGCCTTCCCAACTGCTGCCACCACCACCCACGGTCCTCTCCGACGAGCCCCCTCTCCCACCGTAAAATCGCCTTCCACTGCCAACCTCCTCACGCCCCCGTCGACCACCCACGGCCACCTCCTTACGCCGGCCACCCCTCACCGTCGACAACCACCCTCCCTCCGGTGACCCACGCCGCCGTTGCCGCCTTCTCCTCTCAACCCAGCCACACCTCCAGCACACCCGCCGTTCTCCCCTCTCTCTCTCAAACCCGCGGTGACCACCCCCTGACCTCACCACCTCCCTCACCGTCGCGACCACCCCCTCTCCGACAGTGAACCCCCTCACCCAGACCTCCCTTCTCTCAAACCCACGCAGCAAACCCCCCCCCAGGCCGCCAGCGCCCTCTCTCCCCTGTCTCTCTTTCTGTCTCATCTCCCTCTCTTCACCACCGCCGCGTCCGCAACCACCCTCTTCTCCGCTGCGACTCCCTCTCCCCACTCACCTCCATTCCCTCCTTCCTCTACGGCAACCCGCGCGGCCGCTCTCTCTCTCTTTCCTAGGGTCTCTCTCTCTTGCCGCTCCTTCTCTCTCTCTCGAACACCACCGCCGGCACGCCACAGACCCCCCCCTCCACCGTCACCCTCTCACTCCCCCTGCATGCAACGCCGCCGACACCTCCCACGCCCTCGCCGACGACCACTCTTCACCACCCCGAGCCTACCGTTCGACCTCCCTCTCTCACTGCCTCCTCACCTCACGCAAGCCACCCCCCTCCCACTCTATACCCGCCGGCAAGCCCACCCTCTACCTCTCACTCGACCACCCCTGCTAGAACACTAGCCGCCCCCGTCGCTGGCAGCAGTAACTTCCCTCCGGTGAACCCCTCGCCACCGATCGCCACCCTCCCCATCACCCTCTCTCTTCTCTCCCTGTTAGCCGCACCGCGGACACCCCCACGACGCCGCAGCCGCTGACCCCCGTCGTCGACCTCTCCTCCACAGACGACCCCCGCGTCCACCGTCTCATCTCCGGCAACCACAGCCGGCCACTCCTGGACCACTCCCACCTCCGCGCACCACCGCGAGCCCACCGCTCTGCTAACACCCCTCACCGTTGGCGACAGTGTTCCCCCCTCGTCTCTCCCTCTCTTTCTCTCTCTAACACGAGCCCACTGCGTGGACGCCGATGAACGCCCCACACACAGCCCACCGCCTCCTCCCTGCCCTCACAACCCAACACAACCACCCCATCCTCTACCAGCCACTACCACTCTCACCCCTCTCACTGTCGTCACCCCCCACCGGTGGCACCTGTCGCCCAGCGTGGACCCACCTACACCACCGCCATCCGCCTTCTCTCCTTTCTCTCCTTCACACTGCCTCCTAGCAGAACCCGCGCCGGACTCCCGGGACCTCCCTCACTCTCTTATGCCATATCCCTCCTCACACCGCCGTGGTCCCCCCCTCACCCAGACAACCTGCACCACCCCACACGGCCTCCGTCACCGACACACGCATGCATACCACCCTCTCTCCCCCCGTCTCTCTTTCTGTCTCATCTCCCTCTCTCCCAACCACACCCAGTGCTTCCACCACCACTTCCCACACCGCCGGCCTCCCCCGCAAACACCCTCCATCACCCTGCACTCTCTCTCTCCCTCTCACACTCCGCCCCCATCCCAGTCGCGACACCCCACCGCGGCCACACCCTCCGACCACAGTGGCCACCACCCTCCTCGTCGGCCACCGTCTCTCCCTTCACACTCCCCTTCGACCACCGCGAACCACGCCGGATGCCCCCCTCCTCTCACCCTCCACACCGGCGATCGTCCCCCCTCCCCTAACCCATCTCCCTCTCACTCTTTCTCTCCCCCTCTAACCCACTGCAACCCCGCCTGCCAACCCACTGTCGGCCTCCACCCTCCGCCTGCACCTCCACCGGCCGCTACCACCACTCAGGCAACGCCACCGGCATCCCCTCCTCTCCCTGGAAACCTCCCATGTAGCAGCCGCCCACCTCGCCATCGACCCCAGGCCGCCGGCCACCCATCGGACGACCTCCCCTCCTCACTGCACCGGCCTCCCCTCTCTACCTCTCTCTAACTTACGTACACATGCACGCTGAAGCAAGTCTGGATTCCCAAGGAAGCCCAGCCCACTGCACCTGCCCAAGCAGGGCCTAGCTACACCCGCCCGAGGAGGGCCCGAAGAGATGAAAGGGTCAAGGTGACAATCCCAGCTTACCAATCAGCAGTTGCTGCACCAGCACTGCCCGAAAATGCCCATAGCCGGTGCCACAGGTGTTAACACCAGGCTGCCCGCCCGGCACCCATGGTTTACACCTCTCCTGCTGCTGCCATCGACACATAACTGCCGGCTGCTCTTCCCGACCAGGAGTGGGAAGGGATCGAGTAGGCCATGAGAAACTATCTCTGGGGCCCAGGCAGCACTCCCTTGGGTCGTCAGAGATTGTTGGGGGCAGTGGCCTCTACCTTCCAGGAAGAAGAAGAAACCCGACCCGTGCCCAGCGCAGAGTCGAGGAATCAATCAGAGGAGCTATGCCAGTCCCCTTTGCGGGAGGAAGCGCCGCCCCGACGATCGATTTTTGATAGACTAGTATTTCTAGAAAGGCTGCCAAGGAGGATGGCAAAGAGAAATAGAAACTGGAGAGTTTCCACCTGCAACATGGCAGGAGTCCTCGGTCAGTATGGAGCTCTACCTACTGACCCCGAAGAAGTGGCTAGGCTCAACGCCAGACCCGGTCCTCTCACCAGAAGAGGAAGAGCGGCAAGCGAAGTGACGCAGGCAGGCGTCGGAGAGACCGCCTTCGGAGAACCTTCCGTGGCCTTGGCGGCCAATGTTATCACCATCAGAGGTGCTAGTGGCGGGCCCTCCACGTCATCCGAGGACGCGTCGGTCGAAGAGACAGGGGGCATGCCTAGTCTTCCCACGGGCGACCCCGCAATACTGTACATGATACAACAGTACCAGCGGGAGATCAAACTACTGAAGAAGCAACAAAATGAAAGAAATGCCCAACCCTCGACATCTGGGCAGATCGAGGTCTTACTCGAGGCACTCGGGGGCAACGGACAATCCTCGGAGGTGACTTTGCAGGTTGCGGCATTCCCAGAGGGCAGCATACAAGGACCCTTCCTCGCACCCTGGTCCACAGACCAGACCGTGATCAGTTGTGAACCGGTCACACCATCGATTAGTATAGCAATGCACTATCAGAGAAACACTAGATGAACTAAATCTAAAGAAAAAATTAGAAAAAAAAACATAACATGAATTACAGCAGAAGAAGAAACAAATGTAGCTCTGAATAGAATTTGAGAGCTTTCTCTGGTATGAATGAAAAATGCCTTCTCCTGAACTGGGCTGCGATCCACTCTTCTCTATTTTTTATCTCTCTTTTTCTCTTGCTCACGAATTTTCTTCTTCTCAGATGGAATCTCATTTTCTTCGAAGGTAGCCTTCATCACTTTTCTCACAGTAGCTCTTGCCTTGTAGCTCTCCTGCCTTTTTTCTCTTTTCTTCTTTTTCTTGAAAAAAGGAATGCTCGTATTTATAGAACAGATAAATGGAGTTTTCGAACTGGCTTTATCTTCACACAGAAATTCTATTGGTCTTGGTATTTCAGAGAGAATATTATGACACTTGGTGTTGTTCAGAGCACAGCCAGGTGTATTGGATCCCATGCTAATGATTGGGGATCGAAGGCACGTGATTTTCATGAGTTTCTCACGAGCTTGGCTATTTTTCTGCTTTAGCAATCTATTTTTCACCTTTAACAACCATTTGTCACCCTTATAGGTCTTTTGTCGATATTGCAGCCTATTTGTCACCAATGTGATCTATTTTTCAGCCCTGCCTTCCTATTTGTCACTGTTATCTCTTATTTTTCACTCCTGCTGGCTGTTTGTCACCTTCACTGCCCATTTGTCTACCATGCAGGTTCATATGTCACCGGTGTTATTTATTTGTCACTATTATGACTTATTTTTCACTCCAGTTGGCTGTTTGCCACCCTTCCAATCTATTTTTCACCGTTATTGCTCATTTGTCTACTTTGTGACTCATTTGTCACTCTTATTTCTCATTAGTTGGCCTTATGATCTATTTTTCACCATTGTGAGCCATTTTTGAGGCAAGGGAGACTCCAGCGTGCTGGCAGGCCAAGGAATGACTGGGGAACTAGGTTGACATGGATGGGGGGAAGGCTATAGGGAACAGCCACCAAACACAAGTACCGATCCAGTGAAAAGAGAGGGCAAGGATGACCAAAGGGTCCAAAGCTAGATTTTTTTAAGGTGAGTGTATTTATTAAGTAACCAGGAAACAATGTCAGGAGGGTTAATGCTAATTGAATTAGCGTCCAGGGTTAAGACGCCATTCATTAAATTAGCACCCACTACTGTGGTCACCAATTCCTTATCATGCAGAAATGTTGTAAATAGGTACTAAAACATGCAAAAATGGTAACATAAGATCATGAGAAAGCTACACGGCCTATCTAACATGAAGATTGCACACTTTGCATGAATATTAATGGTTTTGCTTGGGAGAATGCCTACCTTACGACGAAGATGAAAGAAGGAGAACAGAAGTAGTAGAAGAAGAAGACGGATGTAGACGATGCAGTAGGAAGAAGAAGAGGGGAAGAAGCCGCGTGCTTCTTCTCAGCGTTGTGCAATGGCAGCAGCAACGACAGCAACCGCTCAAACTCGACAGGAAGAAGAGGAAGAAGACCAGATGTCAATGCCCTTGCTGAAAGCAATAGTAGCACCTCCCCTTCAAACGCATAGGCAGCAGTAACCCTCATGCGTTTGAATAGGTTGGTATTTATAAGGGAAGAATCCTAATGGAGTCCTACATAAAATAAGGAGTCTGATTGGGTTTTAACCTTCCATGCATGATCCCATTGTTTCTAAATCCTCAACCACTTTCCAGGTTTGATCCTAATGTACCAAGCATCCCTGTTCGATTGTAAAACCCCTACACAGGTTGACCTACTCTTTCAGGTTCGAACATTAAAGCCCTCAACAGCTAACTAATGGCCTTATGTTATTTGCAAAAGCCCATGGCACGTATGCCCTCACTAGGTCATTATGTAGGTTTTAGTAAAAATTCTCAAAGGTCCGTTATCCCCTACGACCCTCAAGCATAATCTATCGGTTTTAGATCCCACATGTTCTCACAACCGACAATGGCAGACAATTCGCGAGCACTGTCTTCTAGGAAAAGTACTCAGAATTGGGGATTTGGAACCATTACACATCAGTAGGCCATCCCCAAGCAAATGGCTTGGTTGAAAACACCAACAGGACACTTCTCCACGGCATTAAGACCCGCTTGAAGTAGGCAAGTGAATCTTGGGTAGATTCCATCCCAAGTTTCTTATGGGCACATCGGACTACTGCTCGGACCGCCACGGGAGAGACACCATTTCACCTCACATATGGAGTAGAAGCGGTCATCCTGGTTGAGATACCTAACCCATCGCTATGAGTCGGCTAGTTTGACAAAGCGAGAAATAACCAGGTGATGCAAGAGAACCTGAACTTGCTAGAAGAAGATAGAGAGCGCGCTCAACTGAGACTCATAGCTTATCAGTAAAAGCTAGCTCAATACTACAATACTCACATCAGATAATGCCACTTTCTCTCTGGAGACCTGGTGCCGCGATGAGTCAGTGTGGCAGACCCAAGGGCAACTACGGGGAAGCTGGCCCCAAACTGGGAAGGCCCGTATCATGTAACGAAAGTGCTTGGCAAGGGAGCGTACAAGTTGACGATGCTAGATGGGTGGGAGGTGCCAAGGACTTGGAATTCTGTAAACCTCAGAATGTTTTATCAATAAATGAGTATTGGCACATTTCTTCACCATTTCAACACTCTGACTAAGGGATTGTCGATAGTTGAGCCCAACAATGGTAGCTTCCGAGCTCCCAAGAGGCGAGCGCTCATCCTCCCTCAGAAACAATGGTAGCTTCTGAGCTCCCAAGAGGCGAGCACTCATGCTCCTGCAGAAAAAATGGTGGCTTTCAAGCTTCCAATAGGCAAGTGCTCTTGCTCCCTCAGAAACAAAAGGTGACTCAAGTGAAGTCCCGCGATCAATGATACCCAAGAGGGGGGGTCAATTGGGTGATTATAGTTTTTATAAAGTTTTTACCTGGAACAGGCCACGTTCTCGGACCAACAGTTGCAAAAGGGCAGCTAGGGACCTAGTCTTCTTCATAATGAAGGCTGCCAGAGCATTGGCCTTCCACCAGACCTAGGCGGCTAGGGTCCTGGCCGGCCATCCAACCTGGGCGGCCATCGATTTGGCCGCCCAGCCCATGGGCCCTAGCCCTCTAAGGTTCTAGGCTGGCCCAATAACATGAGTGTTAGGCTGGACTTAAAAGCACAAAACATCGATGAACCGAGTAGAGTGACTGCATCACTGATATGACAGTCTAACTAAGGATCCGCAGGATGTCCAAAGTTAGGCATCTACAAATGCCCCACCGAAATGCCTATTTTGCAAGGGAGCCTGATGGACTGATAAATGGGTGTTTTGGTAAAGAAACCAGCCTAACTAGGACATCCTGCTTAAGGAGATTCTTGAGCAAAAATTGAGCTTCTCGTATGACCGTATAAGTATAAAGTGATATGATAGGCCATTCAAAAGGGAAGAAGCAAAATTAATCTAAGAGGGCTTGTATCCGTAGTCCGTGGGACCCCCTAGCATAGCACTGTAAGACTTGAGGGAACGATAGCAATCCAACTCAAGGAGATACAAGACATAAAATAGGGGAAAGCAAACGAAATAGGATTAGGAGAAAATGACCTTCAAATCCCAGAATACTCATGACAATAGTACATAAAACATAGCTTTTAGCTGGTTGAATCGGAGTGGAATCACGTAGACTTACTCACACAGATTCAGCGAAGTCGAGAAACATGGTTAATCGGCGTCAGGACAGGAAGCCACAGGGTCCTTTTCTTTTTTTTCTTTTCTCTTTTCTAGAGGGCTTAATGGGCATGCCCGCAGGTTGGTGATTCTGGCGTCAGGAGCTCGATGCCATAGCAGTGGAGAGAAGGCGTCATATGTTGTGGTGAATCTCTGAAGGGATCAAGGGTTGGTGTGAAACCAAATGGGGTCTTTTCGTTCATTAGTTCGGACAACAGTTCCGAGCCAAGGGTAAGAGATTTAAATAGAACATGTAGCATTTAGCAGCTGTTGAAGGTTTAGATTTGTTTATTTGTTGCTTTATGCTGATGAGAATTTTTGCAGCCATGGGACCATGGCTATGGGGTATCTTTCTATATCCCTTTTTAACCATTTTCGTATCTGGTTGCTTTATGTACTCTATTGTCTAATAGTTGCAATTTTATTGCAGTTGCTAGTTGATTGGACACGAGGGAAAAACCTCATTTTGTCAAGTGGCACCTCTAATGTAAATGAAGTCCGAGGACCCTATGATGTTATAAATTTATCTTCTTTGCTTGGTCTGTCCATGGAAAGAGCCAAAGTGGCTATCTCGAGGAACTGCAGGTACACTATGTTTAGTTTTTTATGACATATTATGTGTGCATATTCACTATTATGCTATTTACGTGATGTTCATTTTCATGCAGATCTCTATTAAATAGTGCCCTGAGGAGGAAGCAATGCTACAAGGAAGCTCTCAGAGTCGAAAAAATCTCACCTAGCCAATGTTTGGACGCAAAGGAGCCCTGGTTTGTTGATTGCGGCAACTGGGATCCCATCTCTAGTGGGGAAGGTGATCTGCCAGCTTTGGATGATATTGCAAGATTTTTGTCTGCTTCTGGACAGGCTCCAAAGAGTTACGATGTAGTCAGCTTTGACGCAGTTTCTGATGTGGTGCTATTTGACAAAATATCCAACAAAGAAGGAGATTTGGTGTCATTGGATGACAGGGGCCCACCTTTTCCCCCGACTAGTGAATGCGACCCATCTACAGCAGCAAATGAAGCCTCATGTGAAGACAAGGTTGAGGTTTTAACTGAAGATGAAATATTGTTGCCTGTAATACCTTTGGAACATCAACTATCTGACAATGAAAGTGATCTTGCTCCATCCCCTGGTTTTGGTAAACAATTTTCCAGCAATGAAGACTCTGAGCCTGTTGTTACTGAAAATGAGGCCCCTAATGTTGGGAACAGGTGTGATATTGCTTATTCTGCAGATGAGCAGCCATGGTCTGGTAATCTGTCAAACATCTGCAACCCTGATAAAGAGTTTGAACTGGTGTCCCTGGATGGGAGTGTGAAACTTTGCACTGTTTCTGAGAATCCTGTGACTTTTGGCGTATCTGTAAGTAAAGTCAGGAGTTCAGGTGAGCATGATTCCATTTCAGCTGTGCTCGATACTCCAGTTGATGTAACATCATCAAGGGACTTGATTTGTGATGCCGAAAATGAGGTGTCACCCATGGATAATGAGAGACTGACATCATCAATAGACTTTCTTTCCGGCACAAAAGATAAGGTGTCACCCAAGGATAATGAGTGGCCCTTAGGTAACCTAATGGAAATTGACCCCCCTTTATTTTCTACAAAAGATGTTGGAAGCATGGGTGAGCAAATCAATGCACACAATATGCCAGAGATGCAAGCTTTAGCCAAGATGGTGAATCTAGAAAAAGAAGATCCTTTCATGAGTGTTTATAATGTACTTCTTCAGAAAGATTGTGCAAAATGTGACACAACTGGAGAAGATGACAGAGTGACTCTCTCATATGGTGGAACGTTCAACGAAGCTTCTGACATAAAGATGCTGAATCAAAATGGTGCGGTTTCAGTTGCTGATGATATACCATCGAAGGATATTTTGGTGAATATGGAGCAAGATGGAGAAGTTTCTGCTGCAGGCATTGGTTCTCAGCAAAAAAAACTTAAACTAGGTAATACATTACTTAGACATCGTTACCTCTCATTTCTTCATTCGTAGACTTATTATTCTTCAAGTTGATGGTTAAGGGTCAAATTTGCTTTGTCTTTCTAACTTTCTACACACATACTGATTCAATGTATAAGATTGTTGATCTAATTTCTGTCTTGGGAGATCCAATCCAGAAATCAATCTATCCTGTGCTTGATCTTGGGTGATCCATTCCCTATCTGATTTTTTTTCTTCCAGACACCTTGAACAATTAGGTTAGCTTTGTAATCAGGACAACGGAAGAGCAAGTTAGTTGGATATTGCAAATTTTCAGTATCCACTTGGTTTATTTTAGATTGCCACTTGTAGAGCAGTTGTCCCATGAAGCTCTCCTCAGGAAGTGGTTTGTGTGCTGCACGCCCACAGTTGCCCTTTTTTTGGGTGGCGGGTGATGTGTTGCATATGAAAATATCGACTTTTAAGTCATGACAACCATATGGATGAAGCATTACAAATTAGTAGTAAAAAAGGATGGTACATCACATTCATCTTTCTATCTTCATGTAACTTTTTTTTCTTGAAAGTTTCATGTAACTTTAAAGGGATTCTTTTAAAATGGATAATAAATGAATCTCAAAGAAATCCTTTTCCTTTCCTTAGTTGGGATTTATTACTATAGATGTTCAAATTTGGGTGCCTCCTTTGAGATATTGTCACCGTTAGCCCTAGGACGACTAGGATTTTGTCCTTTTTGCTGATAAAAGGGCCCTCAATAGAGAAGGCTTGGGCCTTACTTATAAGCACATGCCTATCTTTGTAGTTTTCGATGTAAGATCTTATGGGTCGGGGATTCCCAGCAAAGATGAACTTGTGCTTATTGGGCCGGGGGTTCCCACAGACGGTGCGATTATGTAGACGTACAAATTTGGGTACCTCCTTTGAAGTATTGTCTCCGCTGCTATGTCTGGGGGCAGTTATGGTTTTGTCTTTTTTTCCTGGTAAAAGGGTCCTCAAAGGAGAAGGCTCGGGCTTTACTTATAAGCACATGCCCATCTTTGTAGTTTCCTATATGGGATCTTTATGGTCCCCCTTTTTAAGCCTCCAAACAAGTATCTGACCTCTGCATGCCACATATTTGTGCTTGATTGGCCTTTGTGGCGGAGGTAGTGAAGAGAGATGGCTACTTCTTGTTTTGGATGATTTGCTTTTGGAAAGAACCTTGTGGCAAAACTAAGAATACTAAATAGAAGGCGATGGCTTTCAATTGGAAATATTTGTTGGTGGTAGTGCATAATTTTTTTTCATTGCCCCAGGAACCCTTGTTTCTGGGTGTCGCTGGTGCTTTCCTACTTTTCTTAGTTTCTTTTGTATATAATGAATGATATTATTTTTTTGATTTTTTGCATATAAACCATTGTTAGAATGAGAAGTGCTAAATCTGCACTCCTATATTTGAATCTTCAATCCATATGTTTTCTATAAGCCAAGGCACTTTGTCAAACAGCCAAGAAATCACTTTGGACATTGGAACAACAAATTCACCAAGAAGAACCAAACAAATCCAAAACCAAGCACTGCTGTAAATAAGAATGACAATGCCAGAAAATTAAATCAACAGAAAATTGTCAAATAAGTTTGGATTCCAAAAGGTTTGCAGAAGAGTCTGAATGATACTTGTGGACCCAATTTATCTTGGGTTCCAAAATACTTTGCATGATTTATCTTGCAAGTTAGCCTGGTACTTGGATAGTGGTTGCTCTAGGCACATGACTGGAGACCAGATAAAATTCAGCAAGCTGAAGCTGAAGGTAGGAGGGATGGTCAAGTTTGGAGGGAAGAACAAAGGTAAAATCATTGGATCCCGTACAGTTGGTAAGTATCCGTCCAACATAATTGAAAAAGTTTTGCTTGTAGATGGACTAGAACACAATCTTTTGAGCATTAGTCAACTCTGTGACAAGGGTCACAAGGTTATTTTGATGATCATGCATGCAAAATCTTTGAAATCAACTCAAAAATAATAAAATTCATAGGCCACAAAATAAACAATGTGTATAGAATGGACTTAGATGAGAATTTTGCATCCAATCATTGTTTAACTGCTAATTCTGATAATAATGCCTTCAATAGGCATAGGAGATTAGGCAATGTTAGTTATAACATTTTGAATAAATTGGTCAAGCATGACTTAGTTAGAGGAATGCCTAAAATTCATTTCAAAACCAATGCAAAAATATGTGATGCATGTGCTTCAGGAAAGCAAACTAGGAAGTCCTTCAAAGTGAGGCAAGAACCCCTGTCATCAAGGCCATTAGAATTCCTGCATATGGACCTGTTTGGTCCTACTAGGACTCTAAGTCTAAATGGTGAAAGATTTAGGTATGTCATTATAGATGACTTCACTAGATTTGCATGGATTTTCTTCTTAGCCCACAAGAATGAAGCATTTGATGAATTTCAAAATTTCTTCAACGCATCTAGGAGTTTCCTAAGAGGGAGAAAAAAAACCAGTCATTGGAGCATGTTGACCTATTATTGATTTTGGAGGTGCTGGGAATATTAGCAAGGAGGGGAGAATAAAGGGGGAGCTTAGGAAGGAGTAGAAGAGAAGTTGATGTGGTAAGTTTATTGGAAGCTGGGGCCTTTATGTTTAATGGCTCAAAGAGGGTGATTATGTTGGTAAATAGCATCATGAGAATACGAGATATTGTGGCAAAATCTATGCTGCGAGAGTTGATGGCAAGGCACTTTCCAACAAGGTGTAGTTTAAAAGTTAACATTTTTTAATGCTACCTATAAAAATTTTTACACTGTTGGAGCAATATACTGGATGTCTATTACAGATTTCTTCATCTCTTCCTTCCCCAAGGTCCTGGAGTCAATCCAGGATTTGAAGGATGAAGAGATGCAGTTGCTGGATGGCAGTGAAAGATAACTCGGGGTCTCAGAACATGTTTTTTCATTTTGGAGGGGATGAACATCACCTTCTTTTTGCAGCGGGAGGGGAAGGGGAACCGCTTCTATCTTTAAATTTATTGCATTGAATGTACAGGATCATTACCATATCCTTGAATAAGGATGGCGTGCATGATGGAGAACCAAGCAGCATGATGCCAAATCCATCCAAGGAGCATGTACTCACGAAATCTTCCTGCTTGTTCGCAAAAGTTAGAGGGAAAGGTTTGTTTATATCACCTGCTGTTAGCAACGCAAAGAATGAAGTATCGAGAGGAGATCAAACAGTAAGTGGTGAGATGGTGTCTCTAGCTGAATGGGCTCCACAGTTTTCTGGGAACTTGCATCATCTTGTGAAGGAGGCATCTTCTATGGGCTCCAAGCAGGTCTCTTGGCCAGCTACAATGATGGGTGATGCAGAGGCATTGTCTGGAAATAAGTTTCCCATTTTTTCTGGGAATGCATTGGGTTTCTTGCTTTCACATGATCCCAAAGATTCCTGCCCATCCATTGTAGGACTGCATGTTCTTTTAGTGACGGGCGTTGCCTGCGAGCAGAACGGCGAGCGGGTGCATCATCTCCTGGAGGACCCGGCGGTACCGCTGAGCGTGTCTCCCTGGATCCCCCCGAACACCTTCACCATGCAGTACACCTGGACTAGCGGGGGCGCCAACAGCGTTTACATTCCCGGGAACGCTACCGTTCAGGGCTGCCTGCCGGAGCCGGACCTGGTGGTCTATGACGAGATGAAGAACTGGCGAAAGGACTGATGATGATCCCCCCATGGTGCGAGAAGTGCGGCAGCAAGAAGCCGGTGATCGCTATCGCGATGACCGATGTGGAAGGCAACGCGACGCTGACATGCCTGTGCGCGGCATGCGGGCCGCTGCTGGAGGAGCAGCTACGCCTGGACGACGTCGAGGGAGCCGACCTGTGGAAGTCCGTGGACCTCACCCTGAGGTGCGAACAGTGCGGGGGGAGCGGGGCGGGGGTGATGAAGGTAGCGTTCGCCTGCGGGGACACCGAGGCCCTCGTCGTTTGCCGGGAGCACCGGGACCTGATGGCCGGCGGTATCGACTACCTGACGGACCAGGACGGCCACCGGGCCCTGACAGTCGATTACGAGCCGCTGCAGGACGCGCGATGATCCCGGAAACCTGCGAGCAGTGCGGGGTGTGCGCCCCGGTGGCGGCGTTCCTGATGGGCGCCTTCCCGGACGTGGTGGTAACCACGTTCACCTGCCGGACGTGCGCCGAGGACGTCCGGGAGAGCCTGGCCAAGGGCACGGGCAACCTGGAGATCGACGGGAAGATCGCGGACATCGAGTCCTGGCGGGAAGCGCCGCTGCCGTACCGGCCCACCCCCTGCGTCTGGTGCGACGGGGAGAGCACCGCCCGGGTCCAGGTCATCTCCCGCCAGGGTGCCATCAGGACCTCGGCCGCCTGCCCCCAGCACGCGCGCCCCCCCGAACTCCCGCTCAACCCACAGTCCTGGGCCGCGCCCCCCCCCCCCCGCCCCCCACGCAGCGGACAAGGCACCGGCGGGGGGGGCTAACGTAGGCTTTACAACAGGACGCTTAGGGTGGAGTTCGTCAGGGAGCAGGAGATTTGCATCGAAGCTTTCAGGGTATGAATCCCCCTAGGTTTTGTGGGTCTATCGATCCTGATGAGACTGAGAACTGGGTTAGAGAGATGGATAGGACTTTTAGAGTTATGCAATGTACTGACCAAGAGAAGGTCATGTTAGCTACGCATCAATTAAAGAGAGACGTGCGGGCTTGGTGGGAGTTTGTGGAAGCGATGTTACCAGATAATCAAGCTATGTGGACTGAGTTTTTGGAGCTTTTCAACAAGAAGTACTTTTTAAAGAGAGTTCGGGAGAAGAAAGTTGTTGAGTTCGCATCCTTGAAGCAGAGGAATCTATCCGTAGGAGAGTATGAAGCTCAATTCTCTAGATTGGCTCGTTATGCACCCCGTTTAGTTTTTACGGAGAAGATGAAAGCTAGGAGGTTTCTGAATGATTTGAGGATGAAGTATATCCCGCAGTTAGCGCCATTAGAAATTCAAGTATATGCTGAGATGGTGAAGAAGGCCCAATTATTAGAAGACGCTATGGATATGATGGAGAGAATTACTAGAAGACTTGCCAAGAAGGGAGGAGCAAATGGTTCCAAGGAGGGTGTGCCCACTAATGGGAGGAAGAGACCGAATGGAGGCAATGGCTCTCATAAAAATAAGTAGAATAAGAAGGGAGATCAGCAGATTGTCCCTGTTAAGTGGAAGTGTGAGTATTACGGTAAAAGAGGGCAACGGTCGGAGGATTGTTGGAGGAAGCAAGGGAAGTGTTTTTGTTGTGGGAGTAGAAACCATAAAATCACTTGTTGTCCTCTCATGAAGGAGCAAGTGCCGCGAGATGAACAACCAGGGGAACCAAAGCGGCAAGGTAGGGTGCAGGCATTAGAAGGTACCTTTAAAACCTGCCATATTTTGTATTTTCCCGCTTAGACTTGATGATTTAGCAAGTAGTATGACTGTGTATTTATAGTTGGTGATCTCACCCTGCTTTCTACAGGCTTCTATCTCCGCTTGTTCAACTGATGTGGCGCTAAGTGAGTCTGACTCTGTTGAACACCCATCATCCATTTGAGATCTGATTATGTATTTCTTTTCACCATTTGTTAAACAGTTGAACCGGAATGTTTCGGTTTCATAATGTGACCACAAGTGAAGCACAAACAAAATTGCTTCCATCGAAAACTGCATAATCAGTGTTTCTCATAGTCCCATCTCATTTGCTAGACAGTATGTGGTCCTAGAAATGGAATCTGAGCCCATAAGTTCTCCAGTAAATTGAACCCTTCAATGAAATCACCTTTTGCCTATCAGCCATGGAATAGAGCTCCCATTTGTCAATTGGATATGTGGGCTCAGCCCTATATGCCAAAACCTGTTCGGCTAGCATAATATTTGACGCAAATGTCACAACATCTCCTTATTCCTACCATTTTTCCCAAACAGAACTGAAGGAATATGGGGTGATCTGATTAAATATTCTTTCCCACATTTATCAGTTTGCCAAACAGGGCCGAAGAGCTTCTTGATCTGTGACATGGTCTGTAGTACTGCTCGCTACGTACTGGTCTATGCAGTCAGAGGCGAGAGGCAACCAGGGGTTGCCTCAAACGCCTAGGCAATGGCCTAGGGCGTTTGAAGCGACATCTCATTAAACTATAAATAGGTCACATATGTACATATTTCATTAAATATGTCAACAACACATAAAACCTATAAGAATACTTAATTTATACGTGTACGTGTTATATGAATGGGCTGGGTGGCCCAAGTGGGCTCTGCCCAAAGGCGTCCATGGCCTTGCCTAATTGTAGAGGCAAGATTGGCTGAGGCGAGGTGAACTGTTGGCGCCTTACCTCGCCTCATCGCCTAGGTGAGCGCCTCAAGTGCCTTTGATAATGTAGGTACTGGTACCGGATGAGACCAGTCCGGTTCGGCCACTTTGGTGTTGGTATGCCCGGTACACATTAAAAAAAGGGCTAAATTGGACAATGGTGAAGGGGGCTGATGCCAACCTGTACCTGGAAGAGGCGAAGCAGGCTCCACGAGCCGCCCGGGACAAAGGCAAGAAGAAGATGAAATCGATTAGTACCGCCAATTGCGAGATTAAGTACTATATGCTGAGGTTTGGCATAAAATTCAGGAATATAATTTTGCCCGGGTTCCGATGCTTGTTTAACAACTACAATAGTATCGTCCAGCAGATAGGTAAGACTGTTTTTAGTCCATATAACTTCATACACATGGTAACTGCCTGTAAGATTTTTGCTTGTTGTTATTTCTTCCGACGTAAGATCGTCATTTGTTAACGGAATGCCGGGTTGGCTGCCGTAAAAATAATTGGTTACGTAATTATTTTTGCCACCGGTCGCTTCCAGTATATCAATTTCACCATGAGTAGGCCAGGGGTCTTCATAACTCCAGAAGGCAGGCCACATTCCATAACCTTCAGCAAGCTTTATACGGGCACTTATCCTGATTTTTTGAGTGGATGTTGTAGGAGCAATTTCAAAGTCAGATTCAATTCTTCCTGATGTGTAATCATAGTCTGAAAGTTCATTGCTACCGGGTAGTACAGGTCCTGTTACCGTTTCTTTTTTTGCTTTTA
This sequence comes from Amorphophallus titanum, assembly GCA_024336825.1. Taxonomy (NCBI): domain Eukaryota; kingdom Viridiplantae; phylum Streptophyta; class Magnoliopsida; order Alismatales; family Araceae; genus Amorphophallus; species Amorphophallus titanum. The sequence continues at coordinate 2,975,588 of JANBPO010008917.1, forward strand.
TTTCAAGTATGCCATTTGTAATTGTCAGATTGTTTGCCTGGTAAAATTGCAACTCGTCATTGTAAGCACCACCTGTCCAAATGTTCCAGTTACTTAGATCTGACGAAAAATTATCTTCATAAATTTTAGTATATCCGGAAACTGAAAGTGCGGCCTCATCAAGGTAAAAATCATTTGAGGTACTATTGTCTGTATTATCATTACCATCACTACAGCCTAAGAGTATTAGCAACCATGATAATAAAGGCAGCGCCTGTTTGTAGTGTAGCATAACTGTCTTTTTTATTGAAACGCTGATTGTGCTAAAAATTGTGTTATAGTTGTATCTGCCTTTCTATCTGCTGTTCCAGCGAAATAAAAGTTTCTGTACGCGATACTCCGGCAATTGGCTGTATTTTATGATTAAGCAGCTGCGATGATGGACAAGAATACTTAACCTATCTCTTGGACTTAATGCCCTAAGGATTTGAAAGCCAAAGCTCTAATACCACCTTTGTCACCTCCCGAGTTGATAACAGCGGAACGTGTTGTTTGTTCGGAACGTGGCAGTTAAATAGTTGTGAATAATCAAGAGCAGTCGCATAAGACCAAATAATTTAGAGCAATAATATAATTTATTTCAAATAGAAGTCTCTTACAAGTTCAAATTCTAAAAATTTGAAGACTCAACTACATCACTATGAAAGAAAAGGAGACGATGCACTAACGGACTTAGACAAGATAACTAAATAAGAGACACTATACTAGACTCAAGAAAAGTAAAAGACTCGGGTTCACTAATTTTCAGAGCTCGCTTGCACACTTGCCCCTCCCGTGTGAGTCTCGGTCTCGCTAGTCACCTGATTACCTGAAAAATGTTGGAAAGAACTGGATAAGCGAACGCTCAGTAGGAATTATATCTCAAGAACAAGCTAGCTTTAAGTAAATTACATGTTGCATGAATGCAAAACTATGATTGCAAAACAATATGAAAGTAACTCGATTAAACCAAGATATGGAAGTTCTAGTAAAATGGGACAAGCACGAGTTAAGAAGAATATCAAACATGAGATATTGGCTACTTTAGAGTTCTAACAAGTACCACGATGAGTTACGTACGCAAGTAATATCCTGTAATGTCACGAGAGAGAGTGAGAGAGAGAGAGAGTGGAATGTCTTATATCTAGAATGATGAGTGCTTCGGTGCAATGCCACACCACGATCAATCAACTCTCATGGGCACAAGTACTTTCGGGTGCTGCTCCCAAGACCAGATCGGGCCCTATATGTGTAGGCATTGGTCATGTGTTTTCGACATCCATGATGGTTATCGCAAAATGCAGACTTCCAAGGGAATGAACTTGTAAGAATGTTAAGGTAGATCTTGTGGAATAAAACTCAAAGATAGAACTTGTTACGTCAAGACAAATACGATCAAGTGGTATAATCACGATACTCATTGAAAACTAGGTGGGATTGGCTCCCTAATGGGTGCCAAGACATCAAGAATAAGTGCCCACATATATATGGTCACTCGTTCTTTGTTCATGATAAGGTAGAAAGAATCGGTGTCTATAAAGAGGCACATAATTCTTAAGGAATATTAATGGTATGATTTCCCATTCCATTAACTCAAGAAACGTTCTCACGGCATATAAATAGCATACCATGAGGGTCGATTTACCATGTTTCTTTTTAGAGTGACATGACAATTAGATAGTGTCATGGGTTTTAATGGTACAACCTGCTCAATCGGCCTTGAGAGAATCCAAGGCTACGAGGAGACTTATGGAGGTCTCTATGACTAACTCACCAGTCCAAAGGAACGGAATGTCCAATGGAGGGCTTGTATGTCACCGAGAAATATAAGGTGATCGATAAATCCTCGTGAAACATGAGACTATACTCACGAAAGGGAATATAGTGCCTATATGTATACCCTCTGTCAAGGGTTACAGAAATCACGAAAAATCAGTAAATAGAAATTTGGCGCCTTGCGTCAAGTCTTCATTTCATGAAATAGCGCCCTGGTCAGGATCGCTAATTCACTATATAACGATTGTTTTATCAGTCGTTGATTCTAGGTTCCAGCATATTAAGATTAATAACATTCCACAATTTTTCAGATAACAGGAAAATAATGACTTGTATCAAGTCTGCATTTAAAAAAATGGCGCCTTGACCTAAGGCTTCAATTTAGTGAATGGCGCCTTAGTCAGGGGTGTCATATACTAATTTGACAGTAGGGTATATGTCATTATTTCAATAATTATGTAAAATTGGACAAAGTTCTCATGTTGTACACTAATTGACGCTCATGTTCATGGGCGTTCATTAAATGACGACATGAATAAGGTCGCTAATTAAAGGGACATGCACAATTAACGATGTCTAATTTCGAGACCAGAAATATGAACAGAACGAGAAAAATATCATGATTTAAGCTATATACTCATGCAGGTACTTAGATTACATGGCTTGAAGTTATTAAATTTTGAACATGTGTATTTAACAATTAACCCTTTAAATTGACGATTGTCACAAGGTCGCTAATCAAAATAGCACCCTAGTTGAAGTCGCTATTTACTATAACTTTGAAAGTTTAAAATAGAATGCTGTGAATCATTGTGAAACATGATGAAAACAGAAATAAATGCATGCATGATCTGTATAATTTATTGGGTTAGGCTAAACTTGAGAAAACCTACCTGATTTGGGTGATGGGTTTGACGAACGTGGAGAGATTGAAAGGATTAACGATGCTCTGTTCAAAACAGAGCAGTTGGTTTTGGCAACAACTGAATGGTTGATCAGCAGGGAAGAAGAGAAGAAGATGCAGCTTCGCCGGTAGAGGAAGAAGAACGGCAGCAAGCTTCTCGACAGGGATCAATAACCTCTACTCTGCTTCTATAGGAAGAAGGAACAGGAGCAGAGAGGAAGAAGCAGTAGTAACACAATCCTTTAGGAACTTTTAAGAGAACTTCCTGAAGAACGCAACAAGAGGAATAACTCCACACGCGTGACAACAGGTACTAGGAAGAAGTAGAGCCATCTTCACGTCTGCAACGACAGAGGAGGAAGAGGGTAGCAGGTCATCGTCGATGAAGAGAGCTTAGAGAAAATAGCCTCTGAAGGTTCTCCAAGGGTCTTATTTATAGGGAGAAAGATCCTAAAGCTTTTAGAGTTTGATCGGGACTAATATTTCCCCTGGAAGATTCCTATTGGAATTTAAACTTTCCCATATTAATCCTTCCCAATTCTAATATTCCCCAAACTACATCTGGTTCCCTGTTCGAACCAATCACCGCGACGACTTTCTTATTTTCGTGTTTGCAGAGAATTGACGCCTATGATAAGGGCGTTATTTTTGGAAATGGCGCCTCTCCCATCAGTCTTTAATTTGTTAAATAGCGCCCTTCAAGGGGGCGTCGTTTACCTTTCTATTTCTGGTGAGAGAGTTACCATTCTACATGATGAATTGACGCCTTCATCTGGGTCGTCATTTAACTAAATGGCACCCACCAAAATAGTCTTCAATTTATAAATCAACGCCTTTTACAAGGGTCTTCAATTAAATAGCGCCTTAATGGGTAAAAGATAAGAAAGACAATGAAACGGGACTCTGTCACTTCTAAATGGTCTAGTGATAGACCTCCAACCATCGATAATAGTCGTTCTGTAGACCGCTGGGGGGCGAGGTCATGGCAAAAAGAAATGAAAAGTCCACTAAGCTCTGAGCGACGAAAAAGACAAGGAACGAGGCCCAGCCAGGGAGAGTGACCCATAAAATAAGCCTCAAAACTGACCAATATGGCCCAATAAGCAGTGAATAACTTGGGACATCATAAAAATAAATATGGAGATGACCCAACTCATTCGTCATAAAACGGGTGTCAACAGATGCTCCTCCTTAACGTCCTCTTTATAGGGGAGCAAGCGGAGGTGAAGCGAAAGTGAAATGGAACATAGAGATGAAGCAGAAATGTAGCGAAGTGGACTGAAAAGCAGGCATTAAGGTAAACGACACCTGTCCTCAACCAACGAGCGATAGGAATCTTCCGGAAAGCTTCGAACCAATCACAAGGAGCGGCCAAACCAAATTACCCATGCCTGGAGAAACTAACAACTAAGGAAAATAAAACACAACCAACCTCCTCACTAGGATGCATAGCTGATAGGCGATCGGAGCAAGCGGAAAAGTAAAAAGACGAGTAACTAAACTCCAGACAGGAATCCTCAGTTAACCAAATCGAGCAAAATAGACCAAAGGAAACCTTGCAACTCAGAGTGGAATGACCCTCTTTGCTTAAGACCATCGATACATAGCTATCCACCATTATTGAGACATTTTAGATGAATGAGGGTACATGAATGCTCAAAGATGCACATGATGCATGCTGGGCTAAAGGAAAAGAAATCATCAAAATGAATGCAAAGAAAAGATAAAATAGGTAGGTACTCGAGAATAGTATTGCTAGACTGGATGAATCAGGGTCAAGACACTATCTGCAGTCACGGCGTGTAAGATAGAACCATCGTCCCCCAACTTCTCCAACCTAACGGCCTAACCAATGATTAAACATGTGCACTTAGATCATCATCATTGTAGCCAGAGGGGTCATTTGACCCCCATAGTAGCCCTCGTGCTCCAAAATGAAAAAAGGAAGAAAAATAAGTAGAGGGGTCAAAAATCATTTTTGCCACCCCACCTTGACAGAAAAAGGGGTTTTTACACCCCACCTTGACAGAACCAGAGCCTTTCTTCACATTTCTGTCAACCTGGGTCCTCCCGCCTTCTATAAATAGACCCCCAAGGGTCCAAGTGGAGAACGACGAACTGACAACTACGGACCAAAGAACACATACGGCAATCCAGCGCAAGGAGTTGTTTGTTTGTCTTGGCCTATAAGGGGTAAGTCCCCGGACCTTATGGATATGTCCCTAAGAGGTGTTTTTGTAATTACGCCCCTCAATGGGCCATGTTTGTAACTACGCCCCTCGGCAGGCCATGTTTGTAAATCTTTAAGCCTCGGGACAACTAAGTTATATGGTTCCGTTCCTATAATAATGAAATTACAAAAATGTCCTCCCCGGGACCGTAAGAGACAAAAGTCCTGTTATTTGTAGTTCTACCCTGCAATCTTTTGTAATTGGGACTACGTCCTCACTCCTCGCGTCGGCGTGGATCTTTGTATAGTCGACAACTCGCCGACAACCCTTGCACCTATTTGGGCTATAAATATATCCAGTGTACTCTACATATCGTCTCTGTACACCAATCGGGGAAATTATAAGAAAACCCCTGGCTTTCAAAAAATTGCATTTACACCCCTTCCTTGGTCAAAGTGGCAGATGTGTCTTCTATGAAGCCCCTTGTCATTCCTTCGGCCCAAGACATTTGTCAGCTCAGTCCGACACTAGGGTGTTGCCTTAAACTTAGGTCCGCATAGAGTCTGGTAAAATTACCAAAATACCCCCGCGACCTGAAAAATGACCTAGCAGCCTCTAAAACCCTTCATAAATGGCTTCAGCGCCTTGGAAAGTCAGGAACCCGGTCCTACTTCCGTTCCAGCCCAAAAATTTCAGAAATACTCCCAGCCTGGTAAACTTACCAAAATGCGCACATTTCTTGGCCATTTTTCAAGCTCATTGAGCCTTGGAAGCCTTTATCTCTCATTCCCTAACTTTCGGGCCCGTTTCGGGCAAGTTTGGAGCTCAAACGGACATCCGGGATGAAGCCACGCGAAAATAGGAATTCCCCTCTGGTAGCGGTCACTGGATGGTAGCGGTCACCCTATGACCACTACCACCCTATTTTTAATTAAAAAAAAGAAAAAATCTAGATAGCGGTCTATGGTAGACCGCTACCAGGAGGTAGCGGTCTGCCCATGATCGCTACCTCCCATTCTTGTCCTATTCGAGCCCATTTCACCCTCTGATGCCTTGTGGTCATCCCCAGACCGTTTGGTGCTCCCTTGTGGCCTTCCCAAGACTGCTACCCCCTAAACTTAGCCATTTTCATCCCGTTTGGCCCTCATAAGCCTTGCTGTCCTTCCTAAACCATTTGTGGTACCCTTGCGGTCCTTCCTAGATCGTTTGGCTCCGTATACGGCCCTGCGATAGACCGTTTGTCATACAGAGAGTCCTAAACTTTCTAAACTCTAATTTCTTCACCCGTGGGCTCTTTGGAGGCCTTGTATGATCTATTTTCTCAGAGAAGAGGCTTCCAGATCGACTCTAATTGATCTAGGACTCTTATTCCCACTATTATCCATGAGTTTTATCAATCTAAATCCCTATTTTGTGTCATTATCTAGGATTTAACTCTAGAAGATTCCTACACTTCTATTTAAACCTACCCAGTTCATAGTTTGTGAAGTAGGGCTCTTCTTCGGTTCGGGGTGAAGCGATGTTGCACCGACTACTCAGTTCTTCGACCCTGGCTTGAAGAGGAAAGTATTAACTTTATTTTCCATGCTCAAAGGCTTGATTTCATCCTTTCTTCTCTTAGTTCTAGTCCTCCCAATTTAGTAAATCATTACAGTTCTACACTTTTCTGCACTATTTACACTTTTCTCCATTTTGCATGCACATTTCCCTCAGTTATACTGCATATTTTTTCTCTCTATTTATTCCTCGTAGTGTTATTAAAGCTGTTTTATTTTATTTAAATGTTCTCTCAAACCAGTCATAATAATTTTTAAAAATTATCATATTTTCTGCCAAACGTGATAATTTGGTGTTCTCTAATTCAAAAATTAACATAAAACCTTTGTTGCTATAATTTTTTATCATGAAACTATCAAAATTGTAACATAACCAAGCACCCCATTAGATTTGATATGCACGTGAATCTATTAAATTTGTGTTGTGTAACACTTAGTATTTATTATCGAGATCGAGCAAGTGAGCTTGAGTCGGCAGCGAATTGAGGTAAGGTGGAGCGTTGGGCGCTAGTCCTTCGTCTAGCGCTGGATAGGAGCGATCACGAAGAAGAAGAAAGTACGGGGAGCCAATCGGTGTCGTCGAGCACCAAAGGCGATGAACCTCATCCAGAGAAAAGAGTTTAACTTGAGGTGGGGTGTCCCGAGAAAACTCTTCAATACTTGCGCCAGTGAATGGTAGAGAAAGAAGTAGATGAGTTAAAAGAGGAGTTGTTGCACACCTAGTGAAGTTAGTGTTTTGTCTCTTTTATAGGCCCCAGTGTGTAGACACATGTAATGTCGGGGGTTTGACCCTAGTCATGATTAACGGTGAAATGAGAGTCGTGTCCTAGTCGGGCTCGAGCACAATTATGAGAATTCAGAGGGTCAGTAGTGGTCATAGAGATGAGTGGAATCTAGAGCATGATACTGGGAACCTATCGTTCGTTAGTGACGATTTATGTGCTCTATAAGATATCGTACCTCACTACTGTGCAGGACTATACGTGCAGTAATAGAGTGGAAGTTACCTTAGATTCATCACAATGGGGATCCTACTCCCGTTCCTAAGGCCGCATTTGAGAAGGCCTGTTACTTATGGCTTCCCCAAATAATCTCGTCACCGTACAAATGTGCAGAATTTGTCTGATTTCTCATCATTTAAAATCCTCAATGGCAACTCTGAGGTTGCTTTGAGAGAATATGAGAACGGCACATTCATGTGTTCTTTTCATTAAGTATTCTGCTTTACGTCTTTAGGATTGTTTATGTTGTTCTGAGGTGTTGTTTTTGTATGTGAAATAATCTAGTGTTTGATTTGTTATATAATTTAGCTGTTTTTTTATATAATTTTCTGTTAATTGTTGCTTTTTCATGTTGTAAAATACAAGCATTCAGCAGTTTCAGCAGCTCCACTGGCGTCGGTTTCAGGCTTTTGAACCGTAGCTGTCTAGGGTTACTTGGACTCTGGCTTTCAGGGGGAATCTCAAGGTCGAGGGGATGGAGCAGCTAGAAGACCTCCTACACTTCCTTCTGGACTATGCTCCACAGCGAGATAGATAGGTCGAGTGGACGTGGAGGTGGGAGAGAGACGGTACCTTCTCTGTTAGATCAGCCTATACTTTAAATTCTGATGGAGGGGTGTGTCATAGCCTTGCCCCCTGAATTTGGTCTTCCATGTGCCCGCTGAAGGTGAAGCTCTTTACATGGAGGATCTCCCATGGGAGGCTGCCTACCCATGATAGGCTAGCTTCTTTTATTCTGGATGTATCTTCTACTTTCTGCCTATGTGGAGAGGACGAAACTTTGGACCACCTGTTGTACGATGCACCTACTCACAGGGGGTTTGGGAGGAGCTTACTAGGAGGACACAGTGTGCCCTTGGATGACAATTGAAGGTGCTCTACCTTATTCAAAAATGGGGCAGATGCTGGAGCCTAAAAGGGGACAAAAGCATCCGGTGGATGATTCTTCACAGTATATAGTGGGCTTTATAGCGGGAAAGAAACAATAGAATTTTCAGAGGAGAAGCTAGAGTAGAGGAGAGTTTGGTTGTTTTCATTTTTGAAAGGATGAGGGAGTGGGCGGAGCTCCTTTGTAATGTGAACTCTCACAACTCCTCCATGTTTGTTTTGTTGGGGGGGTTAGTGTGGGTCACACTATCTTGGTGTGGGCCTTCTGTTGTGCAGGGATTTTTTGGGAATTATTTTGTCGTTACTTGCACATCCCTCTTTTACTTTAATCAATGATAACTTTAGTTATGGTGAATCATTTTTTTGAAAGATAATAGATTGTATCACAAAAAATTATTAATTAATAAATAAAGATAGTCCAATCAGAGAGGGGCGCAGAGTAGAGGTCCATCACCAACCATATATTAACTACATGACATCAAACAACCAGCCAAAAATAAGTGTCAACTATGAAAAGTTTAGAAGATTTGGGGTGGGTTGAATGGTAGAAAATTCCTATCAAAAAAAGTAAGAGGTCTCAGATTCAATTCACTCCGATCGAAAGGGTTTTATCTAGTCACGTGTTTAATCCTGTTCAATTCTCAAGATTTATTTGTGTTCGCCAGTTCCGCGTTATCTTAAAAAAATATTGAAAAGCTTAAGTGAACCATTAGAGATCATAGATGCTGTAGAGATAATGATTTTTCTCTCCATCACATAATCTGATTCCATTCTTAAAAATAAGAGCGAAGATTGTCCTCCTTTCATCCAATGGCAGTACACTTCTGACATGGCCTCATTGTAACCTAACCTTTTTAATTTCCCCCTGTTTTTCTTGTTCTTTTTTTTTTTACCTTGCATGACCACAACTGAGTTGACCCTTTTAACTGAACGTGATAAATACCCCTACTAAGTTCCTGTTCATAAATTAAAGGTGAAAAATACTCCACTGAGTTCTTGTCCATTTAAAGGTGAAAAGTGGCGACGTCGAATCTTCTCTGGAGGTGGAATTGCATGGGGTTCACTTCAAGGGGCATATCTTCAAATTTCCCCACGTGATATAGGTGCTTCTATGCAAATGACAGAGACGTAAATCTTGTTCCTGAAAAAAGTGGAAAAGATACTTTGCGGATATATATACCACTATTATATGTTTAAAATTATATTTACTATTACCAGAAATATATTTATATTTGTAGCCTCATTAGGCAACAAGTACATGCCAAAATGTGTGGTTGTCACTGCGTTGTTAAATAATCATATAGTTATCTTTCAGGTCAATATTTATTGAAACTATAGAAGTACCGATTGCTTCTGTAGCTCCCGAGTTGAGTTTTAATTTCCGTGTGGGTTTTCTCCCGTTTAAGCTACGGAACCCTACAGTGAGTTTATTTCTCAATTCTTCGACTCACGGACGATACAACAGTGACGTACTCTTCGCGAGGACCGTTTCGACTATTTTTACGTATTTTTCTGAATTAATATATTTTCGATATGTTTTACAGATTTTTAAAAAATTAGAAAATATTCTAATTTTCTTTTATTTATTCCCAAAACCACCCCCCTCTCACTCGCGCGCTCACTCTCTCTCTCCCTCGTTCCCTCTCGTTCTCTCACCCAGAGGCGCCCGACTACAGACGGAGCGATCCACGGGCAAGGTGACGATGGGTGGGACCTGTTGAGACGCGTGATGGAGCGAGGAACGATGTGGATTTGGCGCGATCCCGAACGGCGGATTCGAAGCCGGCGGTTCAGTTCGTGGTGGCATTCTCGGCGCGGATTAGTCGCCTCTGGCGCTCGGTTTCTTCGGTGGAGGTAGGGAGATGGATCCTCTCTATGTTCTGCACGTTTTACCTGTAGTTTGGCGTAGTTTGGTGGCCGATCGGGGGAGATCAAACCAGTTTAGCGTAAATCGTAGTTTTTGGGGTTCGTAGGGTTGGCCGAAAAATGACAACCTCTTGTGGCGTAGTTAGTGTCAAACTGACCGCTGGGATGTCAGGATCCCAACCCCACCAGTTTTGTGTCCATTGGTCGTCATTTGGGGCCGGTAGGAGTCCGGGAACTCCGGTGACTCGATTTGGGTCGATTCGTCGAAATCGCCCGGATCTCGCGATTTAATGCTTTTCGTTGAGTGCATGTGGTGTTTTTGGAATCCTTGTAGGATTTCCTATCGTTTGGATGTATTTTCCCTGCGCTACGGCGTGCATGGGGCGTGAAACGGGCCGATTCGGTCGTTTCGCCGTTTTGATCATCAGATTGGCATAACGGTCCTACCAGAGGCCTCTCGCACGAGCTGCGCACCCCGCTGACCAGCATTCGCGCGAAAGATGTCCGAAATGAAATTCCAGACATGACAGAGCCAGACGCTCTGAGAAAATAGATCCGAGACCCGAAAGTAAGGATCCAAAATGTCCAAAATATTACATAATGCCCCCTAGCCCCTTTGGCTACCCTACCTCTAGCCAAGAGAATAAATAACTATATAAGCTCAAGAAGACCCTCCAGAAAGATAAGGTGATCCTGAGTACTCAACACCACACTGACTGGTGGAGAGCGATATCGTACCCCTCACTTTTCCTCCTATTGCGTTCCTTCCACCTATGTTCTATCAGCTTGCTGACTTAAGTATCAGAGAGTTTTTCCCGGGGTGCCAACCCTACGCTCTTCTGATCCATTTTCTATATTTTAGATCCTCTAATCATGGTGACAACTAAGGTTGATCTAGGATCGTGTGGCTCAGGATCCAGTGCGAGATCACCCCTCTTCCGGCTGCCAAAGGTGAAGCAACTGGGTAGTTAGAGTGTTATTTTCCTCTTCACAAACATGTTTGGATGGGTGGGTTAGAAAGAAGGTCGGCATGAGATTTCATGGCAAAGGTCAGCTACATTCACATCTGTTGAATGGACAAGAAGAAGGTGGCTTTTAGGGAGGACTTCATGTGGCTGGAGTTTACATAAGAGTCACGATAGTATTTGATGCATACTACAACGACATTGTGCAAGCCAACAAGTTGGCTGGGAGAAAGAAGGGAGAAGAGAAGAGAGAGAGAGAGAGAGGAGAGGGCTCACCTGTGCATGCTACGGTGGTGTCACAAAAATAAAGCACTATTCGGTGCCCTCACATAGGAGGAACGGTAGCTACAACTGTGTGGGCCTCACATGTTCACGGCTAGAGATGTCTACACAGTTAAGAGAGACAACAACCTATGTTTGCATGTTGTGTAATCAATAGCAAGAGTAGGTGGACCTACGATAGTGTTTGTAATACCCTGGATCTTTGGCGGATCTTTATTGGGTCCTGCTAGATCTTTATTAGATTTTTGGATCCTTTTAGAAGCCCCCCCCCCCCCCCCCGCCCCGCCCCCCGGCGCCCCCCCCCGCCCCCCCCCCCCCCCCCCCCCCCCCCCCCGCCCCCCCCCCCCCCCCCCCCCCGAGGGCCCCCTGGTAGGTGCCGTGGAGAGCCATGAGCCGCTGGACGGATGACTCGTCATCATAAGACCACCCAGCGTTGGGGCCCGGTGATGGACAATGTTCACTTGAGCCGGTGCTAGTGGTGGAGGATTTGGAGCGGGCGGATGGTTCGACATTGAATTCTGATGAATCCCCAGGTCCTGCGTAGGCTACTGCTGCTGAGGCGGTTGTTATGGCTGCTGCGGCTGTAGTGCTTGTTGTCTCGGCGCATGCCTTCTCTTCTCCTTGATCTCAGTGATGACCTTATACATCTCGGCCCAATCAATACGCTGCCCTTCATGTAAATCAAAAATAAAATCTCTGAACTGAAAACAAATTTCTATCGTGTGCCCAGGCTGCCGGTGGAATATGCAATACCTGGACTGGTCAATAGCTGGGGTTTCAATTAGGCCATTCCGAAGGAAGCTGTAGTGTGCCAATAGACATAAGGGCTGAGAAAATGTTCGGGAGGGTTTCAGGCAAAGGGGGATACTGAGCCCTCTTCGGACCCGGGCGTTTAGGTGCGTAGCCATTGGGTGGTGAAACGTTATGGTATTGTGAGGGTGTTGGCACCCGAAATATGATCAAATGGCGACCACGCCTAAACAACGAAAGAATGCGGCCCGCCAAAGTGCAAAAGCTGATGAAAATCAACACACAACGGTCCTCTCGGACTGCTGAAGCCTCAAGTCACCTGACAAGAGCGTCGGGGACTCCACCTCAGGATGGTCAAAAGAAATCTACAATAAACCGGCAATGCCGTTCGGGCTGCCCAACAAACCAGTATCGACTCGGTCGTGTCGAACAAACCCCATTCGTCATCCGATCAGGACGAGAATGTACCTAGTGGTCCGCTACCTGATAAGAAACCCTCCTGAGGTGAAGGAATGTCTCTGGCCCCTTGAGAAAAAAACAAAAAAACATTGGACATGCACTTGACTGTGAATAAATTGGATTAAGTGCTAGAAGTAGGTATTAGACATGGTAAACTAATATTCGCTACATATTAAACATGAAGTAAGTTCAAGCAGTAAAATAAACATTACAAACACAGTAAATGTTAAAGAAATTAAACGATCCCTACCCAAATAATGATGCACTAATATGGATAATAGCTAGAAGAACCCTCTCCCTCATTGTCTGGCTTCTGCTATTGATACCCAAAAAAAGGCTACATATATTTTGTACATTCACTGTAACCAAATAATGATGTAGCCAAGTCGTGCATCTCTCTTTGGATCTCTCTTGGAGTATAAGATTGTTGGCTTGATTGGAATCCAAAATCAATATAAGAAGCAAAATGTTGAGGTTTAGAAGAGGATGCTAACCCAAAATTGCTACTAGCTGGATGAAATTGGAATCCTGGTTGATGACCCCACTCATACATCCCTACTTCGTGTTGGCCACCTCTATAACCTGTTGGATGTCCAAATTGGCTCTATGAATCATATCCTCTTTCACTATGACTGTATCCTCTGTCCGTGTCAACGTGGAACGAGGAAGTAGGTGCATACATGCCACTGCCAGTAGTAGCACCTACAGCTACACTGGGATCATCACTCGGTGCATCATCATCATCATCATCAGAACCATAAGAAACCAATCGCCTTCTAACCTTTGGCTCTGTTATTTTTTTCTTTTGGTGTGATGATCTCGTTATCTTTGAAAGGAGTCATTTTCCCAGTGGCATGTCTCACATAAACTTGCTTCATCTGCTCAACTGTTGGATCCTCTCGATCAACAGCACTAATCCTCTCAACCATCTCATGCACTGATGTACTTCTTAAAGATGAAGGTGGCTTGACCATTCTAGGAGTGACTAACTTGCTATCTGATTCTGAGTATCCACATGCTTCAATTGATGCTAAATTTACATAATTAGACAAAACCCCCTAATGTAAACCATTAATTAGGCGCATTAAAAAAAAATAAAGAGTGTTGCTTGGGCAACACCTCAGGGTGTAATTAGTCAGGGTGTTGCACAAAGCATTACTTTATCATCTAACATAAACAGGATAGATGGAAGATTAGATGACATATTGTCCAAGTGAAAGCGGAAAAATGATACTCCATCTAAGAGGGTAAACCAACAATAGATGATAATTCGTCTAAGTCTCTAGTTAATTAGATAGAACATTAGATGATGCATCATCTAAGACATAAATGATAGATGATGTGAGAGTTGATAGACAGAAGTATATTTAAGAGGAAAACAACAAAAGCTGCAATAGAAGGCTAGAAAAGTTAAAGCGTTAGACAATACTTTGTCTGAAGACTCCATAATAGGTGTGTTGTGTGTGTGATTTTGATGATTACAAAATGTTGTTACTGTGATTTCATCGTGTGGATATATTTGTAACTTTGTGTGGCTCTCTATATATGTGTTTCCATATGGACTGTTAATGTCAATGGTGTTTTTAATCATCTCCATTACTTTTGCTAAGAAACATGGAATTGATACATGGTTGTGAAGATTGAGAAGTGTTGCTATCTTAAAAAGGAGATTGATGTCTCATGAAGTTGAAGTCCTTGATTTGGATGCACATGAGTTGGATCATGGTCAATGTTGATAGCTACCTTGTGATGAGCTAATGATAATTTAATTGTGTGAGTAATCAATCATATGTGCTAAACCTTCATTGAGATGATAACCAATTTGTGTTTGTGTGTGTGTTCAATAGAGTATCTCTTTGGTAACTCATAATTTATGTTTTTGATATCCTTGTAGATCTCATGCTCTATCTTGTTTTTCACAGGTGAGAAATGGTTGGATGACACCTCAATATCATATGAATGTATGGTAATATCATTTAATTTTTTGGACAAGAAAATATTAAGGTTTGAGTTAGTTTTTGACCTATTCTAGCATGGGTCGACCCCTGGAGGCAGAAAGGCCTTTTTAGGGAAAACTATGCACTTAGTGCACTGGGGTCTCCGTCGACGCACGCTCCTGCCTTGTCAGTCTGCTAAGGAGGCCTTGGCAGAGGTTTGTCAAGACCTGGAGCTGGTGACGCATCTCTGCCAGCTCATCGGTGGTGACATCTCGATGCGGCTGTGTAGACGAGGATGCCTCCTGTGATCCCCAGTGGGAACTGGGGCCCTGGTGGGACCCTCGGCTGCGGTTGCTGGTGTTATAGTAGCTCACACGGGGTGCCATGACTTTTCGATCAGATTCCCACATATGGCACCAAAAAGTGTAGCGACGAGAAAATACTCTCTTGAACCCCGTACCACACTTTTAATATTTGTTTGTTAGGGAAGATCATCCGGCCACCTGTGAAAGTTTGTAAACACCAGAGAAACGACGCCAAAAGGAGCCCTGGGTATTACCCTTGGGGACAACGCTCTGATGCTTAAGTCAGGACCTTGTCGCATGGGGATAAATGGAGGATGGAGAAGAGAGAGAAAGATGGGAGTTGAGCGATCGAATGCGGAGTGGGGATTTGAGTTCTGGGAGAGTGCTCGCCACACTCAATGGGTGCTCAGAGGATGCTTGCTAGGCTGGAGGTGTGCTCGGAAGTGACTCGGGCTCTCCCTTGTAGAGGGATCTCTCTACTTGAAGATGCCTATAGCTATCGTCTCAGTATACATGTGTGGCTATCTCATTGTGTCTGTCTCAGTCTCTCTATCTGTCAGTCCCGTTGTCCCTTGTTGGAGGTCTATTTATAGGGGTTGTCTTGGCGGTGGAGGCCGATCCCTTAACAGGGAAGGGCGTGAGTTGTGGGGTAATATTTTCCTGCGATAATGGGGGGTTTCCCGTTGTGCGTCCATTTTTTTAGGGTCAGGTAGTCTTCAGGCGAGTTTTACGGCTCCCGTGGGGTGTACTCACCTTTACTGGAGTGGAGGGCGGTGATGTTAGGAGTAACGTTTAGTCATGAGAGGATCATCCGGAGTCTGATAGATCCAGGTCAATGCCCCTTGCGTGCTGGCGAATCCGATGGCTGGTCGTAGAGGTAGTTCTGCCGCTGGGGCCAATCGACGTTGAGGTTTGACATCCCAGACGTGGCGAAGTCGCCATAACTGGAAGTCTCACCCGTATGTTCGACCACAGCGAACATGATCTGGGTGTCTACCCACGTTCCCTTTTTCCGCTCTCCACCCGCGATCTGCGCTCCGAGAGTCGGGGAGAACAGAACCTCGATAACGTCGGGATCCACCAGAGTGGTGAAAATAGCCGGGACGGCAGAGTTGGGATTGGTAACGAGCGTCGGCTGCGCGTCCATCGCCAGATTGTAATCCTGCTTCACACCGCCGAAGGTGTAGGACGCAGCGCCACTGAGATGGATACCGTAGCCTTCGAGCATCGGGCGATCCGCCGCCCAAGCGGCTGCGGCTTCGTTGTAATTGCCGTACATTTGGAAATTCTCCTTTAAAGCCGCATTCCGCTATTTATGGCGGGGCTCGTTATTGGGGTTAGCCGATGGCGGGGATATTGGCGATCTTGATCAATTCTCCGGGAAGACCCGGAGACCGAGCGACCCAACTGGTTTCGACCGACGTTGCGAGCGTAATGGCCGTGGACGAAACAACGGTGTTGTTGTCCACCACATAGGTGCCTGCGCCACCCGTGCCGCTGATGAGAGCGGTAAGGACCGTGCCGTTGACCACGTTGGTGCCAGAGATCGTGCCGCCGACGCCCCATGTACCCGCCACGGTGCCGCCAACGGTCAGAATGCCGTAGGTGCCGGAGATGGTCGTACCAGCAGCCACAGTCTGCTCAGGGATGCTGACTGAGTAGGTTCCGACGCCACCCGTGGTCCCGGACAACTGGCCGGTGATTTTCGTACCAGAGGCCACGCTAGTGCCAGAGAGGGTCGTTCCCGGATAGAGCGTCCCGGAATTGACCGTGGTCACAGTCAGTACGTTATTGGCGATGGAACCAACAACCGATGACGTACCCGCAGCCACGCTCGATGACGAGCCGCTGGCCGTAGCCGCCGATCCCGTAGCCGCGAAACTTGCCCCCCCCCCCCGCCCCCCCCCCGCCCCCCGGCCCCCCCCCCCCCCCCCCCCCCCCCCCCCCCGCCGAGGCCGTACGGGCTGATCAACTCATTTTAAACAATGAATGGACCGAACTCTTCCTTTATTGCCAAAATATTCAATAAACATACTGCTAGACAGATTCTGGCTCCAATATCCCTCTAATTATCAGCTAATTAATGGTTTCAGGGCTGGAAGATTTCCCAATGTGGAAATGGACAACCAATATGGGAGGGCTCACCAATGTTAAGTACAGCCAGCCTGTGCTGGTCACTTTATCAAGCAGAAAACTCTGCATCCATCGTCATCGCAGGGCAAATGCTATTAATTATTTGGAGAAAGGTATCTACACATGGCATCCCTCCTTATAATTAGTCGGAAAGATTCCACCTAATCAAAGTTCACATGTTTTTCACGGAGGGCTTTCAGAAATGCATGTTTTGCCCACGAATGCAAGTTAATATTACTGGCCAACTCAGAAAAGTTGCTCTGTAACAAGGAGGCTCCTGTTTTGGCTAGCTAGTACGTACGTACGTAGGAAAAGCTATATATGGAGGCATGCATGTAAATTGCCAGATGCTGTCTTGAGAGCCTCTCCGATGTATATATGTCATCAACGTTGAGTTCTGATTTGAGTGGTGATGCATGCAGGTCCGTCACTTCTGACCCAAGAAAAGGAGAAAGTCATAAGATGAAGTGGAGTGCAAATGATGCATCAGGGAATCAAGTAGAGTAGATGACTTCCATCTATCAAACAAAAGGAGTATTTTATCATGTGGGTGTAGGTGTCTGACATGCATGTTGGGGAAATAATGGATGTGTAGCCAATCAGCCGTAACGGGATCGAGTTGGAAATGGCACCTTGAATTGGATTTAATCAACGATGTTCTTCTACAAGCTCAGATCACAATGTTGGATTGGTGTACATAGCCAAAAGATAAATATACAAGTCATATTTCTCTGAGAAGTTGGAGCAGCTTGGATCGACATATATATATTTGGTCCTTCTCTTCTATCCCCATTCCGTGTTAGCATTCTTGTATATTTTCTATACTGATTTCTTTGTTCAGATCTAGCTTAATTGATCATTCTCATATTAGATCCTTGGTATATCGAAAGCTAGGTTCAGATTGATAAGACTAGTCTTGTCAGGATGATAACACCTTGCGTGAGTAGAATCTTCAGAGTCATAACTCTGCAAAGTACCAAAGAGCTATCGTGGTGATTGGTTTTGATTGATCTAATCTATTTTGCTATAGATATGAAGTTCTTAGTTGCTATTTCATCACATTTTTTTTAAATCAGCTAAGTTTTCTAGCTAAAAACTTGTAATCACACAATTCACCTCCCCTCTTGGGTGTCATTGATTGTGGGACTTTAATTGGTATCAGAGCTAAGGCTCTATCTTTCAAATCTAACGATCTAGAGTTCGATCCAGATCAATGACTAACAATGGGATGATGCTTGAGGGACACTCCATTAATCATCCTCCATTCTTTGATGGATCGAATTATTCCTACTAGAAAAATAGAATGCATATCTTTCTAAGGGCTCTAGAGTACGAGGTCTGGAGGGTTGTGGACAAGGGTCTTTATGAACTATCTGATGATGAGGATAAATGGACACCTGAAGAAATTAAGAAATCCATAGTTAATTTTAATGCAACGAATATCATGTAATGTGCCATTCATCCTAATGAATTCTCTCATGTTTTCATGTGCAGTTCGACAAAGGAAATGTAGGACAAGCTGCAACTTATTTATGAAGGAACCTCCGAGGTCAAGGAAACCAAAACCAATATGTTGGTCAGAGATTGAGTTGTTTAAAATGAAATCTCAAAAGACGATCTTAAAAATGTTCGCAAGATTAACTGAGATCACAAATGGTCTCAAAAGCCTTGGGAAGGAGTACACCAACTCAGAGCTTGTGAGGAAGGTTCTGAGATTACTTTCACTTGCATGGCACACTAAAGTCACTGTCATTGAAGATTCAAAGAATCTATCCACACTTTCTAGACATCACTGCCCCATGCAATGTAAAGCCCATTCCACTGCCCAAATACAAAGTATGCCAGTTGGTCAGAAAACTTACACACCCTATGCAAGGACTGACGTACAAAAAATAGGGGCAATTATTTCTATAATTTTATCAAGTTCAGGATTATATTTAATTATTTAAAAGGGTGAGAATTTATTAAAATCTTCCCTGTAGTCAGTTTAATTGCCAAGGAATATTGAGCCAAAAAGTAAGTTTAATGTGTTAAAGAACAGACCAAACAATGAACTGTTACTGGGCTTTGACAGACCCTTATTGGGCTGGCTTAAATGGGCCCCTGGTGGGCATTGTTAGTGGTAAGGTGGGGGGGCCATCAAGAAGCCAAACCACCTCTCTCTTCTCCCTCTCCCCAACACCACTCCCTCTGTAAGAGGGAGGCAGTTCTGCCCCCTCTCACTGTAACAGCAGGATGGGTGAGAGAGGGAGTGAGAGAAGGGAGAGAGACAGATTAAAAAGTGAGGGCTTCCCTGCAAGTTTCGTCTAAAGCTTAATATTAGACTGCGATTATTGGGCTAAGAATTGAAGTTCTTCGCTCAATAAAGCAGCCCAAGAAGAGGACTGCTAATGTGTTTTAGTAATCATTAGTGAACTGTTCAGAAGAGGCCCTCAATGGACCTGATAAGTGGGCCAGCTAGGTGGCCACTAAGACCCTAACTGTCTCCCACCTCCCCTTAGCCCTCCCAGACCAGTAGAGAGAGAGCAGCAGCAACAGCAGCTACAGAAGGATGTAAAGAGCAGAGTGTAGGCAGCCAACAGCAGGGAAAGAGGAAGAAGAAGAACAGAGAGGGATAGCAAGGGTGTACCAACTGCTCTAGGAAGGGGAAAGAGGAACCAAGCAAGAAGGGGAGCTTACCTCTTGTGCGTCAGCATCAAGGGGAAGTCCAAGAAATTCCTGGGATTCTTGGTCACCTATAGGGCGACAGAGGCCAACCCTGACAAAATAAAGGCCATCCTGGACATGCACCACCCCAACAAGATTCGGGACGTGCAATACCTCACTAGGAGCATATAGGCAATCAGCCAGTTCATGTCCGGGCCACAGACAAGTGTCCGCCCTTCTTTAAGCTCCTACAGGCTCCAAAGAATCTGAAGCCTGGGAGAGGGAACATCACCTAGAGGTGCAACCGAGCTTTTAACAGTTGAAAGATTAGCTTATGAGCTCCCTGATCCTCTTCAAACCTAAGGCCGGTGAAACCCTCTACCTCTACCTCTCAATTACCCCAAGCACATTAAGCTTAGTACTCGTGAGGGAGGATAGATGGGTCCAAAGGCCGGCCTACTACATCAGCCAAGTGTTGCAAGGACCTAATGTCCGATACTCTACTTTGGAGAAGCTTGACCTGGTGTTGATTACTGTAGACAAGAAGTTGTGTCCCCTACTTCCAAGTGCACCCAATCGTCGTACTCAACAATCAACCACTGAAGCATATACTGCTCAACCCAGAAGCGGCAGGAAGGCTCATCCAATGGGCGATAGTCCTAGGAGAGTTTGACATTTCATTCCATCCAAGGATCATCATCAAAGTGCAAGTCCATGACCACTCCGCTGCAGAGTGTACTATACGCTTGCTCGATGAAAGGGCAACCTCCGAGGGGCCAATATCGGAGTCCCAAGATGATGGGTCATCCTACATCATTGGATGTGAGGCTGGCCTAGTCCTCACCACCCCAGAAGGAATCGAGTTCTAGTATGCATTGCGGTTAAAGTTCCCAACTTCTAACAACGTTTTCAAGTATAGGCTCTCATCTCGATGGTCCATATGGCTCGAAGAATGGGAGTCACGTAGATGCATGCCTTCTTTGACTCTAAATTAGTTGCCAACTAAGTCAAAGGGGGCAGCGAGGCATGCGAGCCAACTATGGTCAAGTATCTCACTCAAGTGAAGGAACTGACGTCGGGTCTAGAAACCTTCGAGGTAATACAGATCTTAAGGGAAGTGAAGTCCCAAGATGAGGATTTGTCCTGCCAGGCATCTACGGTGGAGCTCATCCCTTCTTGGTCAATTGTGACCAAGGAGCTCCACAAACCGAGCATAGAAGAATCAACACGGTCGACCTGGGAACCTCCAGGATGATTCCTATAGTGGAGTATCTCGTGCAGTCACAGGTCCTCGAGGCCAGACTGGTCACTTGTAGACTCCACCTTCAACAAGGCATTTCACGTTGTTTAGTGATACCCTCTATTGGAGGTTGCACTACCAGCCACTCCTAAGGCACTTGAGCACTGGGGAGGTAGACATGGCACTAGGAGAAGTCCACAAAGAAGCTTGTGACGGCCACCAAGGCAGACGCACCCTAGCTAGAAGCATCCAGACACACAGATACTGGCGGTCGCTCATCCAACAAAATTGCATGGAGACGTCAAGCAATGTGATTGTCAGAGGTTCGGGTGTCTTCACAACCAACCAACCAAGACCCTCAACAATTCAGTCGAGCCATGTGCATTCCCCAATGGGGAATCAATATACTGAGACCCATTCCAAAAACCCAAGTCAGAGACAACTCCTTATCGTTGTGGTGGATTACTTCTCCAAATGGGTCAAAGCTGAAACAGTCGCTTAGATTCAAGAATATCATGTGCAGATTCGGAGTCCCTCGAGCCACAGTCTCAAATAACAACCGACAATTCAATTATGCCTATTGCCGAGACAACTGTGCTCAATTTGGAATATGCATCCGCTTCACATTAGTGGCTCATCCCTAGGTCAACAAGATGTTGAAGAATGTAAACAAGACTTTGATCCAAGGCATCAAGGCCCGACTAGAAGGCATTGATAGCTCATGCGTCGAGGAGCTAGCGAACATGCCCTCGGCCTACCGGATCACCACCCAAGACTCGACCAAGGAGACTTCCTTCCACCTGGTCTATAGCATCAAGGCAATCATCTAGATCAAGGTCGGGAATCCTTCCTTCGAGTGCAGGCCTATGATGAAGAGACCAACAACCAATGGCTTAAGGAGAATCTTGGCCTCACTAGGAAGCCGAATGCTAGCCCAGCTCAAACTCATCGAATACCAACAAAGGATGGCTCGATACTACAACAATGGGATCAAAGAACATCAATTCTTCCTGGCCCTTGGGAGACCAAGTCCTCAGCCAGGAAGCTTGCCCGAACCAAAATCTAAATATCCTCCTCCCTTGGAAGAACATGATGATGGGGCCTTGTTGGAAAAATTTACATTTGATCTTCCCACCTCATTATTGGACAATTTGATTGATAATCTTCAATTGAGTGATGAGTATGATGAAGGGGTTTTATTAGATAATTTCATATTTGATCTTACCCCTGAGCCCTATGCCATAATGCCTGACTCATTGGATGAATTAAATCTTGGGCTCGTGCTTCCTTCTCATTTGATTCCCCTGTCAATTGTGCCTCTTCAATATAACATTCTAGGACCTGAGGGGGATGTGCCAACAATATTCACCTTTGATTTGACTTCTCCTCAGGCAGACCAATTGCTTAATGCTCATGAGGTTGTTACTACAGGGAATGTGGCTAATAATGACAATCTTATTCATAAGCCACTAGTACCTGACCAAGTTACCGTGGAGGAAGTCGTCAATAAAGGGGTAGTCAGGAGGGACGATACAGGACAAGGGGATCAATGGGTTGATGTTGTGCAAAGGTTTCACCTCGATCTTGAAAGATTATTAGCCATTGATCATTTCATGACCCCAAAGATGAAAACTGACTCACACACATGGTTAACGTTAAAATCAATAATGTGCGAGACCCACATATTTCTAGCCCCAATCCGTACATACTTACTCTTGTCTTCCAATGGCATAAGAGAGGAGGACAAGATCACTTGGTGGCTCATTCTGCATGCCCCCGTTGGTTACTGAGCTACATTGCGTCTGACTGAAGACGTTAAATTTAGCACTTCTGGGGAGGCAACCCAAAGTTTTAGTAATTTTCGTGTGCGAATAAATGACTTCTTGGGAGGCAAACCAAATTTTTATTGTGGTTTTATTTTATTTACAGGTTTGAATAAAGGATAAGTTGGGGGGAGAGAGGAGATTACTTACACCTACGCCTATCCTTCATAAGCCAAGTACCGCCTTTTATTCAAGCACGGTTGCCCATCAAAGTTCACCTCTATCAGGTTGTCCCGTTCCTTCATCTCATCGACAAAATCTCTGGGCCATCCAACGGGCCAAAGAATCTGCTAGTTCCAATTCATTATAGGGAAGGTAAGTGGAAGATGATATATTTTCATCGTGTGGGGTCTAAAACACTCCAAAAGTAAGAAACTACAATGAGTTGGATTAAGATTTTATTTGCATCCAAAAATTAGTGCTCAAATTCTTGGTTCTTGACTAGTGTCTTATCATAGGAGTATCCCCTCATTCTTTTTAAGGTTTACTTTCATGACTTGTCAAAATTTTCCCTAAGTATAACCAAATACTTATGGTTATATCCTTGTCATGATTTAGTGGCAGTCTAAATGCCGAAAAGAACAAACCTACACTCAGATTAGATTGAATAAAGGTGTGATAAAATTGCATGATTAAGAGTATTTTTAATTCTTTATGATTTACTAATATTGTGTATTTTTAGCGGTATATGAATCAAAAATATATAATTACAACTATTTTGAAGTATTCTAAGGTTATTTTGACAATTCATAAAGTGAGGAGTGTACATGAAAAAACTGATAGATTGGGACTGTACCGACTACCGACCATGGCTTGCAGGATCAGTGAGTACCGCACTGTACCGACCATGTTTGATCTTTTACCTAAACGAAATTAGCACGTCGGCACATTAGCACGGGCACAATCCGACAAGCTTGTCACTGATGGCAGATGGCCAACGGTGGCGGCGGTCGATAGGGAGGCCGGCCTGAGAGAGAGATGCGCGGGCTTCGTCGGCGAAGTGGATGGTGACAATGCTATCATCGAGGTCGTCCCGGGGGCTCTTGCTCTTTTGACGAGCCTGGGATGCCGACTGGTGAGTGGGAGGTGTTCGCAACGGAAGCGGGTGGTCGGGCGGGTGGTGTTGGGGGCGAAAGCGATCGATGACTATGGAGTGAAGGGCGTCCGATCTCAACTCTGAAAAAAGAGCGATCAACGATGGCGAGCAACAGAGTAGAGACCGGGGGAGGGAGGCATCTCGGGTTAAGATATGAAGAGAGAGTTGCTTCCTTTCAACCGTCCGACCGAGACTTCTATAAGAGGGAGTTTGTGAGAGACAGAAAGCTCTCTGGCTACTGCAAAACTATGCTCTCACTCTCTTTTGGAATTCTCTCTGCGAACAGCTCTCTGGTTCTTCAATATTTTCTTTTTTACTCTGGGCATTCTTCATCGACAAGTGATTAGATTTGTGACTGCTCTAGTCTTGCACCTAGAGAAGTCGGAGGGGAGTCATATCTCGGGGACGAAATACCGGTGGACCCTGTGCTAGAGGAGAGGGTGTCTTTCGTTTCAAAGACAGTGTCATCCTGACACGTTTCTCTCCTGATCAAGCGATTCTGAACTTATTTCTATTTTGCTATTCTAGTATATTTATTTGATAATTAGTTTTATCTCCGATTCATATCCAGACTAGCACATTGCCCTTAATATTTTCTATCAAAATATAGGTCATTCTAGTGACTTCAAAGTTAAGATTCTCATGATGCATTTGACAGGCAGCAAAGATCTTGTAATTAACTTTTTCTAACGGGGTAAAATATAATATTGAGGAGTTTCAACAATATTCTTAAGAGAAAATATCTTTAACATGTGTCTACAAGTTATACCAACAAATTCAAAAAGCTGATAATCTACTTTGCCCATTTTACTCTCTTTACCATAAACAACATTGAATGACTCATCATCGTCATTAAAACTCCTCTTCACTTTATAGATAGAGCACGACCCTCTTTTATCAATATTTTTCACTATAAAATGATTACCTTTTACCAACTCCTCCTAAAATAATAAGAATATAATTCTAGTGTATACTTTTACAACATGTTGCTCCAAACTTGACCTAATGATCATCGATCATGATTTATGAATTGAATTGAAGTCTTCTTTTCTTTCCTTTTTATAGCGTACATCTAATACCTTTGAAAATTGAACAACAAATTCACTTAAAATGGTTCTTGAATTCACAAATGAGTTAAAAAATGAGTTTATACTTTCAATTCTTAGAGTGGTATTCGTGGGGTGCAAGCGCCGTACCCAAATCCATTATGTGCGCGTAAGGCCTGTCCCCCTTTTCTTGATCAACGGCAGATTGAAATCTGATGAAGGATCATTCTTTGGGGAATGGTCATGAAAATTCCATCTGTAGTGATGATTTCGTGTATGATTTGGGAAGATGCGGTGTATGAATATCGTGTATGCGTTGGGGTGATGAACGGAAGGGCCAGCAAATGCAAAACCCATGGGAGCCCAGTGATTATGTAGAATGCATGGTTGTTTTCATGAGGAATCAATGTGCATCCTATTGAGAAACCAATATGCATCCTATTATCATGCTTGCAAAAAATCTTTAATGGCCAACACGCAGATGCCCATGAGTTTTTTTTGTCATCTCTGAATATGTGTTCATGGGAATCTAATGAGCATATGCAATCATACCAGTGCAGGAAAACATTCTTATGCCAAAGTTTCAATTCTGAAATACCATTTCAACGGGAATCTGATTCGAGCCCATGTACACATGCCTATTTCAAATGAGACTTGGGAAGGCAAAAACTACCACCGGATATGAGGAAGCCAGCTTGCTATCTAGGCAAGTCAACTAGCCTCATAGCAGTGAGCAGAATCTCCTATTATTCATCTGTTAAAGCTGATGTATCATAATGCCCTTGATGAAGATATGACCCACGAGGATAAGGGATGCATGGGGACCTAACCTTAATTCAAATATGATGCACCTACGTGCATAAAAAAAAAACATGCAATGCTATGAATGCCAGAATGAGGGTTGGCAGACTTCAAGGGGGGGTCGACCCCTGCGCAAATTGTTGCTTGGGGTCAGCCCAAACAGCAATCGCCTTGGGGCATTTTTTCGCAGGACATCAAATGCTTGAGATTGTCAATTGCAATGTGAGGCATTGACTCCCTCTCATCTCTTATTTCTCATTTCTCATTTTTTTTTGTAAGGCTGGCATGGGCTGATTTGGGCCAAAGGAAGGGGGTGGGTCGACCCAGCCATGAGCTAGGTCGACCCAGACCGACCGGCCACCAGATCAGGAAGCCGAGTTGGAGAAGGATCAGGTGCCTGAGCATAGATGGGGGCCGGCCAGAATATTGCCGCGGCATCGCCGCCGAGAGTGATGATACTGGGATCGTATGGTGTGGGCGGCGGCAAGGATTGCAACAGCCGCAACCGGTGAGCAACCGCATAGCAACCTGAGAGCGACAATGGCAACCGGAGAGCTACAGCCGCAACGAGGAGCAACAATGTCCGGCATCGCCGTGAATGCAGAAGTGATCAACGATCGCGTTAAGCTGCTGTTTCACCGACTCATTGCTCGCCGCCTCGGTCAGGACCCTTCTCTTGTTGAGCTCGCTCGCCAGGAACTCGCGAAGATTCGCGAACTGCGGGCGGAACGCATCTATATGAAAGAGTGGGAAGAAATTCTAAGTCTGGATGTCGAGACGCTTCGCCGTGTTATCGTGCGTCGCGATCAGCGTATGACGCGCCTGCGGATCAGTTCGCCGATGGGGCCCCTGATTGATGTACGCGATCCTGGTCTGCGGCGCCGAATTTGGCGCAATGCGCGGCGCGCGATGGGGCACCGCGGCGCGGCCGACCGCGTGGATGGTCGGGTAATTCTCTTGCAGCAGCGCGTCGCCGACGATCACGCGGAAATCGGCGCCATGCTTCTGCGCCAGACCGCCGGCCACCGAAGCCAGCTCCTCCGGGCCCAGATCATTGGCCGGGGTGTTGACCAGATCGCGGGCCAGCCCGATCGCTTCGATCAGGCGCCCGACATGCTCGCGGTCTGCGGCGGCCGGCCAGGTCAGGCGCGGCTTGGCGGCGTCGCCGGCGGGCGCGCTTTTGTAGCGGCCGAACTGATAATGGGCCAGCCCCCAGACCAGAGCGGCGGCGTCGGCCTGGGCCGGGGTGAGGGCCGCGTCGATCCGCCAGATACCGCCCGGCAGCTTGGCCGGCAGATGGGCGAAGGCCCAGAAATCATCCTTGTCCCAGCCGAACAAGGCACCTTCGAGGGTGCCCTTGTGTCATACCCGCTCTCTCGCAACAGTGATAAAAAATGACAATGAGCTAGAAACCTATCACTCAAGTAGAGACATTCAAACATATACGAACTAAGCAAATGCCAAACAAGAGGAGCAAAAATGTACCTCCAGGCTCCGGGCGTGGAGAAGACAACCCCGGCCAAGAATCATAACTCCCGGTACAGTAAATGTAAATAGTTACAATAATGAATTTTATGATCCACTCCATGCAGAGAGGTAAAGGGCTACAATAGCAAACTAGGAGCGCCAATCTTGTGTTCACGGGTGGCATACCGGAGGGGTTCTCAGACGGAGATGGACTGTTGGTCTAGATTTGCTCGGTTCAGACTTGCTAGACAGTAAGCACGTTTGGCATGTGGGATGGCAACTTCCGGTGGACTTATGGCCGAGGTGGTTGCCTGGGGCATTGATGGAAGGTTCCTCTTCAATCCCTAAAGTCTGCGGTAGTTGAATCATAGCTGGCATATTTTTAGAGGATTTAATCAGGGGCTGCTTCTATTTGCCTGCCACAGGATAGATCTGTGCGACCCGAGAAAAATAATCACCACACCCAGATCCGGTGTCAGATCAGGACAAAACTAGCGCCGTTGTGAAGGGCACTGGAAGTGATTCAATATATATGAATTTTTTATCCAAACAACCATCAAAGTTGAAATGACAATCTCTGTGGCACTATAACATTTGTGGCTCAGATTATAGAACAATCAGGATTGATTAGGATCTACTTGAGAATGACTTTTGACCAAGGGGAAAATAGTGGATCTGGATGATGAATTAATTTGGTTGAAAGATAGGGATGTGGGGGACTTGCACAATATTTTTGGTAATTTTCTAAGATTGTAAGGGGGTGGGAAAAATAGAAGAACATGGTATTGTCTGGCAGATCTGAAAATAGGTAGATTGCGTGGGTGGAAAGAAATCATTGGGAGTTAGGGCAAACGATGGCAGATTGACACGAAATTTAAAATGGATATTTCAACCAAATTAATTCATCATGGCACCTCAGGCAAAATTGGGTGACCCCTTGGTGTGAAAACCCACAAGGGCGCACCAGAAAAAGTAACAGGGGGCCAGCTCTGGCGAAAACCTGAAAGGGTGGTAGAGCTGGTAATGAGAAAACAAAAAAAAACCTCTCTCCCTCTCTTCACCTCACTAATGAAAGCCGTCAACCGCGACATTCCACCGACGACGACTACTTTAGGATCACTCCACAACAATGATGGCCACTACACCCCTGAGGGTTGGCCATCGCCAATTCTAGCTCTAATTTTTCGACTGCAATGCCTCCACAGGCCAGCCGCCCAGCTCCAGCTCCAATTTCCAGCCCCAGTACTTCGGCTACAACACCTCCACAAGCTAGTCGCCTAGCTCCAGCTCCAGCTCCAGTTTCCAGCCCCAGTACTCTGGCTATAACGCTTTCATAGGCTAGCCGCCCAGCCACTAGTCCCAGTATCCCGGCTGTAATGCCTCTGATGGCCAGCCAACCTGGCTTAGGTTCCAGTCTTCATCACTGATTACGATCCTAGTCCCAATGACAAGTTCCAGTCCTAGACACAGTTCCAACCTCCAGTCCCTATCCCAGTCCCAGTTCCTAGCCACAATGCCTTCTCCGGCCAGCTCGGCCCCAGTTTCCCAGGCCAATGTGAATTACATTTCTAGCTAACAACATGACATTTGCCGATACCCTGTCGCTCGATCTACAACCGACATACTCCAAAATCTCCTCAGTAGCCCTAACCACGTAGACCATCACATCCCCATGGGTCTATGTCAGCCTTATATAACACGGGCTTTTATCCTTCAGAGGACTAGCCCCCAACACGCAGTCATTTTTCCTACCTTCCAGTACTTAGTCCCTAGTTCCCAGTACCCCGGTTCCAGTCCCCAGCACCCAGTCCCCAGTACCCAGTACACAATCGCACCATTTTTCATGCTCAGTCCCCTATGCTTACACCCGAAATCGGGTAAGCCCATCCCTCTGCCCCCCTATACCAATACGTAATAAAAGAATAATCGTGGTGGGTTTAGTCCGGTTCTCGACCACCCCTTTTGCTGCGAGGGGTCTGCAATTTCGGCAATATGTAGGCTCTGGAGCCTTAAGGGTATGGAGATACTCCGCGGGGTGGCGATACGTCACATGTTAAACCCGTGCGTGGAGATATGCCATAAAAAGGCGCTACGCCGATTATAATTGTAGACCTCGACCAATGCGAGGGTAACATTGCAACATTCCGATTTTTGTTGGAATAAATAATGGGTGCGACAGACACGTACGGGCGCATTGATTATAGTTTGCGTACATGGTGGGCTAGTAAAACCCCTTTAGCTTGATGTTATTCTTTATTTTAGCTCCTGTCTGATGAGCTCCGCACAAGTCAGAGTGGACCTCGTGCATTACAATTTTTGCTTCTTTTGGTGAAATATACCATACGAGGATCGATTGGTCTTTCTCATGGATGTGTCTGAAGAGCCAATCGTCAATTAGTTGATAGCATGTTGCCCTGCGCAACAATTGCACCCTTTGAGCATGATTTGGAGGAAGCAAGCCATTTTTTATTTTTATGATCGGGTCGCACCAATCTTCTTCTTCTATAACATCCTCTTGTTGAATGTTGTTTACCTCATAAACAGTGAGGTCAGATTTTTCATCAAGCACGCTTGGCATGAGCCTTCTGTGTTTGACGGTAACATGTAATTCCCCTTTGGATGGAAGCTTTAAGGTTGACACTAGTTTTCCCAAAGTGTCTACTTGGGAGTTGTTGCTCCTTGGAATATGACCTATTTCAAAAAGGTAAAACTTTTCTTTTAGCCTCATGACAGCTGCATGATTGGGGATTAGTTCTCGCTTCCGGGCTTCATAATCACCCAGAACTTGTGGTATAATAAGTTGAGAATTTCCGTAGACTGTGATGCACTTGATGTCCATCTCGAGAGCTAACTAGAGCCCAATAATTAGCGAGTCAACGACTTCATAAGAGCACATGAATTATGGACAATATCACCCTCTGGAGTCACAAAGACTATCCCAGCGCCGGATGCAAAATTTGTACGGTCACTGGCCTTCTTGATTGTTCGGGAAGCACCGTCAAAGTACAACTCCCAATTTGGCCAATCAAGGGTATGGGAGTCATGCCCTGCATACAATGGGACATCTTTAGCTTGTTCCTCCGCTTCTTGCTGAGGCACCAACACCTCCTCATCGGACAATTCAATATTGAGCGATCAATCTTCTAGCATAGGATGTGCAGCCAAAAACTCAACTATTCCCTGTCCCTTTGATTGCTTTCTATGGGACAAAGGCGATGCCAAATTCCATAAAGATGTGCGCTCACTTCTCGAGTCTCCCTGAGAGGACAGACTGATAGAGAAGAAATTTGAGCGGATCACATTTTGAAATGAGCTCCACTCGGTGTGCCAAAGGGTAATGTCTTAACTTTTTCACAGTGAATACCAATGCTAGGCACACCTTTTTCATAGGAGCATATCGGTGCTTAGAGCCGATCAACTTTCAGTTGAGATAATACAACGGTTGTTCTTTACCTTCTTCATTAATTTGTGCCATAAATGCCCCCAGAGAGGCATCCATGGCAGCTATCTAGAGGATAAGGGGCTTCCCTTTGACCAATACCCCCCAACACGGGAGGAGATAGCAGGTACTCCTTGATTTGTTCAAGGGCCTTCTGGCAATCTTTGTCCCATATGAAGGGTGCTCCTTTCTTCATTCCGAAGGGCATGCACCTTCCAGAGAGATTGGTGATGAATCGCCTGATGTAGTTGAGTCTTCCTTGCATAGACTTGAGCTCCGTCAAATTTTTAGACGGGGTAGTTCCCTTATAGCCTAAAATTTGTCAAGATCAATTTCTAGCCCTTGATACATGACGAAGCTGAGAAATTTGCCACTAGAGATACCAACGACACATTTCATTGGATTCATTTTGAGCTGATATTGACTAAGTCTCTCGAAGGCTCGACGCAAGTTAGCCAAATGATTTTCTCGTCTTTTGGTTTTGACGATCAAATCATTGGCATATCATTCGACGAGGTCATGTAACATTTCGTCGAAGATCTTGGTCATCGTCGTTTGGTAGGTTGCACCAGTATGCTTTAGGCCAAACGACATCCTTTTATTATTGAAGACTCGTTTGGGGGATCAAAAAGCCATGTGATCTTTATCATTGATAGCCATGCAGATTTGATTATAGCCTGCCGACTTGTTCATAAAAGACAAGACTTCGTGCTCGGTGGTCATGTCGACCATTGTCTCAATAATTGAGACAGGGAAGTCGTCTTTTGGACATGCTTTATTCAAAATTCTGAAGTCAATATAGATCAAGACTTGGCCATTTTTCCTTTTGACAGGAACTATGTTGGCAAGCCACACTGGATATATGCATGACTCTATGAAGTCCATGCTGAGCGTCTTGTTGACCTCAGCATTTGCTTTTAACTTCAGTTAATGGCACGTGCGCCTTTGAGATTGCTTAACCGATTTGACTGTTGGGAGTATTGCCAGTTCATGTTCGGCCATAGAGGGGTCGAGCCCAGGCATTTCTTTATAGGTCCAGGCGAAACAGTTCTTGAATTCTTTAAGATGTTGATATGCTTGCCTTTCCTTCTCACTCAGAAGAGCACTTACGAAGGTTGGCAAGTAGTCTTCTGTGCTTCTAAGATTGATTTCAATTAACTCATCCACAATTGCTTGACCACCATCTTTGAGTTATGGAGGAGCAGGTTGAAGATCGACGAAGTCTCCTTCGTCATCAGTGTTGTCTTTATGAATTTTGAATTCTTCGAAAATTTCCTCTGCAGGGTTTGAACTTGAAGAGCTTTTTTCAATTTGCTGATGATCATTCAATTGAGTTGACTCCCCTTCAACAAGAAGGTGGTCACCAGTGGCTCCCGGTGGGATTGAAGTTGGCGCCCCTTCGGATGCTTTTTTAACATTGTCAATTTTGGACTCATCTTTTATTTCCCATGAGAAGAAGGCATGGTATACCATCTCGCGAGATCTCGGCGAGATCTCTGTCTCGGCGCGTCCGAGAGGCACGAGACGGTCCCGAGTAGGTGCATCTCGGCGAGGGGTAGGTGTCTTGAGAAAATAGTGAATTCTTGAAGAATTATTTAAATTTTATAAGGTATAATTTTAGATTTGTGTAACTTTTGATGGAAATTTAGCAAAATTATATTTGCTGCTATGGCTGAGATCAAGGACCTGCCTTACTACCTTACTGCAAGTAAATGTCAAATCTATTTCATGTCATTGTATGCCCTATACCCTTGCGCTGGAGCACCTATATATTCAAAGCTGACTAGATAAAAGAAAAGATACATCTACCTATGCTGGGATGACTTTTGGAGGGGGGGGGGGGAATGCATTCAGCTATGGAGAGATTGACAAGTAATATTACTTCCAAAAGATGAAAACTGTTCCAACAAGTACTCATGGACATAATGCAATTTTAGGATAAAAGGAAGCAAACTGAATACTTTCCTTAAATAAAAAAAATTGCAAGTCTCAAGATTCAATACTCCTAAGACTGAAACAAACTAGAGTCGGATGCCTTTGTGGCAGGATGGTATCTGAGCCACGGCGGTGTGCAGCATGCAGGTTTGAACCCAGGTGGTGGGGTAGGACATAAAACTGCCGCCAATACAGCAGCAGGCATTTTTACCCCCCAAAAAAATTTAAGATAAAAAGATAGGGATAAACGAATGATTTCTGGAGCCATGTACACAACTGAACCATCATAGAACTTCTTGGGAGAAAAACCTTAAGATCGAATACAAATTAGTAGGAACCAAGATTTCCACTGTAACTTTCACTATGTTGCTCCCAAGCAAAGTAAATGTTAAAGGTTTAAGATGATATTGTGAAACTCCTGAAACAAGTACATTAGTGATCACACAAAAGAAACTGGGCTTGTAAAAGATGCCAATACTGTGTGACTAAAAGTAGAAATAGGAGTATTGAATGAACGGTACAGTATATGATACATCCGGTGCCCTCGAAAGTAGCCATCAAGATGATTTTATGCTTAAGAAATCTGAATATAAATGTGTTTCTATGTAATTAATTAGGTAATATTCAAATGTCTAGAACACTGATGCTAAAACTTTGTTACTGGGTGTAGTACGAGAAGTACAAGTATAATGATTTAGAAAAAAATTCCAATATGCTTCTCTTTCTGAGATATTTGTTCTCTGATCGAATCTTTTTGTATTTAGCATACAAAGACACATATTCAGCCTCCCATTGCTCATTTGAAATAAGGTCTGAGTCAGAGTATACCTCACTAGTTTCATCTTCATTTGCCATCAAGCACATACTCTCCACGAGCTCCTCTAAGTCTTCCACATCTTTATCATCTTTATCCTCGTCATCACTCCAAGTGGCAACCATTGCCTTTGGCTTGGTTCCTTTTTCTTTTTTGAACTTCTTCCTTAGGTCTGGACATTTGCCTCGCATATGGCCGGGCTTCTTGCGCTCATAGCAGATGATGTCTTTTAGTTTTTTACCTTTACCTTTTTGTACTTGTGTCCACTTAGTGTTCTTCTTGAACCTACTTGGGAACTTTTTCCTTCCTCTCAAAAACCTCTTGACTTTCCTTGTAAGCATTGCAATATCTTCCTCATCTCCACTATCATCTATGGAGTCTTCACTACTGGAATTTGAGACATAGGTTGGCTTTCAGTGCTACAATTTTCTTCTTCTTCACATTGTCTTCATTCCTCTTCATATTTATCTCATAGGTCATAAGAGACCCTATGAGCTCATCCAAAGACAAAGTTGACAAATCCTTGGAGTCCTCAATATTTGTGGCCTTTGTGTGCCACGCTGGAGACAACCTCAATACCTTCCTTACCAACTCTATGTTGGTGTACTCCTTGCCTAAAGCCTTCAACCCATTGGTGATTTTCATTTGCCATGTAAACATCTCAGAAATGTTTGCTTCGGGCTTCATTTAAAACAATTCATAATCACATATGAGCAAGACATAAGGCTCATTGTTCACAAATTTCCAAATTTTGTAGTTTTGGGCATGGAGAAACACTGTCATTCGATTTTTCCAATAACTGTAATTGGTTCCATCAAAGAATGGGGGTCTATGAATGGAATGTCCTTCAAGCATCATCCCCTTATTTGCCATTGCACAAGGATCACTCTATGGATCGTGAAATCCACAAGAAGAATAGAGCAGAGCCACCGGTTGGTGGATGGCGCCCACCACCAAGCTGGTGACCGGTGAGAGGTGCCCGTGAGCCCTGCCCCGTCGCGTGAGCCAACGCACCGAGCACCACAGGAGGAGCAGCAGCTGCCAAGCCGGGGGGCTCCTCATGGCCGCAGGGGGCCGGCGCACGCAGGGGGGGAACCGGCGAACCCGCGGAAGCAGACGGCGAAGGCAGCGGAAGCGGCAGACCGTGCTGCGGGGTCGTGATAGCGGCGGGGAAATGCGTCGAAGCGGGCCGGGCAAGGCCGGTGGGAGGGTTATCCGAGAGCGACCTACGAGTAGGCACAACCGCGGGCACGGCTAGCGGAACGTCGATCGCCGGAGGAGCAGCCGGGCCAAGGATGGCGGTTGTAGAAGCAGGGGAGGTCGCTGCATGGGAAGGGTGATGGGGAAACAGAGCATCGTTTATGGATGCTGTCCCGTCACCAGGATGGCAGGTCAAAGTGACAGAAGAAGTTGACTGGAGGGGGACGTGGCGGCATGGTAGAAGGTGCGATGGTTGTGGAGGGGAAACCAACGGTGGAGAAGCGATCGGAGTAGGTGACGTGAGGGGGGGGGAAAAAACGTGGCGATCGGGCAGAGGAGGAAAACCTGGGCGGGAAAAAATCGGGTCACTGGCGGGAAGAGGAAGACCGCCGGCGGAGACGGAGGAGGGGGGCGGCGGAGGAGGTAAGGCGGCGGGATGGCCAACCCCCGGCGGGGGAACAACGAGCATGGCACTGCCAACGCCAGCCGGCCCCGATCGACCATCCCCTGGGCCCCCCGCGAAGGAGCATGGCCGACCGAGGGCGGAGATGGCAGGAGCGCCTGCGGTTCCCGCGACGGAGACGCCTACGGCTGGAGCTCCGAAGGCGGCCGAGGACGTGGGGGAGGGGGAAGGCACGGGGCCTTCCCCCCCACCACCGGTCATCGCCGGAGATGGCAGTGGCAGAAGGGGCTCAGGCAGCAGGGAGGGGAGTTCGAGCGCCGGAGGGGAGCGGGGAAATTAATCAACACAAAGAGAGGCTCGAACTTTTTAAAATTTAAATATAGATTTCAACATTTTTTTCTAAACCGAGAAGATTTGGGATGGTTATTTAGAAATTGAGAGATTTTGGGACTTATTTCTAATATCACATACACTGTATGGAGCGAAAACAAAAGAACTCAAAATTTAAATTGGTCCAATACTTTTAATATGATATTAGAGTTAATAGCTATGATTTCGGTCATACATGTCATTGGTCGCACAGCTACACATTCAAAATGTGCAAACATAATTTCAAATTAAATAAAAGACCATGGTAAATATCTTTAAATAACTATTATTTTGGTCATGGAGGTACACGCTGGAGTGATGGGAACGTGGACAGGAAACATACTAAGACTTCGGAAGCCACTGGCACAATGCCTACTTGTCTTATTATTTTAGATGATACTCCTCCAATACATACTAAGTGCATGAAATAATGTTATTAGACCCACAATAACTTTTGATGTGTCTCGTCATTTGGGAGATATATATAGAACCGATTTCAATCATTGGAATTATTAGGTAGATTTCACATAGTTTCAGATGGAAGGAAATCTCAATTTTCCTATTCATGAAAATCTGCATGTAGGCACTTGATTAATTTCTCTCACAAGCAGTCCCGTGAAGACTGATTTTTCCTTGCAAAATTACACATTGGTACTCCACCCTTGATATTTCACTGACGTACGGTGAACGACGTCCACTAATTAAGGTGGCGATGTCTACTAAGAGCAAATGCCCCAGAAGAAGAAGCCAATTAAGCTTTGCCTGATCATATCTCTCCCTTCACATCCTCACTACTCTTTATTAATTTCTCCCACCACCAATTAGATTAATTGGAAGGGTTTATCTCAGTTTTAAGGTTACTCGGTCAGATTCAATCCGGTATTCTCTATCTAAATGTTTGGGTCACACTAGTTATTCGTTACCTACATACTCGGTCAAAAATATCAACTGTCACGCTATAAACCGCAATACATATTTAAAATATTATTGCTTACTATTTTATCTGGAACTTCAATGTACTCCACACAAATCTTTTTATCCCTTCGGAGCTTTACCGCACTTGGGAGGCTTCACAGGTTCCAAGTGGTATCAGGTTTACCCGATATCTGAAGTCTGGGTCGTCACAATTTGTCACCCTTGTTTCACCAGAAGCCGTCGCCCTTGCTTCAGCTCTTCTTTTCTTCAGCTTTAACGTGACTGGAGTCGACTCGAGCCCCTTGTGGAGTCGACTTTTCTTCTTTGATTTCTTTGATTTTAGCCAGCCCACCTATTTTTCACCCTTAGTGAGCTATTTGTCAACATTAGTTGGGTATTTGTCACCCTTAGCAGGGTATTTCACACCCTTACTAAGCTATTTGTCTGCCTTGTGTGACATTCTTCACCGTTGAAACCTTGAGTATCTTGAGCGTGACTTTTTGTCCTTGGCTGAG
This sequence comes from Amorphophallus titanum, assembly GCA_024336825.1. NCBI lineage: Eukaryota > Viridiplantae > Streptophyta > Magnoliopsida > Alismatales > Araceae > Amorphophallus > Amorphophallus titanum. Next base: position 3,012,308 of record JANBPO010008917.1, read on the forward strand.
ATCTGACTTTGACTGGATCACTGTAGCTACTGATAGGTTGACTAGTATTGGCGTTGACTGGAGTCTTGCCTTGTTGACTTTGTCTGATGATGACTTTGACTTGGGTCAATTTTGACTTGAGTCAATCTTGAAGATGAAGTTGGTTGGAGTCTCTTGACTGATGTTGACTTTGACCAGGTCAACATTGGCCTATCCACTTTGACTTGAGTCAGCTTTGGCTTTCAAACGAAGACTTCAAGACTTCTTCTTCTTCTCCTTCTACCTTCTCAGCGTAACAACCCATTCATCAATCTTCAAGATCTAATTTTTACCCTTATGAAGGTATTTTTCACCCTTAACCAGCTATTTGTCACCCTTAAGGGTGTATTTTTCACCCTTATTCCGTCGCTAAAACCCCTACTTTGAACAGATCAATGGATATAGAAGAGTTATGCTTCGCTGCGTCGACTCTATTAAACTTTAGAGTCAACTCGCCTTCTTCAGCCTTTGAAGGTTTTATCGCTAGCGGGCATTTTTCACACAAACTGGCCATTTTACATCGATACGGGTCAATTTTTCACCGATCTCAGCACACCAGAAAGTAACATATACAATGCAACAGACAAAAGGCACATGAAGTGTCAAAATACAACTATAGCAACTTGGAAGGAGGGGCTCACGGGCCGTACGCTCTCGTCTCCGCCTCTGACGCACGCCCCGTGGGGGGCATTTGCTATACCCAGATAATTTTCCCAGTAAAATGTCCATGAATAAGAGTTCTGAAATTTTCGCGAACACCTTCAAGGGATGGGCTACCCAGCCTTTCTGACAACCCAATGGGTCCGACCAAGGGCCCCAACCCATTAGCCATGGCATACAACAATGCTAGTAATCAATCGGGATCATTCCTGGCACCTCAGTTGCAGACTTTGCCTGCGTTCTATACCACCACTCGGGCGCCAACTCGGGGGCGCCCCTACTACAAGCCGCGCCATGTGGCACTTAGTGAAGAGCCCAGGGCCTGCCCCAGGACCCCTTCTTTCAACCCTCCTAGGTCAAAGGGAGACCCGACTAAGTCAACCACAGGCTTTGGAGGCCCGCAGTACGCACATACGGCTCGCACCCGTGTGTCGGGCATTTTCTCGAACACCTTACGGGTGTGTATATTCTGACCCTTCTACAACAAACCACGGGCCGACCCGTGGCTCCAGCATACCAACCGGGTTTTATAACGACCCTCCAGCAAGCCGGAGCCACCCCTAACCCTCAGACACGTGGCGACGAGCCACTTCTCTTTAGCTCCCGGGCCAACCCGAGGCTACTCTGCTAACTAGCCGTGTAATGCGGCACATATCTTGAGGCCAAACCCATGTGCCTAGAATGCCTCTTCTCGGCTCCCACGAGCTCACATCCTCAGCCCAGGGCCCATTCTGAGGCCCCTTAGCCAGTTATCCGGGCCGTTTGACGATTCGAGGTGTGTCGGGTATTTACTCGAATACCTTGCGAGGGGCAACTACGACTCGACAATAACAGCCCCCACGGGCTAATTCCAACACCCCAGAGCCCCGTGTCCCTTAAAGGACACCCTTAGACTATGAAAGAGGGTCAAATGGGGCATCACAGTGCGATAGGAGATATGCTCAAAATGATGTCAATTTTAGCGTGTCTACACTTGTGTGACTAAGAAAATAGTAAACGACTAATCTACCCTCAGTCATCTCTCTCTCTCTCTCTATCTAGCCATGTTTTAGGTGACAGTCTCACGGTTGTCCACTGGACCATGTGCCATTCCTCCACCTCCTCACCCCCCATCACCGTGGAGGACCTCGACGTTTCAACCCTTCCAACTTTGGTAACCCTTTGGTGTACAACTTAATTCGGAAGCCCCCCCCAAAGATAGGAACATCTGCAAACAACAATTCGGTTCCATCGATGCCAAGGATGATGGAGATGAAGAACAGTCGCAACCCTCCTCTCTAATGCAGAGGCCCAAGAAAACCCTCGCCCATGACAACAGGCTCCATGTCTCCAGCATAGTTGAGTCCTATTCTAGAAGCCATCGAGTTGCCGTTGAGGTTGAGGATGACGAGGAGGCGACAGAGAATTTTTTGTAGAGACGCTATTTTTACATCAGGTTTAAGTCTCAAAGTGGCTCTCATTATTAAATTATTTGAGTGATTACTCTCATTTCTCTGATTTTTCTCTATTTTCTCAGGAACACGTCGCAAATATAAATGTGATTTTCAAGGAGGGTGTGATAAAACAAGATGCGGTCATTAATCAAACCACGATCATCAATACGCGGTCATCAATCAGACCACGATCAAGCTAGTGGGGGGACGGCGGTCAATGCATGATTGAGGGCGGGTGAAGTAGTTTGGCACTATAGCAGCATTGTAGCTCTAAAGAAAAATAGACTTAAATAGGCTTAAATATCCCAGCATGGGCTTAAATGGGCTTAAATGTCCAATCATGGGCCTAAATGTCAATGCATCAATTTAAATGTCGATGCATGAATTTAAATGTCAAACATGGGTTTAAATGTCAAATCATAGGCTTAAATGTCAATGCATGGGTTTAAATGTCAAAAATAGGCTTAAATGTAGATGCATGAGTGGGTAAGGAGGGCAATTGTATAGGAGAATGCAAGAAAAGCCAAGCAAAAACAGCGCTAAAAGATAATTTCACATCCACAGCATCAAGGTTGAGAATCCATACCGTGCCCACCACCATTAGTGCTGCCACGGCTGCCACCACTACCACCCACAATGCTTATGCCTGCTTACAGGTGGGTGGCGTGAGCACTCAGAGAGAGTGTGAGGCCCTCAGCCAACTAGAGTTGTCGGTGACTTTAGTCCCACATTAGATTCTACAAAAGAATTGCACCGGCTCATAAGAAAAAGAATCCCCTACCTCAATGCCTAGGTTTTGGGGAAGGGTAAATGGTTCCTAACAAATGATGTTTGAGTCCACGTTTTGTAGGTCTAATGTGGCGTATTAATACACCTTTTAACTGCAGTGCATGAACAGGAGTAACCTAGGCAGCACCTTTTACCCTCAGCCACTTAGAGTTGCCGATGACTTTAGTCCCACATTAGATTTTACAAAAGTAGCCAAAGGGTGTATTGATATGGGCGTAACCTAGGCATCACCCTTTACCCACAGCCACCTAGAGTCGCCAGTGACTTTAGTCCGACATTAGATTCTACAAAAGTAGGTAAAGAGTGTATTGATACGTCACACTGGGCCGACAAAAATTGGGCTTAGAAACCATTTGTTAGGAACCATTTATCCTTCCCCATAATTCTTTTGTACTATCTAACGTGGGACTAAAGTCACCGGCAACTCTAAGTGGCTGAGGGCCTCACACTCTCTCTAGGCCACTCACCAACATGTTGCCTATAGAACAGTCATAACACTACAACTTCTTCTGCCATTATTCATATATCTCCAACAACAAAGTGGAATTATAAGGGGACCATTAACCAATTCCCAAGGGAAATGATCCTGAGGAGGGCAAAATCCATACGGCCCATGCGCGGCCCGTTGACGCCAGGCCCGTGTCGGCCAAAGGTCCACGACGTGCATAACGGACTTCCGACAACCACGGCCCACGCCAAGCGACCCAATAGGACCGGTCATCGGATTCGCCAGCCCACGAGGGGCATCAACCTAGGCATATCGGACGCCAGATGGCCCTCCAACGACCTAACATTACTCCCGCCATCATCGACCTCGACTCTAGCAAAGGCGAGGACACCCCATGGGTGCCGTAAGACTCGCCTAAAGACTGCCCGACTCCGGAGGAGCAGATGCTCAAAGGGAAAGTCCCCACGATCGTGGGGAGACGTTACCCCACGACTCACGCCCTTCCCTGTTAAGGAATAGGCCTCTACCGCTAGGACAACTCCTATAAATGGACCTTCGACCACACACAAGAGGACAGACACAGACACGCGGTGAGATAGCCACACACACATACTACGACAACAGCTACAGAGAGCGCCTTCTACAGAGGAGAGCCTCAGCCCGCTTCCGAGCACTCTTCCAGCCTAACGAGCACTCTCCGAGCACCTGCTGGGCGTGGCGAGCACTCCTCCGGAAGTCCGATCTCCACTCCAGACTTGATCAATCAGCTCTCATCTCTCTCTCTCCTCCATCCTCCCTTGATCCCCACGCAACAAAATTCTGACTTAAACATCGGACGGTTGTCCCCTGAGGTAATACCCAGGGCTCCTTCTGACGCCGTTCTTCTGGTGTTTGCAGACTTCCACGGGTGACAGGACAATCTTTCCCAACAAATAAATATTAAAAGTGTGATACGTGGTTCGAGAGACCATTTTCTCGCCTCTACATTTTTTAGCGCCATCTGTGAAAATTCGATCGGAAAGTCATGGCACCCCGTGGGAGCTACCGCAACATCAGCAACCGCGGCTGAGGGTCCCACCAGGGCCCCAGTTCCCGTCAGGGATCACAGGAGACATCCTCATCTACGCGGCCGCACCGAGATGTCGCCGCCGACAAACTGGCAGAGATGCGCCGCCAGCTCCAAGCCCTGACGGACCTCTGTCAAGGCCTCCTTAACAGACCAACGGGGTAGGAGCGCGTCCCGACGAAGCAACCTCTGAATGGGGGGGCTCCTACCGTAGTAGACTCTCGTTGGGTGCGAGAAACCTCCCATGCCTCAGCCGCACATGCTCGGTGTCCGCGCAGCTCGCCTGCACCAAGGCCACACAGCTCGCTGCACTCTAACCCGGAGATGACCCAGTGGCTGCGTCGCTATGAAGAGGTGGAACGCGAGATAGAGGGCAAGGTCCGGTACTTAGACGATGTCCTCCACGTCGCCAAGACCCGGGGCCTCATCGACGACGACACAGACTTCCATGCTCCCTTCTCCAGAGAGATCATGGAAGCCCCCATCCCGTCAAAATTTCAATGGCCGTCGTTTACCCCTACGACGGCACCACTGATCCCGCCGATCACATGCACAGCTTCAAGTCCAACCTGGTGTTTCACTGGGCCTCGGACGCTGTGAAGTGTTTAGCGCTCGTCACCACCCTCCGGGAGAATGCCCGGACGTGGTTCGAGTTCTTGCCGGCTGGGACCATCGCCTCCTTCCAGCAGTTGAAGAAGCTATTTAAAGAAAACTTTACAGGCTGTCGAAAAGAGGCCAAATCGGCAGTAAGCCTACTCGCCATCAGGCAAGGGCGAGAGGAAACCCTCTGGGACTACGTGTCCCGTTCCGGGGGGAGGCACTCCGCATCCCCAGCCTGGATGTCAGCATCGCCACCACCGCCCTGACATAAGGGACCCGGGACTCCATCCTCCCACGATCGCTCGGGGTCGAGGCCTCGGCGGCCTTGATGGACCTCCTCGCCTTGGCCCAGAAGCACGCCAGCTGCGATGAGAACACCGCGGCCCTGGGCCGCACGACCGAGATTGATCAACCCGACCGAAAGAGATCCGTCGATTCTCCTTGAGAGGGGCGGAATAAGTGCAAACGGCGCGACCGGGAACGTCTCAACTGCTCGGAGACCAGGGAAAGGGGCCAATATCGATGCTACACGCCCCTAACGGCTCCACCCGAGCAGATCTTCATAGAGATCGGCGAGGAGCCCTACCTCCAATGGCCTCCAAAGATGAAGTCCGACCCGAGGACTCGGCGCAAGAGGAGGTACTGCCGCTTCCACCGTGATCATAGACACGACACGACCGATTGCATCCAACTCAAGGATGCGATCAAAGACCTCATCCGGCGAGGACTCCTCGATAAGTTCGTTGCTAAGGCGGTAGAGAAGCGACAACGCGAGCGAACCCCTCCACCCATCGACAACCGACCCAACAAGAAGGAGATCATGATGATCTTTGGCGGGCCGGCATCGGGCGAAGACAGCTCCAGAAGATGCCGCCGGTACGCATCGGAAGTCAACTCCATGGATCAAGGCGACAGTTGCCGCCGTGAATCCACCACCCGGGAGCACCTCAAAGATCCGATCTTCTTTTCAGATGAAGATCTTGAAGGTGTAACCATCTCTCATTTTTCTGATGCTTTGGTGGTCTCAGCAACCATCAACCAATGCACTGTGTGACGAGTTCTTGTCGACAATGGAAGCAGGTCCGACGTGATTTCTTATGATTGCCTCGTACTTATGGGTGTGGATTTATCACGAATAACGCCACTGCACACACCTTTGTATGGCTTTTCCAGCATGATCGTCCTCTCCGAAGGGCATATTTCATTGCCGATCACATTTGGAACCACGCCCAGAGACGTAACATTCCTAGCGGACTTCACGGTTGTGCGCGGGATGATCAGGTATAACGCGATAATAGGACGAGACATCCTAGGCACCCCAAGGGGCGTTCCCTCATCCTGCCACCAGAAGCTAAAGTTCCCCACTCCTCGCAAAGTGGGGGAGGTCCAAGGAGACCAAGGTGAATCGAGGAGGTGCTATTTGATCTCTGCTCGAGACAGGCAGGCCGAGGAGACTCCCCCTGAGAAGAAGGCGAGGACAAAGGACTCAGGGCCTACCGAGAGTACCCCGGCCGAGGATCTGTACCTCATCCAGGTGGGGGAGGACCCGAACAGAACCCTCCGCATCGGTGCGACGTTGTCCCAGCAGGACGAGGAGGCTTACAAGAGTTTCCTAATAGCTAACCAAGACGTGTTCGCCTGGTCCGAGGACGAACTCCCCAAAATCCCGCCAGAGGTCATAACCCACCAGCTGAAGCTGGACCCGAGTTGCCGCCCGGTACAGCAACGCAGGAGACGTTGCAATCCCGAGCGACAAGCCATCATCAAGGAACAAGTAAGTGAGAAGCTACGCTCGGGACTCCTGCGACCTATCCAGTACCCCGACTGGGTCGCCAACGTGATCCTAGTCCTCAAGAGCAACAGGAAATGGCGAATATGTGTAGACTACACCAGCCTCAATAAAGTCACTCTCAAGGATAGCTTCCTTATGCCACGAATCGACCGGCTAGTCGATGCCATGGCAGAGCATGGGATGTTGAGCTTCTTGGATGCCTTTTCCGGGTACCATCAGATCAGCATGCATGAACTCAACCAAGATAAAACGGCCTTCGTCACCGACCATGGGCTATACTGCTACACACGAATACCCTTTGGGTTGAAGAGCGCCAGAGCCACATACCAGTGCCTGGTCAATCACATGTTCGATGCTCAGATCGGCCGCAACATGGAGGTTTATATAGACAACATGCTCGTCAAGAGTATCAGAGCGACCGAGCACCTCGAAGACCTAGCGGAAACGTTCGCGACGCTCCAGAAGTATAACATGAAGCTCAACCCAAGCAAATGCGCTTTCGGAGTTAGGTCAGGTAAGTTCCGCGGTTTCCTTGTAACCCATAGGGGAATCAAGGCAAACCCCGACCAGATCTGAGCGATGCTAGAGATGAAACGCCTAGAGAGAGTGAGAGACGTATAGCTACGTACAATGCCTTACCGACCGCATCGCTGCACATACTCGGTTCCTACCTTGGGCCGCCGAAAGATGCCTGCCCTTCTTTTGACTTATCAAACAGGCGAACAAGGCGCTAGAGAGGAAGGGATGGATCAACTGGGATCAGGAGTGCGACCAAGCGTTCGAAGAGCTCAAGCGGTACCTGACTTCCCCCCCCCTGCTCTCCAAGCCCTAGAAGGGGGAACAATTACTTTTGAATTTGTCTGTAACCCCGAGCACCCTGAGCGCCGTGCTCGCTTGGGAAGAAAATAAAGTGATAAAGCCCGTGTACTACGTAAGCCAGCTCGTCGCCAGCCAAGTCAAGGGAGAGTTCGAAGCTCGGGAGCCGACGATGGTGAAGTTCCTAAAAAAGGCCAAGGAAGTCACGATGACATTCTCCCGCTTCGAAATGGTGCATATCCCGAGGGAAGAGAACGTTCGAGCAGACGCTCTGTCCCACCTGGCATCATCGACGACTGTCTCTAACTCAAGAGCTGTCTTGATAGAGGAATTACTAGCACCGAGCATCAAGGAATCGAGTCCCCAAGTAAACGCCATCGATTATGAGCCATCATTGATGGATCCAATCCTGTATTTCCTCCTACGACAACAACTCCCCAACGACCATGCCGATGCCCGCCGTGCGCGAGCACGAGCGGCACATTTCACGATCATTGACGGCCGTCTGTTTAGGCGATCACTCTCTGCTCCACTGCTAAAGTGTCAGCTCCCCACGGAGGCCAAGCAGGCGATTCAAGAAGTCCACGAGGGACTCCGCGGAAGCCATATCAGTGGGCGAGGAGCCTCATCCGATAAGGATATTGGTGGCCGATGGTGTAGCAAGACTACCTCAACTAAGCCCGAAGCTGCCCCCAGTGCCAGAGGTTTGTGAACTTGCATCACCAATCAGCTACACAACTGTACACACTGATGGAGCCTCGCCCATGTGCTCAGTTGGGGGTAGATATACTAGGCCCCTTCTCGGAGGCTCAGGGGAGGAAGAAGTTCCTCATCGTCGTCATTGATTACTTCACCAAATGGGTCGAGACAGAACCACTAGGGAAAATCACAAGCGAGGCGACATGGAAATTTGTCCTACGGAGCATCATCTGGCGGTTTGGGATCCCACGTGTCCTTACAACCAACAACGATAGGCAATTTGCAAGCACCTTCTTTCAAGAAAAATGCTCGGAGCTGGGGATTTGGAATCACTGCACCCCAAGCGAATGGCCTAGTAGCGAATGCCAACAGAACGCTCCTTCATGGCATCAAGACCCGCTTGGAGCAGGCTGGCGAATCTTGGGTGGATTCCATCCAAGTGTCGTATGGGCACACTGGGCTATTGCCAGGACGACCATGGGGGAAACACCTTTCCACCTCGCATATGGAGCAGAAGCAGTTGTTCTAGTCGAGGTATCCAACCCATCGTTACGGGGTAGCCAGTTTGACGAGGCCAGAAACAATCAGGCGATGCGAGATAACCTGGACCTGCTCGAGAGAAGTAGGGAGCGCGCCCAGTTGAGACTCATGGTCTATCAACAGAGACTGGCTCAATACTACAATGCTCGCGCCAGAGAGCGCCATTTTCTCCCTGGAGACCTCATGTTGCGATGAGTTAGTGTGGCGGACCCTAGGACGACGATGGGGAAATTGGCCCAAACTAGGAAGGCCCTTATCGGGTGGCAGAAGTGCTCGGCAAAGGGGCGTATAGGTTGACGACGCTGGATGGGCGAGAAGTCTCAAGAACTTGGAATTCTGTAAATCTCAGAATATTTTATCACTGGCTCTCTAATTCAATTAAGTTGATAGGCAAATCAAACAAGTTTGACTATTTCACTCATTGAAATGTACTGTTCTGATGTGATTTAATTCCATTCCATTGATCCAGATCGGTGAGGAGTTCCTGATACAGGCAAACACTCAAAAGCGACAAAGGATCCACGAGGATGGACAAGTCACAACTTCTCAACCTCCCGAGGCATGTTACTGATGCTTTTTGAATCTTAACTTTCTGCTGCTTTCCCCCCTCCATTGTTTTCTATTTTTGGTCAAGTATATCTAAGCAAAATCAATTGGTAGTGTAACTGTCCAAATATGTGTTTCTATATGGCTGTGTATTTGGTGCCAGACCCTTTGTTAATTTTGCATTCCGTTAAATTCTTAATGTACTGAGTATTTTGTTAAAGACATAATGGCTAACGTGATTCAGTCTGACTTCACTGTACTTAAATGCCGATTCAAAATTCATGTGAAATATAGTTGAAGCATAAATTTGATCTCTACTTTTCCGTGATTATGAAAGCTTGTGTTTATGGTAACTTGATTGTTTCGTAATGGCTTGTGAATATTTGTCAATACAAGGTTATGTGATGTTTGTTTAATCTGTTGTCTATGCGACATTCTGGTTACCGTTATTGTGGTTATTTATTAATGGCATTAGATAATTAATATTTTCCTACTCATCCATCTAGTGCCACAAATGGCCTTTCTTCCTCTACAGTTGATTATGTGTATCTTACTATTCCTACTTTGTGTTTTTCTCTGAAAACAGGCAGCAGCAGATGGTAGGATAAAAACAATAGAAACCACAGATGTAAAACCTGGCATAGATGACTCCAACAGAAACAAGCAAAGCCGTGGCAGGGGTCGCTCAGGAGCGGGAAGGGGGCGTGGTTCAAAGAGCAATGATCATGTGCGACCTTCTAGTATTCCTTCAACAGTTTCAGTGGCAAATGGGCACCTGGAGAGCACATTACATAAGGTTCTATACTTTATTTATTTATTTTATTCATATCGCCGCCCTGGCCTGCGCTCTCTTGAGCCGTGCCGCCTTCCGCGCAGCGCGCCGTGCGGCTTCGCGCCTGGCCCGCGCCGCTCTCCGGGCTGCCCTGCGGATCGCGTCGCGCTCCTTGCGGGCTGCTTCGCGCAGGGCCTTGCGGTAGGCCCGCGCCGCCTTCCGCGCTGCTTCCCGGGACTGCCTGCGGGCGACTTCCCGGGCCTTGCGGGCGGCGATGTGGGCGGCGGATTCCGGCATCAGATAGTCCGCTTGAAGGGCTGCAGGAGCACTTCGGCCTCGGTGTTCAGCTCCGTGAAGTCCGCGCCGCTGGACTGGCCGTGGCCCCCGACGGCGTGGATGGTGGTGGTCGTGGCGCCCCGGACGAGCGCCTGGCCCGCGCCGAACAGGATGCAGGCCTGCTCCACGGCCCCGGGGAGGGTGCTGAACACCACGCCCCCCTGGTGGGTGAACTGCAGCGGGCTCGACAGGGTGAGGGTTCCGGGTCCCGACGTGGTGGACGCGGCAGTGACCGACGCGGCCTCCTGCTGGCCGCCGTCCTTGAAGACCCCCGTGGCCCCGGTAACCGTGTCCTCGTAGTTGCTGATAGCCCAGCCCGTGGTGTCGGCCACGGAGATGACGGTGTCCCCGGCGGAGGCAGCTGCCGCCAGCGACGTATGCGGCCAACCGTTGATGTAGCTGACCTGGAGGACGTAGCCGTTCCGGCCGAAGTTCCAGCCGACATAGCCCGCGCTCAGGATGATGGCCTGGCCGCCGTAGGCGTCGTCAGCGGGAGCGACGGAGTTGAAGATCCCGTAGGGGGGCAGCTCCGGCTCGGAGTACCCGGCCGGGACCGTGGTCCAGTTACGGGGGAAGTTGTTCGGGCTGACCTTGATGCTGCTGACGGCGAGCACCGGCCACCGGGACATGATCAGCCGGGCGTTCGATCCGGCGTTCCCCCAGTAGGGGGTCGGATAGGCGCCGCCGGCCTGGGGCCCGACCGTCACCCGGTAGTCCGGGCCGTGCATGATCTCGGTAACAGATGTACAGGTGGTTAAAAAAAGGGGGGGAAAGAGCAGATGGACAGTTCTGAAAATTTCACTGCAAACAAAAAAAATCTCATTGTGAACTGAGAATGTAAAGGATACAACAACCAAGTGCAATTCCGGAAACTGTTGGAAGTGGAGTAAGCAGAGCAGAAAACAAAAATATTGATCATGGAACCTCCTAATCTGGGAATTAAAGTCCAATTTGAACTAATACACATCCAGAAAAGTACAAATATCAAATGCTATCTCTGAACTGCTGAACTCAAACGGGTAAAAGGGTTGGCTGCCAAGCTTGAACTTAAGACCTCAAGGGCATTTGCATTCTCGCACACATGTACAAGAAGATGACTGGTAGAAAACAGATGCTCAGCTGAAATTCAGAAACTGATACCCCTCTTGAATACATGGTTGCACTTACATAACTGCATTTCCATTGCATGTTTTTTTTTAAAAAAAATTATGGTCATGAGGGTCAACCCCTCCCCTTCATTTCATCTTCTATCTGGGTGTAGGGGTCGACCCTTGCATATGAGGGAGTCGCCCTCACCCCAGTTTGTTTCTGTTCGCTCTAAAAAAAAAAGAAGTGTGTGTGCAGAGTGTGCAGAGTGTGCATTTGTGCAATGGCCAGTGTGACGGTAAGATTCACGCTGGCTCCTCTTGATTTCTCATATGATTTGTCATGTCCTTGAACATAATTTGATGCATATAAGTGCATTAACACCCGAACCCAGGATAAGATTCCATGCATTCCATCATTCTTGCATGCCATGCATACCCCCAGAAAAAAAAAATTACCTGATGGTGAGAACCAGCCTGGTGGCTGCTGAACATGAAAGATAAGCCTATATAAGAAACATTGTCAGTTTGGAATTTCTGAATGGGCAACTATGACTGGATATCTTTTCCTGCATGAAAATTCATGATGGATTTCAGGCGCCTCAAAACTGAAATTCCTGTATTTCCCATTTGCATATGGCACACCATTCACCCTCTTAGCACTTTGGCTGCGCCAAAACCTGCAGCGTAACGCCGCGCTGCATCGCAGCGCCGCCAGTTCCTCGGCCGTAGAAGGCATCGTGAAGCCCTTTGCCAAGCCTAACCGGACCCCTGGCGAGCCCCGTAAAGGCGCAAAGTCCGCGAAATCACGCGGGTGAAGCAGGCTTCCAGCGGCGCATAGTCGCGGCTCAGCGCCGCACGCACTGCGGCAAAATACGTCTGCTTGCCGCGCCCAGCCAACGGCGAGTTCTCACCCCACAGCCTGTCCGATCTGATGGAGGCAACTCCAAACTCTCATGCGGCTGATGTCTGAATCAAGTGGTCTTTGAATTAATAGCTGGCAGGCCATCATCAAGAGCCCAGCGCAATCCAGCTGATATCGACCCGCCAGATTTGCGAATGCAGCCAGGTAGATACCACAATCTCAAAGCCCGTTGGCGTCACCTTCTCTGCAACAACCGTGATTCGAGCGGCATCCGCGTTGCCGATGTCGAAGCCAGCGATCCCCAAATGTACCAGGGGCTCACTCTGAAACTGCTTTTGAAACCTCACTGACGCGCGAAAACTGCGTGGTTGATGGCCGCCCGAGACGTCATCAAGTGTCCAGGTATCGCAGGCGGTACCCAGCACCTCGTGACCAGAAAGGAAGCTAAATGGTCGAATTGCATTCATGGCGTGTTGATCAGTTAGTTAGGGGTCGCCGATAGCATGCGTGACGAAGGCTGAGCCGTCACGCGGCCAAAATAAAATGGTGCAGTGAGCATAGGTGTTGCACCCAAACTGTCAACGCCGGACGTAAATCGCACAGTTTCTGTGCGGCCCAAAATTGCATACCTAATCACCCTCGGGCCGCGGTTCTGGCCTTCTGCCGGCGAGACGGTCAGACCGTCTCGCCGGATGTCTCGACATCCGATTGCAGTGCCCGGTACAGGTCCGTGTGCTCCCGCATCCGATAGCTGTTCCCGCGGATGTTTACCAGGTGGCAGTGGTGCAGCAGCCGGTCGATGAGAGCCTTGTGCTCGAAATTGCATCTTAAGGATTTAAAATTTAATAACTCATGATCTAGATTGATAAAAATTACTATAATTATCATGTAATTGGTCTCTAATAATATCATTTATTTACAAAGTGCTACTATTCATCACCTAAAATGAATAGTAAACCATTCATCTCATTATATCTAAACCATAGGTTGTGCTTTTTAATTTGCGTCTTCTGGCTTGACATGTATTAGAAGAATCTGCATCTTTCTACAAGGTCGCGGCTTAATATGCATCAACCTAGCCGATGTGATTTGTTTGTTATTTATTTATTTATTTGAAATTTATGTGAATTAACGTCAATGAGGCATAGGCAGAGGTGTATTTAATGATTCTGCGCCTCTCTATAGAGATGCACATTGCCCCTTTAGCATTATTTACTATCTGATTTTAGAAAAAATGGATATTTAAAGAAATTAACGTCTTGTATAGTAGACACTATTTTAAGAATTAACGACAATTGTTCCTGACACGAATTCTTTTAATAGAGTTTGAATGAGGTTTTCATCCAATATTGTGGATTGTTGGCACTATGGTCCCAAGGTCGAGACATAGTCCCTGTTTTATTGTTTCCTATATTATACACCTTAATTCTTGGGGATGGAAGGACCCTCTGTCGGGAATCCCTCTCGTCGGATTAAAAAATTTTTCTCTAAGGCCTCCGTAAGAACCTGACATCGAAGGATTCCCTCTTCGATCACTAGGCTGGTTGTACCCTAAAAATCTAACCATGTTTTGGTCATGTCACTATGAAGAAACATGACTCCTAGCCCTCATAGAGCGTCATATTGGGCGTTCTGCGAGTGTCTGAAATTTGAGGCATCCTATCCAAGCGCTATTTAATTAGCGACTGGTGCATTGGCTACATATTTCTTGAATTGGCGTCCATGGTTGTAACATCCATGGTCTAACAGATTCTTAGTGGTGCGGATCTAAAATTTGTCCGGTGTATTTTAACTATTTTTAGGAATTTTTTGGCTATTTTTAGGTGATTATTCCCTATCGGATGGCTAAAAAAATTTTGAAAACAAAGAATGATAATCTAATCTTTATTTTTATTATTCTCGTTCTCTATTTATTTTGTTTTTTTAACTCTCTGATATGGGTTCACCTTGTGCGGACACGCCGAACAGATGAGTCCAGAGACCTAGGTAATTTTTAGGACCCAAAAATTTCACTACACACAAGAAGAGTGCAATCACCCTGATTGTGCAGCAAAGTATAACTCGTAATGAGTAATTTGAAAATTTTGGACTACTGAACTGAGGTGCATCTTGCACACAATTCAGGTAGGATGAATTAAAGAGATTAAGATAGTTTTAAAAATAAAAGAATAAAAAAAGTTCATGTGCAGTGAACCTGGATGTACAGCCAATGATGACTCGATTAAGGTCGATTTGTGGGCCGTGAAAGCAGATGGGCTGCCGAAACGGTTCGCTCACAGGTGGGGAACTGGGGCGGGCTTCCAGGTAGGAAAATGGGGCGGGGCCTTTATGATGAGGGGAGGCGGTTGGAGGCGCAGTTGCAGGTGAGCATAGTTTCGTGGTCTTTCTGGAGGTCTGGACCGACACAACCTGCGTGCCCAGCGTCTCCCCTGGTCGCCGGAGATGACGACCGTCCGCAGATTCACCTGCAACGACCTCCTCCGCTTCGCCTCCGTCAACCTCGATCACCTCACCGAGACTGTGAGTAGAAACCGACTACTCCCTCCCTCCCTTCCTCTCTCTCTCTCTCTCTCTCAGCGCTAATATCGTTTCCTGGGGCTGGCAGTTCAACATGTCCTTCTACATGACTTACCTGGCGCGGTGGCCGGACTACTTCCACGTCGCCGAGGCGCCCGGCAACAAGATAATGGGTTACAGTAAGCAACCGTCATTCCCAAGGATCCCTCTTTTCATCCGGGAATCTGCCGGTGGTACTGTGTGGCATTATGTGCGAACATTTTTATATATTGGTAATAATGGATTTATTTGATTGAGATCCTGTAAGAGCCACTTTTTTTCGATTTGTTCACATGGCGCGCCAGAGCGCAGAGCCAGCTGGAAGGTGCTGGATGAAGGTCTTCAGCTCGCGCCAGGTCATGCGCCCGGTGGTCAGGTCGCGGAGCGTGGCCCCCGGCCAGTGGGCTCGCAGGTCCCAGTCGATCGCCCCGGCATGCTCGTTCAGGAGCTGCCGGAGCGCCGCGATTCCCCCAGGGAGGCCCCGCAGTAGGCGTTGTACTCGGAGAACATGTGCTGGAGGAGGCCGATCGGGAGCGGGTACTGGCGGAACTCGTCGTACTGCTCCTCGCCGAGCGCCATCTCGAAGAGGGTCAGCATCAGCTCGTTCTGCGTCAGCTCCTCATGGCTCTCGTCGGTCAGCTCCCATGTGTCGAGCAGTTCCATGTGGGTGAGCTCCCAGTCACGGCCCTGCCAGGTGACGACGAACGGCTCCTTGGTCTCCTCGGCGGCGATGGCGTCGAGGTCGATGGTGCGCGATACGGGCTTGCCCGGACGGCGGGGGGAGGTGCGGCGGGAGGCGGACATCTATCCTCTTTCGATCTCGTCGGCGACCTTGTCGAGTGCTTCTTCCGCGAGCCGCTCGGCGCGCGGGATCAGCGGGTTGACGGCGGGGGCGAAGTAGGGGTGGGCGGCCTGCTGGTAGATCCGTTCGCGGTCGCCGAAGAAGGGGTGGCGCCACGGTCCGTCCTCGCCCTCCATGAGGGCGGGTAGGGCGCGCTGGCCGTCGGGCATCCTGCGCGGGTGGACGCGGACCTGGACGCCCGCGCGGGCCCCGCCCGTGTTGACGTCCAGGCGGGTCGCACTCGCGAACGACCGGCGCAGGCTCTTGCGGCCGCGGCGGGCGTTCTCGCCCTTGGACGGCAGCGCCAGGGCGTTGCGGCGCACCGCGGGGACCATGGGGCGCCCGCCCTCGCGCAGCGCGCGCCGCAGCTGCTTCATGATCTCCTTGCGGTTCTCCAGGCCCCGAATCTGGCGCGAGAGGCGGCGCAGTTCGTCGCTGCCCTCCACGCGCAGGTTGCGGGGCATCGGAAAAAGTGAAAAATCTAACTAAAATTTAGAAAATCACCCAAATAAGATAATTTGTGGGTCAAATTGGGGTGTTATAAGGTAATATGAGATGTACTCAAAGTAATGTCAATTTTAGCGTGTCTACACCCATCCCATAGGAGGGGGAGAGAGAGAGAGGAAATGGTGCCCCTCGATAGGGGTTGCGGGGCGCCATCGAGGGAGGAGGTCATGAGATGTCGGAGGACAAAATAGTAGACAACAAGTGTAACACCCCAACCCAAGTATAAAGAATATTTAACCCAATTTAATAAGAAGCCCCAATTAGAAAAAATCTTGCAAATTGGCCTAACTCACTACTAAGCTAAAAACACACATTTAAAAATAAACCCAAAACCTCTTTTTTCGTAGAAACCCATTTAGAAGACCCAAAAAATGGGGCAAAGTTCCCTCGACATTGAAAGGCCCAATACTAAACCCATTAGAGTGTTCGAATGGATGAAGTCGGCCATGCATGGGACTTTTAGGGTTTCCCTGATCAAACAAGGTAAGCGACTGCTGGAAGGGAAAGGTAGAGTTTGTCCTAGGAAGTTTTATACAGACTAGGATTCCATGTACGTATTAGGACTCGGAAGGTGAGAACTTGTATAAATAACAACCCCTGAATGAGCAGAGCTTATTGCTACTACTACGTTCGAAGGAGGCTTGTTGTTGTTGCCGTGGAGTCTTCTTCCTTCTGCTTCATGTTCGAGTGCGTACTGCGGCGGCCGTTGTTGTGAATGGGAAGAAGCCTGTATCTTCTTCTTCCTCTGCATTTGCTTCCGAAGCGGTTGCTTCTTCTTCTTCTTCTTCTTCTTCTTCTTCTTCTTCTTCTTCTTCTCCTGCACGCGTTGCTGCGATGAAAGAGAAGAGGGAGCATCTCCTTTCTTTGCATCTTCTTCTGCCTCTGATCTTCGGCCTTTCCCGTTCAAATCAAGCAAGGTAGGTTTTCTTCTAACCCAGACTACACTCTATAAAACACCTGCAAACTAATCTCCATGAACATTTGGTTTTGAATGATAGCATATGGTTACAGATCATATGTCTTCTGCAAACTTTGTATACCCATGCTCGAGTATGAACCTCACATGGATGATGAACTTTGAGATTAAGAAAAATAAGAAAGTTAATACAACAAACACCAGGGTAATTGTCGGGCCCCATTCATCCTCTTAAGGTCAAGGTGAGCAATTCAATGACATAAATCAACAACGTCCCCTGGACTCTCGGCTATGGTCAATCCCCCTCACTCAGCTTCCCTAATAAAAAAGCCTCCCTACATCGACCTTAATACTTACCAGATTGCCTCCATGGCTAGACGGTTGGATTCCCCTTTACAAATCCTATGAGTCGACACCACTCCCCTTCATAGGAAGTGAGTCAGCAACCAGCCCAGTGGGTCGGCGCCCTATAGCACCGATCCAATTCCTTCTTACTCACCTTCCCCTTTCAACATCTCTGAATCACCACTCTATCCGCGCTGATCCATTCTCCTCCCTTGCACACCAATTCCCTAAAGGCACCGACTCACTACATAGCCTTCCTCTGGCACCGATTCACCTCCTAAAGGCATTGACTCACCGCCCTCTCGTCCAGGCCGACCTCATGCAAATCCTGCATCAACTCTAGCCTACGTAAATGCTTTAAAAGCTCCACCAGCGCTTGATCCAGAGTCATGTTTGAATAAACAATAAGGCTAATAATGAAATCAATGTTAAATCTCTTAGATGATTTGTCATTTTCATGCTTGCATATCTATCTATATACACACATCTATCTACAATGTACATATATATATGCAGGTATCTTTATATGCATCCTCATTTCATTGTATGTCTGCCTGTTACAATCTCCGTTATATCAAATGGTGACCTACGGAAGGTCAAATCAAGTCTGATTGAAAGCTCTTACTATGCGTGATGGTGGTCTTCAGACCTTTGTTCTCCGCCATGTGTTCGGATTTGGATTAATAAACATGATTATATTGCATGCTTGAACGCATGGTCGGAGCCTGCAATGCATAGTACTGTCCTTCAGTTCGTGACCACTTATGCACTTATTTAGCCCCATCGTTTCTTTATCTTGGTAATTAATCAAGAGTTTTCCTCCTTCTCAGAGAATGTAATTAATGTCATAACCTTTACTGTATGATGAACTTTCGGTCCCGACATGAACCTCACATTTGTCTGACTAAGTCAGATTGAGCGCACAATAAATCCATCACATATGTGACTGGCATGCCTATGCAATACACTAACGTTTCCACCAGCCTTAGAGGAGGATTTGTTGAGGACACAAGAGCAAGCTACTGTAGGACAGTCTTAGTCAGGCCACAGTAAATAGAGGACTCTTCAGTAGCAAAATGTCCCTCAGCAGTCTTTGAGGCAGCCAGAGTCATCATCCTTCTCATTTCTTGATATGGATCCTTCCCCTTTGGGATCGAGGCTTAGTCGGATGACTAGGTTACTCAGGAGGAGTAGGTCTAGTCGGAGACACTAGGAGCAGGAGTAGTCAGCTTCAACAATAGATGTTTAGCAGCCAGTGGTTCAACCACCATGACATAGCCTGGCTGAGCAGCCAGGGCAGTGTCCAAGGTGCAGTGGTTTTCATGTGGGTCGGCCATGTATAGTGGATGCGACAGAATTGAGGTGCTTTAAGTGTAGTGATGTGAAACCACTAGGGAGCATGCAGAAATTATGCGGAAGATCCTTGGACCTACTTCACAAACACAAGCACAAGAGCAAGGAAACCTCGTGAATTGCCAAACCACCATTGCACACACGATTCCCAGGGTGACTCGGTGATGCCGAGTGGAGGTAATGGAACAAGACCCTTGCTGGTAGAGGGCCAGCAGGGCTAAGGTTGCCCTCCCGAGGGTACGGTGCCCACACTCAAGGGGCTGGCTGGGTGCCAAGTGGGGCACTGGGTCACTCTCTCTCACAAAACCACGGTGACCACACGGAAGTGGAGTACTCCGGGGTCGGGCGCTCTCTCACTACCAGCGGAGCAATCCCACGGATATTAAAAGAACAAGTACTGATAATGGGAGCAAGGTTTAGAGTTTACCCGGTTGGTTTGAAGAAACCAACCCCATTCAGAGACGTGGGCAAGCGTGGGAGTGTGGGTTCCCCGCACACTGCGTTAGTGTAGCTTCCCCTGTTCAAATATTACATGCACTACTCCCCACGTAGGAGGGTTGGACTAAGGGTGGGGAATTTAAGGGTACAATCAAACACTACCTCCACACAGGGAGGGGTGCTAAGCCAGCCAGGCGGGGTGGGGAGATTAGCTAAACTAGTGCCGATTGGGCACTTCCCTGGGTCTGTCCAGGTCTGGATTGACAGGACAGGAAGTTACTGTAGATGCCACTATAGTCACTCCCGAGCTCCGTTTTGACGGGACCAACGGCAAAACCTCCCTGATTGGTCCAAGAGGACCTCTGAATTTTTGTAGGACTTTTAGAGGATGGCGCTGGTCGGGGCAGGATTGTGATCAGGGACTCAATTTTCAGACTCTGGTTATCACAGCACCTCAGTAGTAGGAAGTCAAGGTCGCCACGATCACTCCCGAGCTTGGATTCTAGCATGGCTGGAGTCTTTGGAACCGTTGTTGAGTCCTCTTCGAAACGATACCCACGGGGATGCCATAGGAGGTCAAAGCCGACAGAAGCAGCACAAACAGTGGTCGGGTGTCTACTCAGTCCTAGAGTGGACAGAACAGCGCACCCGAGCTAGAAAAATAATAACTCACTCTTCTGGGATCCAATCGGGGAGCCGCTTCTTGATTCTGGATGGTGACTCATAGTAGAAGATCTCAGGCAAGCCCTGCCTCCAAATCTTTAGCTGGCCGGTCATGGGAGCCTCTGCAAGAAGCCTCAGGTTGACAGTCTGGAGGGAGATGTGCAGTCTAGGGAGATCGACTCCTCCGGATGGCCATGAACTCTGAATGGGATGAAACCACCACCATTGTGAAGGCAACTCAGGGACTCTTCCGTCGGTACCACTTGGGCATCAAGGGGCTTTGGAATGAATCTAAGATAGGCTCTGCAATCAGCACCTTCTCTGCTGCCAGCTAACTAAGAACTGCAGGTTGAAGCGGGGAGGGGGGGAATGAGGTCAATGGGGGGGGAAATGGGGAGGATGAGTGTGGGGGCCATCGGCCTACAAATTATCATCGCACCGCGAGTTTCATGCTCAGTCCCGGAGCCTCTGTTCCAGCTTCCCCTTTTGGAGTCAAATATGAGATTCTCGAATGGGCAAGTGTGCGAGGAAGCGATCACGTCCTGACAATCTAATATCACGGTCGTGAGCAAGATTTTAAGCAGATTTAGGTTGCAGTACCACCAGATTCGTTCGGGAACATCAATCCACGGTGCGCCTATTGTGGCCCGAGAAATACGACGACCTCGCACTCGGAACCGAGTCGATCGTGAGTGTTACTAGGGTTCTTGGTTCTGCTCGTGCTGTGATCAAGCGCCGAGCACTGCACGAGCCCAACGGATGATCACATGTGTCCATTGTCCCCTTTTCGTTTTCCTCTCTCCCGTAGAGTGATTCGACACCCTACCGCTCTTACGTTTCTGAGTGATCCGGCACCCCGCGATCGATTGGTTATTCAACACCCTTTGCCACTCGTTCTTATGGACCCCGGTTCATCAAGCTCAACGCATCAATAACTAAGCTAGCCCGCGTTCGAGTCCCAAACGTTTGGTTTGCAGGGTAATCGAGGGATCGAACGGAATCGTTGTGTTCAGAAAGGCACACCGACATAATTTTAACCTCATTTATAGTATCCGGGCAATTCCAATCCCTTAGTTGGTTAGCCCTCGGGGATGTGGCACTGTGGGTGATTATTGAGGTTGCCGCTCCGCGCGCATTTGTTGAGTCATGGGGCCATCTCGGACTCTCCGTGGATGAGCACCCGTTTATCACCCTCAATATGCTTCGGGACAGGGAGAGATGTTGTCAAAATTTTACTGGAACTATGTACTTTGCAAACTTTTTGAGAAATTTGATTTGGACAATTATGTGTGGTTTGTCCATTTCAAAGAGATTCGTCGCTGCCTACATTGTGGCTGAAATAATCAAGCACAAAAAAATGTTTTTGGGAAATGATGCTGTATCACCCAAACCTTCTAAAGCAGTGGCTGTCAATATGTGAAAATCTTCAGTTTGGAGTAGCAAGTCACAAAATTGTATTTGTTGGACCCATGTCGAGGATCTCATCATCGGTGGGGATCTCACAAGCTCACTCGTATTCCAGATCTGAGACTGAGCATTTTGCTTGCAATCTGTGATGATTTATTGTTATGTACCACATGTTACATTATTTTGATTGCAACCTTCCCGGAAAAGTTAGGGCAATCACTTCGTATCCTGTGGAAATTATTCTGACTGTAGACTTTTTCCTGCAGTCCTTCAGATTGCATCTTCTTTCATGTGCTCACGTCCAATAATTCTATATGTCATGGCCCTGCAGTTATTTCTTTATCCAGAAAGACAATTGTTGCGAATCGGGCCCCATACAAGTGCCGTCTCAATTGGCTGTAAAGCCCCTTCAAAGTGAGGAGGGATCCAGACACAGCACCCTGCAGAGCCCCTTTTGCGCAAAAGCTCGTAGATACCTGCTTCCTTTGCGATTTTCTGAAGTGTGTTGATATTTTTACCCGTCTTTCGCAATTTTCACATCTTTGTTTTTGGCAACGAATGAAAGAAAACGAGGAATGGAACAAGGCGAGTTAGGATGAATTATTCACAGGTGAATGAGATATTCAAAGGTGAATGAGATATTCAAGTTTGAGAGTCAAAATATATCACTCGAGATCAGATAGGGTTAAGAGTCTTAACTCAAAGTCAACTCATTTCACCTCCCTCACATGAATACATTATCTTACTCCAACTAGGTTAGGTATCAAACTAAAAAATATGAAAACATAGGATTAACCCATCCTGGATCTACCTGGGTTAATTTATCTGATTATCAAAGTGGCCTAAATGAATAGGTAAAATCATTTCTTCGGCCACCAACTACCAAATAAACCCACGCCACATTTCAAATACGGCCGAATCCATCTCACAAATCTCCACCTTGTTAGAGGCACCGTCATAAGTTGGATTATGAAAAGTTTCGAAACGGAAGAAGTTTTACCAAAGGGGAAGTTCCTGCATGGCCCCATTTTGACCCTCATTTAACAATAATTTTCCTACGAAAAATCTTTGATAATGAAAGTATCATGGATCATGATAAGCTGTGTTTACATCCCCACAGGGATACTAACCTTCAGTTTTGCAGAGCAAAAATAAGGGTCTTCCCCTCCCCTCCCCTCTTGTCCGTCCGTGGATACTTATATTATTCGGAGGGTCATCAGAAGATTCCCCCCCATCTCGCCTTGTTCTGTAGTGTGGAACACAGATCGGAGGAATTGGCTGTTGCCATATGGTGATTGGCAGGCAAAAAAAAAATCCTAAAACCATGACAGGGAAGGCGATACATTCCAAAATGGCAATTGACGCTGTGAGAAACACTTAGGGCCACTTTGACGATGAAATACGGATGAATAGAATGAGTTATTTTACTTACTCATTTTTAACTGAGTTTGATAACATGATTAATTTTTTGGGGGGTCGATTAACAATAAGACATTTATTTTAAGAGTAATTCGTTCAACCATTTTACACGAGTTATTCTGAAGCTAAAAATAAATTATCAAACTAAAAAAAATCTTAATAATAATTCACCAAGACTCATCTCAAATAATATACCTCAACCTATCCTCTGTGGGAGCCATAGGATTTACTAGGGCGGCGGTGACCTTTGTGCACCCCTGATGACCTTAACACCGCGCCAAGCTGGAATGCTGAAAACCACCCGTTGGTTGCGCTCAGGACAAAGAAGGCCCGGAAGGGAGCGCCCCCATAATTGAGGTCCCCAGGCCTGGCAAGTCCTCCGCAACCGCCACGCGCAACACGCCGGGTGACGCAATGGACGACCCACCTGCTGCACTGATTGTGTGAGCAAGGAGACTTGTCGGTCTCCTAACTAACCGATGGGAAGCACGCCCATGTTTTGTTTTGCCTGCATCCGCCACTTTCGGGTGCATGCTGGTCATCTCTCGGTGCAGCCACCAACGGGCCGAGCGATCAAGCCACATTTATTTTTTTTTTAAAAAAAAATACTTAGTGAAAACCCGAGATTATTTAGCCTTTTGGAGTCTATGTAGGATCTGAAATGGCAGCAAGCAATGGAAGAGGAGTTGAGCGCCCTTGAGAAGAATGGTACTTGGGTCTTGGTTGATCTCCTGAAAGCAAAAATCCAATCGGGTTGAAGTGGGTGTACACTATTACATTCAGTGCAAAGGGTGTGATACAGAGGTACAGAGAGCCAAACCTTTTGCAAAGGGTGTTACTCAGACATATGGAATTGATTATCAAGAGACATCTGCTCCTGTGGCTAAGTTAAAGTCAGTCAGGGTAATTCTCTCACTTGTTATTTAATACTATTGGTCCTTATATCAACTGTATGTGAAGAATGCATTCTTAAATAGTGACTTAGAAAAAGAAGTATACATGCTGCCATCCCCTGGAATTGACACAAAATGGAAAGTCCATCATCTTAAAAAGGCTCTCCATGGGTTGAAGCAATCGCCCAGAGCTTGGTTTGGTAGACTTTGTCTTGCTATGATCAGATTTGGTTCCAAGCAATCAAATGCTGACCACACTCTATCTCAAATGGAAAGGAGGACATGTGACTATGTTGCTTATCTGTGTTGATGACATGATTGTTACAGGTGATGATGAAACTGAGATTAAAAAATTGAAAGAAGACTTGGTTACTGAATTTGAAATTGTAGACTTGTGTGAGCTAAGGTACTTTCTGGGCATTGAGGCAGTTAAGTCTCAAAATGGCATCTACATTTGGCATAGAAAGAACACATTGGATTTGTTGATTGAAACAGGAAAGTTGGGGTGTAAACCTGTTGCTACTGCAACAGAATTTAATAATGGACTGAAAAAGGCGGGGGGTGAAGAACTCTCGCTTGGAGATAGGAGTCTGTATCACACGCTGGTAGGAAAGCTTCTGTATTTGTCTCTGACTTGGTCAGACTTGACGTTCGCAATTAGCGTAGGCAGTCCGTTTATGCATACTCCATGGACTGTATGCATGAAAGCTGTTGAATGCATGTTGAGATATTTAAAGTCATGTCCAGGAAAGGATATAATATAAGGCTGGCAGTACAACCCACTTTCTTTTGGCAGGGGAGGATTCAAATAACAGAATAGATGATGCACAACTCAAAGCAGAAATTTGATCCTATGTTGGAGCATGGCTGAAAATTTGCTGGAAATGGTTCATTTAATCCTATGATGGTGTACAGGTGAAAATTTTCTGGAAGTGGATAAGTCATATAGAAAAGAAGCAAACCAGCCCACAGTAGTCTAGGGTAAAAACAAGGATCCACTTTTTCCCGGAAATTTCAAATTAAGTTTTTATGCATTCAATTGGAATATGGTGCTGCTGCTCCATGCAGTGTGCTGCAGTATATGGCGGGAACACAGTGATCTGATTTTAAAGGAAGTTAAGTATATTTATAGAGTGTTTGACTTAGGGTTTGTCTCTTTTATACAGTTGGTGCTTATTTATTCTTCATATTCTTGTAGAGAAGTGGAGGGAGGTGGTATATGTTTTGTAATCTTCCAGTCCTCTTTAACATTTTATTTGTTGAGTAAGGGAACCTGTCCTCTACTCTCATGCTTGTATCTTGTCCAGTTAATTCTTAATAAAATTGGTCGTATAAACCACAATTTCTTATGGGGGAAAAGTACATCAGATTGGGAAGTTTCCAACTATCTCCAGTATGCCTGAATGAACAGCAAAGCACTCAGTATTATGCTTTTGTTAAGTGTCCTTGCTACGAACCATGTGATCATCCGACTCCCTTTGATACTGAGTACTTAACAGAATTTGACCTGCCATGCTCCAGCTGATATCTTGAAGACGGCCGTCATGCTAGTTGAAGACTGGTCCTCCATCAACTGGATCTTGCATGAAGATAACTTTCAAATGTTCCAGAAGCTGCTTCCTTGGTCTCATTTTCTCTCATAGGGGTTGTCTTTCAGCTTTTTAAGGATTGTTCTGGGTCTGTCGGGATGGGGGCTGTAATTTCCTTTTCTGTTTTCTAGTGTGAGGTACATCTATCATTTTGATAGATTGCTGGGGGCTGTTGGGCTAGACGCCGATGACGAGCGCGGGCTACGCTGAAGGCGACTAGGGCCGAACATAACTGTATAGAAGGAGATACCCCATGAAAGGCAAGATCCTTTTGGTGGTTGGTTTGGGAGTGGGCTACGTCCTCGGCGCCAGGGCGGGCCGGGAGAAGTACGACGAGATCGTCGCGAAGGCGCAGAAGTTCTGGAACGACCCGCGCGTGCAGAAGCAAGCCGGAAACGTGGGGGACTTCGTCAAGGACAAGGCTCCGGATGTGGCGGACTTCATCACTTCGAACGTGAAGAAGGCGACCACGCGCTCACGCACCACGTCGAGCACCCCGAAGTCGTCGTCCAGCACCGGGACTACGCCGAGGTCCACCACCTCGAACGGTTAGGCCATGGCTGCCTCGGAGACGACCGGCGACCCCCGGCCGGTAAAGAAGCGTTCCCTCGTCCAACTCTTTGCTGACCTCCCGACCATCGTGCGCGACCTGGTCGTGGGCGAGATCGAGTTGCTCAAGCAGGAGATGATCCGCAAGCTCAAAGCGCTCGGCGTCGGCGCGGCACTCCTCGTCGTCGCCCTCATCTTCGTCTTCGGCACGCTTGGAGTTCTTCTGACGGCAGCCGTGCTGGCGTTGTCGCTCGTGATGCCGGGCTGGCTCGCCGCCCTCTTGGTCGCCGCCGTCCTGCTGATCATCGCGGTCATCTTCGGGCTGATCGGCTATCGCACACTCAAGAAGGGCATTCCGCCCCTCCCGAGCGAGACCATCGGTGGTCTCAAGAAAGACCTCAACGTCCTCCGTGGCGTTGGGCACCCCACCTCAAGAGAGCGGGAATAACCATGAGCAATGACGATGACATCCAGTCGCAGGTCGAGCGCGCCCGTGCCAACCTCGAGACGACCCTCGACGAGATCGAGGACAAATTCAACGTTCCCAAGCGTGTCGGTGAGTTGAGCAAGCGGGCCCAGGCCTCCTACCAGTCCAACCCGACCCCGTGGATCGTCGGCGCAACGGGTGTCGCGATCGCTGTGCTCATTATATTTTCAATATCTCATCAGTCAAAGAGAATCTCCTGAGCGGGGTTTGCCTACTCTATCATATCAGTGCGAATCGATCGACCCATATTATACTTGAAAAAAGCCAGGTTGACGTGTCCCCAATACATTATGGGTCACGATAGAGGCCGCAAAGAAGAGAGGGGGAGAGTAGAGGGGGGGTGAGAGAGACTTGCGGAAGGCCCAGAGGAGAGAGTCTGGGAGTTGGAGAAGAGTAGGCAAAAAAAAAAAATGCTTGCGAGGATTGAGTCAGATCGGCACAATATCATGCTATAATGTGTCACCAAGGAACCAAGCATGTTGGACTTGACCTCACGGTAAACCTTGCTCCTGAGATAAGAAGGGCGTCCTAATCCCAATATTTCTTACCCTGCTTGCACAAGTCAACGAGAGTTAAAGATGGGTTGGCTTCCACTTATTTTCTTCTCAAGTTTAAAATTGTCCGATACCCTTCTTAGAGGCACATGTCTACTTTTTCTTTGAATTGTCAACACGTTACACTCCGAAGGAGAAGGGAGCCCTAGGTCCCAAGAGAGTTAACTCACTTGCTATCAAAGTTTAATGGGATAGAAGTAGGTTAAGTTAATTACATAACTTATCTTAATCCGGGTTAAACTTAATCCTCTATCAAAGAAGTGTTTTTAGTATTAGGATAAGAAATGTTAAATCTAACTTATCATCTAATCCAAAATTGGGATGTCCCAAGTTAAAGTTATCCCCATTTATGACTTAAACTTGGAGATAAGGGATTTTGGTATTTAGGATATCCTTGGGTTAGAGTTAGGCTGGGGGTTATTCTCACTTATCCCTATTTTTGAAGTTAAATTTGGAGATGTCTGATTCCAACAATTTCATAAAAAGGTTATTTTTATGCCATCACTAGTCTTATCTTCAATTAACTGTTCTGTTTGCCAAACAACTTGGGGACAAAAGATTGACACTTAGAATGACTTATCCCGGCTAGAGTTAGGATGATATCAAACAGGAAGGTATTGAGAAAAGTGGGACTATACTCACGGAATGGAATATAGTGCCGACGGTATACAACCCACATCCACTAACAGAGATGAACAGGTTACTGAAAATACACGAAAATCAAGAAACTCAGGTAAATAACGCCTCTGTTCAGGACGCCAGTTACTGTTGCTCTTGGGCGCCCTAGGGCACGCGGCCTCTCCCTGGTCTGCTTTGTAGCCGGCCATGGCTGGTCTTGGGGGGGGGGGTGCTATGCCTCCCCCCTCTCCCCCAGGCCTGCTTCTTTCGCGCTGGTAACCCCTGCTGTTGGGGCTTCTTCCGCCCTAGAGGCCGCTCAGGCCACACCGCCTTGGGCTGGCGCGCGCGGCTCTGGTTCTAGGCTGCTTCCTGCACCTTCGCCCCTTGCTGTTGATTGTGTGTGCGCCATTCCTACTGTGGGGTTGCAGGCCGCTTCTCTGATCCCTGCTGCTGTGCCTCCATCATTTGCCCAAGTAGTGTTGCAGTCCATCCCTCCTCCGGCCCTTCCTTTAGCTGCCCATGGGCCTACTTCAACAGATTTTGGAGAGCCGGCTGCTTTCTTCTCCAAGGAGGAGATCAAGCTGTCTTGCAGGCCACTGGAGTTTGCCATCATCGCTAGGGCCCCCCACGGCAGGCCGCCCTTCCAAGAGATCAGGTCACATTTGGCCCAGCGCTTCTAGTTCAAGCAAGACTTCCTCATCAGTGCCATGGATGGGTGCCACCTGCTGCTCAAGTTTCAGAACAAGGAGGATTACTTGCAGGTTTTGCTCAAAGAAACTCTGTATGTCAAGGGTAGGCTGTTATGCTTCTTCAAATGGGCGCTTGAGTTCTCCCCGAATGAAGATTCCCCACTTGTTCCTGTTTGGCTGGAGATGCCGGGGCTCCCTGCTAACTTCTATAGCATAGCAATGATCCATCTATTGCTGGGAGCATTGGTTCTGTTCTTAAGGTGGACAGAAATACTCTCTGTATGACCCGCACGCATGTTGCTCGAGTTTGTGTCTAGCTGGACATCTCCAAAAAATTACCTGAACGTATCTGGATTGGTATCAGCGCTGGTGGTCTCTGGCAGCCTCTAGTTTATCCAGACCCTCCCTTGTTTTGTCTCACCTACAAACGTCTAGGTCACCAGGCGTCCAAGTGTAAGAAGATGGCGGATAGTAACCACAATGGTGGTCCCGCTGGCCATGCCTCTGATCAAGTCGGGGCTAAGTGTGAATGGCGTCCCATTCAAGCTATTGGGAAGGAACCTATTTTGCATGCCCCCACACCACACAAAGGTACTATCTCACAGCCACCTGCGGGCCTAGATAATATGGCTGTTTCTACCTAGATTGATGGTGGATTGGCAGGTGACACTGTGGTCCCCCCTGCTGCTACGGCCCAGGTTGATGGTGGATTGGCAGGCAACTTTGTGGTCCCCCCTGCTGCTATGCCAATTCCACAATAGGATTCTCCAGTCTTACAAGCTGTGCTTGCTGCTAATGCTATCTCTGCGTCCCAGGGGGTGGTCAGAACCAGTAACACTATTTCACCTGCTGACAACATTAAGCCCAACCAGTAGGACATTGATAAACTTATTGATGATGTGCCTCTGCCTGGTGTCCATGCCGACGCTGGTGCTGGATCAAATGTTGAGGATGGTCATGCTGCCTTCACAGGTGGCTAGTGTGGGACAACATTCCAAAAAGTCTGTGGCTGTTGGTTCTCCTAATGATGGTGACAACATGACTGCGGGAGAGGATTCTTTCTCATCCATGGTAGGTGGCTCCCTAACCTATCCCCGGATATATCAAATAGTTATAGTGCCGGGCATGGAACCGACTTCTCATGCAGATGAGTTTGCTAAAGCTCATGCTAATTTTGTTGGTAAGGAGTACCATATTCCTAACAAGGTGGCAGGTATCAAAACACGCAGCGGGTTGCGTAGGAGTGCCTCAGCATCCTTCCCCCAGCTGTCCGACAAATGAAGGCCCTCATTTGGAATGTTCAGGGCATTGGTAATGCCCAATCGGTTAGCAGACCGAAACTCCTTATTCAGAAGTATGATCTGCCCTTTATTACAGTGATTGAACTGAAGCTTCCCAATTCTCTGATTGATAGATACAGGAAAAAGCTCTGTATGTCTTCTAGCATGGTTAACTCTTCCGCTAAGGCTCATATTTGGATATTTTGGAAACCGCCATTAGACATTTCTGTGATTTCCAGCTCAGACAAGCATGTTACTATCTCTGTTGGTTCTGTGCTTGCCAGCATGATTTTTATTTCGATTATTCATGCTAGCTGTTCATTGGCCGAGTGCCACATTTTGTGGAATCATCTTGTTGATTTTCAGCTACCTGCGATGGGCCTTGGCTTGTTGGTGGAGATTTTAACAGTATTCTGGACCCTCAGGAGAAGCGGGGAGGCAGGCGGGCCTTCTCCCTATCCATGGCTAATTTTTAGGCTTGTGTTTCTGCAGCAGGTCTAGAGGATGTAGGATTCCATGGCAGCAAATTTACTTGGTACAATGGCCAGCAGTCGAACGACATTTGGGCCAGACTAGATAGGGTCCTCTTTAATGGTTCCTGGACAGTGTCTTGCCCGATGATTTCTGTGCAACACCTTTCAGGGGCATGCAGTGATCACAACTCGCTACTCGTCTCGGTTTGTTCTGATTTTCAGAGGTCTCCTTCTAGGTTTTGCTTCCAGCAAATGTGGACTACACATGACCAGTTCCTTCAGGATTCTCGGTTGGCTTGGGCTGTTGCTCCAGCTTCCTCTTTTCCTCTGCTTGCAATGGCCTTCAAGTTGAAGCATATGAAGGAGTTTTATGGAGGATGGAATAAGAACACATTCAAAAATATTTTTACCAATGTGCAAGCTACTGAAGACTCTTTCTCTGCTGCTCAAGAGGCTTTTGATCACACCCCATTTGATGTCAATCTTTCGACTTTCATGACTGCCAAAGGTGATCTTGACCGGGTGCACATTCAGGAGGAGATGTTCTGAAGGCAAAAATCCAGAATAAAATGGCTGAAAGATGGTGACCGGAACCAGTGTTATTAGAATCAGACCAGACAGACCGGTCGGACTAGTCCGACCGTGAACCGGTCCCAGAATCGGTCTGATTAAGGTCGGTCCAATCTAATGCTAAAGAGTCAGACGAACTGGATAAAAAAATCTTTATGGATTTTCCATAATCTACAACCATCAGCTCGACAACGGGAAATTCTTACTTACTCGCCTTTCCTCTTTCTTGTTCCTTCACCAAGTCCAATAATCTCATTCTAAATCTCGACGGCCCATCCGTTGACTCTTACACTGACCATTGTCACTTCTCGAGTTGGTCCTCACTCAGACACCATATCCAATTCTAATCCTCCCGCCAACTCTATCCTGTTAGGGGAGCATGACAAGACTCCATAATCCTCGATCCATATCAACTCTAGACTTGGACTTACAGGGAATTCCTCCAATGCTGGTCACAAGACCAAGGCTCCCATTTGATGACATCCCTCTTGGGGCCTCCCCACCTAGGGATCATCCATTGTACAGTCTCTTCAAATCCTTCATCTCTATTGTTTCAACTAGACACTAGCCAATCTCGGCCCCATTCTCGCCACGGAGCCACAAGACACTACCTTTGCAACTCATGGCACACATCTCTAGGACCAACAAGTGTCATCTTTCTACCATAATAATCTAGTCATCGGTGCCACAACAAATCTACATGGATCTCTAAACATAGCTGATCCTTGCCCCAACTAGGTCCTTCTTGCATCATTTTGAAACTCTCGGACTCAAAAGGGCCACCTTTAGGTGTTATCATAGCCGATCACTCAGCTAGCCTCATCAACCGCTCACAGATACCAACTAGGACCCACAAATCTCTCTTTATATTAACTTTTCTTAGATCCCAATTCTATCCCAAGGACATAGCTTCTAACACAAGTCGAGCACCTAGCTTGCTGACTCCGATCATCACATCCTCATCCTCTATTAGGCAATTTCCTTTCGAACCCCTAACTGGGTCCACCACCAAGTACTCGACATTGCTTCTATTAGATGAATAGGGTACTCATCCAGCACACCTGTTGTCATATTTCCCCAACTCTATATTCCACCGATGTTACAGACCACAATGCCTCGAGCAATGGCACAACAATCGACATGGCTTACCCAACCAAAAAAAGAAAGTAATTGAGAGAAAATTTAAAGTTGGTGAAATGGTAATCAAAAGAATCTTTGTAAAACCTGGAGGACCTCGTTCAAAACTTCAACTAAATTGGGAAGGGCCCTATATAATAAAAGAGGTCTATCCTGACAATGCTTAAAGACTAACTAATGCTGAAGGGGAAGAATTGGCTCACCCTTGAAACGGCTTGTATCTTAAGAAATACTACCCATAGCCCCCAAAAATAAAAAACTAAAAAAACAAACAAAAAATAAAAAAAATAACAGGAAAAGAGAGGCTTAGGATAGCATGGTACATAGGCCATAGAGCCTGAAAAATCAAAAATTTCTAATTCATTCTTTAGTCTTGATGATTTAACCATGGGTCAACACTTACACGCACAGCACGCTTAGCTCATAAACTCGAGTGATTCAGAATTCGAGAAAAGTCAAAAGCCAAACTAAGAGTACAAAGACTTTACCTATTCTCTTCTCTTCGGTTCACGAGGGGTAGGTGAGGCTCTCGATTAGACCACCAAACCTACCCACCGCCCTAGTGGGTGGAAGTCGGGGCCCAAAAAGGAACAATATGCTATAAAGCCCAAGTACAATTAGGTCTTTATTTTGAAAAGAAGTGTGCAAAAGTCATATCAACAAAAATAAAAGAAAATCATGTCAAGCGGGCAAAGTCCCCGCAGGGAAAACCCTGGTCATAAGCGTGCATCTCAAAAAGGTAAGAAGGGCAACAAAATTTTCCTAAGCCAAAGACTGAATCCCAATAGGCACTAGGGTAGTGGAGGGAAGCTTCCCAGTCTTCTGAAACCCCTCGTGAACTTTCTCAACTTATTCTTCATTTTCCCCTCCATGGTATGTCATAAACTCAAAGGATGGCTAAGGCAAACTTAGGAGGATGGGTCGCGCAAAGTTATGAATGAAGGCACAAATCAACAGCACATTGACCCTTTGTTAAGTCATTTAAGAATGGTCCATGAATTTGAGATGGTGAATGTGTAAGGTTTTAGGACCTTTGCGGTGCCATCGTTGGCGAATTGGTTGCCGCCTTGTTGAATCGCCTCGATGAATTCCCCCACCACCATCTTCAAGATTTCGGCGCAGACGGCGGTTGAACCGCTGATGCTGTTGAGCATCGCGATTTCCGCCGGCTGCATCCGCACGTTGGCGGTGGTGATGGGGTTCCAAGACATTTTAATGATCTCTTAATTTTTAATAGGCCAGCGGCGCGGCCCATTGCCGCCAAATAACACCGCCGTTAGTCAAGGTGCCGGCGGTGGCATTGGTCAGTTGAATTTTCAGCGAGTAAAACCCCGACAGTTGCGCTGCGCTCCAATTCGTCAGGATCGTGGCCGGCGCCGTGCTGACGGTGCCGCTCACAAAAGCGAACGGCGCGGCGGGATAATTCGTGCCGTCGGCGCTGGCCCAGACATAACAGCCGCTGGCCGTCGTGCCGCTGCTACTCGACAAGTTCTCGCTTAAGGCGAGACCCGAATTTTGCCGGAGCAACAATGTGTTCGTGGTAGTGGTCAAGGTAGCGGTGGCGACCGTGGACGGGAGGTTGGTGAACGCGCCGGAATAACCGGGCGTCACTTGAGCGGATGCGGAGAGTGCCGCCAGCATTAACAAACACGCGGCACCGACTGCCATAAAACGACGGCAATGATTTTTACATTTCATAATCTTTTGATGGATGGTTTTGTTTTTTGTGGGAGGTGACGCGGCAGCAGCCGCATCACCCGTTGGTTTAAGTGATCGCGAGGCGACGGATGGAGAGGCTGGAGGTTTGTTTGATGTCGCGGCTCCAATCCACCAGATGCCCGCGCCAAAGATTGTTCGGCGCCTGATAGGTGAAGACGTTACCGAGGAAACCGGCTTGCCCGACGGTGAAGGTCTTGAACGCGCTCGGATCGTAAAGCGTCGCGTTCGGCACACTGTAATGGGCGAGCAGATTACCGGTGATGACACGTTTCTTGGCCGCCGGTTGCGCCAGCC
The DNA here is from genome assembly GCA_024336825.1 of Amorphophallus titanum. Lineage (NCBI taxonomy): Eukaryota > Viridiplantae > Streptophyta > Magnoliopsida > Alismatales > Araceae > Amorphophallus > Amorphophallus titanum. The sequence continues at coordinate 3,046,070 of JANBPO010008917.1, forward strand.
GGCTTTGATCATACACGACGTTCGCCACCATGATATCCTTCCATCACAGACCAGGGAGCCACGCACTCAGCCGCCTTGCGCCGCGCGGACGCTCATCTCGAGCCAGTTCAGGGCGCCGGCGACGTCATCCAGGGCATAGACGGCGTTGGTCGGGCGGCGCGGGCCGACGATGACGCCATGACCGCCGAGCCGCCGGGCGGTGTCGAAACCACTCTCGTCGGTAAAGTCGTCGCCGATAAAGATGGGAATCCGGCCCGCGAAGGGCGTGGCGGCCATGAAGGCTGTTACCGAGCCGCCCTTGCCGGGTCCCGGTGCGCGCAGTTCGACCACCATGTCACCGGGCTGCAAGGTCAGGCCGTGGCTGTCGGCCAGGATCTGGGCGAAGGCGACGCAGGCCTCGGCGGCGGTGGGATCGGCGCGATAGTGCAGCGCGATCGATAGGCCCTTGTCCTCGGCCGTCAGCCGCGGCCAGGCGGCGGCGAAGGCGCGCACGGCGTCCCCCACCGCGCGGGGCAAGGGCGGGGCGAACCGCTCGATGCGGCCATCGGGCCGACGCAGCTCCAGGCCGTGGACGGCGGCGACGGCGGCGACCTCGCCGCCCAGGATGCGGTCGATATCGTCCAGCCCCCGCCCGCTGACGACAGCCAACGCGCCGCCAAGCGTCTCTGACAGGCGATGCAGCAGGCCGGCGCGCGCGGCGTCGGGACCGACATCTTGCGGCCTTGGCTGGATCGGCGTCAGGGTGCCGTCGAGGTCGGCGAACAGGGCGTGGCGGCCCAGGTCCAAGGGGGGCGGCGCATTCATCGCTCCAGCACCACCGAGATCGCCGGATCGGACAGCGGCAAGGGATTGACCACCACCGCCCCGTCCAGCCGCTGGATGCGCAACGACACCAGCGCCCCACCGATGTCCAGGTCATCGATGGTCAGGGCGTCGACACCGCTGGGCAGGGTCGGCCGCACCAGCCGCACCTCGCGCCGGGCGGCGTCGATGGTCAGCCCGAGGCAGGATTGCAGCAGCAGGAACACCGAGCCGGCCGCCCAGGCCTGGGGCCGCAGGGTGGTAATTTCAGCAATATGATGCCCTTTTGCCTGTGCTGCACCGCTTCCTTCTGTCAACAAACCGGGTTCTATTTCCAGCCCGAAATCAGTTAATTCATCTCTTGTAATGATGGTAAGCGGTTGAGTTCTCCGTTCTCTTTTGGTACGGTAATTAGCTAATGGTATATTACCTCCCTGTGCATAATACCTGTCAGCTATTGTATGAAATTGCGACAACTGATTTAATAATACACTACTGGCAGCATCTCCTCCTGCAGATGCAAAAAACGAAGGATCAGCATCTACCGATTTTTCATTGGCTTCTTTAAAATAATATTTTTCGTATAAAGGATCTCCGGTAGAAGATCTATTAGTTAAAAAAACTCCCGCTATATTATCCTCTGTCCAATCGCCAGATGCTCCATTTACTGTATTTACTGTAAAATCAGCCCCAATGTGAACTGTATTTCCTGCCCCCAATTCTGCTCCTAATGAGTAACCATTACTGGTTGTAGAGGTTTGTGGGTCAAACACATGTCCCAAATCAGATCTGAAAGGTCGGTAACTGCCACCTACTCCTTGTCCTGAAACGGAATAAATATCGTACGTAAAATTAGGGATAGCTAAAGCAGGTGTGCTAATGGTAAAGGGACCATCTTTTTCACGATTGAAATCTAATACAGCATTGGAATATTTTGCCCCCTCATCTGCATTCATATATCCATAAGCAGGATTGGAAACCGTATTACTTGCTAATTTTTGTTGTGAAAAATATCCACTGATATTTAAATTTGCAAAAGCACCAAAAACTTCCCCTCCTAATTTAAAGTTACCTGTAATTGATAAGTTCTGCATAGACAAATCTACCTGAGGGGTATAAGTAGGCATTCCTAAATTAAAAGAAGAGTTTGCAGAAACAGAATTTATAACAGGTACGCTTACACCAACTCTTGTGGTTAATGCCTGTAAACCTCCTCGAGAATTAAAAGAACAGCCTATATTTGTTGTTAATGCACTTGATGTTTCTTCGCGAGCGTCCTTGCGTTGGTCGCGTCCTCGCAGTCGCAGTTGTAGGAGACGACCGGCGGCCCCGGCGGCGTCGGCCCATCGACGAGGTATTCGGGGGTGAATCGGATCAGGACGATCATGCCAAGACCTGCCTTGCGCTGACGCCGATCATCTGCTGCGCTCCTGATAGATCAGTAAGCACGACAGGGTCCGGGGAGACTTCGTTCAAGTCGGGAATGGTGGAAACGATGTCGAGATCAACAAAATCCCCATCCGCATTGACGTACGCCGTCGCACGATTGCTCGTCGGAAACAGATTGACGGTCAATGCCCTTGATCCTTCCGACTCGATGGCATCTACCGGCTCTACTTCCAACGCGAACACTTCGCCCGGATCTGGATCGCCAATCCCGACATCGTTATTGCTGGAAAGCGTCACGACGCCATTGGCAAAAACGGTGAGAAGCTGTTCGCGGCCCGGCCAATCGAACGATGCTGTGTCGCCGCGCGCCATCTGCTGTTCAAAGATGATGCTAGAAGCACCGTCCGTGGGGGTGTGCCGCACCCTGACGATGCAGCCCCCCAGGTCGAACAGGTTGGTCCACTCAGCCATCGGACTGCTCCATCTTGGCGGCGCCCAGCTTCTCGGCGATGCGCGCGTCCAGTTCGGCATCGCTCAGGCCGTGCAGCGGGGCCTCGGGATCGCCGGCCAGAACCTGGCGGTCGCCGAACGCCTTGGAGTTCTCCCGCGCCGTCTGCCACTTGATCGCATCCAACTCAACCCGGGCCTGCTGGGCGTCGATGACCTTGGCACGCATATCGGCGACCACTTGGTCAGCGCCCTCAGCACGACGATAGGCACGAATCTCGCGCGCGCGGGTGTAGTTCTGGTGAAACTCGGGCTGCGTCCTCAGCCAGCGGTAGATCGTGGACTCGTCTGGCATGTCCTCGTCTTGGGCGACGGCATGCAGGGATCGCATCACCACGCGCTCGCAAATCTCGTCCCCAAGCTCTGTGGTGAAGTCGCTCGGCCTGTCACCCTCTTTTTCTAGCACAAAGACTTTTTGACAACCGGATATTCTTCTCTTCTTTCATATCATGCATCTCAATTTCTCATTTATTAAAATTTTCAATCGTATCCCCAGGCATGCATTCCATTTCATCTTCATACAGAGTTATTTTGGCAAGCATTGTTTCATTTTCATCTTTCAGATTTTTGCATTGATTTTTTCATGTTGAGTATTTAGCACATTGATCATGGCTATGCACTAAGTTTTCAATTTTTTTCTTGAGATATTTAATTTCTACTTTGATCTTTTTGTATTTTTCATACATTTTAACAAACTCACTTTCCCATTAGTAATTGGAAATAAAATTAGGATCTGAAATTACCTCGTTGGATTCTTCTTCTTGTGTCACCAGACACATGCTTTCCATAAGATCTTCTAGCTCTTCACCAGACTGATCTTCATCTTCATCACTCCATGTGGCCAACATAACCTTGGGCTTTTTGAATTTGTCCTTTTTAAACTTCTTTTTTAGTTCTAGGCATTCTCCTCTCATATGCCCCAGTTTCTTGCACTTATAGTAGATGATCTCAATTAATCTACTTGGCTCGCCCTTGTTCGAAAATGGTTTCTTTTGCCCCTTTCTAAAATTTTCTAGAAATTTCTTCTTCCTTCTCATGAACTTCCTCACTTGGAGAGTTAGTATGGCTAAATCTCCTTCTTCATCACTTTCAGTTGTCATGCCTTCTTCACTTGAGTCCGAATCTGGTTGATTTGCCTTAAGAGCCATTGACTTCTTTTTCTTAGATTCTTCCTTACTTCTTTTGATGTTTATCTCATAAGTCATTAGTGACCCAATCAATTCATCCAAGGATAAGGTGGTCAAATCTTTTGAATCTTTAATGGCAATGGCTTTTGTGTGCCATGCAGGAGTGAGTGATCTGAGCACCTTCCTGATGAGTTCAGAGTTGGTATTATCCTTCCCAAGGCCTTTGAGTCCATTTGTTATCTCCATCAATCTTGCAAACATTTTGGATGGATTCCCATCGGCGAACCGGTTCTCGCGGCGGACAGCCTCGACAGAGGTGATCTGCTCCGCGAAGGTCGTCGCGATGCTGTGACCGGCGATGGCAAGGCCACCAGTGGCCGCGGCGTCAGTGACGGCCGGGAGGTTGTTCGACTTGTACAGCTCCAGGCCCGCGATGGAGCCGATGAAGCCGTTGCGGCGGGCGGCCGGCGCAGCCTCATCACCGGGGGTGATGAAGGTGTCCAGCTTGAGCAGGCGACCGTGCAGCGACGGGGAGACGACGGCCCAACGGCCCTCCTCCGGCACGTTGTCCTCGTCGAGGGTGACGGCGAGGTCCACGAAGGCGTCGTAGAGGTTCTGCGTGGTCGTGTGGATCGCGCGGGTGCCGAGGTCGTTGCCGGTGCCCTGGATCGCCGTGTTGATGGTGGCGAGCAGGAAGGCGTCGGACGTGTCACGCAGCTGGTAGGTCGCGTTGTCCAGGGCCTGGTTCATCACCGCGCCACCGTTGACGGCCTGGGCGCGCTCGATGTCGTCGAGCTCGAAGGCGAAGTACTTCGCCTGGTCGATGACGAGCGAGCGGGTCGCGTCGTCGATGTCTTCCCAGGTGATGTCGTTGTGGGCGGTGTAGGAACCGATCGTCACGTCGTTGATCGACGTGATCTTGACCGAGTCACCCATCCGCTTGATCTCGCCCTCGTAGTCTCGGTTCACGAGACCGGCGGCGACTGCCTTCTTGCGGAGGGCCACGAGGATCTTCGCGGTCCAAAGGTCGGGAACGAAATTGGTAACAGCCATGGTGGCTACTCCTTAGTTGGTCAGGACTTGATGCCCTTGATTGAGTTGAGTTGTCCTGCCGCTTCTGCGGCGACGATCTCCTCGGGGCTCATGCGCGCGAGGTCGTCCTTGCTCAGTTGCTGAGGTGTGGACGACTTGCCCTTCGCGCCCTGGTCGGCGGCTCCGTCGAAACGGTTCTGCTTCTGCGCGGCCAGGTGGGGCTTGCGGGCGATGAGTTCGGTGATCGCTTCGTTCAGGTCCTACTTATAGGACCCAAATTCTTGGCCTAATCCCACTAGGATTGAGGTGGGATAGCCCCAAATCAGGTTAAGATAGACTTTAGCACAGATTAGGACTCTTTACCCACGATTTGGGACTCTCCAAGAGGGTCCCAATCAGAGCTACCAGAGTTTCCAAAGCCGCAGTCTATCGAGCGATCGCACGAGGATAATAGCGGTCTTAAAAGGACCGTTTCTCCGCCTTCTACACACTTTGTCGATCAGGCGGTCTGGACGATCTTTGTAAGGCCATTTTTCATTCCCAGCGGTCAATGGAGGATCGTCTTTCCATTCTTGCGGTCTAACGGGGACCGTTTATAATCTTCTTTGGGTTTTGGGCTGGATGACTCTCAGCAACCTACCATGGGACCATCGGGCGCATGGAGCGGCCATTTGGATGACCGTCTCTCTCTCTCTGCTACCTTACTCTTTTGATTGCTTCTTTGCACCGGTTCTATGCAAGTCTCTTCGTCCCCTTCTCTCACTCCCCCGTGTCAATCTAGGATTCATCGTTAGTCAGTTAGCATCAAGTATACACACATTCATTTGCAAAATAAAAATAGGTCATATCATGGCACCCATAATAAGAGTACATGAGTCATATGGTACATCAGGTCGGTCCCTCTCCTGAACCTCCACTGTCACCGTACCCTCATGCCTCTTCTACAACGGGGCCATGGGGGAACTCCCCTCCTTACGATGTCACCGGCGACGCTCCACCTCCTCATTCCTCTAACGGCCGGAGGAGCTGGTGAAGTAGCTCCGATACGCACGGCTATGTGTGATGCTCTGGCTCACACTGCGCTCTGGCCGTCTGCTCAACAGTCGCATAGATTCCTTCAGTGCCCATACCTCTCCTCTCAGCTCTGTCGCCTCTATGCGGGCGCGCTCAGCCTCGGCCCGGTGAAGCTCCGCCCCGACCGCCCTGGCACGAAATCTCTCCAGCTCTACACGAAGGAGCGCCGGCTCTGTCCCATCCACACGAGAGCGCTCTGCCTCCTCTATCTGCCGAGTGAGCTCGCTCAACGCCACTGCTAGCTCAGTCGTCTGCATACACACACACCATGATCAAGCTAGATGCATTCATAATCATAGTCACAGGGAAAGTACAACTGTCTACTTACCCTTTCGGTGAGTGCAGCCTCGGCCTCCTCGACTCGTACCACCATCTGAGCAAACTCCACATCCCATTTGGCCCAATCTGAGGGTGGCTGGGAGGAAGAAGAAGGTGCATCAGCTCCCAGACACTGGACTCCCTCAACACGCTACAAATAGGGGCATGTCAGTTTCATAAGAAGAGCATAAACATTCTAAGTCAGAGGCTGAGTAAAACTTACCAGGAGGTCCAGGGAACGCTGAAGCTCATCCTGCTACTGGACAGTGGAGTGGAGCAACCCCTGGAGCTTGGCAATCTGTCCCTGCGGTTTGAGCTGCATGTAGAAGATCAAGTGTCAATGCATTATAATCATAAGCATATTAGAAAGCATAAGTCAGAAGTCATACTGGTTGTCGTGTGCCACGAAAGACCTGGTCTCCATAGCGTCGGGCGTAGGCCATCACGCAAGCCTCATCGCTCGTGGCCCGGGCACGTACCACTCGCCCCAGCCCTGTCCAATCCTGGATCTGGTCTGTTGCCCGTATGATCGAGTCAATCTCCACCGCTAGTCTGCGTGCGTGGCATCCCACGTGCTCCTCCGGCTTCTCACACACTGGGAACTCAACCTCCACCTGGTGGATGCCTATGGTCCTCATGACCAGCCGATAGTGGAGTGGCTCCATCACGTTCATGCAATGGAGCCAGATGTCTCGACCCGCGTATGCCAAGGCCGCCACCACCCATGGCTGGCCCTCGTGACCCTCTCCCTGGTAGGGTGTCCACCGGACCTGTCAAATAGGCAAGTGCATCAGGATCCAAGAATATAATAACATTTGCACAAGTTTAAGTTTAGACCTTACTGAGGCATAGGGAAGGGTGTCGAGGTCGTCCTGGATCGTCTGGACCTGACGATGCAGGGAACCCACCTCCCAGGGTACTGTCCATCATCTCGCGATAGGCAGTCGGTCAGGGAACGTCTCCTGACCTCTCCCCATCCCGGGGAGGTGCACGTAGGCCCACACCTACATTGCATTTCATCAAAATGTCAACATATAGCATCATATCGGCAATTGCACAAGGTTTTTTTCTCATACCTGAAGAAGCGGGGAGAACTCACCAAGCATCGTGCGTACCACCACCACGCCCCACGCGTACTCACCAACCTGGTCCACCTCCTCAAGTAGGGGCAGCAGTCGGTAGCTCACTCTGTCCGCCCTGGTGGTGAATAGCAACTTCCCGAGTAGGAGCATCAGGAACCTCCACAGGACAATGTTCACCTCGGGTCCCAGTGCAGTCGCTACCAACCTCCGTGCTCGGTCCTTCAGCCTCTCGAGGTGCTGCTCTGGCAACTCCCCAATAGCAATCCTGGCACCCCTCAAGCCTAGGCTCTCCTGCAGCTTCTCCCTAGGTAGGATCGTCGACTGGCACTCTGGCCTCTATAGCTCCAGGCCTAGCAGCCTCTGGGCCAGCTCTCTGTAGTCTATCAGCATCCTCCTGCTGACTGGCGTGCCGTGCACCCATAGGCCGATGATGCGTGCCACATCCTCCAACGTCGGGATCATATGACCCCACGGGAACAGGAAGGCATGACTGATCGGGTCCCACCGATCGTGCAGGGCGTACAGGAGGGCGGTGTCCAGCCGCGTGACAGTCATGCCAAGGAACTCTCCAAATCCCATGGCTGCTAGCCACTCCCTCTGGAAGTCTGGCAGTGCCAGGTACACTGCCTGGACTTGGAGCCATGAGATCCGTGTCCGGCGCTTCCCCTGCATGCATTTAAACAATTTGCATCAGTCATTCATTTCATAATAAGTCATGCATTGCATTTAATAAAATAGAGAGTGCAGTCTGTCATGGTAACGGCCACTACTGGACCGTTTTAATCACTTTAGCAGTCTTTTATTGACAGTTTGAATCACTAGTGGCCCCCATCAAACCGTTTTCCATTCCCCCTAAGCCCTCTCATTGGTCTAAATTTGCACGGTCATCCTTTGACCGTTTTGCCTAATGGACGGTCTGTTGGAGACCGTTTTGTTCCTCAAAGGCAACTAGCTTTTCAATCAACATGTCATTTTGTTCCTTTAGCTTTTCATTTTCCTCAAACAGCCTTACATGGATCAGCCCATCAAGCGTTGTTTGTTCATTAGAGATTGATGTAAGTTGATTTTGAAGTTGTCTTTGAATCTCTTCCAGCATAGTTATTTCAGCTTGCAGGGTTCCATTTTCATCTTTCAAACATGCAAAGTTTTCTTTATGTAAATCTAAGTCAATCATAAGAGTTTCATTGACCTCCTCAAAGGCAGAATAGTTCTTACAATGAGAGCTATCATTAGCAAGTCTTCTCCTTAATTTTTTATTTTCTGATTTTAACCTTTTGAACTGTTTTGCTAGCTCATCATAAGCATCCATAAGCTCTTCGAAGGTGAAATCTTCTGAGTCAGAGCTTACCTGAGATGAAGACGGATCACTCGACTGATCTAGACTGTCGGCCATTAGGGAGTCATGCCTTCTTCCTTGTTCATGGATCCTAGCCAATCTATTTAGAATCTCCTTGGTAGTGTTGTAGCTAGAAACAAAAGGAAACTTGGAAACATCTACTACAACTTTTATCAGATTGAACGCAACAAGGTTATCAGCATTTTTGGTCTTGTGTTCAGCAAACCATTCAGATGTATCTGATGGCAACTTGTGAGGATCGTGGTATATGAGATTCCATAGCTTTAGATCAACGGAGTTACCATGGCACATATCTTCCCTAGCCACATGGTAAAATCAGAACCATTAAATACGGATGGGAAAAACATTTAAACTTTTTTTGCAGAGAAATCCATTAGATCAAATGCACTGGGATCTTCCTCTGCAGATCGTTGGATCTAAGTATGACAGAGCTTGGCTCTGAGACCAAATGTTAGGTCGCTTGGGTGCAACCGTCTAACGGCCTAAGATTCAGATACCGGGAATGACCCAATGCCATTCAAATCCTGGCCCACCGCCCATGAACTAGAGGGCTCAGAAGGGCAAAAAAATGGTAGGTGTGGTGTACATAGAAAAAGTCTTTTTGTTCTTTTTTTTGGATGTTTCTTTGTATCATCTTAATTTCTTTTAGTTTAATGAATCGTGGCCTGTTGGCCACCTTTCAAAAAAATGTGCAAGAAGCGACCATCCGATAAAATTCAATTCAGATATCCAGTAATTCAGTCTTTTGGATAAAAACACATTTCTAGGGCTTCAAAGAGTGAAATATAGTATAATCTACTATCTGATTTTTTGGCCTTCTTTAACCATCTGTTTCAGACATTTCTGGGAGACATTTGATTATACAAGGCATGTTTATGGGACAAGCTCCCCATGCTAGCCAAATGACATAAGGATACTGCAATTTAGCTTTTCACTTCTCCAGAAATAGCTTGCCTAACTAATTTTTTTTAATTAATTTGGTTAGCATGTTCTTTTATCATTGTAACGTTAGGCTTATATAACAGCTTCTACTTCCATAAATTTAAATACGTTTGGCTGCATAGATAGTTATATAACTCCCATCTGCCAATGTTGCATCTTGGGATTTCACCATGATTGTTGTATGCATCCTGGACATGCATGGCATATTTTCTATTTGACACATTCTTGCAGGGGATTTGTACTTGTGCAAGTTAAAGATCCTTACAGTCTCATCTTTTATTGACTATGTATCTGACATTTTTTGAATTTTTTGTGTTCTTTGACGTCTCACATATGTTCAACACCCCAGCAAGAGATTGATCTACTAAAGGTACCAATTTCTCTTTTCTCTGTTCCTAAATGTGTTGAGTGCATTTATATTCTATTCATTGTTCTATAGTTTCTTAGAAATTGTGAAAACGTGGGGCTCTCATTGTGTCAGATTTAGGCCTAATTCGAGTCCAACAGAACCAATTCTACCTGAGTCATCTTGGAAGGGCCAAAATTAGCTGAATGTAGTTTCATTTTGAATGAGAAATGTAGTTCAAGTTGGACTCGAGATATGCACACTATAACCAATATGTAGCAGATGGGAGGTGTGTTGAAACCGATTCGGTTATTTGGTTTTCGAGCTCTGGGATGTTACACCGACAGCTGGAGACCAAGTCACACCCACGCCGCCGAGATGTCTACCACAAGGCCTTCCTTCCGGGAGTGGGCGAGTGGGCGATGGGTGATCCCTACGATCAAGCAGGACACTACTCCACTAACAACGTCATTGTCAAGATAGAACACCACTGCATCATATATAAATAGGTCCCCAGATGGACATAGGGAGGACGAACTCACAGAGAAATAGAGAAAGAAGGGCATAGAGACCTACCTCACCAGCAGAGAGAGAACTCGACACAGAGAGAGAGCTCTTCACATACTCACCCAGGCGGTTACAGAAGGAGACTCCAATAGGATAGCAATGAAAGAGAGGTCCCTTCCCGGTTCTTCTCTCCCTGACTCTCCAAGCATCGTCTCCACGCCATAGGCTCTTGACTCCTTCCCTCCTCAACTCTCTCCCTCTTCAACTTTATCTCGACTTTCTCGCACGATTTTGACTTAAGTATCGGAGGGTTGTCCCCTGGAATCTCTCCCTAGGCTCCTTCTTGACGCTCATTCTAGTGGTTGTAGGTTTCCTCATGATGGCTGGATATTGTTTCCCATTAAACAAATCTCAAAGGTGTAGTACGAGACGAAGGGGACGCATTTTAGCCTCTATATTTTTTGACATCGTCTGTGGGAAACAAGTAGAAAAGCTATGGTGTAACGACCCAAGATCAGAGTACCGGAAAGGAACTGGCGTGGCTCGAATCTTGGCCTGCCACCTACGAGTCCGAAGAGTCGGAAGGGTTAAAGGATAGTGTGAGGGTACACAAGAAGCTAAAATAACTGTAAAAATAACACAATAATCTAAATAATAAAGTAGAAAATAAATAACTACTCATGATAGCTACAAGGTCCAGTGTATCTCATGTCCAAATAAGTACAGTCAATATAAAGAAAAGTACAAGTACGTGGGGCATATCCCGGCTCTGGCAACTGGCAACTAACTCTGGCCGAACGAACCACGAGGAATCTCAGATGCGTCTCTCGCTTTCAAGAGTGAACATTGAATCCATCTTTCAACTCATCAAATCAAGATATAAAACATGTTGCTCAATGAAATACATACACACATAAACACAATTCTTTTGATATCATTGAAACCAAACATAAACTAGGGGATGCAACAATTATCAAGGACTAAATTTCAGTTGAACCAAAATTCATGCATGAAAAGATCATCTAGATTTTCATCAGGGACAATTTGACTGACAAAATTTACTGACTCAACATATGATTAGACTGACTAACTTCAGATAGTTATGATAGATAGTGATAACTCATCGCACTATGACTTTCTACAGGCTATGACTCATCACATTTCTCCCCCTTTGACATAATCAAAGCACTAAGATGGATCTGTAGGTTTATGTGGGGAAGCAGTGAGGGATGATTCTACAGTGTGTCTTGAACGAGGGTTGGACAAAATTTTTGTGCACTGGGGGATTCAGTCGACATATGTTGGAGTTCAGTCGACTCAGATTGGAGTTCAGCTAACAGACTAGTTTGACTCAGTGAAAGGATTCAAGCCTACTATAGATCTCATTATTGTTCAAGACTGACTCCTAATTCTGGCACCTTCCTCCAAAAGAGCATTTCATGATTTTTCATTATTTATTGAAGGATTTAAAATAAATAACCTCAGAAGTTTTACAAACCAAGAGTGTCTACACATAGAATTACTAGAACGAAAGCATGTTTGCATCCCAAAGTCCTTGATATTTTTCTTTTAGCCTTTCTCATTAAGGCCCAGTAACCTTTTAGGATTAACTTTCATTAGTGTTGAAGCCAAACAATTTGTTGCAACTCGAGTTTATCCATTCAACCACCTCTGTTTTTCAGAGCAACACATTCATAATTTCATTTTCAAGATGGCAGTCAAGTTCCACTTACACCTTTTGACGTGAGGAATCACATATGGAGGGTGTGTGGGAAGTTGATGCATGTATGACATTAACTGAGAAAACCGACAAGCCCTGTTGAAAAGGCCTTGGGCTCTTTGAGGTTAGACAAATTTAATATGATCTATAAGAACTCCAACTACATACCATCTTCCAAAACAACAAATGCAAATACAGAAGCTATATATCTAGACGAAAATAAAGAAAAACAGTGTATAGCTAAATCACTTAGAAATCAAAATCTTTATTTGCAATGGAAATGGTATCGAGCTTCTAAAACATGGTACTTCTGCAGTCTAGAACAGCTGATATGTATTCAGAACATACCACATAGTATATGGTAAAATTGTCCTTGTCCTCCATGTACGTTGAACGCAGCTTATAGCGGATCATGAATATGACCCACAGAGTTGTGACCAGCGTGGCTGTATCAAGCACGGTATGGATGTTGTATTCCATAACAAAACTACAGTAGAGTCGGACTGCCAAAAACATGGCTGTTAATTCCTGGGTTTTAAGGGAGAGTCCTGTCCAGGATCAACCAAAGACGACCATGAAAATGAATTAGCTGGGAGAATAAGAACCATACATTAGAGCAAATGAGATAGTAAAAAAGAGATCAACCAAAGACAACGATGAATAAGAATTAGCCGGGAGAATAAGATCCATACGTTAAATCAACTGGAAAAGTTAAAAAGCAAACTCCTAATCACTGAGCATATGTGGGACATATAGCATTATAATCAGAACCTATGGTATGTAAATCCTCCAACAGAATTAGATGATAGAAAGATCAAATGCTCACAGCTTTTTCTTCAGAGACAATGATTAGGTATGGTTTTTTTATTTGTGAAACAGAGCAGGAGATAATAGGATTTTTATTTGCATATTGGGTGAGAATGAACTGGCGTTAGCTTCTCTAACTGCTCTCCAGAGTCAAAAAGATAAAAAAAATACATTCATTTTGCTTTGGTGAGCAGAATAAATGTAAAATAGAGAACGGATATAGCTATCATCTGACCGGCTAAGTAGGTAATCTATTCCCTGCTCCGCTCCAGTCTCTACCAGTTATTGGTGCTGTAATTAGGCAATTCATTTTAGAATTTAGACAAGTAAATCCGTCAGCGACGGGCCGATGTTGCCGGCACGGCGCTCTTCGTCGATGAGGTTTTGCAGCTTGGCGCGCGAGACCTTGCTGGTCGGCTCGAAATAGCCGGTGCGGCGCAGCGATTCGGGACTGAGCAGCTCGCCGACGTACTCCGGCCCGTGCTCCAGTTGAAAACTATCGAAGGGAGCGCGGAACATGGCCTTGCGGAGTGGCCAGTCGCGGCTGTCGGAAAGCTTGCTGCGGCCCTTCACATCCTCGGCGACGCGCTGGCCGTTCTCGCTGTATGCGAAGTCCAACGTCACGCCGGCAGGGTGGCCGTTCTCGAGGATGGCATCGCCGAAGGTGTATTTCGGCTGGACGCGCAGATCCGAAATCACCCCACCGCGCTGGAGCACGTGGAGCTGGTCGCAGCGCTTGGCTTCTCGGCGGCTGTCGTGGGTATGGCCGTTCGCGCAGGCGGACTTGACGGCAACACTGTGCTTCGTGGGGCCTTTCGACTGCCAAGGGACGAATGCGTTACCGCGCATCAGGTTTTGCCCGATTGCACTGATCGACGCCGCGCACCTGAAGGTTGTGCATGCGCGTGTTGACCGGCCGGAACCGCACATATTGCAGCGGCGTCAGGCGGATGATCCTGCCTGCGTGATCGCGCTCTATTTCCATGAATGGTGCAACGGGACTCACCCCAACCTCCGATCGGGCTCCAAGCCCTCCTGAGCGCGCATGAGGCGGGCGGTTGCGAGGATGGGAGCCATTGCCTTGCGCCGGGATTGCTCGGCGAGGATGCGCGCGGCTGCCTCGGGCGTCACCGGCCACGTCTCCGGCCATCCGTCCGAGTGAAGGGGGTGGATCTGGTGCATTATGCTGGCCTCCGCGCTGGGTCATGTGCGGCGATGAACTTGCGCGCTGCATCGACCACGTAGGCGGCCGGCAAGCGGTTCGAATGTGCCTTGATCTGCTGTAGCCGGCCCTTGCGAACATCCATCGTCGCCATCCGCCGCATGTCTGCGCGGATCGAATAGATGTATCCACATACCACGAAAATAATATTCTAATAGGATCACTCTCCTCTTCCCTGATAGCTAGAGTAGTACTGGGCTGCGAAGGAGCTAGCTGTAGCTTTTCTTTTCTTTTTTCAACAGCAGACAGACGTTTCCTCTTGGCCAGTCTCTCTGGACGCTTGCCCTTGTCAACGACGGTCACTCGAGATGGTCCTTCTTTTCGCTTGGTTGTTCCCGCAAGCTGATCATGTAATTCCTTGGTGCGAGGCTCTACTCTAGCTATTGCCTCCACAGGAACTCGCTTCGCTGGACCTTTGCCTTGTCGACGGGCGACCGGAGGAGCCATGGCTGGGGTGGAGAGATGAGGGAAAGAGAGAAGCGAGGATTGGAAGAGAGATGGAAGGAAGCTGGAAGGAGGCAGCTACTTGCAGACCTAGCAGTGGTGTGAGGATTCACGTGCAGAGGGTGATGAGGGGAAAGATGTCGACCTCCCGTGAGAGTGTACAGATGCGCCGGAGAGGGTTTAGCATGAGGAGAAATGAAGAGAGTGAAGTAAAAAAAAATTCACCGGTCAGTTAAAAAGGTGGAGAGGAGATTTTTGATATAATTATTATATAATTTCTGTTAAAAAGTACCTTTTAGATAAGAGATATCTGAAATACCCCCTTTATTAAGTTGCAATGGTTTAAAGCCTATAAGCTCGATTTTGAAGAATAAAGGTTTAAGTAAAATCGATTATGCATCAATAATGAGATTAAAAATATTAATTAAAGTCAAAAGTATTAACCAAGCCTATTAATCTTACTCATTAAGTTCATTAGGCAAGATTGGGAGAAAATATTAAATGAGTATTGAAAATAAACAGAATAACCTGTTGAAGTAAAATCTAGAGTCATCCCCATTTTTTTAATATGATTGAACATTCTCATATAGCATCCACTTTTTGACACAAGGAAACACGTTGTTTAGATGCCAAAGTCCCTGGTTACTCAGTGTAGCTTATCTTTCTGTTTTCTTTTGATCAGAGTTAGCAATCTTCAGCGACGCCGACGACGTCGCCGGTGCGCAGTTCCGCCGCCAGCACCCGCGCGCCGGCTTCGCCGAGACGCGCGGTCAGCGGCGCGTTCGGGAGCGGCGGGATCACGTAGGCGGCGGCGAGGCCGTAGCGCTCGGCGAGTTCGCGTGAAATGCGCGTGCGCCCCGCCGCCTCGTGGTTGATGCGGATCGTCACCGCGCCGCGTTCTGGACGTTGGCGGGCATCAGCCTGATAGGTTGCGTCCACCTGCTAACTAAAAAACACAAAGTCTAGCGAGAGGCGCCGCGGCGAAAAGTGGGGGCTGCATCCGAGGAGGCATCTGGCCAGATATTTCCGGCTGTTCCGGAGTTCGAGTTCGATCACTTCTTGAGCGTGCCGCGCAATACAGCGACGTCGCGATTCGCAACCGGCTGCGCTTCATTACCCCAGTTTGTGCGTACGAAGGTCAGCACGCTTGCGATCTCGGTGTCGGTGAACTGGTTCGCGAACTTCACCGCGAAGGCGTTCGGAACGAGACCGAGCGACCCGAGGAAGAGCGAGGTCGCGAGGACGAGGGAGGCGAGATTCGGCTTTTTCATGCGAGATCCTTCTTATTTCGAGGAGATCCGACGGGCGATGAAGCCCGGCTGGACCCAGACTTCTTTCTTGTACTGGCGGAGGTTCACGATCGATTCGTTCGCGCCGACGCCGGTGACGACGCCGCGGGCGACGAGATCCCGCGCGAGACCGTTCGAGCCCGTGCGGTAGATGTCGACGACCTGGCCCTTTTCCATGCCGTCGTTCGAACCCTTGTCGATCTTGATCAGGTTCAGCTTGTCGTTCGCCTGCTTCACGCGACCCTCGAGGTCGTACGAAAGCTTCCCGGTCCGCCGGGTTTTCCCGGTCGGCGTCGCCGACGCGCGCGAGCCGCCGCCGGAGCCGAGGCGGAACTGGGCGCCGATCAGGATTCCCTTTACGGCCGCGGTCGAGGTGCCCGACATCGGCATGAGGTAAGTCGCGAAAACCTGATCGCCCGCGCCCATCCCTGGTTGACTCCTGGAAGCGGCAGTCACTAAATCTGGGTCGGGATATTTTATTGGGATTCAATTTCCAGCGCTATCCCGCAACCCTGTCTCCGATCAGATTTGCGCGCCTCCACGAAAACGGCCACCACGCCCAGATCCGGTGTCAGATCGGGATGAAACTAGCGCCATTGGAAAGTAGACTCAAAGGGTTACAGCATAGGAGAATATTACATCCATCCAATGGTGGGATTTGAAATGAAAAGCTCTGAAACACCGTAGTTATTTCTAATCTAGAACACAGTTCAAATAGGACAGATAAGGTTTTGCCTGAGAATGTATTTTGACTGAAGGGGAAGTGACAGATCTGGACCTTCGAGATTTTATGGATGAGAGAGGGGGATGTGAGGATCAAACACCAATTTTTTGGGAATTTACTGACGTGGTTTGGGGGGTGAGAAAAATAGATTATCTGACTACTATCCCGCAGATCTACACACAGGCAGACTGTGAGAAGGGGAAAGAAAATGCTAGGAGGAGGAACAAACTGGATCTAATTGACATGAAAATTAAGTTGGGAATGGGGGACGACGGACGGAACCAACCCTCAAAACCTCAGCTCGATCAAGCGGTCGGATCTAGAGTTGTATCCTTTTCTTTGAGCTTCTGGCTTGCAGGTTGCCGATCTGGACAGCAGCCCAGAGAATGTCCTGTGGCGGCTCGATGGTGGCACGAATGTAGGCGTCGACGGCGGTGATGAATCCTGGTAACCAGAGGAAGAGATAGAATTGGGAATCACTCCCAAGAAAGGGCCTCACACCCTAGATCAAGAAGGAAGGAGAGGAAGAACAAGAGAAAGAGAGAGAGGGGGGCACCCAGGGCTCTTCTTCAATTTTCAGTAAAATTTCTTCATTAATTTTTGATCAAAATGAAACAAGAGACGTTTTATACCAAACCCTAGACCTAGGCTAATGACCAAAGATACCCTTGGTCAAGGGGGTATAATGGGGAAAGGGAGACAAGGGAGATTAAATGCATGATGTCCTTGTCGGCGCTGTAGATGACGACCTCCCAGCCCTTGTCGCGCGCCTGCTGGACCAGCGTCGCGATCACGTCGTCGGCCTCGACGCCCGGCACGGTCACCACCGGCCAGCCGAGCTTCTCGACGATCCGCGGGAAGTACTCCATCTGCACCTGGAGCTCCTCCGGCGGCGCCTTCCGGGTCGCCTTGTAGTCGGCGTACATCTCGGCGCGGAACGTCTTGGTCGTGCCCTTGTGGTCGAACACCACGGCCATCCGCTTGGGCGCGTTGTCCTCCTCGAGCCGCATCAGCATGCGCGTGAACACGTAGAGCGCGCCGGTCGGCATCCCCTCGCTGGTCGACAGCCGCACCTCCTTACGCTCGCCGCGCGAGATGTTCATGAGGCCGTAGTGAGCGCGAAAGATGTAGCCGTGCCCGTCGACGATGTAGAGCCGCTCTGGCATCCGCGCGGACTCTAGCACCCGGCCGGCGCAATCCTCGGGCAGTCATGGCAAGATGCGGCCCATGCATCGGATCGTGGTGGACGCGATGGGAGGCGATCACGCCCCCGATCAGATCGTCCAGGGTGCCGCGGAGGCATCGATCGCGCTGACCTCGGCCGAGATCATCCTCGTCGGCGACGCCGGCGTGCTCGGACGCCTGCTTCCGAAAATGCGCCACGACGGCGCGCGCGTCCGCGTCCACCACGCCCCCACGTACGTCGAGATGGACGAGAAACCCGCAGAGGCGCTGGCGGCCAAGCCCGAGGCGTCGATCGCGGTCGCGGCCGATCTCGTCGCGCGCGGCGAAGGCGACGCCCTCGTCTCCGCCGGCAACACCGGCGCCAGCGTGCTCGCGTGCGCGCGGCGGTGGAAGCTGCTCGACGGCGTCAAGCGCGCCGCCCTCGCCGCCGTGTATCCGACCGAGCTGCGCCGCGGCGAGAAGGACGATCCGTTCTCGCTGATCCTCGACGTCGGCGCGACCGTCGACGTCACCGCCGAGGATCTCGTCGGGTTCGCGGTCATGGGTTTGTTGATATGATTTCCACTGGTATGTGTTTTTTAGGTTTCGATGGCGCATCGTCGGAAGGCGCGTGTTTCCAGGGAGGGAAGTGGCACTTCTCCTCCAGTGGTGGTTGTGATGGTTTATTTGCCTGTGCTGAGCCAAGTTCTAGCAGCTCCCGCCCAAGCTGAGGAAGGCATGCCAGGTGATCAGAGTAGAGCGCAGAGTGAAACCTTGTTGCCTCATCTGTTGCCTACAGTGGGGCAGGTGATATCTCAAGTGCACGCCCAGGTTTAGTCCACTCAGCTAGGTGTACAACATCACCTAGTCCCTCGGTCGATCGGGCGATTGCAGCAGGTTTATCTGCCGAGCGTCCCCGGAGCTCCTTCTGTCGTTCCTGCTGCCGATGGTGCTTCTTCTTCCAAGTCCAATGGCAAGAAGTTCAGGAGATTTAAGAATAAGAGGCGTGAGGAGTGGCTTGCCTGACAGTCTTCTGCCGGTGTTGTTCCATCGTCTATTTCATCTTCTCAGCAGCCTCAGGGACCCACTATTCGTCGGTCAAGATTATGTTGGAGGTGTGGTGGTAGCCATCTGGGTGTACCATGTTCCTTGCCGGTGGTTTGTTTCTGTTGTGATCAGTCGGGTCACATTGTTCGAGATTGCCCATACAGATCGATACCGGTGCAGTTCTTGTCGTCGGCCCAGCCACAATAGCCTCAGTTCCAACCTGTGCCGCCACAACCTCAGCAGGACTCACCAGCGTCTCAGCTTCCTTATGCTGAGTAGTGACGTCCTATCTTTTGAAGGTGCATTATTATTTTCGATCAGTTAATTTGTATTTCGTTTATCTCAATTATTTAGGTTTATGTGGTTTAGTTATTTGTTAACTGTTCACTATGGTAATGTCATTTGTGTGATTGTGATTTTTCCTCTCCTGTCCTTGTCATTTCTCCCATACTACTTTCTCTCTCGTTTCTCTTTTCTCTCTGTTCTTCTCGACACGGGGCGGCCGATTGTGATGAGATGACCGAGGTAGAGATACGACGGAATGGGATAGAACGTGATGAAATGATGGACGAGGTGGACATTGGCAGGATTCGTGGGTGGATCCTACGCTAACGTGGCTCTACTGTTTTGTCATCTGTGGTTGTCTTGGAGGTCTGTTCCTCTGTGTAAGCCTTGTGGTTTGTCACCTGCGGTGTTGACATCCTTGTGAGTAGTCCACATTGTGCTTTGTGTCTTTCGGTGGATTAGTTGATTCTACTCTTTTCTTATTGTGTTTCATTGTCCGAACCTGTAGATGGTTCGATTTTGTTGTTCGGTGGTTATTTTTATGTCGTTTGTGTTGTTTGAGAATTCCTTAGTATTATTCCTACTGGCATCACCCTTCCTGGTTGGGATTTGTTGGTGTTAGATTCGCGATTTCTTATCACTTGGTATTTGTCAATTGCTTAGGTTGCTATTGACTTTGCGAGTTAACGAGATGGCCGTAAACGTTGTCACGATGTTTTGGTCATCCCAGCTTGAGTCCGGTCAGCTCCTGATGAGTTTCACTTCGGTGGAAGTGCTCAATTGGACCCCCTTGGTTGAGAAGTTGCTCGAGCGAACTAGGCTCTTCCCTTCTTGATGAGCTTTTGTTAGTAAGCTTGTTGCTTCTCGCCTACTTTGGTGGGCTCTTTTCAAGAATTGCCTTGGAATCACCGTCTCAGTAATCTCTTGTCCTGTGTCTGCTTAAGTGCAGACAACCGTTATATTGAGCCTGATCTTCTCCCTGCTTTACGGTTGCTTGGCTTTAGACCTAATCTCTGTGTCGAGAGTTGTTATGTACCGCATTTTCGGCTGTCGTGTCTAATGGCCGATGTGATGTGAGGCACATTTGTCATTTTCAGGACGTAAAGGTAGGCTGAGATTAGCGCTTTTCCTTGGGCTTCATGCTGAAGCTGGTGCTCTTCTCTATTACACTTAGGCTTTTTCTGCTCGGTTGCTCGCTGGATCAGTGCTTGAGGCATGTTACATTGCGATTTTTTGGGATTACGATGACGCCTAGTGTGTGCTGAGGTGCGAAGGCTGAGGTTCTTTCGGATGCCTTCATGCGTTGTTGAGCGCGCAGCGGAAGCGTGTGGGCTGATGACCCACAAGTCGAGGATCTTTTCGTATAATTCTAGCTAGTCGAGAGAATTGCTCCTTCTCGATGTGACTTCATCTTAGCTACACGTGCCTAGATGTCATCGTGACCATGTCGTTGTCGGTCATTTCTTGAGTTTTGGTGTTGGCATTTGCGAGCATTGGGGGAAATCATCAGCTTCCGTGTGGATAAAGTACCCTCTACTCTGCATTCCTTCTCGTGGGTGTTGTGCTCTCGAGGGACGTTCGTAATCCTTGAGATGCATTCCCCGAGATTGTGATTTCTCTTGTCGTTTTGTGATCAATTTCAATTGTTGTGGGTCTTTCCTTGGTGAATGGCCTGATGCATGACTCGCTCCTTGTAGTCGTGTGCTCAGCTATCGCGTGCCGTGATATGACCCTACATGCAGTGTGTTCCGTGGTTCTGTGTGCTACGCGACGTCAGAATCCTACAGGTGTTGTTGTCGTTGGCTGTTATTTTTGTAAGTGTTGTTTTCGTATGATTCTGCATTTATGTGGTCGACCATTGTCTCGTTAGTAGCTTGCTGTGCCCCTTTTCCTAGTGGAGTAGCTCGCGACTCGATCAGATGCGATATCTGAGTGAGGACTGACTAAATGATGTGTGTGGTCCAGTGTTGTTGATTTTGTTGTCATTCCTCCACGTATTTGTCGATTGATGCCGTATGTGCCTGGAGTTCCCTGTCTCCTTTGGCACTAGAGCCGATGATGTCATCAGGTTGTCAGTTGAGAGGACTATGTTTCCTTCTGTAAGCTGATGTTGGGTGTGCCTATCACTTCTGTCGATCTGTTTCTCGGTGTCTTTTACTCTGGTAGTCGTGTCTCGTTTCTAGTGAGACATAAGCGACGTTGCCTTGCTTCAGAGGTGCCGGACTTGTGTTCACTTGTGATCGTGCTCACTCCCAAGCGTATATTCGTGACAACAGTCTGACGCTGTTCCTCTGAACTCTGTTTCTCGTGTTTTGTGTCTGTAATTATTGGGTTGTTCTTCCCTGTCTTATCCTTGTTGGTCCTTAAATTTCGAGGATGAAATTTCTGCGGGCTCGGGCCCTCTCGATGTACCTGCTGGTGTTGCAGGGCGGCATGGCGATTGGCAGCGCGGTTTGGGGCGAACTGGCAGCGGAGCGCGGTGTCCCTGAAGCATTGGCGTGGTCGGCGATTGCAATGGTGCTCGGACTGGCCACGATTCGGCGTCATCGGCTGACTGGGGCAGAGTTGAAAATGACTCCGGCAGTGGTGCGGGATTGAAAACGGGGGAGATATGAAGACGAAACGTGGATTGATCTGTTGCGGACTCATGGTGTTGCTGGCTATAGCCGCGTCTGCGCAGGCTGCCAAGGCGAAAGACGAACATCGGACTGTCACTGAGCTACTGCAGCGTAACGTTAGCAATTTCGAGCACGAGTTCGTCCCGGCGGTCGACGCAATGCCAGCCGACAAGTTCGATTTTGCTCCGACGAATGGCGAGTTCAAGGGCGCGCGGACCTTTGGTCAACAGGTTAAACATGTCGCCGCGGTGAACTACGAATTGGCGGCTGCGCTGCTCGAGCAGAAACCTCCTGTCGACATTGGTGATGAATCCGGTCCGGCGTCTGTTGTTTCCAAGGATGACATTCTGAAATACCTGAAAGACTCTTTTGAGTATGTACACAAGGCGATCGCTACGGTGAACGACAGCAATCTGACGGGAACCGTAAAGAGTCCGTTTGGGGAAGGAGCAGTTTCCCGCCTGGGACTGGCGATGTCGGTTCCATCACATGGCTTCGACCACTATGGGCAGATGGTGGTTTACTTGCGAATGAACGGGATCGTTCCGCCGGCGAGCCGCGCGCAGTAGCTGGCAGCGAGCGAATCCGTAGTCTTGGGAATTCAACTTCATGGCAGTCGACTGGCAAACATTCTGGCTGACGCTGAAATTGGCAGCCACTGTGTCGGTGCTTTTACTGTTGCTTGGCTTGCCAATCGCCTATTGGATTACTTTCTCTGGCTGGCGCTGGAAATTTCTGGTGGAAGCCGTGGTCGCGCTGCCAGGCGCCGGCCTGATAGTCCCAGTTTCAAGGCCATTGATACAACGAAGAAGAGTCGACTTTCCGCAACCAGATGGCCCAATAATCGCAATCAAATCACCCTTGGTGACGTCAATCGAAATGCCGTCAATAACAGCACGTTCGTGAAACGATTTTTTGAGATCCTGGATTCTGATGACCATATACAGGAATTATTAACTTAAACGGGCCATTTCTCAAAGATTTAATCAGAAGTATGAAATTATTTGGTGCCAGTCGGATTCAGGCCACGCTAGCATTTTCGGAGTATGAAACTGACCCTTGCTCTTACCCTCTTACTTTTAAGTCACGCTGGAATGGCGGCAACGGTTCTGCCGGACATTTTCTACGCTTCTCAGAGGGAAAAACAGGCACTTTGCGATTCGGAAGAAGCACAATCGGAAGCTTACTGGCGCAACCTCGTAAACGCTCAAATCACCTCGCTCATTCAGGACGGCCCGCAAACGGTCCAAAACAGTTTCGTGTCTTTGAGCTACCTCGAGCTCTTCCGCGTTTCCACTCACGAACCGTCGGCGTTCATGGGTTACGTTTACGCCAACGCCTCTCACCATCTCGGGCGCCTTGTTCGCTTCACTAAGTGGCCGGAAAATCATCCTCTGAAGAAAGACGACCAGAAGCTCGTAAAAGGTCTCGCCCTCCGCGTGGCCGCCGGAACCGTCAACCACGAACTCTCAAAACGCCTCATGGTTCACAGCCTCAGACTCTACAAAGAACTCGCCTGGAGCCTCGCCGCCGCGGGCCTTTGTGGCGCAGACTTTGCCCTAAGCATTGTTTCAGACGACAATCTTAAGTCAGCTTACTCGTCCCTCTCACCCGCCGACTTCATTCGCCCCTTTGTGACTTACGAGCAAACCTTCCTCCAAAAAACCATGTACTCCGACTTCCTGATCGGAAGCTCGGCCCGCGCCAAAATGCTCGACGAGATGAGGTTCATTTCGATTAACGGCGAAGAACACCCGACTTTTGCGAAGTGGTGCTCAGAAACCGACTGTAAAACGAGTCAACGTCGACGAGTACTTCGCGCAGTGCACCAACGCGTACTTCGGGCGCAACGGCCTCGTGGGCAGCGGCAACGGCCGCGCGTGGCTCGCGGCGCATGATCCCGACATGCTCGCGTTCTTGACCCGGCTCTACGAGGGCGAGCCGCAGGCGCCGCGCGCCTGATCAGAACGTCCCGGCGATCGCGAAGCCCGTCGACTCGCGCGTGATCGTCGGCGCGATGGTCAGCGTGCGCGCGTGCTTGCGGTTGTAGGCGCGCGCGGCGTCGTCGGCGGTGGCGATGTCGTGGATGATGCCCGCGACGACGAGGCCGCTGCCGACGAGCGCGCCGCCGTACATGACCGCGCGGCCGTTGTGGTCGCCACCATCGAGGGCCTCGTGCAGCTCGAGCGTCCTGCCGGCGATGAACGCCGTGACCGCGACGCCGACGCCCGCGCCGCGCAGGAAGAGGCCCTTGGTCACCACCTTGCCCGAGTACCAGTGCCCCGCCGACGGGCCGAGCGCGAGCCCGACGCCGCCCGCGATGCCGAGCGCCTCCTGCGTCTTGCCGTCGGACATCAGCGCGGCCGTGCCGAGCATCGCGATCGGCACGAGCGTGCCGGCGACCGACGCGGCGGTGGCGGAGCTCTCGGACTTGAGCGCCGGCACGTCGGTGGTCAGCGGCGAGCCCGACGGGGCGGCGGGCTGCGCGACGGCGGTGGTGGCGACGAGCGAGAGGGCGGCGGCGGCGAGCGCGAACGTCTTGGTCATGCGTCGCGGTAGGAGCACGGCGCATGCCGTGGTCGAACCATTGCCAACCTCGCGGAACCGCGCGGCACAGGGTGGCAGCCGCGTGTCAGCGGTGGAGCCTCGACGGTCGAGCTTCGACGGCGCGATGCCGCGGCGGTCAACCCTGGCCGGCTCAGCGCTTCAGCTTGAGCGGGTTCACGCCGGTGAGCACGACGTCGCCCGTCGGGCCGATGCGGATCTCGGCGACCGGCGTGGCCTCGACGTCGGCGAGCGTGTAGCGGTCGGTCAGGGTGTGCAGCAGTCCCGCAGCTTCGTGCACGGCTACCATGGCGCCATAGACCAGCGGCGCCACCACCACCACGGCGAGCGTGGTGGTGAAGGTCAGTGCGGCCCAGAAGTCCTTGCGCTGGCCCTTGAATCGGCGCAGCCAGCGCTCGTACAGGGAGGAGGTAGCCACGGCCAGCACCACGGCCCAGGCCAGGGCCGGCAGGAAGCGGCGCAGCATCCAGGCGCACAGCAGCAGCAATGCTCCCATCAGGATGTAGCGTGCGGTCTTGTGGGCGACGGAGTCGTTCAAGGTGGCACCTGGCTCGCGGCAGCAGCCGTGGTTACGTCCTATGGTACCCTGCCCGGGAACTTCAAGGCTTGCGATAACCCCCACATGCAATGCGGCTTGACGTCATGAGGGCCGGGGGCTCGCGGGCGGTGCTCGCCATCGCCGTGCCGGTGATGGTGTCCAACATCTCCACGCCGCTGCTGGGCGTGGTTGATACCGCAGTGGTAGGCCGCCAACCCGACCCCCGGGGCATCGGCGCGGTGTCGGTCGACCGCCAGTTCGACGTGACGTGCTGCTGCTGCATCGACAAGGGCACGGTCAACGGCCAGAAGAATGCGATGCTGAAGCTGGGTTATTGAGCCGCAAGACGGTTCAGGCCCCGGCGCAGCGCCCCGGCATCGCCCAGCGCCTCTTCGATCTGGCGCATCGCGGTGATGTCGCGCGAGACGCTCAGGACGTTGATGATTTTTTTGTCGGCGTCGGTGATGGGAGTGAGGATGACGTCCCACCACTTGGGCGTGTCGGCGCAGGTGGGGCGAAACGCGCGGAAGCGGCCTTCGCCGCCTTCGCGGGCGATCTTCAGCGCGGCGAGGGCTTCGGTTGACGTGGGCGAGTCGGGATGAAAATCGGCCCAGAGCCGGTCTTTGATGAAGGAGAAATCGCGGACCTCCATGAGCACCTGGCCGTTTTCGCTCATCCATTTCAGGCGGCCGTCGAGCTCGAGGACCTTCACGCAGTCGGTCGTGGATATCATTATATAATTTCTATAATCTTTTAATTTTAAAAGTTAAATTTATTTTTAAATATTATATTATTATTTAAATAATACATAATGACTCAATGCGATATGACCAACTCGTGACTTAGATCCCTCTAGATACGATATGGTATCGCACTGACTCAATACGATATGACAAACCATGATCCCGTTATCATCAAAAGTTTGAGATATTATGCTACGCCCTTCATTTCAAGTTAGTTCTAAGGTGCTATCGAAGCCAATCAACTTGTTGATGGTATGCTTTTTGCATGTTGAGTTTTGTTGTAAAGAGACCTTGAGCTATCCATAGAGTGAAGAATTTCGTGTGTGGAGAACCTAACATAGAGTGAAGATATTTGAGTTCAAGCCCATCTAACACTGAACTCAACACATCATTTTTTTCTCAAGGTTTACAAATCCTAATCCCACATCTCTTAGAGAATTAAATGTGACTCAGATAAGTCTCTCTCGAGAGTCGAACTTGAGATCTCCTTATCATGAGGTGGGATCTTTACCCGCTGTTCCACTCAGGGGTCATCCACATGGCCATACTCTACCACGAAGAAAATATGCATACATATTCCATTAGACAATAAATTAAACTTTTCACATTTCTTTGTATTAGATTAAAGATTAAAAGTCTAAATTTTGTCTTATTTCATAGCAAAACATGCTTAAAACATACAGGTCAAAAACAATGCCCGAAACCTTCTTTTATGCTATAGTCTATATTTTGTTCTCAAGCCAATGGGCTAAAACATGGCTACTAGATGCCTACTTTGTACTTAAACATGCATGGTGGAGGAGTAAAAGATTAAGAGTAATATTTGTTAGACATGATGCTACGTAATTGTACAATTATCTTATGAATTTATTTCTGTAGAGGTAAGAAAATGATCTCTCAAATCTCGTATCATATTTTTAATATTTATTTGTTGAGAAAGGTCATCCGATCACCCGTAAAAACCTGCAAAGAGGAAGTAGAAAGAGATCATCTGAAAGGATGCGCCAGACCTTCTTCCCCACCATTTCACATCTGGTACTGACGGACCTGGGGGCGGCGGTACGCAAGATACGATCTCTCATTATCTGGGCCACAGCCGTCAACGTCGTTCTGATAGCGGTGCTGATGCTTGGCTCCAGGCTCCTCGTGTATATAGCTTTCGGGCCGCGGTTTATGGGCAGTGCCGGGCCTCTCCTGATTCTGGCGCCTTTGCCGATGGTGTTCGCCCTTCAGGAAAGCCTATCCACTCTCTGGCTTCTGCCTCTGCATCACGACCGTTTTCTCACCAAGCTGGTTATGGTGGTCGCCGTACTGAACATCCTGAGTGTGGTGGGGCTGACCTTCCTGTTCCGGGCTGAAGGTGCCGCGATTGCCATGCTCCTGTCTAATGTGCTGGCTCTTGGGAGCGTCGTTTTGAAGGTACGGAGTCTGCCGGTCAGCCCATTTCGACCACTGTCGGCGGGGGCTCAGCCGGCGGCGAGCCGGGTATAAAGTGCTTCCAATTGGTCCAGATGCCGGTCCAGTGTTAGCGGATCTGCCCAGTAGCTCTCATAGGCCCGCCGGCCCATTTGGGCTACGATAGCGTTGTCCTTCAGCTTGACCAGTGCCTCGGCCCAGGCATCCACGTTGCCCGATCGGACAAGCAGGCCGTTATCGCCATGGGCAATGCGGTCCCGGGCGGCGGTATTGTCGCTGACGATCGCTGGGATGCCGAGGGCTGCCGCCTCGGATACGACTAGGCCCTGCGTTTCCGGCCATATGGAAGGGAAAGCGAGGGCGCGGGAGTGGGCGATTTCGGTCTGTACCATCGCCGGTGCAAGCCAACCGAACATCCGGGCATCGGGGTTGGCGGCACGAATTGCAGCTTCGCTTTCGCCGGCACCGATGAAACAGGCTTCCACATCGGCTAGTTTGGCGGCCCGGGCGAAGATTTCCATGCCCTTTTCCGGCGAGAGTCGCCCGACCGCGACGAAGCGGCTGAAACGAGCCGGTTCGGCCGGTGGTTGGCGCTCGCAGGTTGGCGGTGGTGCGCGCGCCCAGCAGGGCCACCCCCAAAAGCACCAGCGCCGCCAGCGACGGTTCGTCGTAGTGCTTCGCGACCTCATTCCAGACGTCGTCCGGCACGGCGTCCGACTTATCCGCCAGCCGCGTCATCGCTTCGCAGAGCGCCAGCGCCGCTCGCTCGGCGTCGGTGAAGTAGGGCGTCTCCCGCCAGGCGGCCACGGAATAAAGGCGTTGTTCCGACTCACCCCCTGCAACGGCATCCTTGAAATGCATATCCAGACAATAGGCACATCCATTAATCGTAGAGACATGAAAATCTATGAGTTCCACCAGCGCCGGGTCGAGTCCGCTTCTCCGGATATAGGCTCCGGGTTTCAGCAATACGTCCATGAACTCTTTGGATGTTTCTTCGAATGAGATCCTTGCTTTCATTGTTATAGTTTTTGCGTGATGAATGCTTTTCTATAACTGGACATGCAAGTGTTCTGCCCCGTGACCGATTTGCCAGATTTTTTTAACATTTCTTGATCTGGCTGCTTTTATATACCCCCCACCCTTCCTTTTGGCGGCTGATGATCTCGTAGATGCCATCCGGCACGACATCCACGCCGGCAAGGAGCTGTTCGCGGGTGATATTGTTGTTCTTCATGGCGATTGCACAGACCTTAAAGGAGATATTTTTATTCGTGGTCAGCCGGCCAATGTCCTGGGCTACACAGGACTTATCCTTTTCCACCATTTCCAATCCTTTGGAATACATGACTACTTCCATTTTTGCATCCGGGTTGTTGCTGCTGATCTCCGAAAGCCATCGAACCAGATTCTTTTGGTCAAGACTGTCACGGCCGGCCAGCTTTCCCAGGAAATCATGCCTGTTTCCCAACCGCTTTTGATGGATTGCGGGCATAAAAGTGCTTTTTGATGTTAAGAATATAGATTGGCGGAGCGGATCCCGGCTGAGGCCGGATTGAGGCTTTAGAGAAAAGCACTGCAGGTAGAAAGCGTTGAAGAGCACATTAAGTTAGAGGCAAGCCAATGGCCTCCCGGGCAAGACAAAGAACCACTGCCCCACTAGGGCTACAATAGGCATCTGAAAGTATTGGCCACAGTTGAGGCCGTGGCCAGGGATGTAGTAGAGGGCATGGAAGAATGACCAAACACCCCCTCCACCAGTCCACCTTTGACCCAAAATGAATTATCCTTTTTCGAGGGGAAGAACATGCCCCCATTCTAGAGGTGGAGATTCAGAATGGTCCCCGTATTTTTAAACCCTCCGATGGGGAGGAGGCCACTACCAATATTCCAGTCTCGATTCCAGCTCCAACCATGGCTGATGACAAAGTAGGAGCATTCGGTAAGGATATCACGACCCGCCAACCATCTCCAGATGAGCAACATTTGGCGCCTCTGTTCCAGGAGCCCACAGGTGATCAAGACTAGTCTGATCCCAATGGTAGAGGCAAGACAGTACAACTCCCCAACGGGGAGCAACATGATAGCTCACACAAAGCTCTGCCTGACATACTACCCTCATTGGAGGACACTCTTGCTCGAACTAACCAGAAAGTCCTCCACCAAATGAAATGGTTTCCTGCCAACAGAACAATTTAGGAAGCCATTGCCTGGAGTAAAGAGCTGCAGGAAGCTCTCACTAAAATACTCCATGAGCTAGAAGTTTACGAAGTACATGCTACAGAAATGAAGGCAGTAGCATATGAAGCCTTCACAGCCACTATTACATTTGTGGAAAAGGATATGCTACAATCCTCCTCGAGCCACAAATGCCCTCTCTACATGTGAGGGAAAATCAGTGGTCATGAGATGAACTGGATCCTGGTGGACGCCAGTGCTGTTGTTAACATCATGCTGCTCAAGACCTTCAAAGCTCTATACTTGACACCATGCCTTCAAAAGGTTCAAGCAATCAAGATATCTGACTT
Organism: Amorphophallus titanum; assembly: GCA_024336825.1. Taxonomy (NCBI): domain Eukaryota; kingdom Viridiplantae; phylum Streptophyta; class Magnoliopsida; order Alismatales; family Araceae; genus Amorphophallus; species Amorphophallus titanum. The sequence continues at coordinate 3,075,662 of JANBPO010008917.1, forward strand.
CAACCAGAATATCAAAGATGTCCTCAGTTGGGTATACGTTGACTTGGTGCTCGATTATTTCACCTCAAAGGTGACATTCTACATAATCGATGCCTACATCGCTGGGTAATATCAATACGGCCTTCGTGGGCCACGCTTACACCAGGGGTCCATCCCGATCATGGTAATTATCTGACCAATATCCCCGGCCTATCCCCCCCCCCCCCCTTTTGAACACATATTGGTTCTGGGATATGATCCCGGGACATCCTCCGGTTGTCCCTTAGTACCGAAAATATTGATGATGCCCACGCGAGTCTGACTTCGACCGTGGGGGGGCAACCGCAGTATGGTCGCGGCTTCATCTTGCACCGGGCTGCCTACAGATTAGGACTTTGGAATTATTAAAGCATACTAGCCATAGGATTATAACATGATGCTCTTAATTCTCTTAGAACACCCCCAAAGTCTCATGGAATTTGTGCTTGTGAAATCTAAATCCACAGTTTGGACAATTACATTATCTAATTTATCATTTTAACTAGGTGTCTTTCAACTCTACCTCCCTGATCAAAGCTTGATCACAATAGCTTCTTCTTTTTTAAAACACATTGTGCTACACATCCTTTCACCGTTTGACACGAATCTCAACTCTTGCCTTAGGAGAAGCAGGTCCAGTTACTAAGATCAGAGATATTTTTCATGATTTTTTTAAACACATGGTGCTGCACATCCCTTCATCGTTTGATGCGAACCTCAACTCTTGCCTTAGGAGAAGTAGGCCCGGTTACTAAGATCAGGGGCATTTTTCATGGTGTTTGTTTTTGACAATGTACTTTTGCACTTATTTGTTGGATAACTTTGGCAGATAGCTTTATCAAAAAGATCTCATCTCCAAGAAATGTAGAGTATCAAACACCACTCCAAAATAACAGAAGACTTGTCCTGCTTGTTTCATTAGCGTGCAAGTACTTTTTTTTAAGTGCTAAAGGACTTTTAGAAGATTCTAAGTCAATTTTATAGCTATATATTCAAAATATTCCATCGTCCTTCTCCATAGTCTTTTCTAATCCAGATTTTCTTTTATGAGAACATGAATCATGAAAAACTCAATTGGGATTTTAGTTGAATAATTCCTCCTTATGGAGAGAGTGGCCGAGTCTACTAGGGCGTCTCTATTTTTAACCCCTTTTTGTTGTTGTTGTCATTTTTTTTAATACCTATGAGCCTTGCGGCCGTTGTCCTTAGGTTGTCGCTGTCAGGGGACATTGCCTGGAGGTTGTGCCATTGGCGACTTGTTGCTGTTGTAGAAACGAGTGTGGATCAACCCTCAACCGAGTAGCTCAGAGCTTTAGGGTAAATCCAGAGACTGGCTGGTCTTTGCTGTAGATGGCTGGGACTTTGACTGGGACCTAGGTGGCTCGACCTTAATGGACATGGTGGTCGAAGTCAAGCTTAGACTGAGTGTCTGCCTGGGTGTTGCTATCCCTTGGGACATGATATGTTTTGAAGGGAAAAACCTCCTACTGGGGCTTGCTGGTGGTCACCCGTAAGGACCCGATGGAGCTTTGTCAACATCACCAGTTGGCATTGGCAGGGATCCCACGAAGTCGCTGACCGACGCAGGTGGAGTTTTCCTCGAGCTACTAGGCAGGTGTCGGTGGGATTCACCCCAAATCATTGATTGACATTGGCAAGGTGGGTTCCCGAGTTACTGGTCGATATCAGTGGGGTAGCATGCGAACACCTTTACTATGTTATTGATGATTCGCATTACCCCTTTCCCTTCAGGGTGCTTCTAAGGGTGGACCAGTCCCCGCAATCTATCACCAACTGGAGTCCACCTTGACGAGTGCTTTACTAGATAGTAAAATCTTGAGCCGATAATCTCTATGCTGGATTTTGAACTTGGTGCCATTCTGGTGAATGGCAGGATCTCTTGACTCGTGACCTCCAAATGGGTTGGGCCTCTCTTCTAATGACCCATATTCATTTGAGGGGGGACCGACACTCCTCCTTGGAGTTGCCCCCTTGCTTGGGCTTGGAAGGCTGGATACTGGATCTGGGTGGTTGCCCCGGTGTAATACTAGTGCATCGGCTTCTAAGTCTTGCCTCATCATATGGAGGTAGGGGCAGCAGCGGTGGGTCACCCATTTTTGCAGTCGCTATGGCACCCCCATTTTTTTGCGGGGCCAAGGTTGACTCAGCACCAATGCGGTGGACCGAATGAACCTGGTTTGGGGCTATCTAGAGCATGGCATTTTTGGTGAGTGTCGGTGTGGCTGGAACTCCGGAGTTCGGTGCCCGAGCTTGGGGCCATCAGAGTAGCGGCCTAGAGCTTGGCATTCACTTAGGCCGTTGGAGTTGTCACCAGAACTCGTGGCTGAAAGCTTGTATTAGGAGCTGATGAAGGTGAGATCTGGGGATGGAAATTCATTTTGAGTGCTGACAAAGCTGGGACCTAGGGCTAGAAGCCCATCTTGAGTGCTGATGGTGCTGGGGCCCAGGAATGAATGTCGGTCTTGGGTGTTGGCGAGATTGGAACCCGACGCTGGAAGCCCATCTCAGGTGCTGATAAATCTGGGACCTGAGGCTGGATGCTCGTCTCGGGTGTTGATGGAGCTAGATCTCATGGCTGGTAGCCCATCCTAGGTGTTAATGTAGCCGGAACCCAGGGCTAGATGCCTATTTTGGGTGTTGTTGAGGCTGGAACCCAGAGCTGAACGCCCTACTTGGGTGTTGGTGATGCTGGAGTACTGGGACCCAGGGTAGAGCGCCCATCTTGGGTGTTGATGTAGCTGGAACCCAAGCCTGTCTTGGGTGCTGATGAAGCTAGAACCCAGGGTTGGGAGAGCATCATGGGTGTTGTTGGAGCTAGAACTCGGGGTTGAACGCCTATCTTGGGTGCTGGTGATGTTGGAGTATTGGGACCCAAGGTGGATCGCCCATCTTGAGTGTTGATGTAGCTGGGACCCAGGGCTAGAAGCCCATCTTGGGTGCTAATGAAGCTGGAACCCAAGGCTGGGAGCCCATCGTGGGTGTTGCTAGAGCTGGTCCCCTAGGCTAGACGCCCGTATAGGGTGTTTCTGGAACTGAGACCCAGGGCCAAAAGCCCTTCTTGGATGTTAAGGTGGCCACGTCCCGGGGCTTGGTGCCCATGTTAGGGGTTGATGTGGCTGAATCATTGGGCACAATGCCCCCACAAGCCATTGTTGATGTTGCACCGGGTATTTGAGGCCGGAAGTTGTCATGGCGGAGACCCAGGGGTTAGTACTCGTATCAGACATTGAGGCACCAAACACCTAGATCTCGTTGTCCATGTTGGGAATTAGCATCGCTGGGGACCCAATGCTTGGTGCTTGAATGGGTCGGAGGTGACGTCGTGCTGGAAACCCGAGCCTAGAGGCCTATGTCGGGTACTGGTGGAGCTGGGGACCCAAGGGTCAATGACTGCATGGGTCGTTGTTACTGGAGGAGCAAAGGGGCCAGCTGCCTGTATGGGCAGTTACCGGATTGGGCTGCTTGTCAGCCACGGCAATGGCGCCCTAGGATCAGGGCGAGCTGAAGGCCGAGGCAGAGTTGCCAAACATGATTGGCGTCGCCAGCTGTACGTGCCCGGTGTGGAAAGCGATGACAATTGGGCCATAGGTCACTATAGCCACTGGTTTGTTGTTGCTATTGCCGGTGCAGGTTGGTCGCCTGATGACGACCGGTCGCATGTTGCAGCCTGGACGAGGGCCCTCCTCTTCCTTTTTGATAAGAAAAGGCGAGGGCATTGCGGCGTATACTTGGCAGGTGTGACTCTTCTTCGGTAGAAAGAAGAAAGGTAGGAGACATCCCACTGGGCATGCCAATTTGTTTCACTCACGGGGGATCTCTTTTGTTTTCTCCCCGTGGCAGTTACATACACTCGCCTTTTACGAAAGGCCGAGATAGGTCTATAGACGCCTAATTTTGGACATCCCGCGGACCTTGTCTAGCTATCATGGAAGTGACACTCTTTTCCTTGGTTGATTGAGTGTGTGGGGCCTTAGCCTTGTTTAGGTAGGCTCCACCCTACCCCTTCGCGGATCTAACTGGACGGCCAAGGTGCTGGCTGCCCACATCCCTGGGCGGCCAGATAGCTGGCCGCCCAACCCATTCCAGGGCGACCAGAGAGCTGGCCACCCACCTCCCTAGGTGGCCAAATAGTTGGCCGCCCAGCCTCCAAGGTGGCCAGATGGCTGGCCGCCTTCACCCTCAAGAAGGCCATCGATTTTGATGCGGGACCGCTCGGTGGACTAGGACTCTGCGCGGGCACGTCGCCGATCGATACGAACAGCACGCGCGCCAGCGGCGGCGTCGCGAAGCACTCGAGAGCGTTGCCCCACAGCCCCGGCGCCTTCGCGATGATCGCCGCGACCAGCTCGGCCTGCACGTGGCGCAGCGCGACCGGCAGGTCGCCGGCGTGGAATCCCAGCTGGGTGCTGACCAGTCCAATCTGGCAGGCCTGAACCGGCAGCGCGACATGGCGCAGAAGGTCGTGGACATCCACAAATACCTGCAATCCCAGCAGGCCGGCACCCCACTGGACGTGATGAATGCCGAAAGCGCGCGCATCGATGTCGAAAGCAAGCTGAAGACCACCGAAGGCGAAGCCAGGCGCTTTCAGGCCCAGCGTGCCGAGATGCAGGCCGAGCGCCAGAGTTTCATCGACCGCTGGCGCACCGACCGCAGCGAGCAGTTGATGAAGGCCCGGCAGGACCTGACCGAAGCCCGCCAGAATCTGCAAAAGGCCCAGAAGCTCAGCGATCTGACCCGGCTGATGGCGCCCGCTGACGGCGTGGTCCTGCAGGTTGCCGACCGTTCCGCCGGCTCGGTGCTGCGGGAAGGCGAAACCCTGATGACCCTGGTCTCCGACACCGCGCCGCTCTATGTCGAGGCCTATGTGCCGATCGTCGACAAGGCCGGGCTGACGCATGGCGTGGTCGAGGTCTATATCGACCAGACCGGTACGGCCGGGCTGTTGCGCACGACCTTTGCGGCGCTGGCGCTGGGCCTCGCGATCATCGCGGCGCTGGCGTTCGGGCTGCCGACGCTGGCGTTCCTGTTTCGCAGCCGGCAGGCGCGGGCGGCGCGGGAAAAGGCGGAGTTCCTCGCCAATCACGACCCGCTCACCGGGCTGCTCAACCGCGCGAGCTTTGCCGACCGGGTGCGCGACGCGCGGGCGCGGCCCGAGCAGGAGCCGGCAATCCTCGCCTGCTTCGACATCGACGGCTTCAAAGCGATCAACGAGACCTATGGCGAGACCGCGGGCGACCAGCTCTCGCGCTCGATGAGACGGCGCAGCCAGTGCACAAGCGCAAGCTCACGGAATGGGTTCAAGCTGCGCCTTTGCATCGGGGCCGGTTCCCAGCGATAGCCGAGCTCCCGGAGCTTCTCGCCGTAAGGGCCGTCCGGCGAGACGAGAAGGACTTCATGGCCTGCATCGCGCACTGCGCGTGCAAGCGATTGCCGGAAGTTATAGAGGTACCACTCAGTGTTGGCGAACAGCAGCACTTTCACCGGTGACCCTTCTCGACTTTTCACCTGACAGGCTCAGCAATGGACGGGCAGAATACACGACCAAGACGACCTTGGGTGGCGGAGACCGCCGGGGTTTGTACCGCGCTCAGCGCAGCGGTGTCAGGAAGCCGCCGTTGGCGATACCGTTGTAGAGCTGCGCGACTTCCATCGGCGTCACGTCTATTGCGCCGAGCAGCATGGCCGGCACCTGGGCCGGTGCTCGCTCCAGCCCGAACCGTTGCAGGGTCTGGCTGATCTTGGGCAGCCCGATGTCCATGCCGACGCCGACCGTGGCTAGATTCAGCGACTCGGCCAATGCACGCACCACTGGGACCGGGCCGTACGTCTGGCGCGTAAAGTTCTCGGGACGCCAGACAGTACCGTTGGACAGCTTGATGGTCACAGGAGCGTCCTGCACGATGGTCGCAGCGTTGTAGCGACCGCTCTCCAGCGCCGTCAGGTAAATGAAGGGCTTCACCAGTGAGCCCATGGCACGCCGCGCATCCAGCGCGCGATTGAAACCGTCGTAACCAACATTGCGACTGCCGACAATGGCAATCACGTCACCGCTCTGCGGCGACGTAACGACGACTGCGCCCTCCAGATGTGCGTCGGGATACTTCTTCGTGCGATCGAGACGTGCCAACTCGTGCTCGAGCGAGCGTTCTGCGACGTCCTGCGCGCGTGGCTCCAGGCTGGTGTAGATCCGCAGTCCCGTCTCCGTGAGGTCCTGGTCATGGTAGTCGCGACGCAGCGTGCGGCGCACGAAATCCAGTGATTCGTCTGCCACTGTTCCTCCTCCGGTTGATCTAGCATGCCGCCGGGATAGGCAAAGTTATCATTTGTTGTGTCCGCGGTGCTTGAAGCCATTCAAACTGTGCCATGCGAACGTTGGCGGCATTCATCTTCTTACTCGCACTCTCGGTGCAGGTTGCGGCGCAGCAAGACAAGAAGACCGACGACCTGAAGCCGTCGGATCCCGACACCGGCGAGAGCACGGTGCAGGAATCGACGCTAGGCATACTCCCCAACCCCTTCGAGAAAAACGGCGTCAAGTTCGCGGTAACCTACATCGGCGAAGTACTGGGCAATCCCACGGGAGGTGCAAAGCCGAGTTCGATCTATGAGGACCGCATCAACTTTGCGATGGACGCCGATCTGCAGAAATTGGTTGGCCTGAACGGCCTAGCGTTCCACGCCAACATCTTTCAGATCGATGGCGGCGGTCTGTCGCGCGGCGCATTGTTTAACTATCTCGATGTCAGCGGTATCGAGGCGATCCCAACCACTCGCCTTTACGAGGTATGGTTCGAGCAGAAATGGAATGGAGACAAGATCGCGTTTCGGGCAGGACAGCTGGCCGCTGATTCTGAGTTCGCGACGTCCAAATACACCGACGTCTTGACGAATGCCACTTTCGGCTGGCCCGGCATCTTCGCGTTGAACATGCCGAGCGGTGGCCCTTCACCTCCACTTGCTGCCATGGGGGCTCGCTTTCGGGCCGATGTCACCGATAATCTCACCCTTGTGGAGGCCGTATTCGACGGCAACGCTGCAGGCCCAGGCGCCAACGAGCCGCAGCTTCGCGATCGTTACGGCGTGAATTTCCGAGTCAACGATCCCCCGCTGTTTCTCTCCGAAGCCCAATTCCAGTGGAACTCAAAGAAGGGCGATCCTGGACTCGACGGCAAATTCAAGCTCGGCGGTTGGAGCCATCTGGCTAGCTTTGAAAGCGAGCGTTTGGATACGCTTGGGCTTTCGCTAGCAAGTCCGTCGACGAGCGGGACGCCGTGGCCGCACTATGCGTCACCAGCCCCGTGCGCGCGCCCATCCGCGCAGCGGCGGCCGCCGCCTCGCAGCCGGCATGGCCCCCGCCGATGACGATAACGTCGAAAGTCATACCGGGCGTCCCGAGCTGGAATGTTTCACGTGAAACACTCACTTGCCGATGCAGAAGCGGGCAAACACCCGATCAAGCACGTCCTCGGCGTCGATGCGGCCATTGACGCGCGCCAGCGCCCGCGCCGCGAGCCGAACGTCCTCCGCCGCCAGCTCCACCTGGGCCCGCAACGCCATGGCTCGCCGGCCGCGGGTGAGGTGCTGCTGCGCCGTAATCAGGTCTCGCCGATGGCGGGCCTGGGTCGCCGCCGGAAAGTCGGCGCCGGACAGGGCCTTGACCACCCGTTCGGTCACCCGGCGCATGACCCCCTCCGCCTTGCCGGCGACCAAAGACAGGTCGACCACCTCCAACCCGTGTTCCGTGGCCCAGGCGCGGGCCTCCCGCCCAGCCGGCCCGACCGGCAGATCGTGCTTGTTCAATATGCACAGATCGCCCGCCCGCGCCTGGCCCGCCGCCTCGCGCCACGTGGCCAAAATTGGATTCCGTCGGCCCCGGACACAATACGCTGATCTTCAGTCCACTCTCTGAAAGTTCCTCCGCCAGTGCTTCTGTCAGGTACATGACATACGCCTTCGTCGCGTAATAAACCGCCATGTACGGCCCCGGCAAAAAGCCCGCCACCGATCCCACATTGAGAATACCTCCGCGCCGACGTTTTCGCATCCCCGGCAAAAAACAGTGAGTCAATTCCGTCAAGGCCGCCACGTTCACCTGGATCATTTCCACCTGTCGTTCCTGCGACAATTCGGCAAATTCGCCGTGCAGTCCAAACCCCGCATTATTGACCAGCACATCCACCACCACTCCGGCGGCCGACAATTCCCCGTAAATTTTTCTCGGTGTTTCAGGTTTGGCCAAGTCTGCCACCAACACGCGCGCTTGAATGCCATGCGTCCTTTGCAATTGGAGGACGGCGCCGATGCCACGGCCCTGAGAATTGAGCGCACCATCAAAGTGCAAGGACCAGAAGGGAAGAGGATGGCAAGAGCATCTTTTTTTCCCAAGATTAACAAATCTCAAACTCACATCTCTCTTGTTCACAGTCGTTACATCAAATGTTGTTAGAGAATAGTCTAGTTTAAAATATAATATAAATATAGTTGTATGTTTCCATTCTAATACCAATACTTGTCTGGGTTAAAATATTTTATTCCTGACGTTATGTCGAACCCCCACTTCCTTTATTCTTCGTGTTATTCATCACTTCCTTCTCATCGCATTATTGTTCACGGAGTTTTTCTGTTCCATTTCATTTTTCCGCCTCCTCGGTTGTCTTCTCCCACATCCCACTGTCCACTGCTCCTCTTAATTGAAGTCTTTCCCCCCCGCCCTGTACATCTTCTCCTTCCCCCTTCCTTCGCGGTGATCAACCCGGCCGGCCAACCCGTCCACAGCCGGCCACCCCCCCGGCCGTCAACCACGAGCCAGAGCCGCTGCCCGCCGCAGGCAACCTGCGTCGTACCACCTCACCACCACCCAGGCGCCTGCCGGCCCCGCGAACGGCCCTCCGGGAGCCAGCTCCACCCCCGCCGCCTGCGAACGGCCCGCGAGCCCGCACCGCGGCCGCCGCCCTGCCCTGCGGCCGTTACCCCCCCCCCCCCCCCGTGCACCTTCGCCCGCACCGCCGTGGGGTCCTGCGGCCCTCCCGTCCGCTGCCGTTGACGCTGCCGTTCGTCCGCTCCCTGGGCCGTCCCCAGCTCCGGCGGTTTGCAGCAAGGCTGGTCAGTATCAAAACAAACAGTAGTTTAGACAAACTGCGTGTGGCTTCTAGTGAGGAAAGTCATGAACTGAAGGATTTCTCTGATTATTAAGTAAACTTTTGTTGATAACTGAGGAATATACCCAGGTCGACCACGGGCAAAGGATTTTAAGTTAAGAAAACACATCTAGTATTGGGTAATGATGCATGTGAGGGCACAACGCTTCCCTGATTGCCATTCACGCCAATTCTTGACATGCCAAATCGCGTCCAAGTTTATCCGCCACCAACCAAATCCGCTCACGGGATCGCACGGCAACGGATATCCGGGAGTATCAATGTCCCTGACCATTTATTCATCCGGTCCTTTGCCCAATGTTTTGAACGCTTTATCCATCTCGCGAAATGCGGTATCCATGGCTGCAAAGGCTTGGCCGAACGCCTCTCGCTCACTCGCGGTCATATCGCGCGCGGTGTAGCGGCTCGTGATCGTCACACGGGGCGCGAAGATATCGCCAAGGCGCTTCCAGAAACTCACTCGCCCGGTCCTTTGAGGGTGATGGGGGTGGTAGAGAGCATGGCGTGCCAAGCCGGGACCACGGCGTATCCTGCCTGGGATATGGCGGTGAGAGCAGCTTCGGCGCGCATGGCGATCAGGGATGGCATTGCGGTCGGGCCACCCGGGGACCAATAATTTCGCCATTCACTATCGCTGATGGGCTCGGTACCGCGAAATTTTCTCTCGGCATCAACAATAGCCCGCGCCATCGCCTCTATCAGTGCCCCGCGTTCCTTGGTCATCTCTTCTCTCCTGTTGGGGTGTCAGGACTTCGGCTTGCGACGCGGGGCCAAAGCGATATGCCAGTTGTTGGGATGGGTGGCGGCCTCGAACGAGGTGCAAACCTCAATCGGAATGCCGTTCAGGTGCAGGACGGTCCCGGCTTCAATCGTGCGGCGCTCCAAATTCTCTTCCATCTCATTTCTCCTTTTCAATACGAACGTGGGTTATGTCGAAGTCAGTCCCGTTGTGGTCCCAGCGAAGCTGCTTGGCCGTGTAGGTGTGCTTGCTCGTCTCTCCGTTGCGGAACAGGACGCGTAGTTGGCGCTCTCCGGTGCGGGGGGTGCGGCCGTTGGTCTGTGCCCAATTACTCATGACACAGGACGTCCACCCGTTAGGGCCACATCACAGGATTCCCCTGCTGACGTGAAACGGATTAACCCACTGGCGCGCTCTGTCTCGTCGACGCCGCCGAGTTCGCGCGGCGCGGGATCGCGCTCCTCGAAGTCACGCGCGGCGGACGCGCGACGTATCACGGGCCCGGACAGTGGGTCGTGTTTCCCGTCGAGTCGCTCGAACGGCTCACCGGCGACCGACGCGGCGTCCGGAAAGTCGTCGAGGGAGTCCTCGAAGCCGTACGCGACGCCGGTCGGGATCGTTTTCCGCGCGCGGAGATTCGCGAAGGGAAGGAAGCCGGCGTCTGGAGCGAACCCGGTTCGCGGGGCGCGAAGTTCGCCGCGCTCGGCATCCGCATCGTCGACGGGATCGTTCAGCACGGCGTCTCCGTGAACGTTTTCTCCACGCCCGAAAGCTTCGCCGGAATTCGCCCTTGCGGTCTCGACGCGCCGGTGGCGTTTCTCGGCGAAGGGATCGCGGGCGATCCCGAGGCTTTTTTCGTCGAGCGTCGCATGCGCCTCGAACGGGCGCTCCTCGACCGCTTCCCGGTTTTTCGCGCTTAGGCGCGTGGCATGAAACCCGCATTTAATGGAGTATGACGGGTGAAACGGTACTGATCACGGGCGGCGCGCGAGGGCTAGGACTCATCTTCGCCGAGCTTTATGCCCGGCGCGGCGCGAAGGTCGCCATCTGCTCGCGGACGCCGGAGGACCTCGAACGCGCGCTCGATGTCCGCACCATCGTCGAGCGGCTGTGGGACAAGAA